>OU342741.1:491699466-492299466 GCA_910589775.1 Avena eriantha | reverse complement strand
TATACTATGGTGGGAGAGACAGACACCCGCAAAGCCACTTGTTCAAAGCAAGTTACACGTCAAGCGTGGAGCAAGTCTCATGTGCGATGACATGTAAGGTTAGCCCGAGCCGCTTCATCCCACCATACCGCAAGATGCAAAGTACACAAAGCAAAAGACGGCACGAGCACCAATGCCCACAAAACCATTGTGTTCTACTCATGCAATAGATCTATGCATAGACACAGCTCTGATACCACTGATGGGTTCGTAGCATGGAAAACAAAAAAATTCTACCGCAAGAACGAACAAAACCCAGATCTAATCTAGATAAAAGCCAAGATCTAATCTATTAGACATGTGCAACGAGATAGATCTGTACTAACCCTTGTAGATCCAAAAGCGTTACGGGATTGGATCTCGTGGTTGATGTAGTCGATCACTTGCCGATCTCAAGATCGAGTGCACGATCCTTCCGGCGCCGTGTTCCGGCAGCGCTTCCGTAGTCGGTCACACGTGCGGAGTCGAAGCAGACCTTCCTCTCCCTGTTCCAGCGAGCAGCGGAGGTAGTAGATCTTCTCCACGGAATCCCAGCAGCACGACGGCGTGGTGGTGGTGGTGGAGTAGAGAATTCTGTAGGGCTTCGCCTAAGCCTGAGCAAAAGAAAGGAGGAGGAGAGAGGCGGCTAGGGCAAGAGTGGAGAGGGGCCAGGGGTGGCGCCTCCACCCCTCTATTTAAAGGAGGGAGGCGCCATGGGAGGGGGAGTCCTAGTAGGACTCCCCTCCCTTCCTTGGCCGGCGGATTTGGATGGGGGAGGAGTCCTCCTCCCCCACGACTCCTTGTCTTGCCCCACAAGGACTCCTTGATCCTTTCTTGGTTTTCAAGCAAACTCCAAGAAATCTTCCAGAACCTTCCGGAACATTCCGAAACCTTCTAGAATCCTCATACAAATACCCCGGAACATTTCCTAACTTAGAAAATGATCCCCAATATATGAATCTTATTCTCCGGACTATTCCGGATCTCCTCATGATGTCCCGGATCCAATCCGAGACTCCGAACAACATTCGGTCTCCAACGCACATTCCATATCTACTTAAAACAACTTCGAACCTTAAGTGTGTCACCCTACGGTTCGTGAATATGTAGACATGATAGAGACACATCTCCTATCAATAACCATCAGTGGGACCTAGAGATCCATAATGGCTCCCACATACTCAACGATGACTTCGTGATCGATAGAACCATTTACATACGAGACCAATTCCCTTTGTCACGCGATACTCTACTTATCCGAGGTTTGATCGTCGGTATCTCCATACCTAGTTCTACCTCGTTACTGATAAGTACTCTTTACTCGTTCCATGTTATGTCATCCCTTGTGACCCAGTCACATGCTTGCAAGCTAATTAGATGACATTCCACCGAGAGGGCCCAGAGCATATATATCCGTCATATGGATGGACAAATCCCAATCTTGGTCCATGCGCTTCAACACATACTTTCAGAATACCCAATGACACCTTTATGACCACCCAGTTACGAAGTGGTGTTTGCTGTCATCAAAGTACCCATCCGGTGATGGTGATTAACATAACCTCGTGGTCGAAGGATTAGGTTACTATGTATTTTAAAGCTTATAGCAAACGAACTTAATGACTTGATCTTATGCTATGCTTACTACGGGTGTGTGTCCATCACATCATTCTCCTAATGATATGATCTTGTTATTAACGACATCCAATGTCCATGATCAGGAAACCATGATCATCCATTAATCAACAAGCTAGTTTAACAAGAGGCTTACTAGGGACTCTTTTATGTTTACAAAACACACAAGTATTAATGTTTCCGGTTAATACAATTATAGCATGGGATGTAAACATTTATCATAAACATAAAGATATAATAATAACCACTTTATTATTGCCTCTTGGGTATATCTCCAACAATATCTACTTACAACAATACCATATCAATAAACTAGCCCAGCAACGATCTAAACTAGACGCCTCTAATTTATCAATTGCAAGTTTTACGTGGCTTAGGGCTTTCGGAGATAGAACCATTCTTACCTACGACCATGAACCACAACAAGGATAACCAAGTTATTAGCAACTCGTTGTAAATCAGATATTGACTATAGTAGGAGAGACAGACACCCGCCAGCCACTTATGCAAAACAAGTTGCATGTCAGTCGTGGAACCGGTATCATGTACGATGACATGTAAGGTTGGTCCGGGCCGCTTCATCCCACTATGCCACCAATATCCAAAATACATAGAAGATGCAATAACATGATCATCATCGCCGACATATAAACATATGTGTACTACTCATGCAAAGCACCTATGCATAGATCAGGCTCTGATACCACGGTTGGGTCCGCAGCACAGAAAACAAAAAATTCCTACGATGAGAACTACACGCCAAGATCTATCTACTAGGTATAGAGCAACGGGTGGACATACATCCATCGAGAACTTACCCTCGAAGACAACGAGTTTTGTTAACGAGTAGGAACTCGTGGTTGATGTAGTCGTACACTTGCCGATCTCAAGATCGTGTGGAAGTCCGAGCGCCGCAACTCAGCAGTGCATCCGTACTCGCACACATGTTCTAGCCACCAAAAAACCTCCACCTCCTCGCTCCAGCGATCCAGCGGAAGCAGCAACTCCTTCCAGACGAAATGCCACCGGGAATATGTATCTCGCTAATCCGAGACCATGGGGGAATAATTCTAGAGGGGGAGAGAGATCCTTCACAAGGAGGTGTAAGGAAGAAGGAGGAAGAGGGGGGCCTTTTATAGGCGGAGGGGGTACCCCCCTCTCCATGGCCAGCGCATGGGGGTGACCCCTCACCTCCCCCATTCATGTGGTGGTAACCCCTCCACATTAAAATGCCTCTTCATATTCCCCTTTAAAGTCCCCACTTTAAATGCATTAAAATTCTCCAAGTTCAATGCTCTCTCATTTAATAAAACTCTTTTATTAAGTTTATTTAGAATTTTGTTAATTACTTTAATTAACAAACATTCACATATAACCCCTTGCAACATTTCAATATCACATGCAGAACCACTTTCTGCAATTTCACCCGAAACAATTTCCGGTTTCCAACCTCACTGTAAGTTGGGGGCAAAGTTCTGTGGTTGTGTTGTGCAGGATTCCAAGTTGGAAACAACACCTTGGTGGTGTTTCCTTGCTCCTACTAGTTCGATAACCTCGGTTTCATAACTGAGGGAAAACTTGCTGCTGTGCTCATCATACCTTCCTCTTGGGGTTCCCCAACGAGCTCGATATATTTTGGGCCATCAGGTGGCAATACCGGCAGTGGCTATCTCCCTCCCATTGGGCCCTAGGTCTTCTTCAACCCCGTCACCGGCGTCGTGCAACAGATGTAGGCGCCCCCAAACTGGCGCCAAGCTGGCGGACCAGGCCCAGCTAGCGGCCCAGGTCTTCTCGGGCCCCTCCCGGCTGCTCCCTGCCCGCCCAACTACGGGCTAGTCGACCACGCCAACTACAGGCCATTGTAGCCCCCGCAGTAGGCCTACACTACAACGTTGGTGCCCCTTCACGGACATGCGTTCGACACTAATCCACTGCCTCCCTTCACACCACAAGGCCCACCTGCATGAGACTGCTTTGGCCCGATGTCTGCACTCAACAACACCGACAACGCTTCCTCGTCATTGTATGTCGCTGGTGATTGGGTCATGGATTCGGGTGCAATCTCCCCATGGCCTCCGACCCTGGTATACTCCCTCATCAAACCCTAGCCTCCTAAACCTCCCATGTCACCGTCGATAATGGTGTATCTTCACCTATTTCGAGCACCAGTCACACCTCTCTCCCTCTTTCACACAACACTTTTTCTCTTTGTAACATTCTTATCATTCCTCACATTATCATAAATCTTTTATATGTTCATCAATTCACCATTGATAACCTTGTCTCTATTGAATTTGACGCTTCTGTTTTTTCTATTAAGGGTCTTCGAACCTGGCACGTGATAGCTCGTTGTAGTAGCTCCGATCTGCCCTACACCATCTCCTCCACTTCACCGCCTTCCAGCCTTGGCCTCGTTGCCTACTCAACCAACCATGAGATTTGGCATCGTCTTCTAGGGCATCCGGGTTGTGACACTATGTCACATTTATCTAACAAATTCTCTCTTCCATGTAATAATGCAATACCTTCAGTGCCACGTGTGTCAACTAGGAAAGCATGTACGTCTACCGTTTTCTCGGTCTAAAACTATTTGTGTCATTCCGTTTCAGTTAATCCACTTTGATTTGTGGACATCTCCAGTTCTTAGTAATTCTGGTCCCAAATACTATCTTGTTATTGTTGATGATTACTCTCATTTTATCTGGACTTTTCCACTTCATTGCAAATCTGACACCGTTGATATCCTTCTTAACTTTGTCTCCTACGTCTGCACCCATTTTAATCTCCCTGTCATTGCCATGCAAGCCGACAATGTAACTGAGTTCATCAATTCCACGGTCATCGTCTCTCGCCACGACATTCACCTACGTCTCTCCTGCCCTTATATGTCTCTATAGAACGGCAAGGCCGAACGTGCTCTTCGGACCCTTAACGACATCATCTGAACCCTCCTATTCCAATCTCATATGCCACTCTCCTACTAGGCCGAAGCTCTTTCCGCTGCCACTCACCTTCTTAACCTTCGTCCCTGCCAACCCATAGGCTTATATATTCCATACGATCCCCTCTACCACACTTCTACTACCTATAGCGACCTACACGTCTTTGGTTGCATGTGTTACCCCAATCTCTCAGCCACCGCTCCACATAAATTGTCTCCCTGCTCTAGTGCGTGCATTTTCCTCGGGTATCCCTCCTCCCATCGCGGCTACCGCTGCCTCGACATATCCACTCACCGTGTCATCATTTCACACCATGTGTTTTCGACGAATCATCTTTTCCATTTGCTATTGTTAACCCTTGTCCTCCAGATGACTCCCTCGACTTTCTCCTCGACCTTGCCGCAACCGAGGATCCTCCTTCCCTCAGTTTCCCCACACACGCGCACATGCTCCCAAGACCCCCATGCCATGTGCACCAGCCTCTGAGTCACCCCTGGCACCTGCTAGCCCCATCGTGGCAGCACCTTCCTCTCCACCCCCACCCCCGCCACGACATGCACCAACTCCCACTGAGAACACACACACACACACACCATGGCCACCCGCGCCAAACACAGGATCCACATCCCTCCTTGTGAGCGACTCAATCTATCCGCCGTCGAGACAACCATCTCCCTATTCCCAAAACCTAACTCACCTCTCTCCATTACCCTCACTGGCATACAACTATGACTGACGAATATAAAGCTCTAATGAAAAACCGCACATGGACTCTTGTTTCATGCCCGACCAGTACTAATGTTGTTTCAGGAAAGTGGATTTTCAAGCACAAGTTTGGCTGTGACGGTGATCTTGCACGATACAAGGCATGATGGGTTGTATGTGGATTCTCGCGGAAGCCTGACATCGACTTTGATGAGACTTTCACTCTCGTCATCAAGCCAACTACCATCTGAATTGTTCTCAGCATTGCCACATCTCGTGTATGGCCTGTGCACTAGCTCAACATCAAGGATGCCTTACTTCATGGTAATCTTGACGAGGAGGTGTACTTCATGCAACCTAGTGGCTTCATTGACTTCGCTCGCCCGCACCACGTCTACCGGCTCCACAAGTCCCTCTACGATCTCAAGCAGGCCCCTCGAGCGTGGTACCAGCGGTTTGTTCATTATGCTCATCGTATCGGCTTTGTTGCCCCTCAGTTGGATGTGTCGCTCTTTGTACTTCGCCACGATACCGAGCTAGCATACCTCCTATTGTATGTCGACGACATCATCCTCACTTCTTCGATGCCGCAGCTGCTCTAGCACATCACCGGGCTTCTTCGTCGTGAGTTCTCGATGACAGATCTCGAGGATCTCTCCTATTTCCTCGGGATTTCTGTCACACTGACGCCTACCGAGATGCTTCTCTCTCAGTGCCAGTATGCTGTCGACCTTCCACAACGGGCCGGTTGTTGGGTTCGCAGCATAGAAAATAAACAAAATCCTATGATAGGAACTATTATACGCCAAGATCTATATACTAAATACAAGCAACGAGTGGATATATATCCATAGAGAACATACCCTTGAAGACCGACAA
The DNA here is from genome assembly GCA_910589775.1 of Avena eriantha. Lineage (NCBI taxonomy): Eukaryota > Viridiplantae > Streptophyta > Magnoliopsida > Poales > Poaceae > Avena > Avena eriantha. The sequence goes on along the minus strand of OU342741.1, from coordinate 492,293,287 downwards.
AGTTAACGAGATTGAACTCGTGGATGATTTAGTCGAATGCTTGTCGATCTCAAGATCGTGTGGAAGTCCTAGCGCCACATATCAGCAGCGCATCCGTCCTTGCGCACACGTTCAGGCCACCGAACAACCTCCATCTCCTTGCTCCAGCGATGCAGCAGAAGTAGCAACTCCTTCCAGCTGAAATGCCACCAGGAACATGTATCTCGCTAATCTGAGACCATGGGGGAATAATTCTAGAGGGGGAGAGAGATCCTTCATGAGGAGGTGTATTTTGAGAGGGGGAGAGGGGGCCTTTTATAGGAGAGGGGGGCTCTCCCCCTCCCATTGCCGGCACCCATGGGGGGTGCCCCCACCTCTTCCTCATTCATGTGGTGGAAGCTCCACTCACATCAATTTTGCCTCCACTCAAAATCCCACTCACATGCATTAAATTTTCACCAAATTTAATGCAACTCTCATTTAATAAAACTCTTTCATTTATTTTATTCAGAATTTTGTTAATTACTTTAATTAACAAACATTCACATAAAACCCCTGCAACATTTCAATATCACATGCAGAACCAATTTCAACAATTTCACCCAAAACAATTTTGGTGTCTATTGAAATAATTTCAGCGCTTTGCAATTCTTTCGTCTAGAACATATTTGCAACAAATGGTGACATGGGTATGCCCGATATGCACCCAACTATAGCATACCTGGTGCGGCTCGATGGAAGGCCCACTCGACGAATCGCCAAGGTCCATGACGCCTATGACGGTTCGAGTGGTATGAAGCCCATATAGACACGGACTCCCAACATACAAGACAAGGAAAACTCAAGACTAGAGTTCTAATCTAACTTGTAACCAACTCGTATTGGTACCTGAGACCTAGCCTCCCCATATATAAAGGCTAGGAGGGTCCAACGAGGAGGACACGCTATGACACAATAGATCTAGACATCACGACTCCCACAATAAACAATAGACAATAGATCTAGACATCGATCTCTAGCACATACACCAGATCCAATCTGCGCGACACCGCCATCGGCGGCATTGTAATCCTTCGGATCATCATCAATCAAGAGCAGACAAGCAGGAGTAGGGTCCTCTACGAGGCCTGAACCTGGGTAAACCTTGTGTCCCTGTGTGCTTGTTTGCTAGCCGATCGAGACTTCCAGCGCATCCCTCCTTCTCCAAAACCTAAGTCCATAACAATGGGCATTGATGAGTTAAATCCTCGTCAATTGGCGCCGTCTGTGGGAACTGGGCGCGCTGATGTTGCGATCTCGACAGCCCCATCACCTACGATCTACTATTCATCTGCGTCAGAGAACTACATCTACTCCAGCTTCCTCACCATCAACAATAGACAGATTGCATCTAGTCGATTCATCCGTGTCGGCGTAGACGCATAACTTCGTCATCGACATCTCCACTGCGGCTGAATTTATCTTCACCAACATCGGCACATGGCTGAACGTCATGCTCAGCTGATCGGACCTATCGGATCTGAGTTTTGTGTTCGATAGCCAGTCTTACGCTGATGCTGGGTGGCTGAGTCCGATAAAAATTCGAATAGCAAGAGTGTTGACTTGCCTCGTAAGTCTATGTGGGTCTATGATCATGGGATCAAATAAGCCTCGACAAAATGGCGTGTAATAGATACGCGTCTCCATGGCGGACACGACATGTAAGCTGCACTAAGATAGCCCAATTGGACCTTTCTAGCATCAGGTCCCGAGGCTACAACCAATTTGCTTGTGGTACTTCACGTACTAATCAGAAGAAAGTAGAAGCAATGTTCGTGGGGATCAAGTCCTTGGGAAAATCATCATGTTCTAAAAAAGGGATCGTGGCAGAGTACAATACAAACCGATCTTTGCTCGTACACCACAAGGAAACAACTAGGGACTCGAAAATACTCCAAGCGTCCAGCAGACCGTTTCACCTGCTCGTGTCAACCAACTGTGGACAAGTGAAAAACCAAATATTACTTTGGTACTTGGCATCGATCGGCCAAGATCCTGTCGTATCATACAGCGCTCCAGGAAAAACAAAATGGACTGAGCACGTACAAGCATGAAATCATAGCGGACAGAGATCGGTTCTGAGAAAAAAAGGGACAGTCCATCAGACTAATTTAGCTGTTCGGCGAAGAAAAAAACATCAAATCAGATCGGCGAAGCAGCCACATAACAGAGTAATCGCAACCGCCAGCTACGCTCGGGGGCTGTCTCAACATCGTCCACTGCAAGACTCCATCAACCTTGACGACTCGCCATCGCATTCCATCCACCACAAGACTCGTCGCCGCGTCGATTCCATCCGCGGCATGACTCCGTCCACGATGCGACTCCACCCGCTGCGTCGACTCTCGTCCACCGGTGACATGCCGCTCCGCTTCAACTTCATCCAACTACGTCGACTCTACACTCGGGGGCTCCGTCGACTTCTCCGTGTGACCCGCCGCGATCTTCAGATCTAGCGATCCGTTGCAGTCGTTGGCTGTGGCGACCGCTACGATTTTCGGTTGCAACAAATAGCTCCTGCCATCGGCTTCGGTGACCCGCTGCCGCGTTGACTCCGGTCTGCCGCATCGGCTCACGAACGTCGTCTTGACTCCATCAACTACCTCGACTCTACACTCAGGGGCTCCTTCGCCTCCCACAACCCGTTGTGGTCTTCGGATCTAGCGACTCGGGGGCTTCTCGGCATCGGCGACCCCCTATGGTCTACGATTGCGCCGACTCGTTGCAGTCTTCGACTGTGGCTACTCACTGCAATCTTCGGTTGCGGCAATCCTCTGCTACATCGACTCTCTTGGCATCGGTGACCTGGTGTGGTCTTCGACTCCGGAGACCCACTACGATCTTCAGTTCCAGCGACTCGGGGGCTCGCTCCTCTATGGCGACCCGCCACGTCCTTCGACTCCGGCGACCTTCTACGGTCTTCGGATGAGGCGACCTGATGGGGTCTTCAACTGCTATGGTCCGTTACGGTCTTCGGATGCGGCAACTCGTCATCACCACGCGACTCCGGTCCATCGCGTTGACTACATCCACTGCGTACGCGACTCGCTGCTGCGTCGACTCCGTTCGTTGTGCCACTCCGTGTCCACCGTTTCGGGAGTCGGTCTCGACCACGACCTGCCGGTCGCATCGGCTCCCGCGATCCACCGATCGCATCGTATCTTGTGACTCGTTCATCACGGCAACTATCAATAAAGCTGAGTTTCTCTCTACTTAGAGCTGACTTCTTTTTAACTCGCAATCGAAACACTCAGGGGCTGCTCCCTCTTCGAGTAACCTAATGTGGCGTCGACTCCACGCACTTGAGCACCTCATACGCGATAGCCTGAGTAGCTAATTCTGCCTGATTGTCGAATCCTTGAACTCCGAGTACCTCGGCAAGGTACTGAGACTAAGGGTAATCAGGCTAACGAAAATTCCTAGCATACAGTGTGGAAGTGTTGACTCGATTGGCACCAGAATCTTACTTCACAAACCTACATGCAAATACTCTTTACAAGATACATGTATTTCACAACTCTTTGCATTTTCTGCAGCTTATAAGGATGTCGACTACGTCGAGCTATTCGGTCGGGTCCTCCAACAGGAGTCGAAAAAACAACTGGCTACGCCATAAACTCAAGGACCGAGTCGAGTCCCTCCTCAGATGGTTGCATCGCTGGATGCTACAAAAGACGCGACCCTCGCCGCGCACCCGATAGAAGCGACTACTTCAACTCCTTCTGCATCGTCGAGTCTTTCTGGCCAAACGCTGCATGATTCCATTATGTTAACTCCGTCTAAAACGTCGACTCTTGGCTCTTTGCGCGTGAGACGCTGACTCGATACACTTCCGAGTCACTGTTTTCTCCTCGCATGATTTTCGACTACCACTTCAAGATACAAGACTCGAGTCTCTGCCCGAGTCTACGACTCCACCAGACACTCGGGGGCTACTCCAAACTAGAGCGCTGGTCGCGCATATACAAGATCCTCGAGTGACACGCTCTGAATCCTTACTCGAATCCACGATTCGACTAAGGACTCGAGGGCTACTCCCATAGGGAGCGCTGGCCGCACATCCGAAGAAATTTGTGAAGATATCCAAGCATTATGAAAGCCGTTCACTCAAATCTACGATTCGATTGTGGGCTTCGGGTTACTCCCATAGGGAGCGCTGAAAGCATATTCTACTAAAACAAGCAAAAGACAACAGCAGTCGCAAATGTTTTTAGTCCCCGCTCGAGTCTACGACTCGAATAGGCACTCGGGGGCTACTCCCATAGGGATCGCTGGTCGCGCACCCTATGATTATTTTTTCTTGCACATCGTACTGTGTGTCGATAACATCCACACTCGAATGCTATGGCGACTCTGCCTCATATTTTCCCTACAAAGAGATTACGTCTCCTAGGCCACCCAAATAATCTCCGCGATGATAAAAAATTCGGATGCCATGCTTACAGCGTGAAGATAAGACCTAAATAAGGCCTGGAAATGCATCTTCTATGCTCTACCAGAAATAATCCGTACCTACAGGTACGATGAATAAGCCTTGACGGACGCGTCGAGTGCTCACATTTACACACTGGGATTCGACTCTATAAGACCTCCGCGGCCTGAGTCGAATTACACCAGCACTTTTCCGAATTTGAGTCCGGGGACTCGAGTTTGAGTAGCTAGCGTTGTTTTTGCCCTAGAGCAATTAACTGGTCCCGATCCATCGAGTGCACCAGGCATGTTCACCAACATCCCTATGAACTACTACAAATTCGACTGACCCGATGAACTTCCGGGTGAAGTGCTTCGCAATCGACACAAATTGTCGACTTTGACATCCTAATGCAAGATTCAAGATCAACTAAGTCTCCATCCGAATCTATGATTCGCATGGACACTCGAGGGCTACTGACATGGGTATGCCCGATAGGCACCCAACTACAGCATACCTGGTGCGGCTCGACGGAAGGCCCACTCGACGAATTACCAAGGTCCATCACGCCTATGACGGTTCAAGTGGTATGAAGCCCATATGGACACGGACTCCCAACATACAACACAAGGAAAGCTCAAGACTAGAGTTCTAATCTAACTTGTAACCAACTCGTATTGGTACCTGAGACCTAGCCTCCCCATATATAAAGGCTAGGAGGGTCCAACGAGGAGGACACGCTATGACACAATAGATCTAGACATTGCGACTCCCACAATACACAATAAACAATAGATCTAGACATTGATCTCTCGCACATACGCTAGATCCAATCTGCACGACACCGCCATCGGCGACATTGTAATCCTTCGAATCATCAATCAAGAGCAGACAAGCAGGAGTAGGTTCCTCTACGAGGCATGAACCTAGGTAAACCTTGCGTTCCTATGTGCATGTTTGCTAGCCGATCGAGACTTCCAGCGCATCCCTCCTTCTCCAAAACCCAAGTCCATAACAATGGGCATTGATGAGTTAAACCCTCGTCAAATGGTGTTGGTAACCCTTAAGTGTGTCACACTACGGGTCGCGAATAATGCAGACATGATCGAGACCCCTCTCAGATCAATAATCAGAAGCGAGACCTAGAGATCCATACTGACTCCCACACATTTAACGATGACTTCTGTGATCGAGAGAACCTTTAACATTAGTAACTAAATCCCTCTGTTTTGTGATATATTACATGTCCAAGATTCGATCATCTGTATCTCAATACCTAGTTTGATCTTGTTACCGACATGCACTCTTTTCTCGTTCTCGTGATATAACATTCTAGTGATCATATCACTTGCTTGCAAGCAATCTTAATGTGATATCATCGAGAGGGCCCAGAGTATATCTATCCGTCATTGGGATTGACAAATTCCACTCTTGATCTATGAGCCTCAACATAACACCTTCGGAATACCCAAACCCATCTTTATAGTCACCCTGTTACCCTATGACGTTTGATGTTATCAAAGTATTCTTCCGGTGTTAGCAATTAACATGATCTCATGGTCTAAGGATAAAGATTACTTCGTATGATGTTATAGCAATATAAACATAATGACTTTGATTGTAACGATATACTTCGGATGAATGTTCATCACATCTTTTACCAATGTTGTGACCTCATTATTAACAACAGCCAATGTCCATGATCAGGAAACCTTGATCATCTTGTTAATCAACGAGCTAGTTTATAAGAGAGGCATAACTAGGAACTCATTATTTGTTTATTAAACACACGTGTATTAACGTTTCCTTTTAATACAATTATAGCATGCAAAATAAACATCCATCATATACTTGGAATACTTATAATAATAACTTTATTATTGCCTCTCAAAGCATATTCCATTCAGTCTCCCACTTGCACTAGAGACAATAATATAGTTTACATAGTGATAAATCTAACACCCATGGAGTTCTGGTGTTGATCATGTTTTGCCCTAGGGAGAACTTTAGTCAATGGATCTGCTACATTTAGGTACGTATATACTTTTCCATCCTTGACATGCTGGCGGATGGAGTGAAATCGGCGCTTAATATGCTTGGAATTCTTGTGAGACCTTGGTTCCTTGGCGTTGGCTATGGATCCATTGTTGTCACAATATATCACCATTAGGTCCAAACACTAGGAACCACACCTAGTTCTATTATGAACTCCTTCATGTAAACCGCTTCCTGCGCCGCTTCTAAAGCAGTAACATATTTCGCCTCTGTTGTTGATCCAGCCACCACAGGTTGTTTGGAACTCCTCCAACTAACTTCTGCTCCGTTCAAGAGAGATACGTATCCGTATTGAGACTTAGAGTTATCCGGATCGATGTCAAAGCTAGCATCGACATAACACTTAGCGACCAGCTCTTCTTCACCTCCGTATACAAGAAACATATCCATAGCTCTTCTTAAGTACTTAAAGGATATTCTTGACCGCTATCCAGTGTTTCGAACCTAGATCAGATTGGTACCTACTAGTCAAACAAATAGCATGTGCCACATCCGGTCTTGTACATAGCATGGCATACATTATAGAGCCTATGACTAAAGCATAGGGGATCTTATCCGTTACCGCTCTTTCTTCCGCCATAGCCAGACTTTGAGTCTTACTCAATGTCTTGCGTTGCAACATAGGTAAGAACCCCTTCTTACTTCCGTCCATACTAAAATTCTTTAATATCTTATCAAGGTATGTACTTTGCGATAGCACTATCAGGCGTCTTGATCTATCTCTATAGATATTGATGCCTAATATAAATGATGCTTCACCAAGGTCCTTCATCGAAAATTTGCTGTTCAGATAACTTTTAGAAACTGTTTAAAAGATCTATACCATTTCTAATCAATAATATGTCATCCACATATAATATCAGAAATGCCACATTACTCCCACTCACTTTCTTGTAAATACAAGCATCTCCATAAGTTTGGACAAATCCAAACTCTTTGATCACCTCATCAAAGCGGAAGTTCCAACTCCAGGATTCTTGCTTCAATCCATAGATGGATCGCTGAAGCTTGCATACCTTATATGCATCCTTACGATCGACGAAACCCTTAGGTTGTATAATATACAACTCTTCTTCAATATTACCATTAAGGAACACAGTTTTGACATCCATCTGCCATATTTCATTATCGAAATATGCAGCAATTGCTAACATAATCCTAACCGACTTTAGCATCGCTATGGGAGAGAATGTCTGATCATAGTCAACTCCTTGAATTTGTCGAAACCCCTTTGCGACAAGTCGAGCCTTATAGATGGTCACATTACCGTCAGCATCAGTTTTTCTTTTGAAAATCCATTTATTCTCAACGACCTTTCGGTCGTGAGGTAAGTGCACCAAGGTCCAAACTTGGTTTTCGTACATGGATTCCATCTCGGATTTCATGGCTTCTAGCCATTTGTTGGAAATACAGGCCCATCATCGCTTCTTCATATGTCGCAAGGTCATCTATTTCATCAACCATAAAATTCATAACAGGATTTCTATATAGTTTAGGAGTTGCACATGTCCTGCTTGACCTACGAGGTTTGGCAGTGTCCTATTTCAGAGTTTCATGATCATTATCATCAGTTCCCTCTTCATTCAGTGAAGTAAACTCTGGAACAATTTCCGGCATTGCGCCACTCGCCATTTCATGAAGAGAAGGTTCAATAACATCTTCGAGTTCTACCTTCCGACTACACACGCCTTTTGCGAGAAACTCTTTCTCTAGAAAGGAACCATTCTTGGCAACGAAAACCTTACCCTCGGATTCGTGATAGAAGTAATACCCAATTGTTTCTTTAGGGTATCCTATGAAGACACATTTTTGTGCTTTGGGTTCGAGTTTATCAGGTTGAAGTTTCTTCACATAAACATTGCATCCCCAAACTTTAAGAAATGGCAGCTTAGGTTTGTTTCCAAACCACAATTCAAATGGTGTCATTTCAACGGATTTAGATGGTGCCCTATTTAAAGTGAATGCAGCGGTTTCTAGTGCATAACCCCAAAATGATAGTGGCAAGTCAGTTAGAGACATCTTAGATCGAACCATATCTAATAAAGTATGATTACGACGTTCCGACACACCATTACATTGTGGTGTTCCGGTAGGCGTGAGTTGTGAAACTATTCCACAGTCTTACATATGTGCGTTAAACTCGTAACTAAGATACTCTCCTCCACGGTTGGACCGCAGAAATTTGATCTTTCTGTTATGATGATTTTCCACTTCATTCTGAAATTCTTTGAACTTTTCAAAGGTTTCAGACTTGTGTTTCATCAAATAGATATACCTGTATCTAGTCAAATCATCCGTGAAAGTAACAAAATAATGATATACACCTCGCGCCGACACACTCATTGGACCACATACATCAGTATGTATGATTTCCAATAAATCTGTCGCCCGTTCCATTGAAATGGAAAATGGCGTTCTAGTCATCTTGCCCATAAGGCATGGCTCACATGTATCAAATGATTCAAAATCAAGTGAGTCCAAAAGTCCATCAGAATGGAGTTTCTTCATGTGTTTAACGCTAATATGACCTAGACGGGAGTGCCACATATATGAAGATATATCATCATCAATTTTAATCCTTTTAGCATCAACATTATGAATATATGTAATACTATTATCAAGATGCAACAAAAATAAACCATTCAACACAGGTACATGACCATAAAAGATATCATTTATATAAATCGAACAACCATTGTTTTCAGATTTAAAGGAATAACCACTTCGCATCAAACACGATCTAGTACAATGTTCATGCTCAGTGCAGGCACCAAATAACAATTATTTAGATTTATCATTAATCCTGACGGCATATGGAGAGGCAGCATTCTGACGGCGATCACATCAACTCTTGATCCATTGCCGACACGCATCATGACCTCATCCCTTGCTAGATGTCACCTGTTTCGTAGCCCCTGAATCGAGTTACATATACTAGCAACCAATCACTTATCAAATACCCAGGTGCTACTGCGAGTACTAGTCAAGTACACATCAATAACATGTATATCACATATACCTTTGTTTTCCTTGTCGGCCTTCTTTTCCGCCAAATACTTGGGGCAGTTGCGCTTCCAATGGCCAGTCCCCTTGCAATAGTAGCACTCGGTTCAGACTTAGGGCCAGCTCAGAATTTCTTTTCAGGTGTGGCAACATATTTTACTCCCTTCTTTCCCTTCTATTTGCCCTTCTTGTCTTTCTTGAAACCGGTGGTCTTATTGATCATCAACACTTGATGCTCTTTCCTGATCTCCACTTCTGCAGTTTTAAGCATTGACATAAGCTCGGGGAGAGACTTCTTCATGCATTGCATATTATAGTTCATCACGAAGCTCTTGTAGCTAGGTGGCAGAGATTGGTGAACATGATGTATGCCTAAGTCAATGGGACTCGTTATTTCCAAGGACACAAGCTTATCGATGTACCCAGACATTTTGAGTACGTGCTCACTAACGGAGTTGTTCTCTTCCATCATGCAGCTAAATAACTTTTCAGAAGCATTACAACTCTCTACGACAGCATGGGTATCGAAAATCATTTTCAATTCACCCATGGTATCAAAAGCATTGCCATTTTCGAAAAGTTTTCAAAGTTCTGGCTCTAGCCCATACAGTATGCCGCAATGAACTAATTTGTGGTCCTCCTGACGAGTCAAATAGACGTTCTTTTCCTTGTCGGGGGCATCAGGAGATGGTGGGGGCCTAGAAGCGCTTCTAGCACATATTGCTTTTGTGCAGCAGTGAGGAGAATCCTCAAATTCATGGCCCAGTTGGTAAAGTTGCTACCATTTGCCGCAAGTTTCTCTTTCTCCATGAACACATTGAAATTAAAAGCAGGTGGTGCCATCTACAATAGAATTTGTAAAGTTTATACTAAGTTTATGATAGATCGAGTTCAACTAATCCAAATTACGAATGAACTCCCACTCAAAAATAACACCCCTCGTGTCTTTTTGGTGATTACATGAACCAAATCCACTACACCAAGTCTGATCATCACGTGAGTCGGTGCAGCTTCAAAGGGAAGCATCTATATGGGCATCATATCAACTATATGACTCATGCTTAACCTTTCGGTCCATGTTCTGAGGCCATGTCTGTACATGCTAGGCTCGCCAAGTAAGAACCTTAGTACTCGCGTGTGTAAAACTGCCTTACACCCGTTGTATGAAAGTGCAGAGTCAAGTACACCCGATCATCACGTGATGTCTCAAAACACGATCCATAGAACGGTGCATACTTAAGGAAGAACACATTTTTATCTTGATATTTAAATAAGGGATCATCTTATAATGCTACTAAAATGCCAAACAAGCAATGTAAGATGCAAACATCATATGTGTAAAGTGAAATGACATGGTTCTTGCACTTCATCACTATCATGTGCATCGTGGTATGATCTTTATCATTCCTTTGTGTGTAAGGCCAAGGTCTATGGAACGTACACGCTAGGTGTGTTGTAAGAGTATCAACTATACATCAACTTACAACATTACCATTTCATGACACTAACCCAGCAACGATTTAAACTAGACGCTTCTAATTTATCAAATGCAAGTTTTACGTGGTTTAGGGCTTTCGAAGATAGAGCCGGTCTTACCTACGAACATAGAACCACAACGATGATAACCAAACTATTAGCAACTCATTGTAAATTAGATATTGACTATAGTAGGAGATATAGACACCCGCTAGCCACTTATGCAAAACTAGTTGCATGTCAAGTGTGGAACAGGTCTCATGTGCGAGGACATGTAAAGTTAGTCTGGGCTGCTTCATCCCACTATGCCACCAATATACAAAATACATATAATATGCAATAACATGATCATCATCGCCCACATACTCATATGTGTACTACCCATGCAAAGCATTGGTACATTGCAAATGTATCTATAATTTTTGATGTTCCATGCTTAGTTTTATCCACTTTCTTGTGTTTTGTTCCAACTTTGGAGTACTTTTCATATGATTTCTTGGACTAACCTATTAATAAGAGCCACAGTGCCAGCTGCCTGTTTTCTGCTGTTTTTGGTTCTAGGAAAGTCAGAAAATGAATATTCTCGGACTTGAACGGGACAAAAGCCAAAGTGCCTATTTTTTCGGAAGTCGTCAGATGCCAGAGTACGAGACGGAGAGGGGCCAGGGGGCCACCACACCACCTCGACGCACGGCCAGGCCTGGCCCACACCAGGGGGTGGTGTGGCCGCTCTCGGCACCCCCTTGGCCTCCCCTTCCGCCTATAAGATGCCCTCGGGACGTAAACCCTAAGGACCCGATAAAAAATCCATGAAAGAGTATGTAGCTACCATCATCTCCATCCCTAGATCGGGAGGGATCTGAAGCTCTTCCCGGCACCCTGCCGAAGAGGGGAATTCACCCTGGAGGCCTTCTTCATCACCATGCAAGCCTCCGGTGTGATGTGTGAGTAGTTCATCCTTGGACTACGGATCCATGTAGTAGCTAGATGGCTGGTTCTCCTCCTTTGTGCTATCATGTCTAGATCTTGTGAGCTCCATTCATGATCAAGATCATCTATTTGTAATTCTGCATGTTGTGTTTGCGGGGATCCGATGGATATTGAGATGCTATTTCAAATTGATTATTGATTCTATCATGTCTTTGTTATTTGTGATCTTGCATGCTTTCCGTTGTTAGTAGCTATCTTGGCCAAGTACATGCTAGCAACTCCAGGAGTTAGTATTTATGCTCGATAGTGGGTTCATGCCTCTAGTAATCTAGGGAAGTGACAGAAATCTCTAAGGTACTAGATGTGATGTTGCTACTAGGGAGAAAACAATAATCCTTTGTTCATAGAACAATCGTATTGTTTACTTTACATGTAGTTCGTAAAGCAATAATCTGTTGCTTGCAACTTAATACTGGAGGGGGTTCAGATGATAACCTGAAGGTGGATTATTAGTCATAGATGCAGCTGGATGGCGGTCTATGTATAATGTTGTAATTCCCAATCAAGTCTCAAAGGAGTCAAGATGATTAGTATATGCATGTATTGCTTTCTCGATGTTTGTCAATTGCCCCGCTGTAATTTGTTCACCCAGCATGTTATCTATCTAAGGAGAGCCACCGCTAGTGAACTATGGATCTCGGTCCTTGTCTTATATATTCAATCTACAATCTTTTACTGTTTTTTGTTTACTTTCTGCAAACTTTTACTTCTTTCCATTCGATACGTTTAATCCTTTGTTTTCCACAAAACACGGTGAGATTGACAACCTCATCGCAAGTTGGGGACAAAGTTTTGTGGTTTTGTTGTGCATGTCTCCACGTTGCTACTAGCACCAGTAGTGCGCCCTGCCAAAGCTCAGCTTGTTTCTTTTTAAAAACACAAAAAAAATTAGTTTTACAAGTTTGCTTTCTTATTTGAAAACACAAAAAAAAATTAGTTCCTACTATAGTTGTTGGTCTGTTATTGTCTTGCTTTATCATGCTTTCTATCAACGGTTGGTTTTTTGAAACTGAATCTTATTGGCAAGGTGGGTTCACGGAAGAACACAAATATTATTATAAGGAACACCGCTTGTCACAAAAAGGGAAACTCTTATGGGAACAAATTGATAAATTGTATACCATTGCTATAAACGTGTGCTCTACCTATAATGTTACTTATTGTTTTGATAAATCTTGTTGCTGTAGGAGGTATAAACACCTCCCTTTTCAATGTGACTATAATGATAATGTTACCATATCTTCTTATGTTAAGGGAAATTATGACTTTTATGATGTGGAACAAATTGAAGAATTTATTGCTTGGAAGGGTGCATTCGAACTAGCTTATTTGCTTAAAAATACTGATGATGCACCTTATAAATATGAGGTTTATGATATACTTCAATTTTGCTTTGATAACTACAAGGAAGAAAATGGCTATATTCTTGAATATCTTAATAGATGCTCTCTCTACCAATGGAAGAGACTAATGCCTTGCAGGAGCCTATGGAAGAAGAAATTGCTGAAACTAGAAGATCATTGGATGAAAAAGAGGAGGAGAGTGATGATCAAGAGGAGGAAGAATGGATCTACCCATCCCTACCTTCTAATGAGAGTAACTCTTTACCCCTTATATTATTTGATTGTCCCCCATGCTTACCAAAGGAGGACGAATGTCATGTTCCTGAGGATTCTTTTGAAAATGTTGATAATAAAGCTCTAGTGTTTGTAGATCATGAAAAACATGCTTTATGTGATAGTTATATTGTTGAGTTTATTCATGAGGCTACTGAAAATTATTATGAGAGAGGAAAATATGGTTGTAGAAGTTTTCATGGTACTGAAACACCTCTCTATGTGCTGAAAGTTTTGAAGTTACTTTTGTTTTATCTTCCTATGCCTGTCACTTTGTTCCTTGTGCATTTATTTGCATACAAGATTCCTATGCATAGAAAGTGGGTTAGACTTAAATGTGTTTTGAATTTTCTTCTTGGTGCTCTCTTTTACTTCAATTCATATTTCTTATGTGAGCATCTTCTCAAACTATCATGCCTAACTTAAAGGCGTTAAAGAAAAGTACTTATTGGGAGATAACCCAAAAGTTTTAGATGCGTCTTGAAAGTTATTACCTCTGTAATGACCGCTCCTTATCCTTTTTATTTGCTTTTTGTGCCAAGAGTAACCTTTAATGAGAGAGAAGTAATGATTGGGAAAGTTGCTGTCCCGAAACAGATTTTCGTGATTCGCCGTAAAAATTCGTGTAAAATCTCTGAACATCTTTTTGAGGCATGAATGTTTTTGCTTCTGCCCCAGGTTGTTAACTAACTTTCGTTAGTTCAACACTTTTTTATTTGAGCAACAGAAGGTCTTCAAAAAAAATCATCTTTACCTGTTGGTCTGTTTTGACAGATTTCTGCCATTATCTGCATTTGCTTCTTGTTAGTTCCTTTGGGGAATTGAGCTTTTTGAGGGAAGTGCTACAGTAGCTAGTGTTCTAATGGAAGTTTATTTGGTGTTATAACTGAACCTTGAGACTTATTTATCTTAAGTGCACTAATGTTGCTAATGAGATTGTGTGAAGTTTTGTATGAAGGAAAATTTTCAGGTGTATGGAAGGAATGAGTAATGAGATGAAGGATGGACTAAAGCTTAACCTTGGGGATGCCACGTGTGTCACCCCAAGAAATATCCAAGAAGTACAAGCGTAAAAGCTTGGGGATGCCCAAGGCATCCCCTTCTTCATCAATAAAAATTTCAGGTTTCTTCCAAACGCTTCATTTTTATTGTTTCGTGCACAGTTGTGTTTCTCTTGGAGCGTCTTATTTTTGTTTTAGTTTTAGTTTTTAGTTTGCTTGGTTTGCTTAGTTTTCTGAATAAGTTGGTTGACCCCCTCTTTCACACTTTGGTTTGCAAATAGTTTGGTTTGGTGTTGGAAAAGAGTAGGAAAGTTTATGCTTATGTGGTAAAAAGAGCTCGTTTTTGACTGTGGCCTATGCTTTGTCATGCCATGCTTGATATTGTTTTGGCTTTATGCTTAGTATTCTTTGCTGTAGCATGACTTGTTATAAACAATTGAGATTGCTTAATGTGCCTTGGATGAATCATGCGTTGTTTTAGCATATTAAAGCATAGTATAGTGGTATTCCCCTTTGATGCTTTATTTGGGTTGACTTGGCGCATGCTGATGTGCTCGTTGTACACGTGGGAGTCTCTTCTTCTTTTGATCTCCGGGTCATGGTGCCAGAAAATATCTTGATGCGCTCGATCGACGTAGAGCTCGTTGGGAACCCCAAGAGGAAGGTACGATGAGCACAACAGTAAGTTTTCCCTCAATTATGAAACCAAGGTTTAATCGAACCAGTAGGCGCAAGGAAACACCCCAAAGGTGTTACTAGCTGAGCTTTGGCAGGGCGCACTACCGGTGATAGTAGCAACATGGAGACCTGCACAACACAACCACAGAACTTTGTCCCCAACTTGCGATGAGGTTGTCAATCTCACCGTGTTTTGCGGTAAACAAAGGATTAAACGTATCGAATGGAAAGAAGTAGAAGTTTGCAGAAAGTAAACACAAAGCAGAAAACAGTTGTAGATTGTACGTAAAGAAAAAGGACCGGGATCCATAGTTCACTAGAGGTGGCTCTCCTTAGATAGATAACATGTTGGGTGAACAAATTACAGCGGGGCAATTGACAAACACCGAGAAAGCAATACATGCATATACTAATCGTCTTGACTCCTTTGAGACTTGATTGGGCATTACAACATAATACATAGACCGCCATCCAACTACATCTATGACTAATAATCCACCTTTAGGTTATCATCCGAACCCCCTCCAGTATGAAGTTGCAAGCAACAGATTATTGCTTTACGAACTGCGTGTAAAGTAAACAATACGATTGTTCTATGAACAAAAGATCGTTGTTTTCTCCCTAGTAGCAACAGCACATCTAGTACCTTAGAGATTTCTGTCACTTCCCCAGATTACTAGAGGCATGAACCCACTATCGAGCATAAATACTAACTCTTGGAGTTGCTAGCATCTACTTAGCCAAGATAGCTACTAACAACGGAAAGCATGCAAGATCTCAAGTAACAAAGACATGATAGAATCAATAATCAATCTGAAATAGCATCTCAATATCCATCGGATCCCCGCAAACACAACATGTAAGAATTACAAATAGATGATCTTGATCATGAACGGAGCTCACAAGATCTAAACATGAAAGCACAAAGGAGGAGAAACCAGCCATCTAGCTACTACATGGATCCATAGTCCAAGGATGAACTACTCACGCATCACACCGGAGGCTTGCATGGTGATGAAGAAGGCCTCCAGGGTGAACTCCCCTCTCCGGCAGGGTGCCGAGAAGAGGCTTCAGATCCCCCCCCCCCCGATCTAGGGATAGAGACGACGGCGTCTATAGACTCTTTCGTGGATTTTTGATCGGGTACCTAGGGTTTTCGTCCCGAGGGCAACTTATAGGCGGAAGGAGTGGCCGAGGGGGTGCTGGGGGCGGCCAGACCACCCCCTGGCGCGGGCCAGGCCTAGCCGCGTGGCCAGGTGGTGTGGCCGGGCCCCAGCCCTTCTCCGTCTCGTATTCTGGCACTTGACCCCTTCCGGAAAAATAGGCACTTTGGTTTTTGTCCCATCCAATTCCGAGAATATTCATTTTTTGACTTTTCTGGAACCAAAAACAACAGAAAACAGGCAGTTGGCACTATGGCTCTTGTTAATAGGTTAGTCCAAGAAATCATAATAAAAGTACTCCAAAGTTGGAACAAAACACAAGAAAGTGGATAAAACCAAACATGGAACATCAAAAATTATAGATACATTTGCAATGTATCAACATCCCCAAGCTTAACTTCTGCTCGTCCTCGAGTAGGTAAGTGATAAAAAGAAATAATTTTTAAGGTGACATGCACCATCAAAGACTTGATCAAAGTATTTGCAAAACATTCAAAGCTGGGATCATAGTACTTCAATCATAACATGAAAGACAAAGTTCTAGCAATAAGCAAAGAAACTAAGATGCAACATGAACAGGCACAAACAAAAGATTCATGAATAACATGCTTTGCAAGACGTTTGTTTGTTTCATATAAAGAAAACATAGCATAAAAGTATTCAGTTTGT
Source organism: Avena eriantha (assembly GCA_910589775.1). Taxonomy (NCBI): domain Eukaryota; kingdom Viridiplantae; phylum Streptophyta; class Magnoliopsida; order Poales; family Poaceae; genus Avena; species Avena eriantha. Next base: position 492,276,207 of record OU342741.1, on the reverse strand, counting down.
CCCTCAATAGAGTAGCAAATATAAATGCATAGGACACCTTCAAAGTTTATAAGAGTGACTAGATACAATAGTTTCAAACAAGCAATAACAACATGGTGTGAGCATGCGCCAAGTCAACCCAAATAAAGCATCAAAGGAGAATACCACTATACTATGCTTTAATATGCTAAAACAACGCATGATTCATCCAAGGCACATTAAGCAATCTCAATTGTTTATAACAAGTCATGCTACAGCAAATAATACTAAGCATAAATCCAAAACAATATCAAGCATGGCATGACAAAGCATAGGCCATAGTCAAAAACGAGCTCTTTTTACCACATAAGCATGAACTTTCCTACTCTTTTCCAACACCAAACCAAACTATTTGCAAACCAAAGTGTGAAAGAGGGGGTCCAACCAACTTATTCAGAAAACTAAGCAAACCAAGCAAACTAAAAACCAAAATGAAAACAAAAAGAAGACGCTCCAAGCGAAACACAATTGTGCACGAAACAAAAAAATGAAGCGTTTGGAAGAAACCTGGAATTTTTATTGATGAAGAAGGGGATGCGGGGATGCATTGGGCATCCCCAAGCTTTGACGCTTGTACTTCTTGGATATTTCTTGGGGTGACACGCGTGGCATCCCCAAGCTTGAGCTTTAGTCCATCCTTCATCTCATTACTCATTCCTTCCATACACCTGAAAATTTTCCTTCATACAAAACTTCACACAATCTCATTAGCAACATTAGTGCACTTAAGATAAATAAGTCTCAAGGTTCAGTTCTAACACCAAATAAACTTCCATTAGAACACTAGCTACTGTAGCACTTCCCTTAAAAAGCTCAATTCCCCAAAGGAACTCAAGAAGGAACTAACAAGAAGCAAATGCAGAAAATGGCAGAAATCTGTCAAAACAGACCAGCAGGTAAAGACAAATTTTTTCGAAGACCTTCTGTTGCTCAAATCAAAAAGGGTTGAAATAAAGAAAGTTAGATAACAATCTAGGGAAGAAGCACAAAAAAGATATAGATCAATCCGACGTACAGAGCTCTCTCAGAAATTTTTACGGTGAAGCACATAAATCTGTTTCGGGACAGCAACTTTCCCATTCATTACTTCACTCTCATTAGAGGTTAGTCTTGGCACAAAAAGCAAATAAAAAGGATAAGGAGAGGTTATTACAGAGGTAATAACTTCCAAGACTCAACTAAAACTCTTGGGTTATCTCCCAACAAGTACTTTTCTTTAACGCCTTTAAGTTAGGCATAAGAACGAAAGAAAGAATCAAGTGTTCTCGAATGAAGAAGCATTAAGACCAAATTTTGTTTTCATAGGCGAAGCAAAAGAAATCTTTTCACTCTTTCTAGGGAAGTGTTCTATACCTTTCTTGAGTGGGAGTTGATATTTAATGGTGCCTTCTTTCATATCAATGATGGCACCAACAGTTCTAAGAAAAGGTCTTCCCAAAGTAATAGGACAAGAAGCATTGTATTCAACATCCAAAACATAGAAATCAACGGGGACATAGGAATCATTAACCATAATAAGAACATCATTAAGACTCCCCATGAGTTTCTTTTTAGCATTAGCATCAAGTGGGACATTCAAATAACAATCTTCAAGAGGAGGCAAATCAAGCATATCATAAATCCTTCTAGGCATAATAGAAACACTACTATCAAGATCACACAAAGCTTTGAAATCAAAGTCATTCACTTTCATATTAATGATGGGTTCCCAACCATCTTCTTATTTTATAGGAATAGAAGCTTTATGTTTCATCTTTTCTTCTTTAATCTTTATGAGAGCATCAATAATGTGTTTTGTAAAATCCATGTTCATAGCACTAACATTAGGACTTTTAGCAAGCTTTTGTAGGAACTTAATAACTTCAGAGATGTTGCAACCATCAAGATCAAAATCAACTTTATCATCTAAAGTAGTAGAACTATTACTAGCCTCAACACTAGTGGTGGTAATAGTAGAAACACTAATGTTTCTAGCAATTTCATCTTCTCTTTCCCACTTAGCATGTAATTCAGCTAATAGTATAACATTTTCATCAATTCTTACTTGTATAGCATTAGTAGCTGCAAAGGGATTCTCATTAGTTTCAGGTTTAGCAGCCATTTTATTCAAAGTAGATTGAGCTTCAGCCAAAGATGCTATATTCCTTTCAGCATTAGAGAGTTTTCCCTCAATAGTTTTATTGAAAGCAGTTTGTTTACTAATAAACTCTTTAAGCATAACTTCAAGTTCAGAGGAAGCACTCTTATTATTGTTGTAAGAATTTCCATAAGCATTGTTGCCAAAGTTGTTATTTCTTATGAAGTTCACATCAACTTGCTCTTCTTGAGCAACCAAAGAAGCTAGAGGAACATTATTTGGATCAATATGGGCTTTCCCATTAACAAGCATAGACATAATTATATCAATCTTATCACTCAAGGAGGAGGTTTCCTCAACAGAATTTACCTTCTTACCTTGTGGAGCTCTCTCAGTATGCCATTCAGAATAGTTAACCATCGTATTGTCTAGAAGTTTTGTTGCAGCACCCAAAGTGATGGTCATAAAAGTACCTCCAGCAACTGAATCCAATAGGTTCCTTGAAGAATAGTTCAATCCTGCATAAAAAGTTTGGATGATCATCCAAGCAGTCAGTCCATGAGTGGGACAATTCTTTACCAAAGATTTCATTCTTTCCCAAGCTTGAGCAACATGATCATTATCAAGTTGTTTAAACTTCATTATTTCACTTCTCATGGATATAATCTTAGCAGGAGGATAGTATTTTCCAATAAAAGCATCTTTGCACTTAGTCCAAGGATCAATACTATTCCTAGTTAAGGAATTCAACCATTCTTTAGCTTTTCCTCTCAAAGAGAAAGGAAACAATTTCAGTTTAATAATATCACCATCTATATCCTTATGCTTTTGCATCTCACAAAGTTCAACAAAGTTATTTAGATGGGAAGCAGCATCTTCATTACCAATACCAGAAAATTGCTCTCTCATAACAAGATTGAGCAAAGCAGGTTTTATCTCAAAGAAAGTATTTCCAGCCATAGGTGGAGCAATAGGTGTGCTCATAAAATCATTGTTGTTGGTGCTAGTGAAGTCACACAACTTAGTGTTTTCAAGAGTAGTCATTTTTTTTGGGTTTTCAAATAAGAAAGCAAACAAGTAAAACTAATTTTTTTTTGTGTTTTTGAAGAACAAAGCAAGCAAACAAAGAAAAAAAGAAACTAAGCAAAACAAAAACAACAAAGTAAAGAGATTGGTTATGAGGAACTCCCCTTGTGAAGATGTCGTTGACTCCCCGGCAACGGCGCCAGAAAATCTTGATGTGCTCGTCGTAGACGTGGGAGTCTCTTCTTCTTTTGATCTCTGGGTCACGGTGCCAGAAAATATCTTGATGCGCTCGATCGACGTAGAGCTCGTTGGGAACCCCAAGAGGAAGGTACGATGAGCACAGTAGTAAGTTTTCCCTCAATTATGAAACCAAGGTTTAATCGAACCAGTAGGAGCAAGGAAACACCCCAAAGGTGTTACTAGCTGAGCTTTGGCAGGGCGCACTACCGGTGATAGTAGCAACGTGGAGACCTGCACAACACAACCATAGAATTTGTCCCCAACTTGCGATGAGGTTGTCAATATCACCATGTTTTGCGGTAAACAAAGTATTAAACGTATCGAATGGAAAGAAGTAGAAGTTTGCAGAAAGTAAACACAAAGCAGAAAACAGTTGTAGATTGTATGTAAAGAAAAAGGACCGGGATCCATAGTTCACTAGAGGTGGCTCTCCTTAGATAGATAACATGTTGGGTGAACAAATTACAGCGGGGCAATTGACAAACACCGAGAAAGCAATACATGCATATACTAATCGTCTTGACTCCTTTGAGACTTGATTGGGAATTACAACATAATACACAGACCGCCATCCAACTGCATCTATGACTAATAATCCACCTTCAGGTTATCATCCGAACCCCCTCCAGTATTAAGTTGCAAGCAACAGATTATTGCTTTACGAACTGCATGTAAAGTAAACAATACGATTGTTCTATGAACAAAAGATCGTTGTTTTCTCCCTAGTAGCAACAGCACATCTAGTACCTTAGAGATTTCTGTCACTTCCCCAGATTACTAGAGGCATGAACCCACTATCGAGCATAAATACTAACTCTTGGAGTTGCTAGCATCTACTTGGCCAAGATAGCTACTAACAACGGAAAGCATGCAAGGTCTCAAATAACAAAGACATGATAGAATCAATAATCAATCTGAAATAGCATCTCAATATCCATCGGATCCCCGCAAACACAACATGTAAGAATTACAAATAGATGATCTTGATCATGAACGGAGCTCACAAGATCTAAACATGAAAGCACAAAGGAGGAGAAACCAGCCATCTAGCTACTACATGGATCCGTAGTCCAAGGATGAACTACTCACGCATCACACCGGAGGCTTGCATGGTGATGAAGAAGGCCTCCAGGGTGAATTCCCCTCTCCGGCAGGGTGCCGGGAAGAGCTTCAGATCCCCCCGATCTAGGGACAGAGACGACGACGGCTACAGACTCTTTCGTGGATTTTTGATCGGGTACCTAGGGTTTTCGTCCCGAGGGCAACTTATAGGTGGAAGGAGAGGCTGAGGGGGTGTTAGGGGCGGCCAGACCACCCCCTGGCGTGGGCCAGGCCTGGCCGCGCGGCCAGGTGGTGTGGCCGGGCCCCAGCCCTTCTCCGTCTCGTATTCTGGCACTTCATCCCTTCCGGAAATATAGGCACTTTGGCTTTTGTCCCGTCCAATTCCGAGAATATTCATTTTCTGACTTTTCTGGAACCAAAAACATCATAAAACAGGCAGCTGGCACTGTGGCTCTTGTTAATAGGTTAGTCCAAGAAATCATAATGAAAGTACTCCAAAGTTGGAACAAAACACAAGAAAGTGGATAAAACCAAGCATGGAACATCAAAAATTATAGATACATTTGCAATGTATCACATGCTCACACCATGTTATGACTATCTCAAGTCACCATAGCCTTTATGATCCTTTAGTTTTCAACTTGTAGTATCACTTTATGCTTTGATCATTGACGTTTTGTCGCTCTGCTTGATTATGGCCATTATTGCTCTCTTAGTTTGTCGCTCCCAATCTTTTGCTAGCCTCCACAACAAAGTATGAGTTCCACTCATGCATCCAACTCCCTAAACCAAGTTATTCCAAAGAGTCCACCATACCTACCTACTAGCTTATGCTATTCCAAGTATATTCATGCTTTTGTTTACCTTCCAAATTAAACTTGTTATGAGAAAACTAGTGATTAAAGCTCTCACGAACTTGATGGCACACTTTACTTTACTTGCCCTTAATAAACTTGAACCATTGTGTCTTCTATGTTGTATATGCTTGCACTTATTTGTCGGGAATTAGCAGAACCATGCTTTCATGGGGAACGCTTTCAACATTGCACTTGGTACTTGTACCTAGTTGATATCATGCTCTTTTGTATATGGATGTCGTCGGTGTGAAATGAAAGGGGAGCTTATAAGTCCATGGAGTTATGTATATGTGTTAGAGAAACGCCTGGGCCGCTGGTCTAATCCATGCTGACATGGTGGAAACCTACAGCGTAACCATAATGAGCTGTCTATGAAGCATTCTTCTTATAAAAAAAGAGTCCTATATTGAGAAAAAAGAGAAAAGAGAAAAAAAGATATTATGAAAAGAGGAAAGAGAGAAAAAAGCACCATATTCCCATGGTAAATAAGAAGAATGCTAAGATGCTGGTTGTCTGCTTGCCTTGTCATTTTGATATGGGGATTCTTCCGTATCATCGGGCAAGGGGTACCCCGTTGGTGATACACATGTACTTACGATGACAAGAACTTATCGGTGACTAAACTTGAGTAGCATGAGGAGTGGCCCTCGTATACAAGGGACATGAGATTTCTGACTTATACTTCGTCAAGCATATACACCATAGTTTGTTCACTTTAACCTTAATCACTTCAAGATGCTCATGATAGGGGCAATGAGAGTTGAAAGCTATAAGTATCATAATTTTTGGAAGCTCTTTATGAAACTTGAATCCCTACTTCCTTTTACAAAGGCCTTTCTTCCACCGTTATATTGAGTCTCCACCTTCTATCTTTATGCACCTACTTTGAGAGCATAGTGGCCATTCTTAGTTCTATGTGCATTGTCCCGAGAGTAGTTGATTGATGCATAACTTGTTATTGCTTGTTTTAAACTATTGTATCTAGTCACTCTTATGAACTTTGAAGGTGTCCTATGCATTTATATTTGCTACTCTTTGAGGGACAAGCTGAATACTATTATGCTATGTTTTCCTATCCACTTTCTTGTGTTTTGTTCCAACTTTGGAGTATTTTTCATATGATTTCTTGGACTAACCTATTAACAAGAGTCACAGTGCCAGCTGCCTGTTTTCTGCTGTTTTTGGTTCCAGGAAAGTCAGAAAATGAATATTCTCGGAATTGGACGGGACAAAAGCCAAAGTACCTATTTTTCCGGAAGTCATCAGATGCCAGAGTACGAGACGGAGAGGGCCAGGGGGCCACCACACCACCTGGCCACGCGGCCAGGCCTGGCCCATGCCAGGGGGTGGTGTGGCCGCTCCCGGCACTCCCTCGGCCTCCCCTTCCGCCTATAAGATTCCCTCGGGATGTAAACCGTAAGTACCCGATCAAAAATCCACGAAAGAGTCTGTAGCCGTCGTCATCTCCATCCCTGGATCGGGAGGGATCTGAAGCTCTTCTCGGCACCCTGCCAGAGAGGGGAATTCACCCTGGAGGCCTTCTTCATCACCATGCAAGCCTCCGGTGTGATGCGTGAGTAGTTCATCCTTGGACTACAGATCCATGTAGTAGCTAGATGGCTGGTTCTCCTCCTTTGTGATATCATGTCTAGATCTTGTGAGCTCCGTTCATGATCAAGATCATCTATTTGTAATTCTGCATGTTGTGTTTGCGGGGATCCGATGGATATTGAGATGCTATTTCAGATTGATTATTGATTCTATCATGTCTTTATTATTTGTGATCTTGCATGCTTTCTGTTGTTAGTAGCTATCTTGGCCAAGTAGATGCTAGCAACTCCAAGAGTTAGTATTTATGCTCGATAGTGGGTTCATGCCTCTAGTAATCTGGGGAAGTGACAGAAATCTCTAAGGTACTAGATATGTTGTTGCTACTAGGGAGAAAACAACAATCCTTTGTTCATAGAAGAATCGTATTGTTTACTTTACACGCAGTTCGTAAAGCAATAATCTATTGCTTGCAACTTAATACTGGAGGGGGTTCGGATGATAACCTGAAGGTGGATTATTAGTCATAGATGCAGCTGGATGGCGGTCTATGTGTAATGTTGTAATGCCCAATCAAGTCTCAAAGGAGTCAAGATTATTAGTATATGCATGTATTGCTTTCTCAATGTTTGTTAATTGCCCCACTGTAATTTGTTCACCCAACATGTTATCTATCTAAGGAGAGCCACCTCTGGTGAACTATGGATCCTGGTCCTTGTCTTTTATATTCAATCTACAATCTTTTACTGTTTTGTGTTTACTTTCTACAAACTTTTACTTCTTTACATTCGATATGTTTAATCCTTTGTTTTCCGCAAAACACGGTGAGATTGACAACCTCATCACAAGTTGGGGACAAAGTTCTGTGGTTGTGTTGTGCAGGTCTCCACATTGCTACTAGCACCAGTAGTGCGCCCTGCCAAAGCTCAGCTAGTAACACCTTTGGGGTGTTTCCTTGCTCCTACTGGTTCGATTAAACCTTGGTTTCATACTGAGGGAAACTTGCTATTGTGCTCATCATACCTTCCTCTTGGGGTTCCCAACAAGCTCTACATCAACCACGCACCAACACTTTTCTGGGCGCCGTGCATTGAGCCATCAAGCATCTGCGCATAGATCAGGCTCTGATACCACTGTTGGGTTCACAGCATAGAAAACAAAAAAATCATATGATGGGAACTATTATACGCCAAGATCTATCTACTAGATACAAGCAACGGGTGGGTATACATCCATAGAGAACATACCCTCAAAGACCGACAAAGTGTAACGAGATTGAACTCGTGGATGATGTAGTCGAACGCTTGCTGATCTCAAGATCGTGTGGAAGTCCTAGCGCCGTAAATCAGCAGTGCATCCATCCTCGCACACACGTTCGGGCCACCGAACAACCTCCACCTTCTCTCTCCAGCGATGCAGCGAAAGCAGCAACTTCTTCCAGATTAAATGCCACCGGAAACATGTATCTCGCTAATCCGAGACCATGGGGGAATAATTCTAGAGGGGAGAGAGATTCTTCACGAGGAGGTGTACTTTGAGAGGGAGGAGAGGGGGGCTCTCCCCCTCCCATGGCCGGCACCCATGGGGGGGGTGCCCCACCTCTTCCTTATTCATGTGGTGGAAGCTCCACTCACATCAATTTATCCTCCACTCAAAATCCCACTCACATGCATTAAATTTTCACCAAATTTAATGCAACTCTCATTTAATAAAACTCTTTTATTTATTTTATTCAGAATTTTGTTAATTAATTTAATTAACAAACATTCACATAAAACCCCCCACAACATTTCAATATCATATGCAGAATCAATTTCAGCAATTTCACCCGAAACAATTTCGGTGTCCACTGAAATAATTCTAACGCTTTGCAATTCTTTCGTCTAGAACATATTTGCTCCAAATGGTGTTGGTAACCCTTAAGTGTATCACCTTACGGTTCGCGAATAATGCAAACATGATCGAGACCCTCTCAGATTAATAATCAGAAGCGGGACCTGGAGATCCATACCGACTCCCACACATTCAATGATGACTTCTGTGATTGAGAGAACCTTTAACGATAGTAACTAAATCCATTTTTCTTGCGATATATTATATGTCTGATATTCTATCATTAGTATCTCAATACCTAGTTTGACCTTGTTATCGACATGCACTCTTTTCTCGTTCCCGTCATATAACATTCTAGTGATCACATCACTTGCTTGCAAGCTATCTTAATGTGATATCACTGAGAGGGCACAGAGTATATCTATCTGTCATCGGGATTGACAAATTCCACTCTTGATCCATGAGTCTCAACATAACACCTTCAGAATACCCAAACCCATCTTTATAGTCACCATGTTACGGTGTGACGTTTGATATTATCAAAGTATTCTTCCGGTGTTAGCAATTAACATGATCTCATGGTCTAAGGATAAAGATTACTTCGTATGATGTTATAGCAATATAAACATAATGACTTTGATCGTAATGCTATACTTTGGATGAATGTTCATCACATTATTCACCAATGTTGTGACCTTGTTATTAACAACATTCAATGTCCATGATCAGAAAACCTTGATCATCTTGTTAATCAACGAGCTAGTTTATAAGAGAGACATAACTAGGAACTCTTTATTTATTTATTAAACACATATGTATTAACGCTTTCTTTTAATACAATTATAGCATGCAAAATAAACATCTATCATATACTTGGAATACTTATAATAACAACTTTATTATTGCCTCTCAGGACATATTCCCTTCACTGGTATGCTTGATTGCAACCCTTGTGCACTCCCATTGACACGCGTTGCAAGCTCTCTGCCGCTGAGGGTCCCCTTCTTTCTGATCCTAGGAGTATCGGAGTTTCGCAGGCGCTCTTTAGTACCTTACTCGGACGCGTCCTAACATAGCTCATGCAGTTCAACAAGCTTGTCTGTACATAGTGGCGGAGTTGTGTGTAGACTATGTGGTCAAGCGACATCACTAAAATTTAATTAGCCAGCAAACTCTAGCTGTTGTTGTGTGTATGTATTTATCGTATATGTTCATTTTTTGAGCTTTTGACATCACTGCATTCCGTTCCAAGCTCCGCCACTGTCTGTACAAGCATGCGCCTCGTGAGCCCCATCTCAACCTGGTCAAGAGGATTCTTCGCTCCATCAAGGGTTCACTTGATCTCGGGCTTCAACTTCATGCGATGCCGCTACTACGCTCACGACATACTTTGACGCCGATTGGGCAGGCTGTCCAGATACTCGTCGCTCTACCTCTAGATATTGTGTCTACCTTGGAGACAACCTCGTGTCCTGGTCCTCTAAGTGACATGCCACGGTTTCCGGCTCCAGTGTTGAGGCGGAATACAGAGTTGTGATTCTTATCACACTTTATTCCTCCTATCATAGTGCCACATTTTGTGGTGTCCAATTCTAACATAGGCATGGAAAATGTGGCTATAGAAACCAAAACAACCTCCTCATCTTCATGTTCACACACTTCCAAAGTCGGACGAAATCTGCTGCAATTAATTGGATATGGATATACAACTACCTACGTTCACACTTTGTAATGGCATGAGGTCCATGAGGAGGATGAGGGAGTGGCGGAGAGGACGAGGTGGTCGGCGCCCCAACGTCACTGCCGCCGACCACGCGCGTTCCCCGGCCTCGCGCATCCACACGCTCAAGAGATACACACGTCTCCGTCTCCACTGACCCATGCCACGCACAACGCGTTGCCGCTCCCACCGCCCGCTAGATCCGCCGCACACCAAACATCCAAAGGCCAAAAAGGAGCTCGTCCGTCTCTAAATAATAAAGACCAGGAGCAGAGGAGCTCATCGGTTCTAGTACGTCCAGCAACAAAGGAAGCCACACGTCAAAAAAAAAAAAAAACATCCCAAAAAAACAAACAAAGGAAGCAATGGCGGCTGCGGCGGCGCCGGCGGAGGTGAGCAACAAGAGGGTGACCCTGAAGCGGTACGTGACGGGGTTCCCCACCGAGGACGACATGGAGGTCGTCACGGCGACCGCGCGCCTGGCCGTGCCGCCCGGGTCGGCGGCGGCGCTGGTCAAGAACCTCTACGTCTCCTGCGACCCCTACATGCGCAGCCGCATGACCAGGCACGAGGAGTCCAGCTACGTCCCGGACTTCGTCCCGGGGGAGGTATCGCCCGCGCAATTAACCTAGTACTCCCAAACATGGTCCCTTCCGCATAAAAAATTCCGTTTCCTTGGTACAGATCTAATTTGTTTGTTAAATCGATTTCGTAAGAAATTCAGCAGAGCAAATGTTTTTTTAATTGTGATTTTCATGCGTGGGCTCAACTGTTGGAGCAACAGCATGTGGACACAACCTACCACAATAGTACTACTAATTAATTACTCTGTTGTCATTGTGTAGTATGTTTGGGAGCTGCCGAGTCTGAATTACTACCTTTCTAAAAAAAATCTTGAGCCTGTAGTATTTTTCTTGTTCAGCCCTGTACTTGTGCTGGATTCAGCAACTTTCTCCCCTCTGGAATCCTCAATATCTTGCTCGATTTCTGTGGTTGATTTTGCCAGGTTTTGACTACCTTTGGCGTGAGCAAGGTGGTAGAATCCGGGCACCCGGGTTACAAGCCAGGTGATCTGGTGTGGGGAATGGCGGGATGTGAAGAATACACCTTGATCACAAATCCAGAGTCGCTATTCAGGATCAGCCATCCTGAATTTCCACTGTCCTACTACACAGGCGTGCTTGGTGAGTTCACTTTTATCAGTAACTAGCCAATCTGCTATTCCTTTTTTTTATGAGTTATTATTCTATAAAACCGGAAAGTTATGGGTTCCTTTCTTCTTAGTTCTTTAGTAGACCGAGGTCAAGCAAATCCTTGGTTCACTGACCACACTTATCCAAGCTCTTACATCCTAGTGAATTGATCATTCAGGCATGCCTGGCCTTACGGCATATGTTGGGTTTTTCGACGTGGCCAAGCCGAAAAAGGGGGAGTATGTCTTTGTCTCGGCGGCATCAGGCGCCGTAGGACAGCTTGTTGGGCAGCTTGCTAAGATCACAGGTTGCTATGTGGTAGGCAGTGCCGGTTCTGATGAGAAGGTTTGTTTTCTCTCTGTCTCCCGGCTGTGCACATCATCTTAAACCGTAACTTTCACAACACCATTTTTCTTCTCCTCAGGTCAACCTCCTGAAAACAAAGTTTGGATTCGACGACGCCTTCAACTACAAGAAGGAACAGGACCTCAACGCCGCACTCAAGAGGTTAATTTGCTAACTCGTGTTCCAACTTCCAATTAATGATAACGGCAAATCAAAATAGAGTTCTCCGTGCTTTGCTCTCTCTCGTCAGGTGCTTCCCGGAGGGCATTGACATCTACTTCGAGAACGTGGGCGGCGCGATGCTGGACGCGGTGCTGCTCAACATGAGGCTGCGCGGGCGGGTGTCCATGTGCGGGCTCATCTCGCAGTACAACCTGGAGCAGCCCGAGGGCGTGTGCAACCTCTTCACTGTCGTCGCCAAGCGCATCCGCATGGAGGGGTTCATCGTGATGGACTACTTCGGCTCCTACCGCAAGTTCGAGGAGGAGATGGCGGGCTACCTCAAGGAAGGGAAGATCACCTACGTGGAGGACGTCGCGGAGGGCATCGAGAGCATGCCGGCGGCGCTCATCGGGCTCTTCCACGGGCGCAACGTCGGGAAGCAGCTGGTGGCCGTCGCGCGGGAGTGACGTCTATCGATCATCACGTACGTCTCACCGATGATGTACTATGTTTTTCAGTGACCAGGATTCGCTTTATTACGTATTAGGTTCCTTGTTTGGTTCAGCAGGATTCAGAGTGCATTGCGCCACTGTTTCGTTAATTAATGGTAGAGAAAGTTGCTGAACAAGGAATTTGAATGCACTAGTAGTACGCAATAATAAGAATTCGGATATCCGGGCTTGTAGTACGACTTCGTATCTGCAAGCTTTGTGGTACTACTGCAACTCTGTTTTGTCAGGCACTAGCTGGTATTCGGGTTTCTGATTCCAACACCCAACCCCATAGCTCATCTCTTTCTGTCAGTATTTGGGTGAACCGGCGAGTACCGGTCGTTCCGAGTCCACAAGTTAGCTATCGGCATCCATGGCGTCGTCGATTCCGCCGTGGTCTCAACTCCCACGGGAACTGCTAGGCCTCGTCATCGACCGCCTCGACTCCCCTCCAGACGACCAGAGTCGCTTCTACGCGTTCTGGTCTAAATCCCTACAGCTCCGTCCGTTCCGGGCGGTGCTTCGCGCCGGCCAGTTGGCATACGCCGACCGCGCTCGCTTCAGGGCCGTGTGCCGGTCCTGGTGCTCGGCGATGCGCGAGCACCTCACCACCCCGTGGCATCTGCCATGGATCGTCACGTCAGATTGCTCCTTCATGGCACCCTCAGACAGCGCCAGCCCTAGCTGCTCGACGTGCCTCCGGCTACCCTCCCTGCCCAAGAACGCCAGATGCATCGGCTCCACCGACAGCTGGATCGCCTTCGACTGCATTGACGACGTTAATAAACGTATTACCTACTTCCTGCACAACCCTTTCTCCAACACGACGGTGCCGCTCCCCGAGCTCGACGCCGTCATCGGTGACGCCGTCTCCGAGCTTTTCGAGGTTCGCAAGGTGCTTTTGCGGTCGGACGCTCACGGCGACGTCATCGCTCTCATGACCAACGACTGGAATTACCCTATCATCCTAGTCCGGCCGGGGAAAGGCGTGTGGTTGCCGGAGCCACAGGCAGCCCCCTTCGTGGACATCATCGACATCGCGTTCCTTGGTGAAAAACTATACGGGATCACTCAAGCCGAGGACCTCTTCTCCCTCGATATCGCCTTCGATGACAACAACCCAATGTTACCAGTTTTCGTGCGTGGAGCGACGTAGATGAGAATGACCACAATAATCACGAGGCCGGGAACAATGATGTGAACAATAATGATCACTATCACGAAAAGGTACTGATTAAAGATGAGGACGGTAACATGCGCGCCACAAAAGAAGTAAGGGCGAAAATTGGCGACGCCATGTCGTCCCAAGGCATCAGTACCTATTGCTATTGGGAAGACGACGAGGTGCCCTACGAGCCCAACAAGGACCTCGTCGGTGTCATTTGGTACTTGGTCGAGTCATGTGGGAAGCTGTTCATGGTGAAGCGGCAATTGCAGTGCCCATCCTATGGTACCGCCTTTACCTGCAGGGTGGCGGTTCTCGAGGTGAACCTGGGGACATGCGCGTGGGCGCCGGTTTCAGGCGGGCTAGACGGCCAGACGTTCTTCATCAGCGAACGCTTCTGCAAGTCCATCGCCGCTCATGGAGACATAGAGGAGGATACTATCTATTTTGCTGATACAGGCGAGACATTCGACGTGATGTCACAGACTCTGAGCCCGCCGCAGAGGGACATCGACCACGGGCGGTCAATGTGGATATTTTCACCCGCTCTAGTAGTTTAATTTCTTTTACTACAACGGTTCTAGCAAGACCGTTCTTTACTTTTTTTTTCATAAAACGTGACGTAAAAGCTTCGCCGCTTTGTCTCGATATAAGAATGAGAGCCTGATTTATTTGATTTATTGGCACACCGCAACGCTGACTCTCGAATTTGTTTATTTTTCATCTAGGATAACTGCAAAGAGTTTTTCTTTCTGTTAGAGCAACACAACGTGCCATGTGGTGCACGCGCCAGCTAACAAATGAAGCCCCGAATGTCATAACTAATTAAGAACCTAGCAAATCGTACTATGCATCTCTGGGAGATTGCAGGTCGAACGTGGTGGGAAGTCAGAGGATCAGAGATCGTGTACCCTGTATATACACTCAAGACCATTACAAAAGTACACCATGTATCCATTAACAAAGCAAATACACCCATTATGTAAGCAATCATCAATTAGCCCCACTAACATTCGACTAAATCTTTTCGATCGTGTAGGTCAGATCAAGCAAGCAACCGGATCTTAGTCAGTATTTTACTCAATCCATGCTGCTCATGCATATAGTTAGGAAACTTAGAATGCAGCGCGGGTTTTCTCCGCTGGCTGGCCAGCGCGTAGAAGCGTTCCTTCTGTATATAAACAGACAGTCACGCACCGATCGATCGTCGTGAGCTAGTTTGGCATATTGCACAGTAAGTAAGTACGTAGTGCAGCGCGCAACAATGGCGGAGGTGTCCCCATTGACGCATGCCGAGAACCGAGAGTTCCTTCGCATGCTCCGGGAAGCCACGCAACGGTACACTCCTCGGGTTCAATTTGTATGTATGCTTGGTAGGGTTGCATTTCATGTACAAATGCATATAGTTAATCTCTTTCGTGCGTGCGTAGGTCGGGATGCGGAGCTCCGGGGAAGGTGGAGGTCCGGTTCGACGGCGTCACTGTCCACGCCGACATGCTTGCGCCTGCCAAGGTACAATGTTATTCAGAATTTTGAACTTCAAGATGGGCAACGCTTCAGACAAACAATATGTCCGCACAATGTTCTTCGGAATTTATCAAAGCTTTAACAGTGGGAAAACAAATCACCTGGGTGCGCTTGCAGCTATGTTGGCAGATGTATTTTCCTGCTGCTTGGGTGCTTAGTTGCCCTACCACAGGCAGATAACAGAATAGATCACACATTATATGAAAAAATGAATGCTCCAATACACTTAATTTTCAGCCAAAACAATACAGTTCATCTAACCTCTTTTCGGGTTACCATGTCTATAACTGATGGTATATCCTCTTGTATCTTTTGGTGTTAGTCACTTAATTAAAAGTCTCTATAACAGGGAAAGTCGGTTTCTTGTGTAGGAAGTTCCAGAATCTGCGTACGTATGTGCCCCACGGAGAAGGGCGATCAAAATTCTAAATGGATTGAGTGGGACAATAAGACCAGCCAGGTAAAGTTACATAATTCATTTACCATTATGCTAGTACACTGTTTGGTTACGGCTATAAGGAGCAACCATGGGTTGTGACCAAGCTCTCCGCTGCCATGGAAGGAATTGGATAGGATGTCTATAAAGGTAAGTAACGAACCATTATTTTTCATTGTAGCTGAAGTTGTCCCTTTGTTGTATATGTCTAGGATGACTCTTGTTGTGGGGGCGCCTGGATCAGGAAAAACAACCTTTTTAAGAGCACTGGCTGGGAAATTAGACCCTTCTTTGAAGGTAGAGCTAAAAAACAGTTCGTGATATTTTATATCTATTGCAGATGGTTCACGGGTAAAGTCTTATACAGTTTCATGATTTATTGACAGCTCCAAGGAAAAGTAATGTACAATGGAGAATCAAGTTCCTCTACACCTCACTACCTGCGTGCTTATGTTAGCCAGCATGATCTTCACCATTCCGAGATGACTGTGAGAGAAACAATCGATTTCTCTTCAAAGATGATGGGAGCCAGCAATGAATTTGGTATACCCCTTGTGTTTCTTCTGTTCCTTTTGCTAAATTTAAAATACATATCCTGAAAGGTAGATAAGTAACCGTAAAATATAGTTGCCGTAGGAACTAGGCAAAAACAAAACAACATGTTGATAGACACCATCAAACATTAGCCACGCTTCAAATAGAAGTAATATCAGTTTCCATGGGAGATCCAGACTAATCCATTGCTCCTGTTGGACATACCCATTCATTTAGAGATTCTACAAGATGCAATACGAAGGAAAATAGGGACTGCTCCAGCGGATGTGGAGCTATTTTCCAAGGTATTACTCACTGTGCACTTCCAACAATTCAAGAAGTTTGTCTTCAATTTGTTGAATAACATATAAGGTGGCTTCTGCATAGGCGACAAAGTTTGGAGAAGGAACCAACCTCAAAACAAACTATATCATGAAGGTATCTTTCTTTTAACTTTAAATGTCCAAAACTTCAATTTCGCGACAACTTAGAAGTTAACCTGCACACAGATTCTTGGATTGTCCAACTGTGCTGACACCATAGTAGGGGATGAGCTCCGAAGAGGAATTTCTGGGGGGCAAAAGAAGAGAACAACATTAGGCAAGTTTTACATTTTTGTAATGGACACACATGACCTTCCATTCCACTCTGATAAACTATTTGCTTTAACTTCCATAGTACTCTGTCTGATTGAGTAACTTCAGTCTAGAGGATCTTTTGTCTGAGCAACATTGCAATCTTGTATTGTCCTCAGAGATGTAAAAAAAATTGTTTCTACCAATGAAATAGAATAGTTGTTTGCAATCAATTTTTACAACAGGCCAACAAAAGAATATGAGAGTTAACTGACATTTAGTTAGCAAATGTTAGCATGTTAGGCGCTTGTTCCCAATATAACAGAGAATTATTGCAGATCCTACCTATGTGGTTGGACAGCTTGGCCCCAAACATTGCAAACAGAATATTTATATACTAAAGGTGCATTTTACTCTATTTATGTTGATGAGGGTAAGAACAGTTGCATAGATAAATTGTACATGTTTTTATCGATGTACAATTGTTGATCAGCGTGCTTCATAATAGTTCTTTAGGAGAATACAGTTGAAACATTATGTATCTCACTAACAGCCTTTTCTAATTACCTATGTTCATAATCCAGGAGAGATGCTAGTTGGCCGAGCAAGGTGCTTCTTTATGGATGATATATCAACGGACCTGGATAGCTCTACCACATTCGAGATTATGACATTTCTCAGCCAAATGGCCCATGTCATGGATCTTACGATGGTTATCTCCTTGTTACAACCATCTCCAGAGACTTTAGAATTGTTTGACGACATAATCCTTTTGTGTGAGGGTCAAATTGTTTACCATGGTCCTCAACAAAATGCTGTTGACTTTTTCAACAGCATCAGCTTTACATGCCCTAGCAGGAAGAATGTAGCTGACTTCCTTCAGGAGGTAACTCGCCGTACACATCTATAATTGGTTGTAAGTCGTACTAGTTACAAGCACTTGCCTCACCTGTGCTTCAAATGTTAGCAAAGCTATACTGGAAATGTTGACAAATATCCTTGCCAATTTTCATGTGTAATTATGTAGCCAGAAGGTTATCAAGGAAAAAAATATCCTATGAGTAAACTCATATATTAATTAAGCATTGTCGCAAATTAACAGAAGTGGACATCATGCAAAAAAATGAAGCAAAGATCATTGATTTGTGTGGCGTTCTATCAAAAGGAATGATAAACAAGGGGAAAAAATATTAGGAATAACACTAGGTTGTATCTTTAGCACAGGAGATCTATTAGACACATAACGATTTGAATTGCATGCCTACATTATTATTTCCATAATGTACAAAAGGTCTCGTCCGCTAGCTCACACATTAAAATCCAAAATAGTGATTGGAATCATTAGTACTACTATAATTAGCACTTTACGGTTCATGTATCATTCAGAATAAGCACGGGATAAAGTTTCTCCAATCAATCACACAATAAACTCTATACTATTTCCATTGGATAGGTTACATTAAAAAAGTATCAGAAGCAGTATTGGAGCGGTGATGGGAGCCAATATCAAAATCATACCATTGCAAATTTTGTAAGTTGCTTCAGAGCATACAGTCTTCCTCCGTTTTTGGAAGATAATCAATGCAAAAATAATGACGTCGAACAGAGCAATAAAGCATTTCAAGAATATAACAGTCCTGGGATATCAAAGTGGAATATTTTCAAAGCTTGCATCTCAAGGGAAGTACTTCTGTTGAAGAGAAATTCTCCAGTTCATATCTTCAAGGCTATACAGATCATTTTTCTAGCTTTTGTCATTGCAACACTTTTCCTTCAGACAGAAAAGAGTCATGATACATTTTTTGATGGAGTGAAGTACCTGGGTGCTCTCTTTATGGGTATGTCTGTTGTGAACTTCAACAGCATGATTGCACTTGCAATGACCACAAAAAGGCTCCCGGTATTCTATAAACAAAGGGAGTTACTAGCATTGCCAGGATGGGCTCTTGTTTGCTCAGTTTTTCTTATCAGTCTACCAGTATCACTGATGGAGTCAGGCCTTTGGACCTTCCCAACCTACTATGCAATTGGCTATGCGCCTTCTCCCATTAGGTATCAAGAGAAATTTCAACATTATTAATCTTCATTCAAATGCTATCCAATAATTATTCACTAATCGAAACCTTCAAGTCCGGTGGCAGGTTATTTCAGCAACTACTAGTATTTTTTGCGATGCATCAAATGTCACTAGGCCTTTATCGCTTTTTAGCAACGGTAGGAAGAACACCAATAGTATCAAACATACTAGGGACACAAGCTCTCGTTGCAATCTTCATACTTGGAGGCTTCATCATATCAAAAGGTTTGATTATCTACCACGGAACAGCTCAACAGTGTAACAACATTAGCAATATTGGCACAAATGGAATTAACCTGTTTTCCATTCAAAACTACCAATCAGATGACATCCAACCATGGTTGCGCTGGGGTTATTGGGCCTCCCCGTTCACCTACGCCCTCAATGCCGTAGCGCTGAATGAATATCTTGACAAAAGATGGGCCAAGGTAAGAAGGAATTAACTACTAACAGCATCTAGACGTATACAATTCCAGCACGTCATGAGACGCAGTATCCATGTATTCCCTTTTTTTTGTATTTGTAATCATCATGCATTATTACAGGAATTCCATTTTGAAAATGCTAAAACTATTGGAGAAGCTATTCTGAAGGCCAGGGGCTTGCTCAGCGAATGGCAATGGTACTGGATTTGTGTAGGAGTTTTATTTGGATTCGCACTGGTCTTCAACATCCTGAGCATATTGGCATTAGAATTCTTAAACTGTAAGTACATTGAACAAAGCTAGATCTTATGCTTCACAGAGAAAACACAAGGATAAATATCCTACTTATCAAAACCATTTGCAGCTCCACACAAACACAAAGGTAATATCAAGTCACAAGAGAGTCAGAGTTCAGAGTACAATGATCAAATAATACTTGGTGGGAAAGCTTCAACTGGTCAAGCTAGCATTCCGTTTCAACCACTGTGTTTGGTATTCAAAAAAATCAACTATTTTGTTGACATGCCTAAAGTAAACTCCCTGCTTTGTATACCAATTTTATCTTGGGTATGCCAACTTATTTTGCTTTCTTTTTATCTCAAGTATGCCAATTTTATACCAGGAGATGAAAAAATATGGTGCAACTGAAACAAGGCTTCAGCTGTTACATGATGTTAGTGGTTCTTTCAGACCAGGAGTCCTAACAGCATTGATGGGGATCACTGGTGCCGGGAAAACAACATTACTTGATGTGTTGGCTGGAAGAAAAACTGGAGGTTACATGGAAGGCACTATTAGCATAAGCGGCTACCACAAGAAGCAAGATACATGCTCAAGGATAACGGGTTACTGTGAGCAGACTGACATACACTCTCCTTACCTAACGGTCTATGAGTCACTTCAGTTCTCTGCATACCTTCGCCTGACTTCAGATGTGAAACCGTATCAAAGAGATGTAAGCTATTTTTACTTTTAATAGTACAGAACAGCTAACATCACGCTTTTTAAATAAGATCTCATAGATTTCTTGTTTCAAACTATGGCAGATGTTTGTAGAAGAAATTATGGGGCTAGTAGAGCTAACCGGATTGAGGAATGCAATGGTGGGCATTCCTGGGGTGACTGGTCTATCAGCTGGACAACGAAAGAGACTTACAATAGCGGTGGAACTTGTGGCCAGCCCTTCTATCATGTTTATGGATGAGCCAACAACTGGTTTAGATGCTCGTGCTGCAGCAATTGTCTTGCATACAGTACGGAAGCTGGTGGACACTGGGCGTACTGTTGTTTGCACAATTCATCAGCCAAGTATTCATTTATTTGAATCTTTTGACGAGGTATGTTAGTCAGTGTGGAAAAGTCTAATGCTATCAGAAAGATTAACGAGCTTAAACAGAACATGAATTATCTATACCCACATGCGAGTAGGCATATTTCTTTTACAGGAACTCATCTGACAGAACATTTCTTAACGTTAAGCTGATCATCAGGTCCCATGCAGAAATCTATATAGCATATTGACTTACACTCTTCTGATTAATCGCAGCTGCTACTTATGAAGCAAGGAGGTCAACTCATCTACAGTGGTTCTCTAGGCCCACTATCTAGAAATTTGATAAATTATTTTGAGGTGAGACAGGTTGCGATGGACTTATAATTCACAAGGTAGAGAGAAAAACTAAATGACTCTTTCCAGGCTATTCCTGGTGTTCCTAGAATCAAGGATGGTCAAAATCCGGCTTCATGGGTGTTAGACATTAGCTCACATGCCATGGAGTACACAATTGGAGTGGACTACCTAGAAATTTACCAGAACTCCGACTTATACAAGTAAGCAGTTACAGGCATACCCATAAATAGTGCATTTGTTAATTTCAAATTATGAAGGAAACTGAGCACATTGTATTTTTATTTATTATGTATGAATCTACAGGGAGAACATGGCTTTGGTTGACGAGCTAAGCAAACCAAATACAAACCAGGAAGATCTACAATTCGCATCCAGATATTGGCGAGACACTAAAACTCAATGCATGGCATGCATATGGAAGCAATATTGCTCTTACAGAAAAAACTCAGAGCTAAATATCTTCCGTTTCCTAAATACATTCGCGATCTCAATCATGTTTGGCGTCGTGTTCTGGCAAATTGGCTCCAAAATGTAAGTACGGGTGCATGGTCACTAGTTGCATCAAAACTGAAACGAATAATTCACCATAAGTAGTAGTAGAATATTTACCTGCTTTCTGCTACACAACAGCAAGGTGGAGCAAGACGTGTTCAACATACTGGGAATTGGATATGGATCAGCCCTATTTCTGGGTTTCATGAACTGCAACAGTGTCCAGCCGGTCGTGGCAATGGAGAGAACTGTTTTCTACCGGGAAAAGGCGTCCGGCATGTACTCCTCTACGGCGTTTGTCATTGCTCAGGTGAGCCATCAACTGGTAAAAGCACCTTCCATCACCTGGCAATGCAACTAGCGTACTCACAATGGATACTGTTGCACAGGTAGCAGCAGAAATTCCTTACATCGTTCTCCAACCACTCATTTTCTCAGCGATCGTGTACCCGATGGTAGGGTTCGAGATGACCTACGCAAAATTCTTTTGGTTCGTCATGTGCATGATCCTGAGCTTCATGGACTACACACTGTATGGTATGATGGCTGTTGCACTGACACCCAGTCCTGAGATAGCTGCTGGGCTATCTTTCCTCATATTCATGGTATGGAATTTCTTCTCAGGCTTCATCATTACACGAAAGGTAATTGAGTCCTTCACCTCCTCGATTCTTTTTCTCTCTTGAGAAATTCCTGACGGCAGAATGTATGTTAGTGACGTATTGCCGCTCACATGTACAGGCGATGCCCGTGTGGTGGAGGTGGATGTACTGGGCCGACCCAGCGGCGTGGACCCTGTATGGGCTTGTGTCTTCACAGCTCGGCGACCACACGGAACTAATCCGCGTGCTGGGCCAGCCAGACCAGCCAGTGATGAGGTTCTTGGAGGAGTATCTAGGCCTTGCAAATGGCTACTTCCCCCTCGTCACGGCGCTTCACTTCATGCTAAGCGCGCTCTTCTGTTTTATCTTCTGTGTTGGCATCAAACATCTCAAGTTCCAGACGAGATAGACATCTAAAGAAAGATCTATTAATTAGGGGGGCATCACTACAAATGTACATACTCTACGCAGATGACATGTCAATGTCATTCTTAAGAAGAAGTATACAGATTTTATTTGGATGGTATGTGTGTGACTTGTGCTACTAGTAGGTAACAACAAATCCAGACCAAATGACCAGAGTGGACATGTGAATCGAACCTGAGACAACTACAGTACTTGAGAAGCTGTAGAAATCATTGGAGTCTCGGAGTCTAGAAGATGAAAATCATAGAGCGTAGCAAAGTAGTAGGAAGAACAGTGGAGCACATCCTTGTTAGAAACGAAGGGAATGAGAAATTCAAGTAGGTAATACGCTGGCACCCGAGAAATGCATAGCGATCTATTAGTTGTCTCACCGAGGGCCCCCGCAGCCGATTGGAGATGGCTGAGCGCAGAACTTGCCCACCTCATGTAAGCATTTTACCGAGCAGCTGGTGCGCGGCCACACCAGGCCGTGCCGCGGCGATCTAGAGCTGGTCGAAGTTAGAAGCGGGTATAGAAGGCCGAAGTAGGCGATGCTAAGGACCTGAGGAGCCTCCGGCCGGCCGGGCGTTGCTAGCGCCAACGTGTCCGGTGGCAGGCGGCACCACGGAGGGAGACCGTGACGGGCGCCCCTTTCTGTATCCCGGTGCACACGCTCTCTACTGCCTACAGAGCCGATCTGTGGATATAGCCAGTCACCCTCGGAAAAACAGTTCACACGAGCGAACAACTACAACGCCACTCTGCTCTGCTCAAGACGAGATCATGAGTTTCACCAGAGCCTTCAGATGCTGTATAGTACTCTCTCACTTGTATCGACGTATTTTCATGTGTAGGTTCACTTATTTTACTCCCAACGCACACGCTTGTAGCAAAGTAGGTTCACTTATTTTCATGTGTAGGTTCACTTATATATCTTTACTCAAAGATATATCATATTATTCAGAAAAATACTAAAACAGCCTATATTTTGAAACGGATGGACAATGCTGCCAAGCCAACAGGAGCAACAAGCAGGAACACCATCTTGGCAAATCATCGTCCATAGAAGAAGTGGGTTGTTGATAACACTACCATACTATAACATGCATGTCAAGAGATATGTAGCTTTCATCAGCATTCCCATAACCAACTCTGCAACTCAGTTGGTGCAGAATTCTTGCAGTTGCAGGACAGGATGACATCAAAAGGCAAATCACCACTACATGCCAATCCAAAACAATTCACAAAATTGTAAACCATGATACCAGCAATGACGATCATAAACACCAGAAGTTCATTTTTCTAAGAGCCACAGTGCCAAGCAGCAGCTGCGATGCGGTATCTGACCATACAAGTTATATTACAAGGTAG
Source organism: Avena eriantha (assembly GCA_910589775.1). Taxonomy (NCBI): domain Eukaryota; kingdom Viridiplantae; phylum Streptophyta; class Magnoliopsida; order Poales; family Poaceae; genus Avena; species Avena eriantha. Next base: position 492,252,396 of record OU342741.1, on the reverse strand, counting down.
GGTATCCTACAAGGTATGATCATTCCCATCTTCTGTACAAATGGCGCTAGGAACGAGACAGGACAGGGCGCAGGCATTGTGGCATTGGCATGCGGCATCCATCACCTTCCGTGAAGACCTAGCTACAGTGTCACTCGTAGTAGGTCAGGTCAAAAGCTGCATGACTAACATAACTTGAAGCTTCGGAAATCAATGATAAGGCGGGCCTCTGCCTGAAGAGCCTTGCCCTTGGTATGGGTAGTGTGGAGGATTACCAGACATGTCTCTTCCATATCCAGGGCCGTCGGGGACACCTCTTGTTGCATAGTTTGTATCCGCAAGGGTCGGAGCATATTTGCCCATTACTGAGCTCCCTGGTGCACCTGGACCCAAGAACGTGGACGCATACTTGTCCATGACCAAGCCTCCTGATCCACTTACACCAAGCAACCCCGAACCATACCTGTCTGTGACTGAGCTTCGCGATGCGCTTGTACCCGAGAGCCCGTATGGCTGAGAAGTTAATGAGGGCTGGTCATATCTAGCACCTGAAGAACCAAGGGAGTATTGACTGTTCTGAAGGTAATCATCCTGGCTCCTATAGAGATTGATACCATCTCCCTGAGCTTGCCGACTGTACACATCACCAGCTGGGGCAGCAGCATACCGCTTGGTCAGATCTTCAATACTGGAGTTGTACTTCCTTGATATATCATCAGCACTAGTAAACATTGGATCATTCTTCTCTAAAGGAGCATCACTGTGCCCATCACTGCGTGCAAAACTACTTCCCTTATATGAAGGGATGGGAGGTTCTTTCACAGGATAGCTCGTATTACCATCCAGGTGTGCTGTCCTATAATCAGAAGGTTGTTCAGTTGCTACAAAAGGGGAATTGCTTCTGGATCCGTATTGAGCATTACTGGTCTGAGGGGATGACATACTCATGTCTGATCCCTCTCTCTTAGATTCCTGTACGCGAGCATTTATTCCATCGTCACATAAAGCATCTCTATGATATTGGTGAATAGTCCTTTTACTTGGAACAACTCTTGTCTCCTCATAGGCAACTTCCACTTGCTTTTCTGGAGGAAGGCTATCTACTTCACTAGGGGCCCTTTTCCTCCTCCAGTTATCAGAGCTCTTGGTTCCATCCCTGCTATTCTGTTTTCCTGGTTGACAAAATTGTTGAGAGGTAGCTTCAGCTTGTTTCTTCACAGGGTGGCTATCTGATACATTAGCCTCTTTGTCTTCACATCTAGCTTGCTTCTTCGCAAGGCAGTTAGCCTCTTTGGCTTTCTCTTCTCCAGATCTATCCTCTTTCTTCACAAGGGGTTCATCTGATCGAGTAACCTCTCTTACATAGCATGATGTCCTCTCTCTACTCTCTTTTGTTTTGCCTGTTGGACTAACCTCTCTGCCATCATGTGCAGTCTTCTCTCTATTCTCCTTAGCTTTTCCTGATCTCCCATTTTGTTTGCTTTTCACAGGTTTAGCTTGTCTGCGCATGCTCTCCTTTTCTTTCCCTGATCTAGAATTACGCACATCAGGAGATTTAGTTTCTTCCTTCACATTGACATCACCCTCTTCAGTACCACAAGCAACCTTCCCCGTGTTTGTATGATTATGCTCCTCAGCTATTTTCTTATGTTTTTTTGTCCAGTCAGTACGGCTCCACAAATAGAGGGGTGGAGCAGATATATTCCAGCCTTCATTTGATTGGTCATTCACACCAAGAGAACCAGGGTAATAAAATGACTGCAAATTAAAAGGAAGACGTTAAGAAAAACAGCTATAGAATAAACTGTGCTCAAAGGTCCTTGTTGAAATTCTGAAGTTATTTACCTTCCCAGCAAGACAGTAACCATCCTCCCAAACCAAATCATAAGGTGTCCTCTTCTGGTCTAACCTGGTAATACCACAGAACGGAAGAAAGGATGAAACAGAGTTCCCAAAATATGTGAAAAAGTGATGCCAATATAATAATCTCAAAAACTGAACACAGCGGTTCATTACCTTTTAGTTTCCTTTGGAACAATTAGTACAATGAGCTTAGGCTTAAAAGACAATGCCTTGTCAATAAATTTGTTTGCGAGAGCTGCTTTGACTCCAAAAGGAGGATTAAGCCCCATTATCTAATCACAAGAAGTAATCAGATATTGACCAGGTGTAAGAATTATATTTATATAAAGCATAAACCAACTTGTGTCTGCAGCAAATTATAACGTACTAGTTGAGAACCGCGAGGCAGTTCATTTGGCTTCACATCCATCCAATCCTTCCTTTCAAAGCAAAAGCTATTCTGAAAAGGGCATAAATGTTACAATTGTTAAGTTCTAATGCATTTGTTTCCAAAAGTTCCATTTGATGTGAAGGTTTACAAGTAGTAAAGTCGAGTCAAGTCATCAAGGTGCCTACTTGTGGATTAGTCATAACTAGTTACAGTTAGTTAGTTTTTCTTGAGCTGAAAACTGTAGGGGAGGCCCCGACAGTAAATTTTATTAAGAGGAAACAATATGTACAAGAGGGCCAAAAGAATAAGGGCTTAGCCCTAAGAAACTACAGAGCCTTTAGCCAGGTAACTAGGGAGGTTTTCAGATCATCCTTCATTCTATAAGAAAGAAGGAAAAGGTCCCTTCTAAATGAGTAGGACCAAGCTCTAAATGAAGGAGTTACAAGTATAATCTTCTAATAGTCGTTGACTACCATCTCTAGAAACACTAACTATACAATAATATTGCACCAAAGTTAACTTGAGACTGCAGCCATCCATGGACGGGTCATACTAAGTATCAATTAAAAAAAATCGGTAGTCTCCAATTTTACCTGTGGTTGGATAAGATCATAATTCTTGAAATGGCAATTCTTGTCAACATGATCAAGCTTTTCTTTCATTAATCGACTGAAATCATTTGCACCACAGCAGAAATCCACTATCTGGAAGTCAAATGGAATTTACGATGTCAAGGACTGGTGCAAAATATAACATTGATTCAGTCAAAGTTATGTGGAGGGTTAGGACCAACGAAATAGTTTGTTTATGAGAACAGTACAGGAAAGCCCTACTTGTACAGTTATATATATTTTTGTGACTACTAACATGAAAAGGGTACAAATGTAAATACATCACAAGATCCACATGGACCAAAATTAAACTGAAGATGAATGAAAGCCAGGCATCCTAAAAACAAAATTAAAATAGCCTGCCACAGTAAAAAGTACTCCCTCCATTCACTAATGTAAGACCTTCTAGATATTTCAAGGTAGACTAGATTCGGACTGAAATAGATGAAGCTAAACAATAAAAGATGTCTAGTCTAGATACAATGTACATTAGTGAACAGAGGGAGTAGTAGTTCTACAAATACCCGACGATTAACAAACGACACACCTATTTCATGATTACATCAGGAATCAATAACACAATGCAACTTAGGCTGTAACTTCGTACAAAACCTCCATTGTACTCCATCCGTTCCAAAATATAAGATGTTTTACTACTCCCTCCGACCCAAATTAGTTGACTCAAATTTGTAAAGATACGGATGTATCTAATCTAAATCATGTCTAGATACAATTGAATCTAGACAAATCTAAGTCAACTAATTTGGGTCGGAGGGAGTAGTGTTTTTCTGAAACACATGTATCTAGATGGCTTTCAGTGTGTAGGTTCACTCATTTTGCTACGAACCTACACAATAAAAGGCGTCTAGATACATGCATTTCAGAAAAAAGGCTAAAACATCTTATATTTTGGAACGGAGGGAGTACAAGTTAAGTTCTTATGCATATGACATCTGTGGTGACTGGTTATCACAGCAAACATAATTAGTGTAGCTGCAGCCTGCAAAATACATGGCAAACCCACGTTACATGACATGCTGTCACGTATATTTAGCCTTTTAAAATTACTCCAAAAGTGTGCCTCTTATACTAGAGAGAAAACATACCGTGTCACCAGGTTCCACATACCAATGAAGCCTATCAACAATCTGTACCAAGAAACATGCAAGCTCATCATGTATATGGACTTATAAGCAGATTATTCAAAAGAGACATACCAAACAAATATAGATACTCAAGAGTAATCAGCAGGCAATGAACAGGAGCAACCAGTCAGGTTTTATGTTTTCCTCTCAAATAGATCATCCTTATAAGTTAATAGCTCTTGGCCGCATTTTTTACAAAATGACATCCAGCTGGCGAACTTTTCCTGGTTTTGAACTCACAAGAGCAAAACATTTGGAACATGCATAATACATGAAATATATTTATTCCGCTATAAAAGGGAGATTAAAGGTGACAATTAAGCCATGGAGCTGACTTTTTTATCTGCCTGTTTCTTAACCCTTTTTTATAGGGCAAAATTCTCAGTCACAACGAACTTAGTAAAATGGCTCAAGTCAGACTTTCAATGTAGATGATATTTTTGTCAGACACTAGTCAAAACCGAAGCAGATAAAATTCCCACAAAGCCAAGATGGAAAAAAGACCACAACATCGGTTTCCAGAAGCCACCACAAAATGAAATAGGATTGGAGTTACGTCCTTGACATAATTTTCAGCATGTGGCAGCAACTAGAAACTTCCTCACCTACCCAAAACAATACATAGAATTCGTAGTCCAGAACCATATATAATCAAGGCTTTGTATACGACTCATTAAGTTTTCATGATTTGTGGATAAGAATATACCTCAGCAAGCTTTTCCACCTTTGTGAAATGCCGACCAAAAGAAGTGTAGCGTGAGCCATGAATGAAAGGCGAAAGATATACTTTGAGCCTAGTCTGGTATGAAAAAAAATCTGAAGTTAATCATAATAAGATTGCAAGGTGGATTGTCTGACAGACTAAGCATCACAGCCGATGTTAAAAGTGCTCACTTCTGCAAAGAACAATTTTAACTAACATGAAAATTGAAGTACCCATACTATAACAACTTGACCAATACTCGGTCTGACCAACTAAGCTTCACAGTCAATGTTAAAAGTACTCACTTCTGCAGAAAACAATTTAAACTAACGAGGCATTGCAGCTTTCATAGATCATGTGAAATTGTAAGTACTCTTACTATAATCAATACTTGGCAACCTTGACGACAAGCTTACTTGCACTAATGTGGAAGCACAACATTCCTCTCCATACCAAGTACTACTGACTTCAGAAGGTAACATTCAACTTTAAATGGATTTCTTAATGATTGCAGTATATTATGTAAAATACACAAATACCACTTAAAACATATTGAGAAAATACCATGACATTTCAATCGAGAAAATATTTCATCATCACAAGGAATGATGACTGATAAGAAAACATGCTCGTGCTACACCTAAAGTAAATCTCCTTCAGGCACAGACAAGAACATGGCAAAAATCTCAAAGCAGGAAGCCAGGAATTATATATTATGACGCAGTTTCTACAAATAAAAAAAACAATATCGGCTTAGAATATACATACATGCCACCTTGAGAGCTGTGTCAAAACTTGAGGTTCACAAACTGCTTTTGCATCATTAACATTACCTCCATTATCCAGCTTTTGTAGAGCTGCTCCTACAGCCTAGCCCACCATTCAGAAAATGTTTAACAAAATAATAACTAGCATAAACACAAAGTTCCATTAATTCATGTTGAAATACTGAAGGATGAAAGCACCTGAACAGATTGGTCAAGTCTGCCTGTCGCGACAATCTTATCTGTTTGCCTGCCAGTGTAGACATGAGTTGAAGGCATAAAGCACATGCTTGCTATATCTTTCAATGTCAAGGAGGAGACTTCTTTTTCCACCAGAGCAATTACCCTGCAAGTAAGGTTCAGAAATACTCATATACTACAATGAGGACTCTAAAATCTAAACTCTAAATAATGTTTGATCGCCTTAACTTTGCACATCCATGTCAATAAGATTGAACCCATAAAAGGCTATACCTAAATCACAATAGGAGAAAACTGCAGAAAATAAACGAGTCAAAACTTTCTAGGCCCCACCTTCTTTATATTTAGTTTTATCTAGTTATCAAATTGGATAAGCAAAATGCCTATGACTAAGCCAATGATGGAGAAAAAACTGGCGTAGATGGCCCTAGGGCACACCAGGAATTTGGCAACAATTTAAACGCAGGCGAGTTACACAAACCAAGCATACCCTTACAGTACATTGTAAAATAGACACATAGTCACATAAAAAAAATTGTACTGATTGCAATCCCCAGGTAATTATATCAAGTGCTAACCTCTTTTCTATTTCACTGTTTACTCTAGGAAATGAACTCTGGGGCATGTTCCCTGTAGTAGATGAGGGTGAAGTTGCCAAGTTTTTTTGTTGTTCCTTTGCAGGTCTTTGACTGCTTGCAGAAGCATCTCTGGATAAATTTGGTTCTGTACTCTCTGGTTCAGGCTGTGTTCTCCGTTTCAATAACATTGCTTTTTTCTTCTCAGGCTTTTCAACAAGCTGCTCAGATGAACTCTTCACAGCACTTCTTCTGGCATGCACATCTTCTTGAACATGAACCTTGATTGGCAAGTTTGCAGGTTTATTTGAAGGTTGATCAGGAAATGTCTCATCAAAAGTCCTCTTTTTCTTCTTAGTGAACACATTGGTTTTCTTCTTCAAGTAATCTGTTGCTTTTACAATTTTCGCAATACCAGGAAACTTCAAATGATTCCTGGGAGGTGTCTCAACATCACTATCTATCTCATGGTCCCTGAACAGTTTACAACAAGTCAGGAACTGAACAATGTAGAGAACACATTTAATGAATAAGCGAAGGAGCTACTACATACAAGCAGTAGATCAAAATCCTTTTTGAAAGGTCCCAGGCCCGTGTAACAATGTCCTCATCGTCGCTGTCTTGAAAGGGAATTTCTCTGAAGTAGTCTCAATTATGAGAAGAACAAAACACACCATATACATGAATCATGAAAATTCAAAAGACAAAGCACTCCTGGCAGCACCTTGGAAGACATTTTCTGTGATATGACTTTGGACAGCGTCTACAAACAGCAAACTGCAAATGTTCTTGTGATCTGTCCTCCAGACCTTTACATTCAAAGCACCAATGAATGGGGCATGTAAATGAAGATCCACCTGTGATGCTGTTCTCCTTTTCTAAGGCTTCAGTCTTGTTGTTAGGATGAAGTCGTCGTGCAACACATTTGGGGTGGTAAAAGTACCCACATGTAGCATTATTACAAAGAAACACCTAAACAATGATGCCAGAATTAACAAAAGTACAGAATTAAAACAAAGCACTGAAGATAATATGGTTCATATTATATTTAATTAGATGACATTTCTAACAGATGGAATGATGCAATTACATATGGGCATACTTAAAAATTTAACTACCTATTGATTAGCTATTGCACTAGGCAGATGCTACAAATAAGTGTTGAATGGCCCTAGTATCTAATTGACAGAACAATTACACTATTTCAGAACATTTGGAACATCCACTTCTCGAAATCAGTACCACTTCTAGTTCTGTAGTCCTATGTGAATAGTGCTGGCTGTATAGTGGACTAGTGGTTGAAAACCTAAATCTATAAATAACCATTGCAGGTTAATAGTCCTGTAATGTATCATTCACCAAAAAAAAAAATAGTACTGTAACGTATAATACGTATTGCCGATCAGCAATGAAAAATTCAAATCACTATCGTCAGATGAACAATGAAAGCAAGTGAAAAAGGCTCAAACAATGGTAATGTACCTTAGCAGTTGGTCCATCCGAAGGCTCCAATACTCCACAAATAAAGCATTGATGTTGCTTGTACTCACAGTTCTTGCACAAAAATGTTTTCATCGCCTACAATCCAGAAAAGAGAGAAAATTCAATACAGAAATAAGTAAGCTTGAATTCAATGTCATCTTTACCAGTCAGAATTTCAAAAGCTACCTCAACTTCTGCCTCGGTGAACCCAAGGGTATCACAATATGAATCTTCGCCTGTTCCTATTTTGGCATGGAAAGACCTCATACATGGGCCATCACACCTACAATAGAACAATAGTGCAAGCAGTACCCAGAAAAGGGTTAGATTGTTGGTGGCATTGCATGGGTACTAAATGATGAGAACAAGGAATGTGACATTATAGTGATGAAATAAGAAGAATCAAGAAAGAAGTATACATCACCCCCATAACTATCAGCTTTTGGACAAAGAACCCCCCCAACTATGAAATGGAGCACATAATCCCCACAAGTTTGTAAAACCGGACAATTAGCCCCCTCTCCCGTCTTAGGCAGTTTTGGTGAGCGGTTTTGGTGACATGGCGATAGGAAGTTGGCACACGGTGGCAAAGTTAGCCCCGCTGGGTCCAAATGGCCCGGATGCGACTTTGTTAGTCCGAACCAGATCGTCATGGACTGTTCCAGGCGGCACGCTTGGCCTCGCGCCATCTCTGAATTTAACGCGGCGACGTCTCCTCCTAGACGGCAGCAACGGCAGATGATCGCTGGCATCGCGTCCTGGACTATTCTTTATACTGCTCATCACGTCTAATCCAGTGACCTTGCTTCAGGCGCCTTGCAACTAAAAAAGAACAGATGCTTCAGACGCCTTGCAACTAGAAAAGAACCGCTCGGAGAAGCTGCGGGGGTGCTCAATCCAGCCTCGGAGGTCAGAGTGACGACGGCGATGGCTACGAGATACACACGCTCGACAGCGACCGCTCGGAGTAGCGAGGTGTGTCTTGGAGCGGCGGCGGCGGTGGCTTGGAGTGACGGCGGCGACGCTCCCGTCCGCACGCCAACGAGGAACGCTAGAATCTGTCGCGGGCGACCATCAGAAAGATCGATCCCCACTGTATCGATCAGTTGGCTTGTTCTGAATCTTATGCGGTAGGTCAGTTGGCTGGATGAACTGGGTTCAGTCTAACCAGGTCGCGCTCAGATCCAACAGTAGTTTTGCCACCGTGTGTAATCCACTTACAGCCACGTCACCAAAACCACTAACAAAAACAGCCTAAAACAGGGGGAGGGGGCTAACTGTCCGGTTTTTCTAACTTGGGGGGGTTATGTGCTCCATTTTATAGTTGGGGGTGTTCTCTGTCCAAAAGTTGATAGTTATGGGGGTGATGTATACTTCTTTCAAGAATCAATAACTGCAAGGAACTTATGAAATCAGATCAATTATGCAGAGTGTTTTTTAGCAAAGGGGTTGAGCAAGCTTAGCAAGGAAAAACAGCACAGCGCGCATACGATACTCGTGACCTGGATTCTATACAAACAACATGTGCACACAATGCACACGGGCAAGGCAGGGAGGTGTCACCTAGCAGCTAGACAAGCAAGGTGGACGCCATTTAGCAACTAGGGAAATTTAGTTTTGCCTTTGAAATCACAGCTTATAGGAGGTGATGGCTTCTTCAAAATTACCTACCAAGTCAATGGTCTACATTCAAGCAGCTCCACAACCAAAACTAACTGGAAGAGGTTAAAGAAAAGGAGGTTATACACTTCTTTCCTAATAGCCTTAATAAAACTCCTCAATCACTCTTCTGGCCATGGATCAAGTACCACAACTGCAGATGTATTGTCTGACACTTGTGATCATGCCAAATTAATAGTAAAGTATCTTGTTGTAAAATCAACAACTTGTACTTCACTTATATCAGCAAAAGTAGAGCCAGAATGAACATCGGTAAATAGTTCCAGTTATGCTCCCTGATGATCACTAAGAAGGAAGAACTAATGCTTGGTTGCTATGGCTAAAATTCTGGTCATGGATATTAACCCTGATAATTCAATAGGCAAATCGCTTGATTAGCTCAATTGTTTCAGTAGCGCTGAATTTTGTTAATGATTAGCTCATAGCCCAACCACTTCACCCCCACCACCCTGTAGAAAGAACTGCCAACCCAACAAGTGATTAATATGCATCTTCCAAGGCATGATACTGGAAACTATTCATATAGTATCTTACAGTGAATAGCCTAATGCATGTATTAAATATATTTCATGTGTACGTCCTGCTGAAGACATGATCAACTAAATACTAATTAAATTTCAAGCTGACTATAGATAGGAAAAGATTTTTAGGCCACCTATGGAAGATTTTTAGGCCACCTACCCGAGCAGATCTCCTCCATTGTCACATATAGCACAAGTGAAATCAAACAAATCGTCCTCCTCATCTTCATCAGATTCAGTATTGCCATCAGCAACCATATCCTCAACATCCTCATCAGCAGCAATGAATGACTCCTTCATTTCAAAATTATCTGAACCAACCTAATTGAAATAATAACAACAGAAATGGTTAATTTCGTATTGATTCTCCAAAAAAAATTAAGAGAACCACAATCAACCACATACCTCGCTAATCTGTTTCTTAGATCTTTCTTCGATAAATGCTCGAAACATCTGTGGAAACATTCGTAGTAAGAGATGTACAAACCAAAGCACTCGAGCACATCAGTAAAGGGTTCTATCATTCAAATAGTTGTTACAATCGGTAAAGTTAGATGTTACGTTCAGCCGTGCACTAGTTAGGGGGCAGACAGATCTAATCATTCAAATAAACGTATGATCATATTAGTTAGGGACGTTGGCATTAGAGATCCTTAGGGGCCAAGTTAGCCATCCCTTTATATAAGAGAGGGGGCATAGTTTCTAATATCTCTTGCTGCCTCTTCTTCCCCCATTGCCTCTCTCGAGCCTAGTCTCATGTACCCTATGATCTAGTGAGTAGTGACCTTCAGCATCAATGGCTTGCACCAGGGTTTTTGATCTTGCCGTGCCATTGGCTGCATAGTCAAGTGCATCAATGTGGACACCGACATGCCCAGCAGCAGCCACATTGTCTGATGTCTCTTCAATGGAGCATGTGTGCGACCACCGCTGGGTGCGGCTGTTCTATATTTTTTGATAGCGCTGGCAGGCCCTCCTGCAATGGCAGTGTAGACTCCAGTAACAATGAATCTTCCTTTTGATTGTGAAGGAGGAGCTCCAAGAGGCGCACGTGGCGATGCTTTCTGTGCTTGCAAACGCACTTCACATAGCATCAACAGTGCGACTTGTCGCGGTGTGGCGTCGCTCAGGGCATGATTTATGGGGGCAGTGGCATACACATGTACCATCCAATCCATGTAAATATTCGTGGTGAAGCTACCGTCCAAATTCATCATCACCCAATGCAAACAGCAGCCTCTTCACCCATGTGTTGGCAGCTTTATTCTCTCATCTGGGTCATCCTCTAGTTTACGTTTCTCTTTCCTTAGCACTTTCTTTAGCAGAAATTTCCTTAGCACTCTCCTCTCCTCTCCTCTCCTCTCTCTCTCTCTTAATTTTCTCTTGCTTTTCCCACAGAGCGACAGACTCCTCTGCATGCGACCACTCGGCTTTGCAAGCATGGGTCTTTTTCTTTCACCTCCACGGCAGCTGATTCTCCAAAGTGGACCTGCGAGGCAGTGGTCCAGCATGGAGCGCTGGCCATGCCCTTAGGCGCCAATGGTGAAAAGGGCTGCGGCACTCAAGCTGGCATGAGTGGGTTCCACGGCGGAGACTACAACACTTTGTGAGATGACAATGATAATCACCACGGCAATGGCACAACCTTCCACTGCAACTAGGGATGCCGGCCGCCAGTCCAGCGGACAAGGCGGACAGTCCGCTGGCGTTTTGCATGGCAAACGAATTAGTTGTCTAGGATTATGATGCGTTGTGTGATTAGAAATCTGAGCTGATTAGCGGACAGGTCAGGACATCCAGGCAGAGGTCCGCCTGCATCCCTAGCCGCAACAGCGAATGTGATGGTTTCAATGCTGGGTCCAGCAGCACAAGAGAGCAATGAGATTTGGTGATGCTTGCAGAATCCACCAAGGAATTTGTTTGAATGCAAAAGAGACGGTGCCTTTGCAAATCATTTCTGCTTATATAGTAGATAATAAAGGAAAGAATGTGCATGTCCTAAAAAATAGAGGATCTTGCAGGATTCCATGAGCTACACATCTCCTATAAAGGATTGAATGTGCATACATACAATGACATTGGCGAGTTTGGAAGCCGGCCCTAGTAATTCTAAATAATTATAATAAGGGATATTATCCTATTAGTTAGAAAAGTTGGGACAAGATCCCGAGGGGCCAAGTTACCCATTCCTGTACATATGAGAGGGTGTGTACTCATCTATGATCAGCCAGGCAATTAATTAAGAAGTTTCTAGCTTGCAATATCCTGCTGTCTCTTCAGCCTCTTCTCTCTTCGAGCCTAGTCTTATCTACCCTATGATCTGGCGACCATTACATTGGTTAGGATTGAATAAAAGGTAGATGGACTACATAGCAGTACGTGCAGATCACTTTATTCACATGTCTATAACTCAAACTTGTCTTTACTATATCACTTTTGGTTGTGTCACATGGTGTCACACTTCTCCCTATTAAAATACCAAATGCCACCACCCGCTTATATCTCCACTGAACGCGCAAAAATCTCCCGTACAAATTCGGATCCTGTTTTCTTTCACTGTGCTGCACGAACAAACTAATATATTTATCTTAACAAACAAATTCTCGAAAGAACTGGCGACTCTCCATGTGCATCCTATCTTTCCATCTCGCAATAAATGCAACCACCACTCCTGGTCTTGATCCCCTGCTGGCTCCATCGTAACTGCTCTTGGTTGCCGGCGTCACTCTTCACAGCTGCGCCCAGCTCGCAACTCAACAGAAGAAACACCATGCATTGATATTCACCAAAAGCCCAAAACAATTTTGCACATCTTCCAACAAAATTCTGTCCACTTTGAGCCCTACCCCGTCATCCGTGCTCCTTTCTGACCATAATGAATTGAACAGTCAGGGCAGCCAGTGTTCGTGCCGCTGGAGTGCTAGAAGACGCTGCAAGGCCGATAATCGACTGGGCTGGCAGGTGGATATCTACGGGCTGGACATCAGTCCAGCAAGAGCGGCGGTGGTCAAAGCAGCCACGGAATGCTTTAAGAGTGTAAGATGCTTGTGTGCCACGAATCTTCTTCTCCTTCCAATTCTATCTTCTTGTGATGTTGCCCCTTATCATATTCATATGTGTTGTTACCACAAGCAACAAGTTTCAATAAAACAGTGTATAAACTACACATCATCTAGCAAGTGGTAAATGCTTGCTGATATTTTGAACATTCCGCATGTGTACTTCCTCACTCAGGGGCCTGCACGAATCTACTGTGGAAAACTCACAGTTCTATCGTCACCTGCAAAAACACATTCATGGAATCTGACTTCTGTTCTGCAGATGTCCGGTTGTCTGCTCGATGTTGGTGGCTTGGTGTCTCATGGCTAGCTGGTTTGGAGCCATCAAAAAAATTTAGGGAACTTGTTTTTTCTGGTTGCTCATTTGCATGGGGATTGTAAATCAGCAAGGCTGACTGGGTGAGTATTAGTTTCTACAGCTGACAGTTTTGAATGCAAGTTGGCCATTTTATTATCACCGATTTACTACTTATGTATCTATCTTGCGATGTCAACCCAACAAAATCACCAGAGATTCTCTAGGTCGCATCTTCTACGAGACCAGCATAGCTGCTCAGTCTGGTGTCGCCAGAGTAGGCAAGTCCAAGCTCACGATGCACCGTCGTTCTCCTCCGAGGAATCATCACATGTCAATTCCGTCAGGTAGTATAGTAGGTGCAACGTCGACTACTGCAGCCCTCTAGGTTCACCCTGCCGGCATCTACACCTCCTTTTCCAACTTGGGCAATACTTCTTCGCCTGCAATCTCTGTCCACGATGAACTCCCAACCAATTCCTCTTGCAGAAGTGACATGCTGTTCTGCAGCGAGGAGTGCAGACGGAGCAGATCAAGATCGACGTGGCGAGATAGTAGCAGTCAAAGTAGATGGGAAGGACGGAGGAGCAGTGAAGCATTGCCCCAAGAGGATCCCCGGCTGGGCGGGGTAAAAATATTCCGACAACAAAATGTAGGATTTTAGATACATTTGAAGGGCAAAAGCTTGATGACTTGGAATGTCCAGATGAAAAAAAAACAGATGATTGTGTTCCACGACAGTTAGTTGCATTAATTACACACTTGAGAAGAAGAGAATATACTCATTTTTGTATTGTAAAGGAATTAAGGCTGTTGCATGCTACATACTGTGTACAAACAGCAGAGAACCAACCAACAGTTATGTTCTTACGAGACTGAGCAGGATTGTTGTTTGGAGAAGGTTGCAACAAACCATTCGGAGTTTGTAGCATGCCATGGACGAATAATATAGTATCTACCATTTTGACATTCGGGATGGGAAAAAGACAACCGGCTGGGATAAAAAGGTAAAGGAAGACAAAACATAAGTTTAACGACCTTTTTATCAAAGCGCCCATAACATCTTTTCACCCAGCATTGAAAATGTTGATAAAATGGTGAGTTTTTACCAGACTGAATGTGAAACATAATCTTCCGTGGCAACACACAGGCACTTAGCTAGTATCCTGAATTGGTAGTCTTAAGAACAAAATTGCTTTTTACATAAGGAAATTGTAGGCGGATATAAGAAATACTGCAACAAGAAAAGGAAACTACCGGTGGCTAAACAGACTCATGAGTTAAGGAAGTATGCCAATACAAGTACTGACCATAACAGAATGAAGTGTTTATTTCAAACTCGAGAAGAAATGCAAGGATAATGCAACTCAAACATTAAACCAAAGGTTAGTCATGTATTACCTCTGTTCCATATTAACTATCGCAGCTTTGTCTAGATTCGCATGTATCAACACACTAAATGCGTCCGTATCCAGACAAATCTGCGACAGTTAATATGGAACGACAGGAGTAATTGTTAAGCCCTCAGATTTTATGGATCCGCTTAATGCTGACCTTTATTGTGGTGTTGCGAATAATCTTATACTAGTCAAGCAGAATTGCCCACATACAGGACCAGAGAATGTGCACCTGTGATTTTGCCAAGTTTGAATCTTTCTCCGCAAACTGCTTCATTAGTGCATGGTGATTCCTGAAATCGTCCTTTGATGGCCTAGCGTCAAACTTGCTGAAAACATTGAATTATGTCAAGTGCTCAGTAAGTATGAGGGTTTATCATCATGCGAGGAGAAAACGAGCAGAGAGTGCATGAGTAGAGTACTCAAAAACTTTGCGCAGATGGTTCCACAAGCTCTTCTCAGGCTCCTCGGGCTTCCTTGTGAGGAAGTGAAGCATCTGCGCCGTGATAAATATTGTTCGGAAATTCTCTTCGTAGCTGTTCCTGGGCTTGGCAAGACTTATCCAGTTCCCTTCCTTTGACAGCACCGCGATCTGGGGCTGCCTGCCTTCAAGCCCCAGCTTCCAGGCAACCACCTGCTTGTACACCAGGATGCCAGGGTCAGCAGTTCCCCGCAAGAACACGCTAGATTCGCATTGGGGAGCCTCATCGGTGTCCTCCTTGAATCGAATCGGCAGCACCGAGAAACAGACGGGGTGTTTGTCCTCATCGATGAAAAAGTAATCTGACACCACCTTCAACTGGGGCTCCGAGTCGTCGTCGTCGTCGGACATCATCATCATGGCTACCGGAAAGTAGGGGAATCGAGGGCAAATGTCAGTATTATCAGAAACGCCGCTACCTCTTCTCGGATTGCGATTCCGCGGGTGAGCGAGTTCATAGAGACCAAACCTGCAGCCGCCACGACGGGAGGAGACAGGAGCACGGCCGCCCCGCCTCCGAGCGCGTCTCGGCGGTCGCCGCCGGAAGCTAGGGCCTGGGGTCTTCTCCCCCTTCCTTCTCCTCGTGCGTGCGTGTGCGCGTGGTAGGCGGGTTAGCTCGCGTAGATGCTCTTGGCGGTGGCGGTGGCGCCGACCGCTAGGGCATAGGGTTTTCTCCTCCCCTCTCCTCCTCCTCTTGAGGTGCGCTACAATTCGTGGCTCGTGCGTGTCCTCGGCCGATACCTCTTCTTCAAGGCGTGGATGGCTGTGCTGGGCCTCATGGGCCTCTGTTGATTGCCGTGCTAACAAGAACGCCCAGATCGCCTATATCCCGTAAATCAAGGGTTATCCTTGGTCACAATCCATTTCCAATTCCTCGATTCCGAACCTAATTCTGTGCATCCAAACACTGTGGCAGCGTTTTATAATCAACAAAACGGGAAAAAAACATCGTATGGGATACCTAACAAATAACGATTCAGTTTGCGTAACAACCGCGGCGGAGGCAGTGCGACATGGCAATACACTCGCATACATGTTGGGTCCCAGCTTAGACGTGACATGGTAAAATTGGAAAGGTTTCACCCTTTGGCACGCTGCTCGTTACTTTGGGTGTCAAATTCGTATGAAACTAAACTAAGAGCAAGTTCTTTTCAGCTTATAAATATAAACAGCTTAACTCAGAAAATAAATCGCAGCCAAAAAGAACTTGATTTTAGAGCTGGGCTTAACTTTTTAGTCACCATCGTTTGTTCTGTGGTTGGGCCAAGCCACCGAAAAGCAGCTTCGCGCAGTTGGCCGAGCTTCCCACTTTATGTAAATTTTGTTTTCCCTAAAGTACCCTCTAAAACCAACCGTTATTACATCTAATCTGCCATCCCGCATCCACATTTCTCGTAAAAAAACAAAATGTTTTCTCTCGTTACCCACGATACATGAATCCCGACGCGTTCGGGAGGGTTTCCCTAGCGAGGAACCCCTCCAACCAGCATCGGCAGCTCGCGCCCTAGAGCTTGCCCACCCGCCTGGAGCACCATCCGGCAGTAGCAGATACGCTTCTTCTTCTATTGTGTATATGTTGTGTGCTAGCTCCTTGAACCAGGCGTTCGTCCTGCTTTATAAATAAAACAACAACCAAGCATAGGGTACCATAGTCATACAGACACCAAGGTGTCAAAAGATAAAGTAAAAAGGTTCGTTAGGGCACCAGCACAAGAATGCCCAAGAAAGCCAAAAAAAAAAAAGCAGAAGAGCTCGCCCTCTAGCCATGGACCGCCGGGGAGGTGGTCAGGAGCCGCAAAGCGCCACGCAATCGCTCGCAAGGCCTAAAGGGTATTGTCCAAGTGCTCACAGTCCCGCTACTTAGATAGCGGGTACCACTGCTAAAGATAAGCAAGAAAAGTAAAAACCGATTCAGACGCACGATACGGAAAGATCATCTGTATCGCGAATGTTCTAAAGCGTTCAGGTTAGAGCTGCAAACACCAACCAGAAACTCACCAAGCTCGTGGGTCTGCCAGGCACAGTGCTCCTCGGATAAAATTAAGCAAAAACTGAGCGGCATGATTTTCGAATCTGTCTTGGATGTTGGAGTGTCGTACGTATTGCTGTCGCAAGGTGTTTCTTCCGTTGTCATCGTGGTTACAATAAGCTATTCTCTGCTCAAGAACCGAGGAACGGAACTGTAATAGCTATAAAACACTGTATCCGTGGACGAACGCGACCACATATCGACTCATATCTAGACAAGATATCATTGCTTGAAACGTCTACGGCCACACGCGGTAGAGGATTGTATCACTAGTACAAAACCACCCCTTTGGTCCCGGTTCATAAGGGCCATTGGTCCCGGTTTTTGAACCGGGACCAATCACTCGGGACCAATGCTGGTCCTGGTTCGGGCACGAATCGGAACCAATGGGTCTCCACGTGGGCGCGTGCGTAACGAGGGGGTAGATCATTGGTTCCGGTTCGTGGCACAAACCGGGACCAATGGGTCTCCACGTGGACGCGCGCGCAACGATGGGGGTGGATCATTGGTCCCGATTCGTGGCACGAACCGAAATCGTTGGTCTCTGCATTTCGGGCTATTTTGTACCGCGGCGGGGTTTTGTATTTTTTCCATTTATTTATTTGGTGTTTTGTATTCAATTTAATGGTACTACATATATACAACAATAATGAAACCACGATATATATATATATTACACATCATGGTCACGAATATATTATACACCGTCTCATCCGTTATGCTTGGTCGAAATATATTAATTACAAAATATACTCACACGAATTTGATCTAATTTATATCTTTTTTTACACTTCACCCTTCCAAATGAACCGGGTAATAGTATTCTCCTTTTAAATCTATGACATGTTCTAATAAGAATCCGATAATTTTCTCTTAAAATTGCTTGCACGCGTTTTTGTGATAGAAGAACGTCCCGCATCCGTTCTATCTAATTTAAAGAAGGGAATCAATATATATGAATGAAACTAAACACAATTGGTGGTAATAAAATAAAGTTGTGATTATTGTTTATCGTACTTCAATTTTTTTGATGTTCTGGTATGTGCCTTTCTCTTTAGTCGTCTGGCGAATGAACTCGTAGACATAGTATCCACATAAATTATTCCCGACTTCATGCCTCAAACACTTTACGAGAACGAAGTTCAGTCAAAATAATAATCAAGCATGATAATAGTATTGAAACTAGAATCAAAGAGATACGTAGATCTAGCAAGTAGTACTTACAGTTAATGGTTGAAATGTAAGCTTTGGCTTCCAAACACCACTAATGTTGGCGGTGAACCGTTTTCAAGCTTTCTGAAGGCATTCCTGTATGTTCGTCCACTTTTTTAAAGGTGTGCGTTTCGAGTCCATGACTTTTACTACTTCTTGGTCAACAATAATGATTAACAAAATATAATGAAAGCTAGACACACTATAACAGAATATAACATGAGTCAATTATACGCTTAACATCGAGTAAGCGAAAATAGAGTGGAAGGGGCGAAGGTGGATTGCTGCTCTGAGGAGTGGGTGGCCTTGGCGGCATATAATTTGGAAGCACGATGTGCTCCTTTGGCCATACAATAGTCCCTTCTTTGGCTTCTCCTAGTTCAGTCAGCTCCATATCTTCCCCTGCAGGGTGGTCCAGCTTCAGCTCCTCAAAATCTTGCTTCACATTATCTACCGTGACGACAGCGTACCCTTTTGGAACCGGTCTGCAATGCCAAGTTGGGTTAGGCGCAACTGGTACGGCCATGTCGATCACCGCCGTCACCCTTAAGTTCATAACTTGCACCTTTAGCTCACAAGTTGTGCTCTCCGTGATATCATCCACTGGGTAGCGTTTAGGAGGAGACGTCGTCAGTACATCATCATCAACATCCTGAAGCTGCGTGGAAGCGACGCTGCTTTTCTTATTCGATAGGGCGCTGGTACCATCGAATGCAGCTTCTACCACGTACCGCTGAGGCCGCTAATACCTTGCTGGCTAAGTCTATCGAGTTGATCCTAGTGCCGCTTTAATGCTTCTTCTACATTACGCAGCCGGTCTGCAGCAGCCGCTTTCTCAGTTGCCTCCCTTTCCTTTCTCCTCTGATGGCTTTTATCAGGATATCTCTTCATTTCCGCGAGGAAGGAAACATTCCACGACTTAGAGCCTAGTGTGCCTCGTGCTCGTCCTTTGTGTTCAAGATTTTTAAGGGTGCGTGTGAGCTCGTCGTTCTCTCTATCGGGAACGAACTGTCCCGCTAGAACATCATCTACTGCATTTCTAATATCGTCGATGGGAAGTAGGGGGATGATCTTTGTGTTTCTGATTATATATTGCCCTCCCTTCTTCGTCCAACGTGCCCCCATGGCCATAAAACCAGTTTCTCGCCTGTGGTGTCCATGTTGTGGGCTCTGGTCTGATCCCGACAGCAATGTACTTGACCTCAAGTGCATCCCACTTAGGCATGCAACCGGCGTAGCCAGCAGGCCCATATTATGATGGTACACTTTCTTAGCAGTGTTCTCTGTATTTATTCTAAACCTTTCCAAAGCTTTCTCCGATGTCTTGTACTTCACAAAATCATCCCACTAGTGTCTTAACTTAGCATAGCCGCCTTGATTGAAATCCGGAGTCTTCTCTACCTCGACAAACTTATTGTACAGTTTCTTCTTCTAGTTCTTGAATGTATCGGCCATCTTGATGAGAGCAAACTTCTTGACTCTTTGCACAAGCTCCTTTTTTGCTCTCTCATCCTCATCTGGATTCACATCTGGCCTCGACAGGAGGAAATTAATCATGAGTTTGTCAAAAAGTTTATCTTTGGCAATATCGCCGACATACGGGATTCTACCGCCGCTTGGCCGATTTCATTCTTGAATGGTGATCGGGATGTATCCCTCACAAGAACTCTGCATTGCTTAACAATTTTTTTGCGACATCATCGGGAGCTTGCGGTTCGCCGTCTACACCAACCACTTCGATCCTATACCTCACACTGTCATCCAACTTTTTTGTTAGGCCTCGTTTCGTTCTTTGTTTGCATAAAATTATCCTATACCTCGCACCGTCATCCGTAGGGACAAGGCATAAAATTATCCACTTTGTTTGCCTTAGCCACATCGATAAATTTATACAGGCCTGCAATAAAATTGGAAACGCGTCGGTCGCCGTACATCCAAAGCATCCGCGCATCGATTGCATCATAATAATTAACCATTACAATAACATTGTGAATAGTAAAATGACCACCCTACATGGACACATCCAATATTTTGTATCAGTTACAGATAAAGAAGATAAGGTTGCTAACTTCGGCCGAGGATATCATGTTGTGCGAACTTAAGTGTGGCTCGGACAATTCGTCGAACACCTTGTGTGCAGTGTGAAGAAAAAAAAACCTAGCATCCACCTCCCACACAAAATTCCAGAAAAAATAAGTGGTTGGGCTGGGCTTATTTATAGTCAGGAGAGGGTTTTTGGTCCCGGTTCTTGGCATAAACCGGGACTAATGCTCTGTAGAGCGCCACGTGTGTGTCGCGGGGGAAGGTTTTTGGTCCCGGTTCGTGGCATGAACCGGGACCAATGCTCCAGGCATCACCACCTCCAAAACGATGCCCCTTGGAAGGAGAACGACATCGACACCGCTATCGCTTCGTCGTCCTCGTGTACAAATAGGAGGCGCCACAGCGCGTTCATCCCCATCCATCCCCTCCCTCTCCAATCTCCACCGCGCCGCCATGGAGGTGCCCGCGCTTAACTTCTACGAGGCGGTGATGTTCGCGCACTTCGACATCGTCGCGCCGCCGGCTGCGACGGTGCCCCACGGATGGCGCATCAGCTATGCGGGGGTGCCGGCGACTCCGCTCCCTGGCCGAGCCGAGAAGGAGAGAAATATCGCGGTGCACCGCCACCAGATGCCCGCGTGGAAGAGGGCGCTGCCCCGGTACGCGGTGACCAGCCCGTACTGGCCGACGCTGTTCAAGAAGGAGCGGAAGACCAAGATTGGCAACCGCATCGTTTACGGACGCGTGGTGCACCGGGATCTCCGCAACCGAGAAGGGCGGACGAGGTTCTGGTCCGTCCCTGGATGGACCAAGTACACTGTCATCGCCGCCGCTCGCCGTGAAGTGGTGCTCCGTCTCGCGAACAATGCGGAAATCGTGGAGGTTTCGTCCGACGACGACGAGGAAACCGGCGGCTCGGAGGACAATGACAATGAAGTGAAATTATTGACTAGTGGTCGAATTAATGTAGGATGTGAAATCGCACCTTTGTTTAGAAGGAATTCGTGGTTGAATTAATGAAATGCAACTATCTTTTCGCCTCGATTTAGATCTCTGTCCCGGATCAATTTCTGTCACAGCGAGGGTTGGGAATGTGACCGTCGAGTGGCAGAGGCCTTGTTGGCGGGCAGAATTTGACTGTCGGGGCCTGGTTCAACGACAGTGCCGGCGATGAGTGGACGCGGAAGGGAGGGGAACGCGCTGAAACTTCCCTCGCACCAAGCATCCCGAGGTTCCCAGGTTGGACTCGAAACCTAGGGATTCAGGGTTCAGGGTTTTTGGTCCCGGTTTGTGGCATGAACCGGGACCAATGCTCCGCAGAGCGCCACATGTGCGTCGCGGGGGCATTGGTCCCGGTTCATGCCACGAACCGGAACCGTTGCTTAGAGATGAACCGGGACCAATGCCCAGGCGGCATGAACCGGGACCGCTGTCTGGTATTGGTCCCGATTGCGGAACCGGGACCGATGGCATTTGGGTGCTGGACCAAAGACCATTTTTCTACTAGTGTATTATTTTAAACTACGCATCCTACACTTGTAACACGGTTCAATTATGATGTCGTAATTTATTTGCAGCTCCTATTTTATGATGTCTGTAAGTTATATATCACAATATCATGGTATTCGGGTATTACAAACTTTTTATTGGACTAAAATAAGCTTAGACAAAATATAAGCTGAAAAGAATTGGACTGCAGTTTCTCTGGGGTTTATTTCTGTTGCAGTTTCTCTAGAGCAGCTCTCGGCTCCGGTGATGGAGGGGCGAGGACGACGGCGCGTCTTCGGCTCGTGCCAGTGTTTGTAGCCATCGCTAAGTGTCCAATGACCTATTTGTAATTTTTATTACTTTTGGAACTCTTTGTATCGCTGTTGATGATTATTAATAGATCGGTGGAATTTTGCAAAAAAAGATAAAAAGAATTGGACTACAGTTTCTCTAGGGTTTATTTCTGTTGAAGTTTCTCTGAAGCAGGTAAGCTTAATCTGTTTCTGCATAAGTCTTAACCGAAAAGAACTAGCCCTAAATCAGGGTAGCTCGAGTATTAGCTCTAAACGATCGACAAATTGGAGACTCGTGCATACAAGATGCTCTCTAGGATCTATTTTCTATGGTAATTGGTTAATCGCACTCTGATTGCCCAAAATTTAGAGCAATATTATTGCGCAGATAATTTTAGTTGCTGCATAGATATGGAGCCATCCTCGGAGTCGCCGGCTCCACGAACCGTGATGCAGCCAGGCCGATGTGGAAGTAGAACCATGGGCTACGATGATGCATGCAAGCCAGTGAGAGGCACGGACCATGTGATGCGGTCTGGGTGACGATGAGGGCATCGGTGTCTTCACGTAAATTACAATAAAGGACCCTCAACCAAAAAATAAAATTACATCCCAAACCGAAGAAACCCTTGAGCAAAGTACCAATACATATCACTAGCCTTCGGCACCGCAGTAGCAACCACCCATGGAAAACTGGATAGATCACCTCTTCACCCGAGCTTGACGTGGCTCCATCACTGATTTGCAGCTTTACGGAGCTCTGAAGTAGCTTGCCAAAGGAAAAGCCATTGTCATTGAAAAGTCTAGGGAGGCACCCTGGACACGCCATCGAACTCAAAATCTAGCACCCCCATGCGACGACATCGGAGGAGGAAACCAGATATGCCAACCTTTAATCATGAACCCAACACAAGATTCAACATCTTCCGGTTGTCACCAAAGCAACTATCGTCTACACGTACTCCTGAACAACCTCCCGAGCTCTGCTACAACGCAGGAGCAAGCGTAGTCGCAACGGCAGAGCCCAAGGACACAATTCCACCACAAAGATGTTGATGTCGCCACGCCATCCCCGCTTGAACAAACTACCACCCAGATCCATCGCCGATCACAGAGTATAACACCTTATCAGAACTGGTGTTGGGAATATGTCCTAGAGGCAATTATGTATGATGTAATGCCCAATGTATTCATAAAGTTAATAAATTATCCTAATATGAACGATATGTATCATTGAATATGTGATTATATACTTATGTTTTTCATACTATATGTGGAGGCAAAGGAGTTCGTGGGGACCCGGCAAAGGAGTTCGTGGGATTTGGAGGAGCTGTTCGTGGGATTGATTGGCACTACATCAGCTGACGCGCTTCATCGATAATCCGCAATTGCGCATCTACTGGTAAATCTTGTGGCCTATCACCTGAGCTAGATCTTGGGAGCACCACGTAGGGAAAAAGGTTTGTCTATCTTTGCATGGCCTAACAGTGGTATCAGAGCGATAGCTTCTGGTTTTAGACTCGAGATCTCGCATACGTGATATGCGGTTGGCATTAGATTGGATCTAGTTGTTGTTTTGGTGGTCGATCTATGAGATCGATCGGTTTTGTACAAGGTTGATTGAATTAGCCGTACTCGGGAAATTGATGATCTGGTTTCCGTGATCATACTTCTAAGGTCGTGGAATAACATACCCCTACCGGTTGGCTTCCGCCATCGGGATAGATTTTGGCACGTAAATCTAGATACGGTGATCGAAGGAGTTTGATCGAATCAGAGTACAAATAGGATTTGGGTAAAATTGTTTTATCCGATGAAGAAATCCATGTTCGGAGTATAGATGAGATATACGTTTTTCGAAAAATCATCGGGTGCTGCCCCTTTGATCCCCGCTCGCTATCTGGATAGCGGGACCGCCGACTTCCCCCTATCATAGCATCTTAGATATCATTGCGAGTTTCACAATGCCGGTAGATATCGTATCTATGCATAACTTATTTTTGTATGATGATGTTGTGAATAGTATGGCTTATGTGCATGTGACGTGCATAATCCATATGTGATCTGCGTATCACGGTTTTTGTCAGCTGGCTAGAGCCTAGGTATTGTCATGTTATTGTACAACGACTGGTATGTTAGATTCTCTATGTAATCTTCATTTACTAAGCTAGTGTAGCTTTTTGGAGAACCAGAATGGTATGAAAGTCGATGTACAAGTCAGCAACATGGAGTAAGATGGCATGTGGTAAGAGTTGGCACGAGTTGACTTACAGGTTTCATGGAGTTGGAGATCACCATGAAGAGGGCCATACCATTTCACATTATAATTGCTTTATTTTATGTTATTGTTATGTCTCTGGTTTTACCTCTATTAGATAGTTGGTAGAATTTGATACCTCAAAGAAGGTCTAGTCGGTCTCCCGGCCGGTGCTGCACCATCACAAGTCGGACATACTTGGTAGTGGGCTCATAAAATTGAGGTGCTACCAAATTATTTTCAACTAGGTGTGTTTGAGTCGGACTCTTACAGTGGAAGCACTTGGTAAGCTAGACGGGTCTATCACAACGGTTGTGGGGCTCGGGGAGAGGTCGGTCGGGATTCGGGGCATGTGATGCCACCGGACCAACATGAGTTGTATGAGATGTGATTGGTAAGGAGTTGCCTACCTAGATCACTTGACGGCTAGCAGTGATGCTAAAGCTCACCAGACGGCTTGCTTATTTAGGATCCTGAATCACTTAGTAACCATTTTAGGGGTGTTGGTTCTAGTGGGATCATAAGTATTAAAATGTTTAATATCCTTACTATTTTATGGATACATGTCTTTAGTGTTTTGCATAGTTTCTGTTGTAGATTATGGCACCTAGTAGCAGTCTCCCTCAGATATCCAGTTTTGCGTTGAGAATGATCCTATAGAAAGATAAGCTTAATGGAACTAATTTCACCAACTCGTATCGTAATCTGAGAATTGTTCTCAAACAAGAAAAAAGGGACCATGTTCTAGATAACCCACTTCTAGATGAGTACCGTAAGACTTGTGATGAGTTCACGGAAATTAGTTGTCTTATGCTTGCTCACATGGAATCGGGATTTGCAACAACAATTCGAGAATGCTGAGGCCTACGATATGATCGAAAGCCTCAAAAGTATGTTTCAGGCTCAGGCAAAGACCGAGAGGTATCAAGTCTCTCAAGCTTTGTTGAGTTGTAAGCTTAAGGAGGGCGATCCACTGAGCTGCATGTAATCAAGATGGTTGGTTACGTGCAGTCTCTGGAAAGGCTGGGCTACCCCATAAGCGAAGATTTTGGTCCAAATATAATTCTGAACTCTCTTCCTAGTGCATATGGCCAGTTCATCTCGAACTACCAAATGCATGGTATGGATAAGAAGCTCACTGAATTGCATGGGATGCTCAAGCAGGCATAGGCTGATCTCAAGAAAGGTGTCAGTTAAGTGTTGATGGTGCAACATAAGGCTAAGTTCAAGAAGAGTTCTTGGACTAAGAAGAAGAAGACTAAGTCAGGAGGTAATGCTCAGGATTCGATCCCAAGCGTTTCCTCGAGGACTAAGTCATCTCCTTCAGCTGGATCCATTTGCTTCTATTGTAAGGCAGCTAGCCATTGGAAGAGGAATTGCAACAAGTATTTGCCCGACAAAGCGAAAGAGTGGAGGTGTGACTTCCAACTCAGGTATGCTTGTATGGAATGTTATAGACATTTATCTTACCAATGCACCTAATAGTTCTTGGGTATATGATAGCGTATTAGTGATTCACATCTGCAACTCGTTGCAGGGACTGGTAAGAACTAGGAGCATGGCAAGAGACGAGGTTGCCATTTGAGTCGGCAACAAAGCGAGAGTCGTTGCGTTAGAAGTCAGCACGATACAACTTCATTTACCTTCAGGGTTCTTAATGGAGCTAAATAATTGTTATTATGTTCTATTGCTTAGTCGAAACATTATTTCTGCCTCATGTTTGATGAGACAATGTTATGAGTATAATATAAAGAATAATGATTATTCTTTATATGTGAATGATATGTTTCACGGCTTTGCACACGTCTAGTACGGGTTATTTATTTTGAATCTTGATGGTGAATCGGTCTATAACATAAATGTGAAAAGGTTGAAACCAAATGATCTGAATATGACTTACTTTTGGCACTATTGGCTTGGTCATATAAGTTGGAAATGCATGAAGAAGCTCCATGATGACTGACTCCTATCTTTGTTCGACTTGGAGTAACTCGAGACATGCGAATCCTGCCTATTCAGAAAAATGACTAGGACACCTTTTGCAAAGAGTTGTGAAAGGGTGTTCGACTTGTTGGGACTTGTACATAGTGATGTATGTGGACAGATGAGCACGATAGCCAGCGGTGGTTATAAGTACTTCATTACCTTCGCTAATGATTTGAGTAGATATGGATATATCTACCCTATGAAACACAAGTCAGAAGCCTTTGAAAAGTTCAAGGAATTCCAGAATGAGGTACAAAATCAACTCGGCAAGAAAATAAAGTTTCTTCAGTCAGACCGAGGAGGCGAGTACATGAACCATGAGTTTCATGACCATCTGAAGAGTTGTGGAATAGTTCCTCAACTCACTCAGCTAGGAACGCCGTAGAGAAACAGTGTGTCGGAAAGGAGGAATCATACCTTGTTGGACATGGTACAATCAATGATGAGTCGGACGGATCTGCCTTTATCATTTTGGGGTTATTGTCTAGAAACTGCAGTGTTCACACTAAATAGAGTACCATCAAAGTTGGTAGAGAAGACAAAACCTGAGATGTGGACTGGCATGAAGCTGAGTTTGTATTTTCTTATGATTTGGGGTTGTGAAGCATTTGTCAAGTGACTTCAGTCGGACAAGCTCACGGTCAAGTCGTATAAATTTATTTCCGCGGGGTATCCGAGGGAAACCTTGGGTTACTACTTCTACAACCGAGAAGAGGGCAAAGTGTTTGTCACCCGGAACAGTGTCTTCCCTGAGAAAGAGTCCTTTGTCGAGGAGTTAGTGGGAGCACAGTGCAACTCAAGAAAATTCGAGAGGAACCGGCTAGTTGCAAGTCAGAAAAAGCCTTGGAGATTGAGTCGGTCGTGGTAGCTGAGCCGACATCTGCACCTACACTGCGAAGATCAGCCAGATTGTGAAGTGTTCGTGATGTGTTAGTGTTAGACAATGATGAGCCGACAACTTATTCAAAAGTGATGCTGAGATCTGATTCTGAGTCATGGCTTGGAGACATGAGATTTGAGTTAAAGTCCATGAATGAAAATCAAGTTTGGAACTTGGTTGATCTGCTAGATGGTGCAAGACCCATCAAGTGCAAATGGGTCTTTAAGAAGAAAACTAATATGGATGGAAATAGTTCTATCTATAAAGCATGGCTTGTCGCGAAGGGGTTCTGACAGGTTCAAGGAGTTGACTACGATGATACTTTCTCACCCGCAGCGTTGCTTAAGTCAGTTCAGATCATGCTAGCTATAGTAGCCTATTTTGACTATGAGATATGGTAGATGGATGTCAAGACGACTTTCCTTAATGGAAATTTAACCGACGATGTGTATATGATACATCCCAAGGGTTTTGTTGAGTCGGCTAATGCTGGCAAGGTATGCAAACTTCAAAAATCCATTTAAGGGTTGAAGCAAGCATCTCGGAGTTGGAATATTCGCTTTGATGAGGTAGTCGAATCGTTTGGATTTATCAAGAGTGGTCATGATTCTTGTTTATACAAGAAGTTTAGTGGAAGCAAAGTAAACTTTTCGATCTTATATGTGGATGACATATTACTGATTGGAAATGATGTCCATATGTTGCAAGAAACCAAGAAATCATTGAGGAGTTTCTCAATGAAGGACTTAGGTGAGGCAACTTATATACCAGGAATCATGATCTATAAAGATATATCAAGGCAGCTCATTGAATTGAGTGAGAGTACATATTGTCCCATGGTGTAAAACTTAGCAAGACTCAGTATCCTTCGATAAGTGATGAGCGAGTCAGATGAGTGCGATTTCATATGCTTTGGCAGTTAGGTCCATCATGTATGCCATGATTTGTACTAGGCCATATGTTTCTTATGCTCTAAGTGTTGTGAGCAGATACCAGGATGACCCTGGAGAAATCCATTGGGAAGCAGCTAAAAATATCCTTAAGTACTTGAGAAGTACTAAGGATATGTTCCTAGTTTAGGAGGAGAGGATGAACTCAATATAAAGGGTTACACGGATGCGAGTTATCTTATAGACTCAGATGATTCTCGTTCACAATGTGGATACGTGTTTGTAATGAATAGAGGGGTCGTGAGCTAGAAGAGTTCCAAGCAAGAGACTGTGTCTGCATCTATGATAGAGGCTGAGTATATTGCTGCCTCAGAGGCGGCAAAGGAAGCCGTTTAGATGAGGAACTTCCTCATGGATCTTGGTGTGGTTTAGGGCTCTTCCAATCCGTTAGACGTGCGTTGTGGCAACAATGTTGCTATTGCACAAGACAAGGAACCTACACAACACCAGAAGAACAAACATATACTCATGCGGTACCACCTGATTCGCCAGTTTGTCGGTCAAGGTGATATCAAGTTATGCAAGGTACACACAGATGCAAATGTTGTGGATCCATTGACAAAGCCACTACCAGATCCTTAGCATGAGGTGCACGTAAGAGCCATGAGCATTAGGTGCCTAGACATGTGATGTCGGGATGATTGACTCTAGTGCAAGTGGGAGACTGTTGGGAATATGCCCTAAAGGCAATCATGTATGATGTAATTCCCAATGTATTCATAAAGTCAATAATTTTTCCTAGTATGAACATCTGATATGTATCATTGAATATGTGATTTGGTTGTGGAACTATATATATTTATGTTGTTCATACTAGATGTCCTTGGTTGTTAAGGTTGTGATGGACACATAGCTTAGACCAATGTGAAAATCGGTTGATGACTAGGTTCCATTTGTCATGGGCATGGTGATGATATTCCGAATTACACGGATTTGGATAAAGTGTTTAGCGAGTCAGACTGACCCAAAGTTGATATGCAATGAGCAAGTTGTCATTTGCAGTCTCAAGCAATGGAATCCTTGGACCTGAGGTGATTGCATGATCCGAGTTGTGGATCGGTCGACTTAGGTTTTGTCAAACGTTGTTTCATAACTAGGTAGTCATAAAGGAAGGGTTCGGGATGGTCGTGAATCAAGCTGAGATTTGCCCCTCCATAATGGAGAGATATTCTCTAGGCTCTCTCGTGTGATATGATTCGGAAGCATGGCCATTCGCAACTCAGTTACGTGTTAACTAAGGAGTTGTACTAAGTGTTAATCTAGTAAATCATTTATCACAGAACGAGAAGAGAGTTGAGCTATTAAAGGGATGGCAACTACTCGCCTATAACTCATCATGTATATCGTGAGGCAAAGGGAATTGGATGAAAGTCACATTGGAAAAGTTCGTCTTCTAACTTTACGGTGCTTGGGAGTTGGCACGTATTGCTAGAGGACGCTACTAGCTATCAACTCGGAGTGGTGACTCGTGTCGTGTCCAGGTGTAGGTGAACCTACAGGGTCATACACTTAAGGGAAAGGATCCCACATGGATAGATTCGTGTGGACATTAGGGTACTACCTATATGGGTCTCAAGCGTTGATCCCAACTAGGGATGTATATAAGTGGAGTGACAAGGGATAGTCCTGGACCTAGCCGTCACTTTCTCCACTGCCAAATTGGGTTAGATAGGATCTAGCAATCCCCTACTTGTGCTCCTTCTTGTATGTGTGGATACCGGTAGAGGCGTGATACATTGCAAATGTATCTATAATTTTTGATGATCCATGCTTGGTTTTATCCACTTTCTTGTGTTTTGTCCACACTCTGGAGTACTTTTCATATGATTTCTTGGACTAACCTATTAACAAGAGCCACAGTGCCAGCTGCCTGTTTTCTGTTGTTTTGGTTCCACGAAAGTCAGAAAATGAATATTCTCGGAATTGGACGGGACAAAAGCCAAAGTGCCTATTTTCCCGGAAGTCATCAGATGCTAGAGTACGAGACGGAGAGGGGCCAGGGGGCCACCACACCACCTGGCCACGCGGCCCAGCCTGGCCCGCGCCAGGGGGTGGTCTGGTCGCCTCCGGCACCCCCTCGGCCTCTCCTTCCGCCTATAAGATGCCCTCGGGACCAAAACCCTAAGCACCCGATCAAAAATCCACGAAAGAGTCTGTAGCCGCCGTCATCTCCATCCCTAGACCGGGAGGGATCTGAAGCTCTTCCCGGCACCCTGCCGGAGAGGGGAATTCACCCTAGATGCCTTCTTCATCATCATGCAAGCCTCCGGTGTGATGCGTGAGTAGTTCATCCTTGGACTACGGATCCATGTAGTAGCTAGATGGCTGGTTCTCCTCCTTTGTGCTTTCATGTCTAGATCTTATGAGCTCTGTTCATGATCAAGATCATCTATTTGTAATTCTGCATGTTGTCTTTGCGGGGATCCGATGGATATTGAGATGCTATTTCAAATTGATTATTGATTCTATCATGTCTTTGTTATTTGTGATCTTGCATGCTTTCTGTTGTTAGTAGTTATCTTGGCCAAGTAGATGCTAGCAACTCCAAGAGTTAGTATTTATGCTCGATAGTGGGTTCATGCCTCTGGTAATCTGGGAAAGTGACATAAATCTCTAAGGTACTAGATGTGCTATTACTACTCGGGAGAAAACAACAGTCCTTTGTTCATAGAACAATCGTATTGTTTACTTTACACGCAGTTCGTAAAGCATTAATCTGTTGCTTGCAACTTAATACTGGAGGGGGTTCAGATGATAACCTGAAGGTGGATTATTAGTCATAGATGCAGTTGGATGGCGGTCTATGTATAATGTTGTAATGCCCAATCAAGTCTCAAAGGAGTCAAGATGATTAGTATATGCATGTATTGCTTTCTCGATGTTTGTCAATTGCCCCGCTGTAATTTGTTCACCCAGCATGTTATCTATCTTAAGGAGAGCCACCTCTAGTGAACTATGGATCCCGGTTCTCTTTCTTTACATACAATCTACAAACTGTTTACTGCTTTGTGTTTACTTTCTGCAAACTATTACTTCTTTCCATTCGATACATTTAATCCTTTGTTTTCAGCAAAACACAGTGAGATTCACAACCTCATCGCAAGTTGGGGACAAAGTTTTGTGGTTGTGTTGTGTAGGTCTCCACGTTGCTACTAGCACCGGTAGTGTGCCCTGCCAAGGCTCAGCTAGTAACACCTTTGGGGTGTTTCCTTGCTCCTACTGGTTCGATTAAACCTTGGTTTCATAACTGAGGGAAACTTGCTGCTGTGCTCATCATACCTTCCTCTTGGGGTTCCCAACGAGCTCTACATCAACACCGCACCAGCATTTTTCTAGAGCCAGTACAGAACCATCAAGGCGTTGCACGTGCGGCGCTGGAGGCAAAGGAGTTCGTGGGGAACCGGAGAGGGAGTTCGTGGGATTCAGAGGAGCTATTTGTGGGATCGATTGGCACTACATCAACTGACGCGCTTCATCGATAATCCGCACATGCGCGTCTAGTGGTAAATCTTGTGTCCTATCACCTTGAAAGAACATTTCATGATCTCTATTGTTTTGAGTGTTAGATAACAATGCCAAGGATTATTTAACTAGGTGTCTAGTGTTGCAGATATTGTTCTCTCTAAATCCATCTAATAGAGTTTTTGGGGGAAGATTATCCACCCTTTAAAGGGCCGGATTATCCGCCCTTGCCCCAATCACCAAGCATGGACAAGGCGCGTTGTGCGGAGTTGGGGCGGATTCCCTCCCCCAGATTGTCTGGCCAGAGCCGAAGGTTTTGCCCGGGCCGGATAATCTGCCCCTTCAAGGGGCCGAATAATCCGCCCCTAGGGTTTCTTCGACGAGTGTCCAAGGCGCGTCATGCGGAGAGGGGGCAGAATTTTCCGCCGGATTATCCGACTTGGGTTGGACTTTGTGCTTCGGTTAGATAATCCACCCCCAGAGGGCTGGATAACCAGCCCCATGTTTATTGTCAAACGGCATGATACGTCCATTTTGCATCACTATTCTATATCATAATTACTGTTATTCATTGATATATTTCATATTAAGAGATGATACTTATGTTATTTCATCTGTTTTTGCATGGTTTATGACTTTTGGAGCATGGACCGCTGCAGTCAGGATTCTGATGGAAAAGGTGCTGTTTGGAGGCAAAATTCGCGAAGATCAGAAAATACAGGAAAATACATGGAAAATCCTATTTTTCCAGAAGACGAAGAAAGCCAGAAGGAGGAGTGGAGATGGGCCACAGGGGGCCCACACCACCCCCTGGCGCGGGCCACCCCAGGCCGTGCCACTGGGTGGTGTGGCCACCCTAGTCCACTCCAACCTCTCCCCTCTGGCATATATTATCCCCACGGAACACTAATACCGGGGGAGGTACCACAGAAAGATTCCGCCGCCTCTACGAGGCAGAAAACACCGAGAGAGAAAGATCTCTCCGGCAGACAGAATTCTGCCAGGGGAATTCCTTCCCGGAGAGGGGAGATTGTCGCCATCAACACCATCATCAAGCTGGACTTCATCGGGATCATCATCATCATCACCATCATCAGCAGCACCCTCATCACCATCTCCATACCGATGTAACAATTGGGTTGAATCTTGCATAGTTCTTAGGGGAAACTTTCCCGGTGTTGATTACTCCTTGTAGTTGATGCTATTGATTGGAACCATTGAATTATTGTTTATGTTCAGATTGTTATACATCCTTATTTCATCTTTGATCATGATCCATATGATGTCTTGTGAATAGTTCGTTTTGTTCTTGAGGACATGGGAGAAGTCATGTTGTTAGTAGTGGAATTGTGTTGAGAAAGATTCAATAGTTTGATATTTAAATTGTGGTGTACTTCTTCTAGTGGTGTCATGTGAACGTCGACTACATGACACTTCACCTATATGGGCCTAGGGGAATGCATTGTGTATTTGGCTACTAATCGTAGGGGTTGCCGGAGTGACAGAAACCTGAACCCCGTTTGGAAACCATTGCACAAGGGACGTCAAGGTCTTAGAGTTTAAAGCTGTGGTTAGGTTTCTACCTTAATTACTTTCTTGCACTTACGGATGTTTGCAAGGGGTATAATCACAAGTATGTATTAGTCCTAGGAAGGTCGGTACATTAGCACAGGTTCACCCACACAACACTTGGCAAACAAAAGAAGATTAATCAACTATATGAAGCGAAAGCACTTGACAGAACTCCCGGGTGTCCTCGAGAACGTTTGGTCATCTTAAGTAATACAACCGGCTTGTCCTATGCTGAATAAAGGATTGGGCCACTTGCTGCATTTATTCCTATTGTCTTTTATTTCCTCGTACTTTATTTACTTGCATTATCAAAAACCCCTAAAAATCCGTTTGCTAAGTATTTGCAGAGAATTCCCGATCCATACCACTAGCCAGCACCTTATGCTCCTCGTTGGGTTAGACACTCTTACTTATCGAAAATACTGTGATACACCCCCTATACTTGTGGGTCATCAAGACTATTTTCTGGTGCCGTTGCCGAGGAGTGAAGCGCTGATACATTGCAAATGTATCTATAATTTTTGATGCTCCATGCTTGGTTTTATCCACTTTCTTGTGTTTTGTCCACACTTTGGAGTACTTTTCATATGATTTCTTGGACTAACCTATTAACAAGAGCCATAGTGCCAGCTGCCTGTTTTCTGCTGTTTTTGGTTCCAGGAAAGTCAGAAAATGAATATTCTCGGAATTGGACGGGACAAAAGCCAAAGTGCCTATTTTTCTAGAAGACTCCAGGAGCCATAATACGAGACGGAGGAGGGCCAGGGGCTGGCCACACCACCCCCAGGCACGGGCCGGGCCTGGCCGCGCCAGGGCATGGTGTGGTGGCCCCAGGCACCCCCTCGGTCTCCCTCTTCGCCTGTAAGAAGCCTTCTGACCTAAAAACTCTGGGGGGTTCGACGTTTTTCTAGAAGGAGTTCCGCTCGCCGCCACCACCAGATTCCACGAAACAGCACCAGAAACTCCGTTCTGGCACTCTGCCAGGACGGGGAATTGGAGGAGATCATCGCCATCATCATCACCATCGCTTCTCCATCGACCATCCATGTTTCCCCCATCTATGAGTGAGTAATCCCCCGCTGTAGGCTATGGGGATGGTAGGGATTGGATGAGCTTGTTCATGTAATGGCATCAGATTGTTAGGGCATGGTGCCTAGTATCTTTTATTAGTGCTTTATGACTTTGTTGCGACTTGTTGTGCTTAATGCTTGTCACTAGGGCCCGAGTGTCATGATTTCAGATATGAACATGTTATTGATTCATTATGATAGTATTTTTTTGGTCTTATCTGCAAGTTGTATACACACGTTGTTGTCTGGAACCTATGGCCCTGAAGTGACAGAAATCAGGATAACCAGAAGGGAATGGCTTTAATGTGAGGATCACATGTGTTCATGGAGTGTTAATGCTTTGCTCCGGTGCTCTATTAAAAGGAGCACCTGTAACTACCTCGGACCCTACGCTCTAAGTTCAAGCCTGGATGAAGCGGAAGTGGTTAAAATAGTACAGCGGGGGCCTAGAGGACCGCCCACGCGTAAACCCGTCGGCCATCCTAACCACTTCCAAGACATCGGGACAAGAGCGAGCGACGTAGGCAACATGCGAAGAGATCAAATACATACACAAGTGAGTATTTTAGGATATCTACCATACAACAGTTTTCAGAGCCATTCCATCTAAAATAAATAGAAATATTGCAACGCCATACGGCAAGATCCAAATATCCTAGATAGAGATAATATTTTAGGATATCTCCTCATACATCAAACATCAGAGTATCAGGCGGAAGCGGAAAGCAAGATCCGAGTACGGATAAGAAGCAAATCGGCATAAGATGCCACATAAATAAACACATCCTGCCCACAGATCTCACGGATCCCCATCCCCGGAATATCTACACCGAGTGATCGTTGCCAATATCATCTGTCTCCTCCACCCAGTATCCATCTTGCGAATACACCTGTTCATCTGAATCAAACAATTTATCGTGTGAGACCCTAGGGGTACTCAGCAAGTCTTAATGCCTCTAAAGGGGACATAAACCTGGGGTGACGCAATTGCAGCAAAAGATAATAACTAACAAGTCTATAGATACTTGCTAACCATCCGCCTAACCAATGATAGACGGATGTCCGTTAATTAGTAACAACAGTTATAACAGTATAATTAACAGATCCATCCTCCTTCTCGCTTACCAACGAGAAAGCGGACGAACAACCCATCCGTTGGCAGTTTTATTAACCATTCCATGAGCATTGCACTATTTACTAGTCAGGTATTTAGTCAGATTAAAAGCGGTACTTTAGTTATACTTGTCTATGATCGAGAAATTGTGCTCCAAGTCGTCCATAACCGCGGACACGGCTTTCAGAAAGATTTACCCTGCAGGGGTGCACAAATAGCAACACACACTCGATCAACCTCGGAAAAACCAACTCAAAACCCAACGAGGCATTCACGACAAAGCGATCATAGGATTCAGAAATATTTCAGGGGGCCACCCCACTAAGCTACCCGCAACGAAGTTGGCCGGCTCTGGAACGGACCCAAGGTTTGTGTGGACGGCGGTAAACGACTGGGAACCCGAAAGTGTGACTGGGCTTGTCGATACAACGAAAACATGTCACGATCCAAAATAGTACAGGTGCTCCACGCACAATCGTAAATAAACAGTAAAGCATGGCATAAGTACAGGATATTAATAAAACCCCAAACTAGTTTGTGACCCCAAGAAATAGAAATGAATCAAGCTCTGGCTCAGGGGGGTCCATAAGGCCTCCCGGATGTGGATAGTGCGAATAGTCAAGGAACAAGAATCAAGTACTCGGGGTCCTACGGGACACAAGTGAGCATGAAAAACCAAATAACAGATATTGCTCACCGGTGCCTCTTTCATTAGTTATCCCATTACTACTCAGGTTAAGTTGTTTAGGTACCTCGTTATCCATCAGACACTCACATACCCTACACATGCTGTTCTACGACTCGCATGGCTCAAACAACTCCTGTAGTAATGGCTCATGAGATGGAGGAACAAGCTTTTGTGGGGTTTAAAAGTAAAGGCTATGCAGTACTTAGGATTAAATTTAATGCAATCGCGACTCAATGATGCAAGAATAAGATAGAGGCAATAGGTGCTATATGTATGCAAGCATGTGGTAGTGCTTGCCTGTTAGCTCAGTTGAAGCGAGAGACGGATCTGGGTAGTACTCCTGGGATTCCTGATATTTCTCCTGCTCGGCGTCTATTCGAAGAAGAACCAAACAAACAAGGGCCAACATAAATAAAGTGCACAAGCATATGAATTAAAATGCGACACGCAAACAAGCATGCCATGATGAATGATGCACAATTTACATGGCAATCATGTAGCATGGCAAGGGTGAGGTATGGGAACGAGAATAAATCATTTCATTAATCATTTGGTCAAGTTTTATTGCCATAAATAATTCTGATTTTTAATAATGACATGATGCATGCTTCCATTCAGAACATGGTATGCATAGTTAGAACGGGCTCGTCGCGCTGATCGATTTAGGCATATTATTTGTCGAAATTGGAGTTGTAGAATTAAAGTTATTAATTATTTAAGAAAAGGCATTTTTATTGCAAATTTAATCATCTCGAAAATTTAAAGTGCTCAAATAATATTTTTAATAGCATATTTGAATTCCTCACATTTTTCTAATTCAAAAACATATATCATTTGTATTATTTGGGAATTATAATTCAAAAGTTATTAAAACAGATTTAAATTTGAATTTAAACATTTTCAGAAATATTTATAAAAACAGATAAGCCAGAAAACTTTTTACACCCAGGCCAACTCTAGCCCCAGTCACAGATAGGTGGGCCTACGCTGACTGGGCGGGAACGGCGCACAGAGGCTTTTTGCACTGCGAGCTAAGCTAGCCAAGGCGACTGACAGGTGGGGCCAGTGGGCTCGCATGCCCATGTGCCAGCGGGGGAACCGGGCACAGCCACGTGGCCGAGCTGGGGATCGCAGGTTGAGGGCCTGGAACCCGGGGTCCTTTTCTGTAAAAAGCTACTGCGGCTGACAGGTGGGGTTCGGTGGAGCGCGGGTTGAGGATTACAAACACTGTGGTACCTTTTTGTTAAAGGACCACAGAGGCTGACATGTGGGCCCTAAAGGAGTGCGGGTTGCGAGACAAAAAAGGTGGTGGGGGGGTATCTGCAAGATTGCCACATCTACTGTTTTTCTTCTCGCCGTTTCTGACGAAACTGACAGAGAACGCGAGCGGCGCGGTGGGGGCTCAATCTCGCGATCGATCACGCGTGCGCATGCGGCGGTGACCACTGGGGCTGGCTGGGGTTGATGAAGGGTAAGCGCGGCGCGGCTAGGTATGGTTCTTGCGACGCCTTGGTGAGAAAACGCACGCGCACGCCAGCGCACAGAGGGTGTTCGGCACGTGGTCCGGCTAGTTCAAGAAACGAAGCCACACGGGAGGTTGTTAGGGAGGATAGGGAGCTCACCGCGAGTGCGTTAGTGGGGTTGGTTCGGGCCGGGGAGCGGCAGATCAAGGACGAGGCAGACGGCCGGCAGGGTTAGGGTTTGTCCGGGCGACGACGATGTTCCACGGTACAAGGGCCGTCTCCTCCTCGCTCCGTGCACAGGGCGACGTCGGGGACCACGCTGAGCTTCCTCGACACCTCCACAACCGCGCCTGCCGCCTGATCCAGAGGATGGTGGTGGATGCCGAGATGGTGGCCGGAGTTGGAGAAGAGCAGTGGCAGGGGGAGAAGGGAGGAAGCAGAGGCAAGGCCCTGGGTATCTGGGTCTGCAAACAGGAGAGAGAGAGGGAGTAGGTAGATAAGCAGAGAGGGAGAGGGGAGATGTCGTGGGGGCTTGGGAGGAAAAAGGTGGCTCGGCCACCTTTTCTCCCTCACGTGCTGGGCACGGCTAGGGCAGGGGTAGGGAGGCCAGGGGCTGCAAGGTGGGACCAGGGCGAGACCAAGGAGGCCAGGCTCGGTGTGGGGCCTGCCTGGCAGGGAGAGAGGGGAGGAGAGGAAGAGGGAAGACTCGGCATGGAGCTAGGGTTGGGAGGAGTAGCTCGGGTTAGGTTTAGGGTGGCATGGGGGTGGTTACTAGGGTTGGGGTAGCTCGGCATGGGGTAGAGAGGGAGGCTAGGGTGGGTCCTTGCTGGCGGAGAGAGGGAGAGGTGCTCGGCATGGTGAGGGAAAGGGGTAGCCGAAGCTAGGAAGGTAGGGTTAGCTTGGCATGGGTGATTAGGGTTACGGTTTAGCAAGAAGTGTAGGGTAGGGGTGGTTAGGGTTAGGGTTTAGCATGATCAAGCATGGGGTAGAGATGGTTAGAGTTTTAACATGATCCAAAGCAAGATCAAGAAAAGAGGTGAAAGGAGATGTGGTGAGGGTGAGATGGAAGTGAGTGATGAGGTAAGTGATGCACATGGCAAGGAAACAAAGATCAAGATGAGGAGGATTAAGTAATAGAGAAAGGGAAGCTCACAAAAGAAAGTATCCACTCAAAAACCAAAGAAAACCAAAGGAGAAAAGATGGGGATGCTTGTTGCATGGCCCATGCATGAGCATTAATTGCCATGTCTAATCTTGTGAAAACAAAATAAATAATCATGGCATTTATACACATGCATTCCACAATATGAATGATGCCAAGCTAAAATAATTAAAAAGTATGCTCCATGTGGAGTAGATGGAGTTGCTCAAATTTGAATATAATTTGTACATGCTAGTGTGTGTGTTCCATTAGGTGCATAATACCCCCATAATATTCCAACATGAGCAAATATTCCAATACAATCCATATGGAGGCTAGAAAGAGGGATGCCACTCACAATGCATGCAAAGGTGGCTCCACATATCAATAATGTGAAAACAACATGATGCTAATATGGGAGCATGTGGAAATAGAAGTGGATCCATCCCAACCCACATGAGCTAAATTAAGTGTCAAAGGAAAAAATGTAAAAGCTTATGGATAATTAGGATGGTGGAATGATAAGGTGGTGACAAGGGAAAGGTGGTGGAGTTGAATAAAAGATATGCCCCCAACTCAACTTGGGCATCAAGCATTTATCAAGAACCAAATACAATATATCAAGAGCCAAATACAATTAATAATGCATATGGGATAAGAACCAAATGAAAAGGGGTTTTATATGATGCTCAAATGCAAGGTGGAATGATGACATGAGCATGATATAATTATGATGCAACAATTATATGTAGAAAGTAGCAATTATATTACTAGACCATGTAGCATTACATATGTTAGACAGATGGGATGCTACAACACCTTAATTGCCAGTAGTTCCCTAGAGGCCCCGCTGCAAACGGGCTGGCAGGACAAAAGATGTTGTGCAAGTTCTCATTGCGAGCACGTATGACTATATATGGAACACATGCCTAGGATTGTCTAGTACTTGGATGCTTTATCTTATTTATATGCAATTGCCCTATGTTCTAATTGCTATGTGAATTGTCTTGTCCATGCAACGCTCGCCCATCCATCCCTATGCCTACCGCACTCGAATCCCATTGTTTACTGCTTTTGTTACTACTGTCTTTGCTTTGCTACTGCTGTTACTTTGCTATTCCTACTACAAAACTGTTGCTACTTATAAACTGCTGTGAGCAAGATTGTTTCTACGTGCAGCTGAATTGATAACTCAGTTGTTAAGGCTTATAAATATTCTTTGGCTCCCCTTATGTCGAATCAATAAATTGGGTTTCACTTCCCTCGAAAATACTGCGATACACCCCCTATACTTGTGGGTCATCAAGACTATTTTATGGCGGCGTTGCCGGGGAGCATAGCTTTATTTATCAAGTTCACTTGGATTCACTATTATTCAAGCTAAGTTTATTTTCTCCTTGTTTGCTTGTTTCTTTATCAAAAATACAAAAAAAATAGTTCCTACTCTAGTTGTTATTTTCGTTGGTCCGTTATTGTCTTGCCTTATCATGCTTGTTGTCAATGATTGGTTTCTTTGAAACTGAAGCTTATTGGCAAGGTGGGTTCACGGAAGATCAAAAATATTATTATAAGGAACACCGCTTGTCACAAAAAGGGAAACACTTATGGGAACAAATTGATAGATTGTATACCATTGCTAGAAACGTGTGCTCTAGTTATAATGTTACTTATTGTTGTGATGAATCTCGTTGCAGAAAGAGGTATAAACACCTCCCTTTTCAATGTGAGTATAATAATAATGATACCATATCTTCCTATGCTAAAGGAATTTATGACTTTTATGATGTGGAACAAATTGAAGAATTTATTGCTTGGAAGGGTGCTTTTGAGCTTGCTAGTTTGCTTGAAAGTACTGATGATTCACCTTACAAATATGAGGTTTATGGTATACTTAAATTTTGCTTTGATAATTACAAGGATGAAAATGGCTATATTCTTAAATATTTTAATAGATGCTTTCCACAAATGGAAGAGACTAATGCCTTGTAGGATACTATGGAAGAAGAAATCGATGGACTTGTTGCGAGTCCTTCTTTCTGCGACTTCTAGGATTTTTATGGGGTGTTCTTGATAAGAAAGATCTTCTTGGAGATTGATGAGTTCATGGTCCACGGTCCTGCCGGGATCCTTGAAGAACTTCTTGAGTTGAGAGATATGGAACACATCATGGACTTTGAGTTTTTCAGGGAGATCAAGAGCATAAGCAACTTCTCCTCTTCTTCCACGAACTTTGAAAGGACCGATGTATCTAGGAGCCAGCTTTCCTTTGATACCAAACCGGTGCATGCCTCTCATGGGAGTGACACGAAGGTAAACAAGATCACCAGGGACATACTCCATGTCCGTGTGCTTTCTGTCATAGTTGCTCTTCTGGCGACTTTGAGCAACCTTCAGGTTTTCAAGAATGATGTGAACCTTCTCCTACGCTTGAGTTACAATGTCGGGGCCAAAAAATGTTCTTTCACCTGCGCCCGACCAACCAATCGGAGTTCTGCATTTGCGACCATAGAGAACCTCAAATGGTGCCATCTTTAGACTTTTCTGGAAGTTGTTGTTGTAAGAGAATTGAGCATAAGGAAGGCATTCTTCCCACTTCATGCCGAAAGAGATAACGCAAGCACGGAGCATATCTTCTAGAATCTGATTGATCCTTTCAACTTGTCCTTGCGACTGAGGATGGTAAGCTGTGCTGAAGTTCAACTTTGTTCCCAAAGCATTTTGGAAACTTCCCCAGAACTTGGAAGTGAAGATGCTTCCACGGTCTGAGCTGATCTCAAGAGGAACCCCATACAGAGAGACAATTCTGTTGATATAGAGCTCAACCAACTAAATTGCATAAATTGTTTCCTTGACGGGAAAGAAGTGAGCCACTTTAGAAAGCCTGTCGATGACAACAAAGATTGCATTGTTGTCCTTCTGCGACCTTGGAAAACCAGTTATGAAGTCCATCTCTACTTTCTCCATTTCCATTCCGGAGGCTTCAATGGCTGTAGAAGACCGGAAGGTTTCTTATGGATAGCTTTAACTCTGCGGCAGACATCACACTCCGAGACATACTTGGCACAATATCGTTTCAACCCAGGGCACCAATATTGTGTTTTCAAGTCCATGTACATCTTAGTGCTGCCAGGGTGGATAGAAAGAACAGAATCATGCGCCTCCTTGAGAACTTGCTCTCTTAAACCTGGGTAGTTCGGAACAAACATCCGGTGTTTAAAGAAAAGAGTGCCTTGGTCGTCGACGTGGAAGGACTCATAATTTGGAAGCTGAATGTTGGAGATGATCTTTTTAGTGTAAGGATCACCAAGTTGAATGGAGCGAACTTTTTCTTCCAAGAGAGGGGTTGCCAGAAGGTTCAGAAGATACCCTTTATCCACAATTTCAAGGTTGAGCTTGCGGAATTCCTCACACAAGAGAGGCTGTTGTTCTTCCACCATGAGGTTGTTGACATAAGCTTTTCGGCTGAGAGCATCGACCATGACATTAGCTTTGCCCGGAGTGTAGTTGATGGTCAAATCGAAATCATTAATTGCTTCAATCCACCTTCTCTGACGAAGGTTGAGATCAGGCTGTGTGAAGATATACTTCAGACTCTTGTGATCGGAAAAATCTCACAACGGTTGCCAAGCAAGTAGTGCCTCCATACTTTCAAAGCAAAGACAACTGTTGCGAGTTCGAGGTCATGTGTAGGATAGTTGATCTCATGCGTCTTCAACTGTCGGGAGGCATAAGCAACAACTTGTTTTTCTTGCATGAGGACCGCACCCAATCCTTTTGTAAGGAGGCGTCACAGAATATCTGGAAAGGCTTTGATGTATCTGGAGGAATCAAAACTGGTGTGGAAGTGAGCTTATCTTTGAGGGTTTCAAAGCTAGCTTGACATGCAGGAGACCAAAGGTATTTCTTGCCTTTCTTGAGGAGATCGGTAAGAGGCTTCGCAATCTTCGAGAAGTTCTGAACGAAGCGACGACAGTAACTAGCCAAACCAAGAAAACTCCGGACTTCTTTGACATTTTTGGGTGGAAGCCAGTCAACAATTGTCTT
Organism: Avena eriantha; assembly: GCA_910589775.1. Lineage (NCBI taxonomy): Eukaryota > Viridiplantae > Streptophyta > Magnoliopsida > Poales > Poaceae > Avena > Avena eriantha. Next base: position 492,209,578 of record OU342741.1, on the reverse strand, counting down.
AACAGTTTCTGGGTTAAAGGCAATGTCCTTGGCAGAGATGACGTGACCAAGGTAGGTGACTTCAGGCAGCCAGAACTCACAGTTGGAGAACTTTGCATACAGGCGGTTCTCACGAAGCTTGTTTAGGACACACCGAAGGTGTTCTTCATGTTCTTCCTTTGACTTAGAATAGACTAGAATGTCATCCAGATAGACCACAACGAACTTATCAAGATACTCCATGAAAACCGAGTTCATAAGCCTCGAGAAGGTGGCAGGTGCGTTGGTGAGACCGAAAGACATGACCGTGTACTCATACAGGCCATAGCGGGTGGTGAAAGCTGTTTTAGGAACATCTTCCTTGCGGATCTTGATTTGATGATATCCACTTCTCAAATCGAGCTTAGAGAATACCACAGCTCCAGCTAGCTGATCAAAGAGATCATTAATCCGCGGAAGGGGATATTTATTCTTGATGGTTTTAGCATTGAGAGCCCGATAGTCAACGTAGAGTCTATCAGCCTTGTCTCGCTTCTTCACAAAGATGGTTGGGCTACCCCAAGAAGAAGTACTGTGATGAATGAAACCCAACTTCTCTTGTTCATCCCGCTGACGTTTGAGTTAAGCCAATTTAGCAGGACCCATTTTATAAGGCCGCTTGGAGATAGGAGCGGTTCCAGGTTCAAGTTCAATCACAAACTCGACCTTTCGATCAGGAGGCATACCCGGCAACTCTTCAGGAAAAACATCTGGGAACTCACAGACCACCGGAACACTCTGAATAGCTTCCAAAGCATCATCATTCAGAGCCGCCAAAGTGAAAAGCTGAATTGCAGGAGTCAGACTTGGAGAATAGACTATATGGCCTTCAGGAATTTTCAGAGAAACCGAGCGTTCAGCACAATCAATCACAGCTGCATTTGCTGTTAACCAATCCATGCCCAAGATAACATCAATGTCAGAATTGCCAGAATAATTAAGGAAGCCGGGAACAAAGAGTCACCAATCTCAATTTGATTGACATGGCTGATATGAGCAGCCCTCATGTTTGACCCAGGAGATTGTACCACAAGACGATGCAATAAGGGAACCATAGCCAGATCATGCTCATGTGCAAACTTGTGAGAAACAAAAGAATGTGAAGCACCAGAATAAAACAAAACTCGTGCAGGGACTGAGTTAACGAGAAGCGTACCCATCACAACTGCAGGTGCATGCTCAGCTTGAGCGACGTTGACACAGTTAGCACGAGCAACCGTAGACCCGGGCTTGGTGTTGATATTGAGAGCCCGAGGTGGAGGTGCACGAACCATAGAAGAACTTGCCGCAGGTCTTGGAGGTGGTGGAGGAAGAGCTTTGTTGTTCATTGGACAATTCCAGTGCTGATGCCCAGTGTTTCCACAAGTGTAACAAGCACCAGGTGGACGTGGAGCAGCATAGCCAGGGACTCCGCTAGGCGCTCCAGGGTAGTTGTGGTTGTAGCCCCTAGGAGCCGCGGTGAAGGAGTTTGGTGGCCATGCTGCGTAGCTTGACGGTCTTGGTGGAGCCAGGAGCGACGGTGGGGTGTTAGGAACCCACACACGACGCTTAGAAGGAGCTGTCATAGCTGAAGAGCTTGCTGCATCGCGGCTGTGTTTCTTGGACTCCTCAAACACTTGCCTACTTGCTTCTTCCTGCAGAGCTGTATGTTGGAGTTCTAGAAAAGACCCCGGCCTTGCATGAGTGATTGCATATTTGATGGATGCATTGAGTCCTTGCCTGAACCTCTTTTGCTTCTTCTTGTCATCAGAGATCTCATCGCCACCATACCGAGAAAGGTTCATGAAGTTTCTGATATAGGTATTGACATTGTCATTACCCTGCTTGAGGTTAAGAAACACTTCTTTCATCCGTTCCATGACAATTTCTGACAGATATTGCTCTTTGAAAGCCCCAGTGAACTGCTCCCAAGTAGGCTGAAAACCAGAGTGGTCTGCCTTGAGGTAATTCTCCCACCACAGAGCTGCATCTCCCTTCAGAAGGTGCGTGGCACATTTTACCCATTCTTGCTCAGGAACATCCGCAGTCATTAGCAACCTTGACATTTCACGCAGCCAATCATCAGCATCAAGTGGCTGATCAGACACCTCAAAATGGCATGGGTTGAACTTCAGAAAACTCTTGATGTCTCCTCGATTGGGAGGTGGAGGTAGCGGAACAAACTCATTCCTCCTGACACTTTCTTCAAATCGCTGCTGGTTCTGCTGCATTGCTCCCAAGGCATTAGCAATACTTGTCAACGCAGCCCCCAGTTCAGGTGGTATGTCCTCCTCAGAACGGCGTGGTGGTGCCATCCTATGATTGATATAAAACACAAGTCAGTACTATAATGGAGAATAATAATAATCCAAAATAGTACCAAAATGGAATTAACCAAGATTAAAGGATACAATTCACTAAGATGATATTAAAATATCAACAAAGTTCAAAGCACCTAGAAGGTATTAAGCATAACGCACACGACTGAACAAGGAGTGTGGTACACAAAGCTATCAAAGAAAAAATTTCAACAAATTTCGGCATTAAAATACCACTATATACGCAAAACCACTTAACGAATCAAGATTAGTAACTCTACCAATTCAATATACAAGAGCGAATGATAAAAGTAGTGGTATGGTCGCGACACCATTCCGCACTCAAATCATTACTCCGCACATGAATAAGTAAAACACATATCCCAACACCTTCTTCCTAAGATAAACCTAAAGATTAGCAACTATGGAAACGAACAACCCAAACAAGATAGCGTCAGATAACAAAGTGTAGAACATATCGCACCGGTATACAACGAATCAGATAGATCGCGTCGGTTTACAAAGGCCTGTCGGTATGGAATGTACCAACAGTCGATAACCAAAAGGCAGATAGTGATAACAAGTTGGATGCAACAGATAGACAAGGAATTCACACACACACACGCACAACCTATGGTACTACGGAACCCCGAACACGTGAATCCTAGTTTGAATTTTTAGAAGAGGATTGAAAACGTACACTTCCTTACCAGAAAAGGGTGGGTGGGTAAGAAGAAAAATGGAAGCAGTCCTACTCTCACGTTTTGTTTTTCCCTAGTATACATAGCTACCAAAATATTTGCTAGACTGACAACGACCATTTGGCTGAGACCCTGAAGGGTGGGATGGCTCTGATACCAAATTCTAACTACCTCGGACCCTACGCTCTAAGTTCAAGCCTGGATGAAGCGGAAGTGGTTAAAATAGTACAGCGGGGGCCTAGAGGACCGCCCACGCGTAGACCCGTCGTCCGTCCTAACCACTTCCAAGACATCGGGACAAGAGCGAGCGGCGTAGGCAACGGGCGAAGAGATCAAATACATACACAAGTGAGTATGTATGCAAGCTACCATACAACAGTTTTCAGAGCCATTCCATCTAAAAGAAATAGAAATATTGCAACGCCATACGGCAAGATCCAAATATCCTAGATAGAGATAATATTTTAGGATAGCTCCTCATACATCAAACATCAGAGTATCAGGCGGAAGCGGAAAACAAGATCCAAGTACGGATAAGAAGCAAATCGGCATAAGATGCCACATAAATAAACACATCCTGCCCATAGATCTCACGGATCCCCATCCCCGGAATCACTACACCGAGTGATCGTTGCCAACATCATCTGTCTCCTCCACCCAGTATCCATCTTGCGAATACACCTGTTCATCTGAATCAAACAATTTATCGTGTGAGACCCTAGGGGTACTCAGCAAGTCTTAATGCCTCTAAAGGGGACATATACCTAGGGTGACGCAATTGCAGCAAAAGATAATAACTAACAAGTCTATAGATACTCGCTAACCATCCGCCTAACCAATGATAGACGGATGTCCGTTAATTAGTAACAATAGTTATAACAGTATAATTAACAGATCCATCCTCCTTCTCGCTTACCAACGAGAAAGCGGACGAACAACCCATCCGTTGGCAGTTTTATTAACCATTCCATGAGCATTGCACTATTTACTAGTCAGGTATTTAGTCAGATTAAAAGCGGTACTTTAGTTATACTTGTCTATGATCGAGAAACTGTGCTCCAAGTCGTCCATAACCGCGGACACGGCTTTCAGAAAGATTTACCCTGCAGGGGTGCACAAATAGCAACACACACTCGATCAACCTCGGAAAAACCAACTCAAAACCCAACGAGGCATTCACGACAAAGCGATCACAGGATTCAGAAATATTTCAGGGGGCCACCCCACTAAGCTACCCGCAACGAAGTTGGCCAGCTCTGGAATGGACCCAGGGTTTGTGTGGACGGTGGTAAACGACTGGGAACCTGAAAGTGTGACTGGGCTTGTCGATACAGCGAAAACGTGTCACGATCCAAAACAGTACAGGTGCTCCACGTATAATCGTAAATAAACAGTAAAGCATGGCATAAGTACAGGATATTAATAAAACCCCAAACTAGTTTGTGGCCCCAAGAAATAGAAATGAATCAAGCTCTGGATCAGGGGGGTCCATAAGGCCTCCTGCATGTGGATAGTGCGAATAGTCAAGGAACAAAAATCAAGTACTCAGGGTCCTACGGGACACAAGTGAGCATGAAAAACCAAATAGCAGATATTGCTCACCGGTGCCTCTTTCATTAGTTATCCCATTACTACTCAGGTTAAGTTGTTTAGGTACCTCGTTATCCATCAGACACTCACATACCCTACACATGCTGTTCTATGACTCGCATGGCTCAAACAACTCCTGTAGTAATGGCTCATGGGATGGAGGAACAAGCTTCGGTGGGGTTTAAAAGTAAAGGCTATGCAGTACTTGGGATTCAATTTAATGCAATCGCGACTCAATGATGCAAGAATAAGATAGAGGCAATAGATGCTATATGTATGCAAGCATGTGGTAGTGCTTGCCTGACAGCTCAGTTGAAGCGAGAGACAGATCTGGGTAGTACTCCTGGGATTCCTGATATTTCTCCTGCTCGGTGTCTATTCGTAGAAGAACCAAACAAACAAGGGCCAACATAAATAAAGTGCACAAGCATATGAATTAAAATGCGACACGCAAACAAGCATGCCATGATGAATGATGCACAATTTACATGGCAATCATGTAGCATGGCAAGGGTGAGGTATGGGAACGAGAATAAATCATTTCATTAATCATTTGGTCAAGTTTTATTGCCATAAATAGTTCTGATTTTTAATAATGACATGATGCATGCTTCCATTCAGAACATGGAATGCATAGTTAGAACGGGCTCATCGCGCTGATCGATTGAGGCATATTATTTGTCGAAATTGGAGTTGTAGAATTAAAGTTATTAATTATTTAAGAAAAGGCATTTTTATTGCAAATTTAATCATCTCGAAAATCTAAAGTGCTCAAATAATATTTTTAATAGCATATTTGAATTCCTCACATTTTTCTGATTCGAAAACATATATCATTTGTATTATTTGGGAATTATAATTCAAAAGTTATTAAAACATATTTAAATTTGAATTTAAACATTTTCAGAAATATTTATAAAAACAGATAAGCCAGAAAACTTTTTACACCCAGGCCAACTCTAGCCCCAGTCACAGACAGGTAGGCCTACGCTGACTGGGCGGGAACAGCGCACGGAGGCTTTTCGCACCGCGATCTAAGCTAGCCAAGGCGACTGACAGGTGGGGCCAGTGGACTCGCAGGCCCACGTGCCAGCGGGGGAACCGGGCACAGCCACGTGGCCCAGCTGGGGATCGCGGGTTGAGGGCCTGGAACCCGGGGTCCTTTTCTGTAAAAAGCTACTGCAGCTGACAGGTGGGGTTCGGTGGAGCGCGGGTTGAGGATTACAAACACTGCGATACCTTTTTGTTAAAGGACCACAGAGGCTGACATGTGGGACCTAAAGGAGTGCGGGTTGCGAGACAAAAAGGTGGGGGGGGGGGGTATCTGCAAGATTGCCACATCTACTGTTTTTCTTCTCGCCATTTCTTACAAAACTGACAGAGAACGCGAGCGGCGCGGTGGGGGCTTGATATCGCGATCGATCGCGCGCGCGCATGCGGCGGTGACCACTGGGGCTGGCTGGGGTTGATGCAGGGTAAGCGCGACGCGGCTAGGTATGGTTCTCGCGACGCCTCTGCAAGCAAACGCATGCGCACGCCGGCGCACAGAGGGTGTTCGGCACGTGGTCCGGCGAGTTCAGGAAATGAAGCCACACGGGAGGTTGTCAGGGAGGATAGGGAGCTCACCGCGAGTGCGTCTGTGGGGTTGGTTCGGGCCGGGGAGCGGTGGATTAGCGATGAGGGAGACGGCCGACAGGGTTAGGGTTTGTCCGGGGGACGACGGCGTTCCGCCGGGGACCGCGCTGAGCTTCCTCGACACCTCCACAACCGCGCCCGCCGCCTGATCCAGAGGATGGTGGTGGATGCCGAGGTGGTGGCCGGAGTTGGAGAAGAGCGGTGGCAGGGGAGAAGGGAGGAAGCAAGGGCGAGGCCCTGGGGATCTGGGGCTGCAAACAAGCGAGAGAGAGGGAGTAGGTAGATAAGCAGAGAGGGAGAGGGGAGATGACGTGGGGGCTTGGGAGGAAAAAGGTGGCTCGGCCACCTTTTCTCCCTCACGTGCTGGGCACGACTAGGGAGGGGTAGGGAGGCCAGGGGCTGCAAGGTGGGACTAGGGCGAGACCAAGGAGGCCAGGCTCGGTGTGGGGCCTGCCTGGCAGGGAGAGAGGGGAGGAGAGGAAGAGGGAAGGCTCGGCATGGAGCTAGGGTTGGGAGGAGTAGCTCGGTGTTGGGGGGATACCCCTGGGTAGGGTCACGTCGTGGTATAAAGGCCGAGTTAGCCGAGGTTCGGCAAGGCCAAAGCAGATGCTGGCCGGGTCACCTCAAGGCAGGCCGAATCACAGGGTAATCTAGACCTGGGGGTGTTCGCCTAACTAGCCCTCATCCGACTTAAGCGGTAAGTCGGAAGCGTATGTCTAACCTGTATGCAGGAAAAGGGTGTGGATGGATGAACCATCGTCCGGGTCGCAGCAACCTTCTAGGAGAAGGAAGGAATCTCGCTAGTCAAAAGGAGCCCCGGTACGCACTGCCTGAGCGAAGCGAGCAAGGACAGGACCACCGGGGCGTGGCCGACAAGCGTGACGACGCCCGTGTCAGCTGACGAGGGCGCCGCAGTGGCTCACGTAGCTGACGCGGGGGAAAAAGCACCCCGGTCGGCTTACCACTTTGGGAGGAGGCATATTCTTAGGAATATGCCTCCACGTATGCCCTAGGCAGAAACCGAGCCTCCCCTATAAAAGGGGGGCTAGGGCTTCAGTAGAGGGGGTTGGCTGTTTATTCTCTGGACAATTCTGTTAAGGTCTAGGGTTTCAGGTGAGATCTGTGGGTGAGAGTAAGAGAGCTTCTTCTTCCTCCTCTGGCCTATACAGCTCTAGGAGCACTTGTAACCTTGGAAGGAAATAAATACAAGTTCTTGTGTGGAGAATCACTTCACTATCCCTCCCTGGATTGCCCTAGCGTATATTAGTCCCCACCTTCAGCCTATACATGGCATCTGCCGTGACACCACCATGACAGTTGGCGCCCACCGTGGGGCTAGCGGCGCTAGCAGGGGTCAAGATCCGGACGGGAAACTTCATCGCCACTGGCGAGCGCATCGTCTCCGGGCTCGTCCAGCGCTTTGAAGCGCGGGACTTCGTCAGCGACAACGCAGGCTGCTTCGGCACGCGCCCTCTCCCGCGGAACGGCATCTTCCTCAAGCTCGGCGCGCACAAAGTCTACGTCGCGGTGGACGTGTTAGGGGTTCATCCGCGCCACGTCGTCGAAGCAGGCGAACCACCCCTCACTGTGACCCGCGGGGAGCGTACTGCTCGTTCCCCGGACCATGCAGAGGTAATGATGACAGCGCCGGGTGCGGTTGCGAGCAAGGATCCGATGCCAGATGCGGAGGTGACGCCCAAGGCACCAAGGAAAGGTAGGGGTCCTCCGCTAGAGAGGCCGGAAAACGTGCTGAGAGAGGCAATGGATAGCTTGGCAAACCCTGTAGTATCAGCGGTAGATCCGGCTCGTGCACAGGCCGAGCTGGAAGAAACTAGGCAGAAAATACTTGAGGGCGCAAAGAAAATAGCCACGGCCCAGCAGTTGTTGAACATGACGCTGCGTGAGTATGCTAAGGCGAACAAAGTTGATACTGTAAAAGTTAAAGGGAGAAATCTCATGAGCGAGATGAACAGAGAAGGTGATGTCGAAATCGAGGAATCAGAAAACTGTTTTTCCGTGGGGCTGCCGAGGTATAGTACCCCGACCAAGAACCTCAGAGCGGCGGATGCAGCTGCATCAGATTTAGAGGGACTGACGGGTGAAGCCCGACAAAGGCAACAAGACCGGGTTAACGAGCTGGTTCGGATTGCGAATAGGCAAAACGAGGAACTGCTCAGGGCGAACCCGGAGAGAGCTGGGGCCTCCAAGATCGTCCATTCAGCGATGGGTAACCCGGAGAAATCCGCTGGAGCCGCGTCGTCCCCTCATGGCGATCCAAGGAGAGAGGAGGTCGTAACCTGGGCCAGACGGAACAAACAGATTGTCCCGTATGACCCGACACGAGCAGGGAAAGAAAAAGAAGCGCAGAAAAATGATGATCGACGGAGTGTGAGCCGAGGCGAAGCTGGCCGAGGTAATCGTGACCAAGGCAATGCCGGTCAAAGGAACGTTGTCAACGGTAATGCCGGGCAACAAAATTCAGCTGGAGCAAGACAACCGCAGCAGCGGAACATGCCGAGGCAAGAGCACAGTGCCGGCTGAGGTATGCAACAGAAAGGTGCGCCGCGGGAACAAAACAGGTATAACGACGGTGATTTAGAGATGGCAAATGCGGGATATCCGAGACCGGACTATCATGTGATAGGGTCGAGACTGGGAAGCAGGGATTTGATGCCGGACGATGCGAGGTTGAAACTGGATCGACTATATAGGTCGGAACAGATAGAATGTCAAGGCCCACCGGGTCCAGCATGTTTTGGACCCCGGATCATGAAAGAGCCTCCAGTCCCAAACTTTCAGTTGCCCAGGGGCACCAAGACCTATGACGGTAGTACCAAGCCAGAGGATTGGCTGATAAACTATGCTACTGCTGTAAAAATTGCCACAGGCAACCTGAGGTGGGCCGTACGATATGTACCCCAGATGTTGGAAGGCCTGGCAAGGGTGTGGTTGAACAATTTGCTGCCAGGAAGCATCAACTGCTGGATAGATTTCGAGGAGATGTTCATCAGCAATTTTTCGAGTACGTATCAAAGGCCAAATAGGCGACAGACCCTAGCTATGTGCAAACAGCGACCCAATGAGACGGACCGGGAGTTTTTGACCCGGTAGTGTACCGTGAGAAATTCATGCGAGGGCGTGATAGAATCACAGGCCATAGCATGGTTTGCATAGGGGTGCAGGTATGGGAGCGAGTTGTGGATGAAGTTGCAACGGAAAATACCAGCAACGTTGGCAGAGATGATCCGGATCGTAGATTCGTATGCGTTGGGTGACCCGACCCAACCAAGGCTCGCCTCAAACGAGTCAAGCGATGAGTACTATCAGAGGGATGGATCCGGATCATCCCGGAGAAATGATTACAGAGGAAAAAGGAGAGATGATCGACCGGACCATCGGTACGGTTCGCACCAAGTAGCAGCCGTGAGTCAAGATCAACCCGGAGCAGGGGGTAGTCAGCGCCTGAAAACTGGAGGTCAATGGACCCCAAGGAACGATGGGAAGAAAACTTGGACACCGGAGCAAAAGAAGCAATGGCAAGAAAGGAAAGACCGTCCGAGGTATACTTACGAGTCGATGTTAGACCAGCCGTGTAAGTTTCACACGCCAAATCTGAACAACCCAGCGGGTCATACGACGAGGCAATGCGAGTGGATGCGCAAGATCGAGCAAGGTGGTTCGGGGAATGCTTAGGCACCCCGGAATGAACAGCCTCGGCATGAGTTACCCCGGCAGCAATTGCTCTCTAGAGCGAACACGCAACAGCTGATGTTGCCTCCCCCTCCGCCGAGGTATGATAACAATGAAAGAAGGGATGCAGTGCATCAAGTGGAAAATCAGTATCAGCCGGATCAGAGGCACCCCGGAAATGAGGGGAGAAACGAGTACATGCCGGTGTATTATTTGAGTGAAGTGTTGTCAACCTCAAAGCAGAACTACCCACATTATCAAAAAGTGGCGTATGGCGTGTACATGGCCGCCAAGAAATTGAAGCACTACTTTGAAGAGCATCCCATCCGGGTCATATGTGAGGCCCCTATATCCGAGATAATGAGTAACAAGGATGCAAGCGGCAGAATTGCAAAATGGGCAGTTGAGCTAGCTCCTTACGCTCCGCAATATGACCGGAGAGAAGCCATCAAGTCTCAGGCTGTGGCGTACTTTTTCGTGGACTTGGCCGAGGTACAGTACGAACCACCACTTCCGGATCCGAACTATTGGCGGATGCACTTTGACGGATCAAAAACCAAAACCGGGCTAGGTGCCGGAGTTGTACTCACGTCGCCAAAGAAGGACCAGTTGAAATATGTGATGCAGATTCACTTCACCGCATCGAATAATGTCGCTGAGTATGAAGCACTTGTGCATGGGCTCAAGGTAGCAAAAGAAATTGGTATACGTCGGATCATATGCTTTGGCGACTCGGATTTGGTGGTGCAGCAAGTGTTCGGAGTGTGGGAGGCCCTTGATCCAAACATGGCACTATATAGATTTCACGTGTAGAAGATTTCTGGTTACTTTGAGGGATGCGAATTTCATCATGTACCCCGGGGGGAAAATGAGGCTGCCGACATGCTGTCGAAGCTCGGGTCAACCAGACAAGCAATTCCACCGGGTGTAGCATTAGAGCACCTCAAGAAACCATCCATCAGGCCATCCCCGGAGTCCGAGTCAATCTACGTCCCGGAGGACACAGAGTCTGGAGCTGCGCCCATGGACGTTGACACGGGAAGTGGTGCGCAAAACCCGAGGACTGCTTCGCAAGACCCGGGGACTGCTCAACATGGTCCAGTCGAAGTTATGCCGGTGGATCAGATGGAGATAGACGAGGACGTGTTCCCCGTGCGGCCAATACCGGCTTGGGCACTGCCTATATTTCAATTCCTGAAAGATGGAACGTTACCCACTGAGGAGGTGCTATCCAGGCAAACACAGAGGAGGGCAAAGGCCTACACGATCATCAATTCCGAGTTATACAAAAGAAGTGTGACCAATGTCCAGCGGTGTATTGACCCAGACGAAGGGCTTGAAATCATCCGAGATATACATCAGGGGGAATGCGGGCATCACGCCTCATCCCGAGCCTTGGTAGCAAAAGCTTTCTGACACGGATTCTACTGGCCAAACGCCTTAGAGCAAGCAGAAGATCTGGTGAGAAAATGTAATGGTTGTCAGACGTACGCTACAAAGACGCATATGCCAATGTCGGAACTCAAGACCATCCCAATCACTTGGCCATTTGCCGTATGGTGCTTGGATATGGTGGGCCCGTTCAAACCAGCAAGAGGAAACATGACTCACATTCTGGTAATGGTGGACAAGTTTACGAAGTGGATCGAGGTAAAGCCTATAAGAAAATGTGATGGAGCTACGGCCGTAACTTTTCTCAAAGATATCATCTTGAGGTACGGTTATCCACACAGTATCATAACTGATAATGGCACAAATTTTGCGGAAGGAGCATTTGCTCGTTTCTGCCGGGATAAGAGGATCCGGCTTGACGTAGCTTCGGTAGCCCACCCCGCATCGAACGGGCAAGTGGAGAGATCCAACAGATTAGTAATATCCGAGATAAAACCCCGGCTCATTGAGCCGCTGCAAAGATCAGCGGGGTGCTGGATAGAAGAACTACCAGCGGTACTGTGGAGTTTAAGAACAACTCCGAATCGATCAACAGGCTATACGCCGTTTTTTCTGGTATATGGGGCAGAAGCTGTATTACCAGCCGACATAGAGCATGATTCGCCTAGGGTCACCCAATACACAGAAGCCGAAGTGCAAGAAGCCCGGCAAAATGATGTTGATCTGCTGGAAGAAGCGAGAGAACTGGCATTGTCCAGATCCGCCATATATCAGCAAAATCTCCGACGCTATCATAGCCGGAAAGTGTGCCCCCGGGTCTTCCGGGAAGGTGATCGGGTGCTCCGGATGGTACAACATACTACTGGAATGCATAAATTGTCCCCCCATGGGAAGGGGCATTCATCGTGAGCAAAGCATTGCACAATGATTCTTACTATCTTATAGATGCAAAGCCACAGGAAAGAACAAGGCGGACAGGTCCGGTGAGGAATCTAAACGTCCATGGAATGTAGCTCTCCTTCGTCCTTTCTACACTTAGCGAAGAAGTGTATGTATCCGGGTTATCTCATATGTCGGTATGTATGTCGGCAATGAGCTTATCAATGAAATGTTGGCACCTCGAGTAGTAACTCGAGGACTGCCTTAATAATGTTTGTTGTCTTTTGTTATTTGTGCGTCGGCTGGAATATGTTATTCTACTTAGCTCGGATTAGTAGTGTGTGAGCACCAAAAACCCAACTCTTCGACTTGCTGCTGTCCAACAAGAATTGGCTTCATGGCAAGCAAGAGAACAAGTTTGGAATTGCGTAGCACATGAAAAACGACTAAGGAAAAGAATTTATTCGAGCCGACGTTTGTTTTCCGGACTAACCCCGTATTTATTTTTGAGCTAAGTCTAAAAGTTTCCCAGTACTGTTAAGACAATTTTTCAGGCTCGGATTCGTAAGTTGTAAAACCGAATCAAGGTAGACACGATCCAAGCCAAAAGATTGAACGAACAAGAAAAGGAAACTCGGGGACTACGCCCAAGTTAATCCGGCATAAGTATTCAGTAGCAAAATATCACATGTACTTGGAATACAATTCCACCCGGCATACCGGGGATCTCATGAATTTTCAAGTGTTTTTACTTAGGAGCAGTAGGAGGAAGTTCGGCATCATCATCGCCCTCTTTGATATCCGAGGCTGTGTCCTCCTCGTCTTCACCCGAGTCATCTTCAATGTTCTCAACTTCCTCTTCACCCGCGACTTCCAGGAAGCTCGGACCCTCAGTCCATTCATGAATGGGGGCATATTCAATGAGGCTGTGGGCGCAAGCCTGGCGCCAAGCTACCCACTCTGGGCCATCTGTCCATTTGGACCCGGTGCGTAGCCGTGTGAGGAGGCTGAGATCTATCTTTTCGTACCACGTCAAAATGTGGTGAAGGACGGTATCGGCAGCAGCGCGTCCAGCGGATTCTCGCCAGAGGTCGAGTTGGGTCTCAATTTCTGAAAGCCTTTCAACGAGCTGCGTGACCCTCTCCGGAGCGTCATCGGCAGGCCAAAAGGCATTGAAGACCCGGACTGAAACATCGAGGAGGTCCCTGCCGTAGTTCTTGATAATTTCCACGCGAGATGACAGGCTGACCAACAGGTCCTCCATGTCAAAGGGAATGCTATCACCCTCAGCAGTGACCGGGGTACCTCTCTCTCGGTGGAAATTGGCAACAACAGCACTTGCAATGGCAGTACCCTCTAGAAAGTGGCCTGGGAAACAAGGCAAAGAACAAAGTTGAGAAAATAAGACATATGAAATAACCCGGAGAAGTAAGGCGGATAAAGGAAAAGAAGTTACGTGAGATGTGACTGTGAATCCGGGTCAACTCCTTAATGCAAGCATCACGCCTTTTCCGAAGCTGCTCGAGCTCAGCATTTGCCGACCCAAGTTTGACCTCGGCCTCCTGAAGGAGCTCGCGATCCTTACCACTTTGGAGTTTGAGGCGCTCGCGTTCCTCGGTGAAGTCTTGGCCAACCCTTTTCAGCTCGGTTTGGTGCTGCGCCTTCATCTTAGCCATTTCAGCTTCGAGCTTGGCTATGTCATCATCTTTGGTCCGGATGAGGGCGAGCTCATCATCTTTCTTCTTCAGCTCGGCTTGATGCTGTCCTGCTTGTTCGAGAAAATGCAGCATCATGTCAGGCACATGCACACTTTCTTCAAGCAATGCTGAAACCGTGTGTTGGCCTGACAGAGCCGAGGTATGAATGTTTGCCGAGCCAAGGAGGTAAAATGATGAGAAGCACAGTAGGAACAGATAAGAAGGACGTACCCTTGATCTGCTCCAAGTTCTTTCGCATTATTTTGTTTTTAGCTTCCACCCCAGCTGCGGAAACCGAACAATCAGATTAGTTCGGCAAGCGAAGCGGAAGAAAAATGAGGAAAGGAATGAGAAAGAAATTTACCCCTTTTCTCGTACTCAGCGATGAGTACAGCCTGTTTCGTGCGAAGATTTTTGTGCGTATCCAACAAGCGCTGGAATTCGGCACTTCGGCGGTTGATGGTCACCTAAAAAAGATACAGAAACTTAAGTCAGCCTAGTGCATGTTCGAAGTGTACTAAAATCCGGGCCAAGTGGAACTTAACCCGGCTCTAGGTGTGTGCATGTTCGAAGTGTACTAAAATCCGGGCCAAGTGGAACTTAACCCGGCTCTAGGTGTGTGCATGTTCGAAGTGTACTAAAATCCGGGCCAAGTGAAACTTAACCCGACTCTAGGTGTGTGCATGTTCGAAGTGTACTAAAATCCGGGCCAAGTGGAACTTAACCCGGCTCTAGGTGTGTGCATGTTCGAAGTGTACTAAAATCCGGGCCAAGTGGAACTTAACCCGGCTCTAGGTGTGTGCATGTTCAAAGTGTACTAAACTGCGGGCCAAATGGAACTTAACCCGGCTCTAGGTGTATGCATGTTCGAAGTGTACTAAAATCCGGGCCAAGTGGAACTTAACCCGGCTCTAGGTGTGTGCATGTTCGAAGTTACCATGGAGATACGTTAGTTCTATAAAAGAGCATCCGGCCGAGTAACAAGTTACTCCCCCGGAGGCTCGGGGACTAATGGTTATTATCCACAATTTGCAAAGGAGAAACGGCGTACCTCCATCATCCGTCCAGCGAGGTTAATGGCCTTGGTGGTGGTATTCACTTGATCAGATTCGTGGATTACCTCGGCCTTGTTCCAGTTCATGACGAACTCCATCAGGCTTGGGGGGTACCGTTCACCTGTGGGCATATGTGGCGTCACCAAACCTTTAGCATGTGCCTCCTTCCTCTCCACCAAGGCAAGGGCGGGGCTGGTGTGCAGAACCAACTGCTGAGCTTCGGTTGGCTCGGCAGGCGTGTCCTTTGCCGCTGGTGTCTTCTTGGGGAGCATAGACTCAAGGGTACGTTGCCCAGGCTCGGCAGTGCTGGGCTTGGCAGCGTCTTGAGTCTTCTTGCCCTTGGCTTGCTGGGAAGAAGAAGCCGTAGCAGGGGTTTTCCCCTGCCGAGGTTGAGAGGACTCGGAAGATGCAGAGGAACTGGGCGCTGGTACTTTCATTGCTGGACTTGGTGCCAGCGCTGATGTTTTCGCTGCCGAGGTTGGTGCTGCTGCCGAGGTTGGAGTTGGTGATGTTTTGGCTGCTGGTACTGGAACAGATGCTAAAGTCGAGGTAGCTTTAGTGGCTGCTGGTTGTGGTGTCGCCGAGGTAGTGGCTGCCGTTGTTCTGGCTGGGCCAGTTCCCCCCGCCCCAGGATGATCCAGAGCAGCCGCAGAGCTTTCCGGAATAGGGCTCAGCGGACGTGACTCGTCGTCGTGACGGGGTGAAGGGCTGGCCCGGAGAAGCAACGAGATACTGGATCCACTCTGAGGGACCTCCACCGGAGCCCTATGAAATCAGGTAATGTCAGAAGGAAAATTACGACGAAGTAACGAAGAGCGAATTGCAGATGAAAGAAGGACTTACGCATCCGAGGTTTCGGCTGCTCTGGGTTTCCGAGCCCTTCGTGCTGGGGCCTTCTTTCGCCTTTTAGTAGGCTGGGAAGGTCCGAAGGAAGAGCTTGAGGAAGCCCCGCACTTTTTCTTCGACGCCACCAGAACTGGCTCGTCCGTAGCGAGGGGAGGATCCTCGTGGATATGGCCACCGGTGTGAGCTGATGGCAGAAAAGCAAAAGAAAGGGGGACAGCCTCAAAGGGTTCAATTATCTTGATATCCGAGTAATCTTCATCATCGGGCCAATCTCTAGCAGAAGAGAAGTTACCCGTGGGTCGTTTCATGGCGTCGGTCATGGGGAGAAACATCTCTTGATCCGGCTCCTCCACGTCCGAAGTCTCCCGGTCCGGTGCCCACTTAAGGCTCGGATCCGTGCCGTCCTCGAGCGTTTGCTGAAGGAATAGCTGAGGAAAAGAGTAGACAAACGAATCAAAAATGCAACAACAACAGACAAGTAACTGGTCCGGGGTAAGGTTGCATAATGAAACTTACCATGGGAGGAAGCCGGTCACGGCAGAAATGCTCAATCCCCCAAGTCCAGTCAGAGGAGAAGTCCTTATGAGTGGTGAAGAGAGCCTTAACCCGGCGAAAGATCTCCGTGTTGTTCAGTTCAAAAGATGAAGTCCGGTTGGGATCACGACCGTAGCTCATGTGGCACACCTTGTGGGTGCGCTTCTGGAGAGGGGAGATTCGGTTGCGCACGAAAGTGATCATCGCATCCTCGTTGCGCAACCTGAGCTCCTTCAGCTTCGCGAACCTCTTACTCACTTGGTTGGCCAGGGCTGTAGGT
Organism: Avena eriantha; assembly: GCA_910589775.1. NCBI lineage: Eukaryota > Viridiplantae > Streptophyta > Magnoliopsida > Poales > Poaceae > Avena > Avena eriantha. The sequence goes on along the minus strand of OU342741.1, from coordinate 492,192,964 downwards.
TTCCTCGGAATGGCGTCCCACAGATCCGTGTTCGGCGGACCCGGGTATAAGGGAGCAACCGGATCAAATCTTCGGTGCCCGTGTTCCAGACGTAAAAGAACGTCCGGGCCCACCCTTTGCAGGATTCAAGCCCTGTGACCCGGGGGAAAACAAAGAACCTCCGGGGTGAGATGGAGGCCGCTCCAAACTGAGTGAGCCGCTTGTCCTCCGGATCAGTGTGAATGTCAGGAATAACGTTGCGGCGAAGGGCGAAAAACTGGATCCACAGCTCCTTTGTGGGCCATAATCCGGCGTAGCCTTCAATTGTAGAAGCGAAGGCAGAGAGAGAAGTAATGGCATTGGCTGGAAGATGGTGCGGCTGGAGATGGTAGGTGCTGAACCAATCATGGAAGAAATCACTCACCGGGAGTCCGAAGCCCCGCTGAAAATGAGAGAGGAATACAACGAACTCCCCGGGGTTGGGCGAAGGAGCTAGCTCGGCGGAGGCGAGGCGAGCGGCGACGCCGGCGGGGATGCGTCTGGTCCGGTAGAGCCAGTCCAGATCGTCCTGGCAGACCCAGGAGCTGGTCCATGCGCCGCGGTCCGCAGCGGCGGTGTCCTCCTCCATCTCCTGCTCAGCAATGGCGAGCTCTTCTTCTGCCATCTGCTCCTCGAAGCCCTCGCTGGCGCTGGAGGCGGCGGGAGACGACGACTTGGATTGGCGAGGACCCGTAGCGGGGGGTTGGCGTCGCAGTGATGGAGACGCAGAGGTGAAACGGAGAAGTGTAGTGGCGATGCTGTTTTTTGGCAGTGCTGGCGGCGGCGCAGTCGCAAGGAAGACGAAGGGGAATAGCAGCGGGCAGAGGCGTGCGGAGGGGGAAAAATCCTAAGGAATGCACCCCTCCGCTATTTAACCACCCCCATCAGAGGTGAGTGGGATCGCACCCTCTGGACCGGCCACACGCTGTGGCCGTGTATTAACCGTCCGGACCAATCAGTGAGGAGCCACACGGAAGGCCACAGGGCGGACAGAATCCTGTGACATGACGCACTGATGCGGTAAACGAGGGGGCAGGCGTGACGTGACCCGCGCAGTGTGATAACTGACGATTACTACGGCGGTTACTGTACCGTCCCTTAAAATAAGACAACATAATGATTACCCTTCACATGGGCTAGCGTATGAGAGAAGGAAGTAAGACCCGGATAGAGCTGCGGTAACCTGGCCGGCAAGTGAAAACTTGCAATGTGCGAAGGGAACGTAAATCCAAGCCGTCCGAGGTACAGAGGTAACTCGGCAAATAACGACAGGAGCACAAGATGGAACCTAATGTGGCCTTAGCAGCCAAGGCGGCTAAGACCGCACCAGCTTCGGGGACTAATGTTGGGGGGATACCCTCGGGTAGGGTCACGTCGTGGTATAAAGGCCGAGTTAGCCGAGGTTCGGCAAGGCCAAAGCAGATGCTGGCCGGGTCACCTCAAGACAGGCCGAATCACGGGGTAATCCGGACCTGGGGGCGTTCGCGTAACTAGCCCTCATCCGACTTAAGCGGTAAGTCGGAAGCGTATGTCTAACCTGTATGCAGGAAAAGGGTGTGGCCGGATGAACCATCGTCCGGGTCGCAGCAACCTTCTAGGAGAAGGAAGGAATCTCGCAGGTCAAAAGGAGCCCCGGTATGCACTGCCTGAGCAAAGCGAGCAAGGACAGGACCACCGGGCGTGGCCGACAAGCGTGACGACGCCCGTGTCAGCTGACGAGGGCGCCGCAGTGGCTCACGTAGCTAAAGCATAGCTGATGCGGGGGAAAAAGCACCCCGATCGGCTTACCACTTTGGGAGGAGGCATATTCTTAGGAATATGCCTCCACGTATGCCCTAGGCAGAAACCGAGCCTCCCCTATAAAAGGGGGGCTAGGGCTTCAGTAGAGGGGGTGGCTGTTTATTCTCTGGACAATTCTGTTAAGGTCTAGGGTTTCAGGTGAGATCTATGGGTGAGAGTAAGAGAGCTTCTTCTTCCTCCTCTGGCCTATACAGCTCTAGGAGCACTTGTAACCTTGGAAGGAAATCAATACAAGTTCTTGTGTGGAGAATCACTTCACTATCCCTCCCTGGATTCCCCTAGCGTATATTAGTCCCCACCTTCAGCCTATACATGGCATCTGCCGTGACACCACCACGACACTCGGGTTAGGTTTAGGGTGGCATGGGGGTGGTTACTAGGGTTGGGGTAGCTCGGCATGGGGTAGAGAGGGAGGCTAGGGTGGGTCCTTGCTGGCGGAGAGAGGGAGAGGTGCTCGGCATGGTGAGGGAAAGGGGTAGCCGAAGCTAGGAAGGTAGGGTTAGCTTGGCATGGGTGATTAGGGTTAGGGTTTAGCAAGAAGGGTAGGGTAGGGGTGGTTAGGGTTAGGGTTTAGCATGATCAAGCATGGGGTAGAGATGGTTAGAGTTTTAACATGATCCAAAGCAAGATCAAGCAAATAGGTGAAAGGAGATGTGGTGAGGGTGAGATGGAAGTGAGTGATGAGGTAAGTGATGCAGATGGCAAGGAAACAAAGATCAAGATGAGGATGATTAAGTAAGAGAGAAAGTGAAGCTCACAAAAGAAAGGATCCACTCAAAAACCAAAGAAAACCAAAGGAGAAAAGATGGGGATGCTTGTTGCATGGCCCATGCATGAGCATTAATTGCCATGTCTAATCTTGTGAAAACAAAATAAATAATCATGGCATTTATACACATGCATTCCACAATATGAATGAGGCCAAGCTAAAATAATTAAAAAGGATGCTCCATGTGGAGTAGATGGAGTTGCTCAAATTTGAATATAATTTGGACGTGCTAGTGTGTGTGTTCCACTAGGTGCATAATACCCCCATAATATTCCAACATGAGCAAATATTCCAATACAATCCATATGGAGGCTAGAAAGAGGGATGCCACTCACAATGCATGCAAAGGTGGCTCCACATATCAATAATGTGAAAACAACATGATGCTAATATGGGAGCATGTGGAAATAGAAGTGCATCCATCCCAACCCACATGAGCTAGATTAAGTGTCAAAGGAAAAAATGTAAAAGCTTATGGATAATTAGGATGGTGGAATGATAAGGTGGTGACAAGGGAAATGTGGTGGAGTTGAATAAAAGATATCCCCCAACTCAACTTGGGCATCAAGCATTTATCAAGAACCAAATACAATATATCAAGAGCCAAATACAATTAATAATGCATATGGGATAAGAACCAAATGAAAAAGGGTTTTATATGATGCTCAAATGCAAGGTGGCATGATGACATGAGCATGATATAATTATGATGCAACAATTATATGTAGAAAGTAGCAATTATATTACTAGACCATGTAGCATTACATATGTTAGACAGATGGGATGCTACAACACCTTAATTGCCAGTAGTTCCCTAGAGGCCCTGCTGCAAACGGGCTGGCAGGACAAAAGATGTTGTGCAAGTTCTCATTGCGAGCACGTATGACTATATATGGAACACATGCCTAGGATTGTCTACTACTTGGATGCTTTATCTTATTTATATGCAATTGCCCTATGTTCTAATTGCTATGTGAATTGTCTTGTCCATGCAACGCTCGCCCATCCATCCCTATGCCTACCGCACTCGAATCCCATTGTTTACTGCTTTTGTTACTACTGTCTTTGCTTTGCTACTGCTGTTACTTTGCTATTCCTACTACAAAACTGTTGCTACTTATAAACTGCTGTGAGCAAGATTGTTTCTACGTGCAGCTGAATTGATAACTCAGTTGTTAAGGCTTATAAATATTCTTTGGCTCCCCGTGTGTCGAATCAATAAATTGGGTTTCACTTCCCTCGAAAATACTGCGATACACCCCCTATACTTGTGGGTCATCAAGACTATTTTATGGCGGCGTTGCCGGGGAGCATAGCTTTATTTATCAAGTTCACTTGGATTCACTATTATTCAATCTAAGTTTATTTTCTCCTTGTTTGCTTGTTTCTTTATCAAAAATACAAAAAAATAGTTCCTACTCTAGTTGTTATTTTCGTTGGTCCGTTATTGTCTTGCCTTATCATGCTTGTTGTCAATGATTGGTTTCTTTGAAACTGAAGCTTATTGGCAAGGTGGGTTCACGGAAGATCAAAAATATTATTATAAGGAACACCGCTTGTCACAAAAAGGGAAACACTTATGGGAACAAATTGATAGATTGTATACCATTGCTAGAAACGTGTGCTCTAGTTATAATGTTACTTATTGCTGTGATGAATCTCGTTGCAGAAAGAGGTATAAACACCTCCCTTTTCAATGTGAGTATAATAATAATGATACCATATCTTCCTATGCTAAAGGAATTTATGACTTTTATGATGTGGAACAAATTGAAGAATTTATTGCTTGGAAGGGTGCTTTTGAGCTTGCTAGTTTGCTTGAAAGTATTGATGATTCACCTTACAAATACGAGGTTTATGGTATACTTAAATTTTGCTTTGATAATTACAAGGCTGAAAATAGCTATATTCTTAAATATTTTAATAGATGCTTTCCAAAAATGGAAGAGGCTAATGCCTTGCAGGATACTATGGAAGAAGAAATCGATGAACCTGAAATCTCATTAGATGAAAAAGTGGAGGAGAGTGATGAACAAAAGGAGGAAGAATGGATTAGCTACCCATGCCTACCTTCTAATGAGAGTAACTCTTTATCCCTTACATTATTTTATTGTCCTCCATGCTTACTAAAGGAGGATAAATGTTATGTTCCTGAGGATTCTTTTGAAGATGTTTATGATAAAACACTAATTCTTGTAGATCATGAAAAGCATGCTTTATGTGATAGTTATATTGTTGAGTTTATTCATGAGGCTACTGACAATTATTATGAAAGAGGAAAATATGGTGGTAGAAGTTTTCCTGGTATTGAAACACCTCTCTATGTGCTGAAAGTTTTGAAGTCACTCTTGTTTTATCTTCCTATGCCTGTCACTTTGTTCTTTGCGAATTTATTTGCATACATGATTCCTATGCATAGGAAGTGGGTTAGACTTAAATGCGTTTTGGATTTGCTCCTTGATGCTCTCTTTTACTTCAACTCATATTTCTTATGAGAGCATCCTCTCAAAATTTTATGCCTGAAGATGATAATATGTCTATTATTCTTGGGGGACCTTTTCTTAAATACTGCAGGAGCTATTATTAATTGTAATCAAGGGAAGGTGACTTTCAATGAGAATGACAAGGAACATACTGTCTATTTCCCCAAGAAGATTGAAAGGACTTATGGTTTAAATTCAATTTTACATGTTGAGGGCATTCAAGTTGGAGAAATATATTGTCCCATACCAAGAGAAAAAATTGAAACTATTATGATTGGGACCATTGCTATCAAGGTTGAGGCAACATAATTATTAGTGGAATACAAAGTTTTATCTCATATGCAATTGTTTTGGTAGCAAGACTTGATCAACCTTGTTAACAAAAGGATTTCATTGAACAAAACAATGTTTTCACTATGGTTATCTCCGCTTACTTCTATTCTATCCATTTAAGTTTTTGCTTATGCCTAACTTAAAGGCATTAAAGAAAAGTACTTATTGGGAGATAACCCAAAAGTTTTAGATGAGTCTTGGAAGTTATTACTTCAGTAATAACCGCTTCTTATCCTTTTTATTTGCTTTTTGTGCCAAGAGTAACCTCTAATGAGAGAGAAGTAATGATAGGGAAAGTTGCTGTCCCGAAACAGATTTATGTGCTTCACCATAAAAATTCGTGAGAGAGCTATGTATGTCGGATTGAGCTGTAATGTTTTGTGCTTCTGCCCCAGGTTGTTATCTAACTTTCTTTAGCTCAACACTTTTTTATTTTAGCAACAAAGGTCTTCAAAAAAATTCGTCTTTACCTGCTGGTCTGTTTTGACAGATTTCTGCCATTTTCTGCATTTGCTTCTTGTTAGTTCCTTCTTGAGTTCTTTTGGGGAATTGAGCTTTTTGAGGGAAGTGCTACAGTAGCTAGTGTTCTAATGGAAGTTTATTTGGTGTTATAACTGAACCTTAAGACTTATTTATCTTAAGTGCACTAATGTTGCTAATAAAGATTGTGTGAAGTTTTGTATGAAAGAAAAATTTCAGGTGTATGGAAGGAATGAGTAATGAGATGAAGAATGGACTAAAGCTCAAGCTTGGGGATGCCACGCATGTCACCCCAAGAAATATCCAAGAAGTACAAGCGTCAAAGCTTGGGGATGCCCAAGGCATCCCCTTATTCATCAATAAAAATCTCAGGTTTCTTCCAAACGCTTCATTTTTATTGTTTCATGCACAGTTGTGTTTCTCTTGGAGCGTCTTCTTTTTCATTTTTTTTGGTTTTTAGTTTGCGTGGTTTGCTTAGTTTGCTGAATAAATTGGTTGGACCCCCCTCTTTCATACATTGGTGTTCAAATGGTTTGGTTTGGTTTGGAAAAGAGTAGGAAAGCTCATGCTTAAGTGGTAAAGAGAGCTTGTTTTTGACTGTGGCCTATGCTTTGTCATGCCATGCTTGATATTGTTTTGGCTTTATGCTTAGTATTCTTTGCTGTAGCATGACTTGTTATAAACAATTGAGATTGCTTAATGTGCCTTGGATGAATCATGCGTTGTTTTAGCATATTAAAGCATAGTATAGTGGTATTCTCCTTTGATGCTTTATTTGGGTTGACTTGGCGCATGCTCACACCATGCTATGACTATCTCAAGTCACCATAAGCCTTTATGATCCTTTAGTTTTTAACTTGTAGTATCACTCTATGCTTTGATCAATGATGTTTTGTCGCTCTGCATGATTATGGCCATTATTGCTCTCTTGTTTGTAGCTCCCTTACTATTGCTAGCCTTCACCTTCACTGAGTATGTTTTACTCATGTTTCCAACTCCCCAAAACCAAATATTGCCAAAGTGTCCACCATACCTACCTATTAGCATCATTTTCTACTTCCGTGCACATTCAATATGCCTTGTTTTCTTCCGAATAAAATGTTTGCTTGTTATGAGAAAGTTAGTTAGTAAAGCTCTCACGAACTTGATGGCACACTTTATTTTCTTGCACTTAATAAACCTGAACCATTGCGTCCTTCTTTGTTGCGCATATGCTTGCGCTTTATGAGTTGAAGTTAGCAGAACCATGTATAATGGGGACCGCTTTCAACACTTCATAGGTACTTTGTACCTAGTTGATATCATGTTCTTTTGCTTATGGATCCCGACGGTGTGAAATAAAAGTGGATCTTGTAAGATCATGGAGTTTGTATGTATGTTAGAAACGCCTGGGCCGCTAGCCTAAGCCATGCCTAATCATGGTGGAAACTTGCAGCATAACCATAATGAGCATTCTATGAAGCATCCTCAATAAAACTCTATGCACATAGTAAATAAAAAGATCACTGAGATGCTCATTGTCTGCTTGCCTTGTCATTTTGATTATGGAATAGCTCCTGTATCATGTGCAAGGGGTACCCCGTTGGCAGTTCTCTATGATACATATATACTTACAATGACAAGAGCTTACTCGTGACTGAAGATGAGTAGCATGAGGATCGGTCTTCGTAAGTAAGGGGCACGAGACTTTGATTTATAACTTGTCAAGCTTATCCTATTAGTTGTGTCACTTTCACCATAACCACATTAAAGATGCTTATGATAGGGGCAATGAGAGCTCAAAGCTAATGAGTACCATACTTTCAGCATTTGGAAGCCTTTCAAACTTTTCAAAACCTTTTTCATTTCCTTGTTGAGTCTCCACACATTCTATGAGAACTTTCTTGAGAGCATAGTGGCCATTCTTAGTTCTATGTGCATTGTTCCAAGACTTGTTGATTGATGCATACCTTGATATTGCTTGTTTTAAACTATTTGTATCTAGTCACTCTTGTAAAGTTTGAAGTGTCCTATGCATTTATGTTTGCTACTCTATGAGGGACAAGCTAAATGCCACTATGCTATGTTTTCTTTATGTGAAACAAACAAACGTCTTGCAAAGCATTCTTATTCATGAATCTTTTGTTTGTGCCTTTTCATGTTGCATCATAGTTTCTTTGTCTTATTGCTAGAACTTTGTATTTCATGTTATGATTGAAGTACTATGATCCCAGCTTTGAATGTTTACAAATACTTTGGTCAAATCTTTGATGGTGCATGTCACCTCAAAAATTATTCATTCTTTTTATCACTTACCTACTCGAGGACGAGCAGGAGTTAAGCTTGGGGATGTTGATACATTGCAAATGTATCTATAATTTTTGATGCTCCATGCTTGGTTTTATCCACTTTCTTGTGTTTTGTCCACACTTTGGAGTACTTTTCATATGATTTCTTGGACTAACCTATTAACAAGAGCCATAGTGCCAGCTGCCTGTTTTCTGCTGTTTTTGGTTCCAGGAAAGTCAGAAAATGAATATTCTCGGAATTGGACGGGACAAAAGCCAAAGTGCCTATTTTTCTAGAAGACTCCAGGAGCCATAATACGAGACAGAGGAGGGCTAGGGGCTGGCCACACCACCCCCAGGCGCGGGCTGGGCCTGGCCGCGCCAGGGCATGGTGTGGTGGCTCCAGGCACCCCCTCGGTCTCCCTCTTCGCCTATAAGAAGCCTTCTGACCTAAAAACTTCGGGGGGTTCGACGTTTTTCCAGAAGGAGTTCCGCTCCGCCGCCACCACCAGATACCACGAAACAACACCAGAAATTCCGTTCTGGCACCCTGCCGGGACGAGGAATTGGAGGAGATCATCGCCATCATCATCACCATCACTTCTCCATCGACCATCCATGTTTCCCCCATCTATGAGTGAGTAATCCCCCGCTATAGGCTATGGAGATGGTAGGGATTAGATGAGATCATTCATGTAATGGCATCAGATTATTAGGGCATGGTGCCTAGTATCTTTTATTAGTGCTTTATGATTTTGTTGCGATTTGTTGTGCTTAATGCTTGTCACTAGGGCCCGAGTGCCATGATTTCAGATCTGAACATGTTATTGATTTATTATGATAGTATTGTTTTTGGTCTTATATGCAAGTTGTATACACACGTTGTTGTCTGGAACCTATGGCCCCGAAGTGACAGAAATCGGGATAACCGGAAGGGAATGGCTTTGATGTGAGGATCACATGTGTTCACGGAGTGTTAATGCTTTGCTTCGGTGATCTATTAAAAGGAGCACCTTAATTGCCAGTAGTTCCCTAGAGGCCCCGCTGCAAACGAGCTGGCCGGACAAAAGATGTTGTGCAAGTTCTCATTGCGAGCACGTATGACTATATATGGAACACATGCCTAGGATTGTCTAGTACTTGGATGCTTTATATTATTTATCTGCAATTTCCCTATGTTCTGATTGCTATGTGAATTTTCTTGTCCATGCAACGCCCGTCCATCCATCCCTATGCCTACCGCACTCGAACCCCATTGTTTACTGCTTTTGTTACTACTGTCTTTGCTTTGCTACTGCTGTTACTTTGCTATTCCTACTACAAAACTATTGCTATTGATAAACTGCTGTGACCAAGATTGTTTCCAGGTGCAGCTGAATGGACAACACAGTTGTTAAGGCTTATAAATATTCTTTGGCTCCCCTTGTGTCGAATCAATAAATTGGGTTTCACTTCCCTCGAAAATACTACGATACACCCCCTATACTTGAGGGTCATCAAGCGCTATTGGAGAGTGGAACTGGTAAAGGAAACCTCTACTGTGAGTATTGTTTATTTCTGTTAGTTGGTTTATTTTCATTATGGATAATTCGCTGAGTTTCTTATTTCGTAATGCTACTACCTCTGCTAAGGTAGAAGATGAACCACCACCTACTGAGAATGATACTTTTAAAATACCTACGAGAATTATTGATCGTGTTATGGATAACTACCGTGTTGGGGATGGAACTGTCCATCCTGGTGATCATTTGCTCTTTATACACGAATTATGCGGGTTGTTCAAGTGTATAGGTATTACTATAGATCAAGTTAAGAAGAAGTTATTCTCATTATCACTGAAAGGAAGAGCTAAGGAATGGTATAAGCTGCTGAAGAATGGTCAAGCTCTTGAATGGGAGGAAATAGTGCCTCTCTTTTATTCAAAGTTTTATCCTCCTAGTGAGATTCATAAAGAACGGAATCAAATATACAACTTTTGGCCTCTTGATGGAGAGAGTACAACTCAAGCTTGGGGGAGATTGAAGTTATTAATGCTCAAATGTCCCATTCATGAGCTCCCCAACAATATTATAATAAATAACTTTTATGCAAGGCTTTCTCTTCATGATAAGGATTTATTGGATGCTTCTTGTGCTGGATCATTCACTCGCATGGAAGAAGAAGCTAAATGGGATCTTCTGGACCGTATTCAAGACAATGCTGAAGCTTGGGAGAATGACAAAGGTAGAAAGTCAGGTATAAATTATGATTATGAATGCATTGAATCTTTTATGGGAACTGATGACTTTCAAAATATTAAAAAAATGCTTATGGTCTAGACTCTCAAGCTATTTCTTCTTATTTTAAGGCTTTTGCTTCCTACATTGAAGTGCCTAAAAAGAAGTGGAATAAGTATCATGAACCTTATAAAGATATTGCTAAGAGTGTTCCTGCAAGAAATACTGAAGTTTATACTGCTAATCATGTTTTACCTGAACGTTACATTGAGAAAATCCCTTTACCAGTTAAGATAAAGGAACATTCTATGATAACTAGTATGGTTAATGAAAGTACAAATAAAGCTGTTGAATCTGATAAACAAATGGATGATGAACCTATGATTGCAAATGTGAAAGATTTTGTCACTAAATATGTAGAAGAGGGACACACTATCCTTTGTAAGGATATCCCTAATATTGTTTCACAAAGTAGTGTTATGAGAGCTAGTGTCCCTATGTTTTCTGTTAGGATAAGCGATCATTGCTACAATGGTTCGTGTGATAGCTATATTGTTAAGTTTATGCATGTGATATGTCCATTTTGCATCACTATTCTATATCATCATTCACTGTTATTCATTGATATATTTCATATTAAGAGATGATACTTATGTAATTTCATCTATTTTTGCATAGTTGATGACTTTTGGAGCATGGACCGCTACAGTCAGGATTCTGATGGAAAAGGTGTTGTTTGGAGGCAAAATTTGCGAAGATCAGAAAATCCGGGAAAATATACAGAAAATCCTATTTTGCCAGAAGATGAAGGAAGCCAAAAGGAGGAGTGGAGATGGGCCACAGGGGGCCCACACCACCCCCTCGCGCCAGCCACCCTAGGCCGCGCCACCAGGTGGTGTGGCCGCCCTGGCCCACCTCTGGCTCTCCCCTCTGGCATATATAATCCTCCCGAAACCCTAATACTCGGGGAGCGACCATAGAAACATTCCCCTGCCTCTGCAGGGAGGAAAACACCGAGAGAGAAAGATCTCTCCGACAGATAGAATTCTGCCGGGGGAATTCCTTCCCGGAGAGGGGAGATCGTCGCCATCAACACCACCATCAAGCTGGACTTCACCGGGATCATCATTATCATCATCATCACCATCAGCACCATCATCACCACCATCACCACCATCATCTCGCTCTAACAATTGGGTTGAATCTTGCATAGTTCTTAGGGGAAACTTTCCCGGTGTTGATTACTCTTTGTAGTTGATGCTATTGACTGGAACCATTGAATTATTGTTTATGTTCAGATTGTTATACATCATTATTCCATCTCTGATCATTATTGTTTATTTTAAATATGGATAATTCCCTGAGTTTCTTATTTGGTAATGCTACTACCACTGCTAAGGTAGTAGATGAACCACCTACTGAGAATGATACTTTTAAAATACCTACGAGAATTATTGATTGTGTTATGGATAACTACTATGTTGGGGATGGAACTGTCCATCCCGGTGATCATTTGCTCTTTATACACGAATTATGCGGGTTGTTCAAGTGTGCAGGTATTACTACAGATCAAGTTAAGAAGAAGTTATTCTCATTGTCACTGAAAGGAAGAGCTGAGGAATGGTATAAGCTGCTGAAGAATGGTCAAGCTCTTGAATGGGAGGAAATAGTACCTCTCTTTTATTCAAAGTTTTATCCTCCTAGTGAGATTCATAAAGATCAGAATCAAATATACAACTTTTGGCCTCTTGATGGAGAGAGTATAGCTCAAGCTTGGGGGAGATTGAAGTTATTAATGCTCAAATGTCCCATTCATGAGCTCCCAATAATATCATTATCAATAACTTTTATGCAAGGCTCCCTCTACATGACAAGGATTTATTGGATGCTTCTTGTGCGGGATCATTCACTCGCATGGAAGAAGAAGCCAAATGGGATCTTCTGGAACGTATTCAAGACAATGCTGAAGCTTGGGAGAATGACAAAGGAAGAAAGTCAGGTATAAATTATGATTATGAATGCATTTAATCTTTGATGGGAACTGATGACTTTCAAAATATTAAAAATGCTTATGGTCTAGACTCTCAAGCTATTGCTTCTTATTTTAAGGCTTTTGCTTCCTACATTGAAGTGCCTAAAAAGAAGTGGAATAAGTATCATGAACCTTATAAAGATGTTGCTAAGAGTGTTCCTGCAAGAAATACTAAATTTTATGCTGCTAATCATGTTTTACCTGAACCTTACATTGAGAAAATGCCTTTCCCAGTTAAGATAAAGGAACATTCTATGATAGCTAGTATGTTTAGTGAAAGTATAAGTAAAGCTGTTGAACCTGATAAACAAATGGATGATGAACCTATACTAGCAAATGTGAAATATTTTTTCACCAAATATGTAGAAGAGGGACACATTATCCTTTGTAAGGATACCTCTAATATTATTTCACAAAGTAGTGTTATGAGAACTAGTATTCCTGTGTTTTTTGTTAGAATACGTGATCATTGTTACGATGGTCCTTGTGATAGCTATATTGTTAAGTTTATACATGATACTGAAAGTTACAATGAGAGAGGGAAAAGTTCTCTTATGCATCTCAATAATATCAAGTTTCCTCGTTTTATCCTGAAAGTTTTTATGTTGCACTTCTTTTGCCTTCCTATGCTAGTAGCCTCTGGTTTCAACAACTTGTTTGTTTACAAAATTTCCTTGCATAGGAAGTGGGTTAGACTTAAACACGTGTAGTTTTTTCTTCTTGATGTTCTCTTTCACTTCAATTCATATTCCTATGTGAGCATCTTTGAAATTATCATGCCCATCTTAATGGCTATAAAGAAAGAGCTTTTTGGGAGATAACCTAATTTGTTTGTGTTTTCGGTTTGTTCTTGTTTCTTTGAGTCTTGGAAGTTATTACTTCGGTAATAACCGCTCCTTATCATTTTTGTTTGGTATTTGTGTCAAGATCAACCTCTAATGAGAGAGAAGTAAGATTTGGGAAACTTGCTGTCCTGAAACAGATTTTTGTGCTTCACCATAAAAATTCGTGAGAGATCTCTGTATGTCAGTTTGAGCTGTAATTATTTGTGCTTCTGCCCCAGGTTGTTATGTAACTTTAGTTAGTTTTGCACTTTTTGATTTGAGCAACATAAGAGTTTCTAAAAAATTGATCTTTACCTGTTGGTCTGTTTTGACAGATTTTGCCGCTCTTGCATTTGCTTCTTTATTCGATTTCCTTTTTGAATTATTTTTGGGTTTTCAGAAGGAGTTGCTACAGTAGCTTATGTTTTGATGGTTTTCAGTTGAAATTGGACTCAAAAGGTTTTATCACTTCACTTATACTAATGTTGCTAATGAGAACTGTGTGAAGTTTTGTGTGAAAGAAATTTCCAGGTAGTGGAGGTAATGGTGTAATAAGGAAGTGAAAGGTTTCATGACTCAAGCAATAAGTGTATGAAGATGAAGATATTGACGTTATTCAAGTGGTGACTCCGGAAGAATCTATTAGGTACCAAATTCAGAGACCTGTAGAGTCCGTTTTCAAATAGGTAACAATTCTAGTAAGAAAAGTCCCGCGAAAATACTATCCAACTATATTTTTGTAGTTTTTAGCCAATAAGGAAAGTTATGAAGCGAAAGAGGGATGGAAACAGAGCCAGGGTGGGTCACACCACCCTGTGGCGTGGGCCCACCCTTGGCCACGCCACCAGGTGGTGTGGCCACTCCGGACTCCGTCTCCGATCCATTTTCTCCTAGTACCTTCCTTTTGTTTTGAAACTTCGTAATATATAATCCCCCGGATCCCCCGAGGTTCGTATATCGTGTTCTCGTCATGTTTTTTTTTTCGATCTGTTTCTGCCAGGAAGTATTCTCGAAAGTTTAGAAGCACAATGATGTCTGGCAAGGATAAGGGGAAGGAGCCTATGGAGGAAGATCTCCAAGACCCCGGGCAAGAGAAGGAGATCAAGAGTGAAGGTGAAGAGGAGAGAAAGCAAGACCAACATCCACACACTAGCACTACCATTGCAAGCATTGGAGTGTTGGCAAGATCTGTCAGGGTCAGGAGGACTACACGGATGTCAACTGGAGGGAAAACTCCACGTCACTACTTAGCTCCACAGTCACTTCCTCCACACACCAAGAATATTTTCCATAAGCATCAACAATAGAATATGCCCAAGGAGAAATTACCCTCCAATTGGGATTTGCCTCGTTCTAGCCATGCAGGGAAAGAAAACTCCAAGGAGGAAGAGTGGAAAAAGAATCACAAGAGATGGGATCCACAATCTGACATGATCACTTATAGATTGCAAATGTATCTATAATTTTTGATGTTCCATGCTTGGTTTTATCCACTTTCTTGTGTTTTGTCCACACTTTGGAGTACTTTTCATATGATTTCTTGGACTAACCTATTAACAAGAGCCATAGTGCCAGCTGCCTGTTTTCTGCTGTTTTTGGTTCCAGGAAAGTCAGAAAATGAATATTCTCGGAATTGGACGGGACAAAAGCCAAAGTGCCTATTTTTCTGGAAGTCATCAGATGCCAGAATACGAGACGGAGAAGGGCTGGGGGCCGGCCACACCACCTGGCCGCGTGGCCAGGCCTGGCCCGCTCCATGGGGTGGTTAATGACCCACAAGTATAGGGGGTGTATCGCAGTATTTTCGATAAGTAACAGTGTCGAACCCAACATGGACTAGAAGGTGCTGGCTAGTGGTATGGATCAGGAATTCTCTGCAAATACTTAGCAAATGGATTTTTAGGGGTTTTCGATAAAGCAAGTAAACAAAGTACAAGTAAATAAAAGACAGTAGGAATAAATGCAGCAAGTGGCCCAATCCTTTATGAAGGAAAGGACAAGCGGGTTGTATTACTTAAGATGACCAAACGTTCTCGAGGACACATGGGAAGACTGTCAAGTGCTTTCGCTTCATATAGTTGATTAATCTTCTTTAGCTTGCTAAGTGTTGTGTGGGTGAACCTGTGCTAATGTACCGACCTTCCTAGGACTAATACATACTTGTGATTATACCCCTTGCAAACATCCGTAAGTACAAGAAAGTAATTAAGGTAGAAACCTAACCACAACTTTAAACTCTAAGACCCTTACGTCCCTTGTGCAATGGTTTCCTAACGGGGGTTTAGGTTTCTGTCACTCCGGCAACCCCTACGATTAGTAGCCAAATACACAATGCATTCCCCTAGGCCCATATAGGTGAAGTGTCATGTAGTCGACGTTCACATGACACCACTAGAAGAAGTACACCACAACTTAAATATCAAACTATTGAATCTTTCTCAACACAACTCCACTACTAACAACATGAATTCTCCCATGTCCTCAAGAACAAAATGAACTACTCACAAGACATCATATGGATCATAATCAGAGATGGAATAATGATGTATAAAAATCTGAACATTAAGAATAATTTAATGGTTCACTCAATAGCATCAACTACAAAGAGTAATCAACACTGGGAAAGTTTCCCCTAATAACTAATGCAAGATTCAACTCAATTGTTACAGCAATATGGAGATGGTGATGATGGTGCTGATGGTGATGATGGTGGTGATGATGATGATGATGATCCCGATGAAGTCCAGCTTGATGGTGGTGTTGATGGCGATGATCTTCCCTCTCCGGGAAGGAATTCCCCCGGCAGAAATCTGTCTGCCGAAGAGATCTTTCTCTCTCGGTGTTTTTTGCCCCACAGAGGCGATGGAATCTTTCTATGGTCGCTCCCCGAGTCTTAGGGTTTCGGGAGGATGATCGCCAGAGGGGAGAGCCTGGAGTGGGCCAGGGTGGCCACACCACCTGCTGGCGCGACCTAGGGATGCCCGCGCCAGGGGGTGGTGTGGGCCCCCTGTGGCCCATCTCCAGCCCCCCTTTTGGCTTCCTTCGTCTTCTCGAAAAATAGGATTTTCCGTATATTTTCCCGGATTTTCTGATCTTCGCGAATTTTGCCTCCAAACAACACCTTTTCCATCAGAATCCTGACTGCAGCGGTCCATACTCCAAAAGTCATCAACCAGGCAAAAACAGATGAAATAACATAAGTATCACCTCTCAATACGAAATATATCAATGAATAATAGTGAATTATGACATAGAATAGTGATGCAAAATGGACGTATCAGTGGTCTGGCCGACCCCAGCACCCCCTCGGCCTCTCCTTCCGCCTATAAGATGCCCTCGGGACGAAAACCCTAAGGACCCGATCAAAAATCCACGAAAGAGTCTGTAGCCGCCGTCATCTCCATCCTTAGACCGAGAGGGATCTGAAGCTCTTCCCGGCACCCTGCCAGAGAGGGGAATTCACCCCGGAGGCCTTCTTCATCATCATGCAAGCCTCCGGTGTGATGCGTGAGTAGTGTATCTTTGGACTACGGGCCCATGTAGTAGCTAGATGGCTGGTTCTCCTCCTTTGTGCTTTCATGTTTAGATCTTGTGAGCTCCGTTCATGATCAAGATCATCTATTTGTAATTCTACATGTTGTGTTTGCGGGGATCCGATGGATATTGAGATGCTATTTCAGATTGATTATTGATTCTATCATGTCTTTGTTATTTGTGATCTTGCATGCTTTCCGTTGTTAGTAGCTATCTTGGCCAAGTAGATGCTAGCAACTCCAAGAGTTAGTATTTATGCTCGATAGTGGGTTCATGCCTCTGGTAATCTGGGAAGTGATAGAAATCTCTAAGGTACTAGTTGTGCTGTTGCTACTAGGGATAAGACAACAATCCTTTATTCATAGAATAATCGTATTGTTTACATTACACGCAATTCGTAAAGCAATAATTTGTTGCTTGCAACTTAATACTAGAGGGGGTTCAGATGATAACCTGAAGGTGGATTATTAGTCATAGATGCAGTTGCATGGCGGTCTATGTATAATGTTGTAATTCTCAACCAAGTTCCAAAGGAGTCAAGATGATTAGTATATGCATGTATTGCTTTCTCGATGTTTGTCAATTGTCCCGCTATAATTTGTTCACCCAGCATGTTATCTATCTTAAGGAGAGCCACCTCTAGTGAACTATGGATCCCGGCCCTTCCTTTTACATACAATCTATAAATTTTTTACTGCTTTGTGTTTACTTTCTAGAAACTATTACTTCCTTCCATTCGATATATTTAATCCTTTGTTTTCAGCAAAACCCGTGAGATTGACAACCTCATTGCAAGTTGGGGACAGAGTTCTATGGTTGTGTTGTGCAGGTCTCCACGTTGCTACTGGCACCGGTAGTGCGCCCTGCCAACGTTCAGCTAGCTACACCTTTGGGGTGTTTCCTTGCTCCTACTGGATTGATAACCTTGGTTTCGTACTGAGGGAAAACTTGCTGCTGTGCTCATCATACCTTCCTCTTGGGGTTCCCCAACGAGCTCGATATATTTCGGGCCATCAAGCATATTTTTGGCGCCGTTGCCGGGGATTCAAGGACATCTTCACAAGGGGAGTCCCTCATAACCAATCTCTTTACTTTGTTATTTTTTTGCTTTGTTTCTTTTTGCTTTGTTTGCTTGTTTTGGTATTAAAAAACACAAAAAAAATTATTAGTTTGCTTTCTTATTTGAAAAACAAAAAAAAATTAGTTCCTATCTTAAGTTGCCACTGTGTCTAGCCTTGCTCCAATCACTATGTCACCCGAGGAAATGATTTTCACTTTTAAACAAGGAATTGAGGAGAGCTTCAAGGAAGCTTGGTCTAGAATCTCTGATCTACATGAAAAAACTGAGCCTAAAATGACTCAAAGCTTGTTCCTTAGCAGTTTTTACCTTGAAATTGTTCTTTGCTATAGATATGCTTTAGATGCTGTTGTGGGAGGAAATTTCCTCCAATGTAATGAGGATGATGCTATTAATGCTATAAAGAATTGATCCTTACTTACAACTTGCCTAGCCAAACTGATATTTCTTTTGCAAAAATATTTGCTAGATTGAACACTCTTGAGACTGGCACTGCTAGCTTAAAAGATTGCTATAATACGATTAGGGAGCATCACAATTATGTTCCAATAAATTCTGAACCATCAAAGTGGCTCCCCACAGTAAAGATTGAGATAAACACTGAAACTTTTCAAGCCCGCTGTGATATCATGTCTGAATTTTGTCTTATGCCCAAAGATATTTATGAATCTTTGAATCTTTGGGGGCTTACTGAAGGAGGAAAAGAAATATCTCTTGCTAATAATGCTACCATATTACCTACTAGAATATCTGAAGGAGTGTTTAAAAGATCCTTGGGAAAATTATTTCTACTGATTATCTTGTCATTGAATGTGCAGGAAAAGGACAAATTACACTTGTAAGGTCACTATTAGAACTCCTTGGAGCAATAATAGATGTGGGAAAGAGGACCATGCACCTTTCTTCTCCACCAAATAATCATATTTTCCCCAAGGTTAAGAATAAAAGTAAGATAGGTAAGGGCAAGAATTTGGTCTTAATGCTTCTTCATTTGAGAACACTTGATTCTTTCTTGCTTCTTATGCCTAACTTAAAGGCGTTAAAGAAAACTACTTATTGGGAGCGAACCCAAAAGTTTTATTTGAGTCTTGTAAGTTATTACCTCTGTAAAACACTCCTTATACTTTTTATTTGCTTTTTGTGCCAAGAGTAACCTCTAATCAGAGAGAAGTAATGATTGGGAAAGTTGCTGTCCCGAAACAGATTTCTATGCTTCACCGTAAAAATTCCTGTAAAATCTCTGAACGTCTTTTTTAGGCGTGAAATTTTGTGCTTCTGTCCCAGGTTGTTATATAACTTTATTTAGTTCAACACTTTTTGATTTGAGCAACAGAAGGTCTTCGAAAAAATTCATCTTTACCTGTTGGTCTGTTTTGAAAGATTTTTGCCATTTTCTGCATTTGCTTCTTGTTGGTTCCTTTTGAGTTCTTTTGGGGAATTGAGCTTTTGGAGGGAAGTGCGACAGTAGCTAGTGTTTTAATGGAAGTTTATTTGGTGTTATAACTGAACCTTAAGACCTATTATCTTGAGTGCACTAATGTTGCTAATAAAGATTGTGTGAAGTTTTGTATGAAGGAAAAATTTCAGGTGTATGGAAGAAATGAGTAATGAGATGAAGGATGGACTAAAGCTCAAGCTTGGGGATGCCACGTGTGTCACCCCAAGAAATATCCAAGAAGTACAAGCGTCAAAGCTTGGGGATGCCCAAGGCATCCCCTTCTTCATCAATAAAACTCCCAGGTTTCTTCCAAACGCTTCATTTTTATTGTTTCATGCATAGTTGTGTTGTTCTTGGAGCGTCTTCTTTTTTGTTTTTGTTTTCGTTTTCATTTTGGTTTTTTGTTTGCTTTGTTTTCTTTGTTTGCTTAGTTTGCTTAATAAATTGGTTGGACCCCCTCTTTCATACTTTGGTTTGCACATAGTTTGGTTTGGATTGGAAAAGAGTAGGAAAAGTTCATACTTATGTGGTAAAAAGAGCTTGTTTTTGACTGTGGCCTATGCTTTGTAATGCCATGCTTGATATTGTTTTGGCTTTATGCTTAGTATTCTTTGCTGTAGCATGACTTGTTATAAACAATTAATATTGCTTAATGTGCCTTGGATGAATCATGCGTTGTTTTAGCATATTAAAGCATAGTATAGTGGTATTCTCCTTTGATGCTTTATTTGGGTTGACTTGGCGCATGCTCGCACCATGCTATGACTATCTGAAGTCACCATAAGTCTTTATGATCCTTTAGTTTTCAACTTGTAGTATCACTTTATGCTTTGATCAATGATGTTTTGTCGCTCTACATGATTATGGCCATTATTGCTCTCTTAGTTTGTCGCTCCCAGTCTTTTGCTAGCCTCCACAACCAAGTATGAGTTCCACTCATGCATCCAACTCCCTAAACCAAGTTATTCCAAAGTGTCCACCATACCTACCTACTAGTTTATGCTATTACAAGTATATCATGCTTTTGTTTACCTTCCAAATTAAACTTGTTATGAGAAAACTAGTGATTAAAGCTCTCACGAACTTCATGGCACACTTTACTTTTTTGCATCTAATAAACTTGAACCATTGGGTCCTTCTTTGTTGCGTATATGCTTGCAATTTATAAGTTGAAATTCGCAGAACCATTTATCATGGGGAACGATTTCAACATTGCACTTGTACTTTGTACCCCGTTGATATCATGTTCTTTTGCTTATGGATCCCGGCGGTCTGAAATAAAAGTGGAACTTGTAAGATCATGGAGTTTGTATGTGTGTTAGAGAAACGCTTGGGCCGCTAGCCTAAGCCATTCCTAATCATGGTGGAAACTTGTAGCATCACCATAATGAGCACTCTATGAAGCATCCTCGATAAAAATTTATGCAATTAGCAAATAAAAAGATCGCTGAGATGGTCATTGTCTGCTTGCCTTGTAATTTTGATTATGGGATAGCTCCTGTATCATGTGCAAGGGGTACCCCGTTGGTGGTTCTTTATAATACACATGTACTTACAATAACAAGAGCTCACGTGTGACTAAAGTTGAGTAACATGAGGTTCGGCCTTCATAAGTAAGAGGCAGGAGATTTCGGTTTATAACTTGTCAAGCATATCCTCTTAGTTGTGTCACTTTAACCTTAATCACCTTCAAGATGCTTATGATAGGGGCAATGAGATCTGAAAGCTATAAGTACCATAATTTTTGGAAGCTCTTTATGAGACTTGAATCCCTACTTCCTTCTATGAAGGCCTTTCTTCCACCATTATATATTGAGTCTCCACCTTCTACCTTTATGCACTTACTTTGAGAGCATAGTGGCCATTATTAGTTCTATGTGCATTGTCCCAAGTCTAGTTGATTGATGCATATCTTGATATTGCTTGTTTTAAACTATTTGTATCTAGTCACTCTTATGAACTTTGAAGGTGTCCTATGCAATTATATTTGCTACTCTATAAGGGACAAGCTGAATACTATTATGCTATGTTTTCTTTATGTGAAACAAACAAACGTCTTGCAAAGCATTGTTATTCATGAATCTTTTGTTTATGCCTTTTCATGTTGCATCATAGTTTCTTTGTCTTATTGCCAGAACATTGTCTTTCATGTTATGATGGAAGTACTATGATCCCAGCTTTGAATGTTTTACAAATACTTTGATCAAGTCTTTGATGGTGCATGTCACGTCAAAAATTATACTTTCTTTTTATCACTTACCTACTCGAGGACAAGCAGGAGTTAAGCTTGGGGATGTTGATACATTGCAAATTTATCCATAATTTTTGATGTTCCATGATTGGTTTTATCCACTTTCTTGTGTTTTGTCCACACTTTGGAGTTCTTTTCATATGATTTCTTGGACTAACCTATTAACAAGAGCCACATTGCTAGCTGCCTGTTTTCTGCTATTTTTGGTTCTAGGAAAGTCAGAAAATGAATATTCTCGGAATTGGATGGGACAAAAGCCAAAGTGCCTATTTTTCCGGAAGTCATCAGGTGCCAGAATACGAGACGGAGAAGGGCTGGGGGCCGGCCACACCACCTGGCCGCGCGGCCAGGCCTGGCCTGCGCCAGGGGGTGGTCTGGCCGACCCCAGCACCCCCTCGGCCTCTCCTTCTGCCTATAAGATGCCCTTAGGACGAAAACCCTAAGGACCCGATCAAAAATCCATGAAAGAGTTTGTAGCCGCCGTTATCTCCATCCCTAGATCGGGAGGGATCTGAAGCTCTTCCCGGCACCCTGCTGGAGAGGGGAATTCACCCTGGAGGCCTTCTTCATCATCATGCAAGCCTCTGGTGTGATGCGTGAGTAGTTCATCTTTGGAATACGGGTCCATGTAGTAGCTAGATGGCTGGTTCTCCTCCTTTGTGCTTTCATGTTTAGATCTTGTGAGCTTTGTTCATGGTCAAGATCATCTATTTGTAATTCTACATGTTGTGTTTGCGGGGATCCGATGGATATTGAGATGTTATTTCAGATTGATTATTGATTCTATCATGTCTTTGTTATTTGTGATCTTGCATGCTTTCCATTGTTAGTAGCTATCTTGGCCAAGTAGATGCTAGCAACTCCAAGAGTTAGTATTTATGCTCGATAGTGGGTTCATGCCTCTGGTAATCTGGGGAAGTGATAGAAATCTCTAAGGTACTAGATGTGCTGTTGCTACTAGGGAGAAAACAACAATCATTTGTTTATAGAACAATCGTATTGTTTACATTACACGCAATTCGTAAAGCAATAATCTGTTGCTTGCAACTTAATACTGGAGGGGGTTTAGATGATAACCTGAAGGTGGATTATTAGTCATAGATGAAGTTGGATGGCGGTCTATGTATAATGTTGTAATGCCCAATCAAGTTCCAAAGGAGTCAAGATGATTAGTATATGCATGTATTGCTTCCTCGATGTTTGTCAATTGCCTCGCTGTAATTTGTTCACCCAACATGTTATCTATCTTAAGGAGAGCCACCTCTAGTGAACTATGGATCCCGGTCCTTTCTTTTACATACAATCTATAAACTGTTTACTGCTTTGTGTTTACTTTCTGCAAACTATTACTTCCTTCCATTCGATACATTTAATCCTTTGTTTTCAGCAAAACCCGTGAGATTGACAACCTCATCGCAAGTTGGGGATAGAGTTCTGTGGTTGTGTTGTTCAGGTCTCCACGTTGCTACTGGCACCGGTAGTGCGCCCTGCCAACGTTCAGCTAGCTACACCTTTGGGGTGTTTCCTTGCTCCTACTTGATTGATAACCTTGGTTTCGTACTGAGGGAAAACTTGCTGTTGTGCTCATCATACCTTCCTCTTGGGGTTCCCCAACGAGCTCGATATATTTTGGGCCATCAATCACGCACCGCATCGAGCACAACTTGGAGTTGATTCATACTCTCACCATTGAGATTGAGGACTTGGGGAAACTGATCAAAGAGCTCATCGAGAGAATACCACCACCACTGAAGGAGTAATTCGTCATCAGGTTTGGCATCCCCTTGGTTTGTTCCAAGCTTGGGGAGTGCCGCGGTATCACATCACAATCTTCTACCTTTTTACCTTTTTAGTAGAGTCATATCATGAATAGAGAAGTTATCATGTAGGATGGTTTGCATTATGGAAGTGTCCCCTCTCTCGTTAGATATGTATCCCTTGGTGTGAGTTGCCGTTATGGAATATTAATGAGAAGTTCTATCATTTACTCTTTTGCATACCTTATATTAGTTTTCAATTCGTGGTTATATGATTGAGCTTGTTGTTAGTATTGGTAACACTTTGGGATCATTGATTTAATTTAGTTGGTTTTGGCAAACCTGGCTTGGACATTAGCAACCCTATTTTTGAGAGTTGAATGAAAAAGATAAACGTACCTATTAGCATTATTGCTATTCCAAGTAAATTCTTGTTTTTATCTACCTTCCAAATTAAACTTGTTATGTGAAAATTAGTGATTAAAGCTCTCAGGAAATTGATGGCACACTTTATTTTTCTTGCATTTAATAACCTGAACTATTGCGTCCTTCTTTGTTGCGTATATGCTTGCGCTTTATGAGTTGAAGTTAGCAGAACCATGTATCATGGGGAACGCTTTCAACACTGCATTGGTACTTTGTACCTAGTTGATATCATGTTCTTTTGCTTATGGATCCCGGCGATGTGAAATAAAAGTGGAACTTGTAAGATCATGGAGTTTATATGTGTGTTAGAGAAACGCCTAGGCCGCTAGCCTAAGTCATGCGTAATCATGGTGGAAACTTGCAGCATAACTATAGTGAGCATTCTATGAAGCATCCTAAAAAAACCCTATGCAAATAGCAAATAAAAAGATCACTGAGATGCTCACTGTCTGCTTGGCTTGTCATTTTGATTATGGGATAGCTCCTGTGTCATGTGCAAGGGGCACCCGTTGGCAGTTCTCAATGATACACATGTATTTACAATGGCAAGAGCTTACTCGTGACTGAAGTTGAGTAGCATGAGGTTCGGTCTTCGTAAGTAAGGGGCATGGGACTTCAATTTATAACTTGTCAAGCATATCCTTATAGTTGTGTCACTTTAACCTTAATCACCTAAAGATGCCTATGATAGGGGCAATGAGAGCTGAAAGCTAATAAGTATCATAATTTTTGGGAGCTCTTTATGAAACTTAAAATCCCTGCTTCCTTCTATGAAGGGCCTTTCTTTTACTTTTTAGTTGAGTTAGTAAACCTATTCCCTTCTATCTTAGCAACTATTTTTGAGTTGGTGTGTTTCATTCATTCATATGATGATTTATTCAATCATGTTTCTTATGTTCCTTGTTTTGCACATTGCTCTTATCTTGGTGATTACTACTTTGAAAGCTATCATTGAAAACCAGTTATTTGTTAACTCCAACAAATTATCAACTATTCTTCGACCAAGAGCTAAGTTTGCTATTACCAATTATGATTCACTTTATGTATCTTTATTATGTTTCCTTTACTTATTGCAAGTTAAGTTATATAATGGTGAGTTGTCTGCTATTTTGATCTATGTATTGATGAATGTGATGCTTCTTGTCTGTATTCTTTTATCGACTCTTCACTCCATAAACCTGAGGTCATGTTTATTGAGCTCAGTTTCGCTTGGGGACAAGCGAAGTCTAAGCTTGGGGGGAGTTGATACGTCCATTTTGCATCACTATTCTATATCATAATTCACTGTTATTCATTGATATATTTCATATTAAGAGATGATACTTATGTAATTTCATCAGTTTTTGCTAGTTGAACTTTTGGAGCATGGACTGCTGCAGTCAGGATTCTGATGGAAAAGGAGCTGTTTGGAGGCAAAATTCACGATGATCAGAAAATCCGGGAAAATATACGGAAAATCCTATTTTTCCAGAAGACAAAGGAAGCCAGAAGGAGGAGTGGAGATGGGCCACAGGGGGCCCACACCACCCCTGGCGCAAGCCACCCTAGGCCACGCCACCAGGTGGTGTGGCCGCCCTAGCCCACCTCTAGCTCTCCTCTCTGGCATATATAATCCTCCCAAAACCCTAATACTCGAGGAGCAACCACAGAAATATTCCGCCGCCTCTGCTGGGCGGAAAACACCGAGAGAGAAAGATCTCTCCGGCAGACAGAATTCTGCCGGGGGAATTCCTTCCTGGAGAGGGGAGATCATCGCCATCAACACCACCATCAAGCTGGACTTCATCGGGATCATCATCATCATCACCATCATCACCATTAGCACCATCATCACCGCCATCATCTCGCTGTAACAATTGGGTTGAATCTTGCATAGTTCTTAGGGGAAACTTTCCCGGTGTTGATTACTCTTTGTAGTTGATGCTATTGAGTGGAACCATCGAATTATTGTTTATGTCTAGATTGTTATACATCATTATTCCATCTCTGATCATGATCCATATGATGTCTTGTGAGTAGTTCGTTTTGTTCTTGAGGACATGGGAGAAGTCATGTTGTTAGTAGTGGAATTGTGTTGAGAAAGATTTAATAGTTTGATATTTAAGTTGTGGTGTACTTCTTCTAGTGGTGTCATGTGAACGTCGACTACATGACACTTCACCTATATGGGCCTAGGGGAATTCATTGTGTATTTGGCTACTAATCGTAGGGGTTGCCGGAGTGACAGAAACCTGAACCCCCGTTATGAAACCATTGCACAAGGGACATAAGGGTCTTAGAGTTTAAAGTTGTGGTTAGGTTTCTACCCTAATTACTTTCTTGTACTTACAGATGTTTGTAAGGGATATAATCACAATTATGTATTAGTCCTAGGAAGGTCAGTACATTAGCACAGGTTCACCCACACAACACTTAACAAGCTAAAGAAGATTAATCAACTATATGAAGCGAAAGCACTTGACAGTCTTTCCGTGTGTCCTTGAGAACGTTTGGTCATCTTAAGTAATACAACCGGCTTGTCCTTTGCTGGATAAAGGATTGGGCCACTTGCTGCATTTATTCTTATTGTCTTTTATTTACTCGTACTTTATTTACTTGCATTATCAAAAAACCCTAAAAATTCATTTGCTAAGTATTTGCACAGAATTCCTGATCCATACCACTAGCCAGCACCTTCTGCTCCTCGTTGGGTTCGACACTCTTACTTATCGAAAATACTGCGATACACCCCCTATACTTGTGGGTCATCAACCTGATACTGAAAATTATTATGAGAGAGGAAAGACTGTTCTTATGCATCTCAATAATATCAAGTTTCCTCGTTTTATGATGAAAGTTTTTATGTTGCACTTCTTTTGCCTTCCTATGCTATTAGCCTCTGGTTTCAACAACTTGTTTGTTTACAAAATTCCCTTGCATAGGAAGTGGGTTAGACTTAAACGTGTGTATTTTTGCTTCTTAATGCTCTCTTTCACTTCAATTAATATTCCTAAGTGAGCGTCATCAAAATTATCATGCCCATCTTAATGGCTATAAAGAAAGAGCTTTTTGGGAGGCAACCCAATTTATTTTTGTTTTTGTTTTCGGTTTCTTTTTATTTTTCTTTGAGTCTTGGAAGTTATTACTTCGGTAATAACCTCTTCTTATCCTTTTTGTTTGGTTTTTGTGTCAAGATCAACCTCTAATGAGAGAGAAGTAATATTTGGGGAAGTTTCTTTCCCGAAACAGATTTTTGTGCTTCACCGTAAAATTTCGTGAGAGATCTTTGTCTGTCAGATTAAGCTGTAATTTTTTGTGCTTCTGCCCCAGGTTGTTATTTAAATTTAGTTAGTTTTGCACTTTTTGATTTGAGCAACAGCAGAATTTCGAAAAAATTGATCTTTAGCTGCTGGTATGTTTTGACAGATTCTGCCACTCGTGCATTTGCTTCTTTATTCGATTTCCTTTTTGAATTATTTTTGGGCTTTAGGAAGGAGTTGCTATAGTAGCTTATGTTTTGATGGTTTTCAGTTGATATTAGACTCAAAAGGTTTTATCGCTTCACTTATACTAATGTTGCTAATGAGAACTGTGTGAAGTTTTGTGTGAAAGAAATTTCCAGGTTAGTGGAGATAATGGTGTAATAAGGAAGTGAAAGTTTCATGACTCAAACAATATGTGTATGAAGATGAAGATATTGATATTATTCAAGTGGTGACTCCGGAAGAATCTATCAAATACCAAATTCAGAGACCTGTAGAGTCTGTTTTTGAATAGGTAACAGTTCTGGTAAGAAAAGTTCCACAAAAGATCTGTCCAATTATATTTTTGCAGTTTTTAGCCAACAAGGAAATATACGAAGCGAAAGAGGGACGGAAACGGAGCCAGGGTGGCTCACACCGCCCTGTGGCGCGGGCCCACCCCTGGCCGTGCCACCAGGTGGTGTGGCCACCTCGGACTCCGTCTCCGACCCGTTTTCTCCTAGTACCTTCCTTTTGTTGTGAAACTTCGTAATATATAATCCCCCGGATCCCGCGAGGTTCGTATATCGTGCTCTCTTCGTGTTTTCGTTTCGATCTGTTTCTGCCAGGAACTATTCTTGAAATTTAGAAGCACGATGGTGTCCGCCAAGGATAATGGAAAGGAGCCTATGGAGGAAGATCTCCAAGACCCCAGGCAGGAGAAGGAGATCAAGAGTGAAGACGAAGATGAGGCAAAGCACACCGGCACTACCATTGCAAGCATTGGAGTGGTGGCAAACCCGACCAAGATTATGTCAATTGGAGGGAAGCCTCCTCGTTACTGTTGAGATCCATGATCATTTCCTCCACGTGCCAAGAATCCTTTCCATACCCTTATCCATGAGCAACAATACCAGAATATGCCCAAGGAGAAATTACCCTCCAATTGGGATTTGCCTCGTTCTAGCCATGCAGGAAAAGAAGACTTCAAGGAGGAAGAGTGGGAAAAGAATCGCAAGAGCTGGGATTCTCAACCCGACATGATCATGAGCCGCATTGAGCAAAACTCACAGCTGATTCGTAATCTCACCTTCGAGATTGAGGATTTGGGGAAACTGATCAAAGAGCTCATCGAGATAATACCACCACCACTGAAGGAGTAATTCGTCATCAGGTTTGGCATCCCCTTGGTTTGTTCCAAGCTTGGGGGAGTGCCGCGGTATCACATCACTATCTTCTATCTTTTTACCTTTTTAGTAGAGTCATATCATGAATAGAGAAGTTATCATGTAGGATGGTTTGCATTATGGAAGTGTCCCCTCTCTCGTTAGATATGTATCCCTTGGTATGAGTTGACGTTATGGAATATTAAATATAAGTTCTATCATTTACTCTTTTTCATATCTTATATTAGTTTTCAATTCGTGGTTATATGATTGAGCTTGTTGTTAGTATTGGTAACACTTTGGGATCATTGAGTTAATTTAGTTGGTTTTGGCAAACCTGGCTTGGACATTAGCAACCCTATTTTTGAGAGTTGAATGAAAAAGATAAAAGTACTCTAAAGAAAAATAATTTCATAATCTTTCTTCCTTGATTTTCTCATCAACTTAGTATTCTCTAGTTAAGATCTTTTGTGCTTCCAAGGAAGATTGCATGTTTGTTTTTATCACTTGTATGTTTGTTTGTTTCCTTCAACTCTTATACTTGCTACCCAGCTTTGCTAGCCAAAAACCTGTACCGAGAGGGAATTCTTCTCGTGCATCCGATCCTTAAACCAAAACCTATGCCATTTGTGTCCACCATACGTACCTATTAGCATTATTGCTATTCCAAGTAAATTCTTGTTTTTATCTACCTTCCAAATTAAACTTGTTATGAGAAAATTAGTGATTAAAGCTCTCAGGAACTTGATGGCACACCTTATTTTCTTGCACTGTGTGTCCATCTTTGTTGCGTATATGCTTGCGCTTTATAAGTTGAATTTAGCAGAACCATGTATCATGGGGAACGCTTTCAACACTGCACTGGTACTTTGTACCTCGTTGATATCATGATTCTTTTGCCTATGGATCCCGACGGTGTGAAATAAAAGGGGAACTTGTAAGATCATGGAGTTTATATGTGTGTTAGAGAAACGCCTGGGCTGCTAGCCTAAGCCATGCCTAATCATGGTGGAAACTTGCAACATAACCATAATGAGCACTCTATGAAGCATCCTCAATAAAAACCTATGCAAATAGCAAATAAAAGGATCGCTGAGATGCTCATTGTCTGCTTGCCTTGTCATTTTGATTATAGGATAGCTCCTGTATCATGTGCAAGGGGTACCCCGTTGGCGGTTCTTTATGATACATATGTATTTACAATGACAAGAGCTTACTTGTGACTGAAGTTGAGTAGCATGAGGTTTGGTACTCGTAAGTAAGGGGCATGAGATTTCAACTGATAACTTGTCAAGCATATCCTCTTAGTTGTGTCACTTTAACCTTAATCACCTAAAGATGCCTATGATAGGGGCAATGAGAGCTAAAAGCTAATAAGTACCATAATTTTTGGAAGCTCTTTATGAAACTTGAAATCCCTGCTTCCCTCTGTGAAGGGCCTTTCTTTTACTTTTTAGTTGAGTTAGTAAACCTATTCCCTTCTATCTTAGCAACTATTTTGAGTTGTTGTGTTTCATTCATTCATATGATGATTTATTCATTCATGTTTCTTATGTTCCTTATTTTGCACATTGCTCTTATCTTAGTGTCTACTACTTTGAAAGCTATCATTGAAAATAAGTTATTTGTGAACTCTAGCAAATTGTCAACTATTCTTCGACCAAGAGCTAAGTTTGCTATTACCAATTATGATTTACTTTATGTATCTTTATTGTGTTTCCTTTACTTATTGCAAGTTAAGTTATATAATAGTGAGTTGTCTTCTTTTATGATCTATGTATTGATGAATGTGATGCTTCCTGTCCGTATTCTTTTATCGACTCTTCACTCCATAAACCTGAGGTCATGTTTATTGAGCTCAGTTTCGCTTGGGGACAAGCAAAGTCTAAGCTTGGGGGGAGTTGATACGTCCATTTTGCATCACTATTCTATATCATAATTTACTGTTATTCATTGATATATTTCATATTAAGAGATGATACTATGTTATTTCATCTGTTTTTGCATGGTTGATGACTTTTGGAGCATGGACCACTGCATTCAGGATTCTGATGGAAAAGGTGCTATTTGGAGGAAAAATTTGCGAAGATCAGAAAATCCGGGAAAATACATGGAAACTCCTATTTTTCTAGAAGACAAAGAAAGCCAGAAGGAGGAGTGGAGATGGGCCACAGGGGCCCACACCACCCTCTGGAGCGGGCCACCCCAGGCCGCACCTTCGGGTGGTGTGGCCGCCCTGGTCCACTCTAGCCTCTCCCCTTTGGCGTATATTATCCCCACTGAACCCTAATACCGGGGGAGGGACCACAGAAAGATTCCGCCGCCTCTGCAGGGTGGAAAACACCGAGTGACATGGGTATACCCTGCAGGTACTCGAGTCTTGTATATACGGTCCAGATATGGTGGAAGCCCACGACGTTGCCACAGCCCAATGAAGACTTTGACTGGCCTACGGACTCTTGATGACTTGCGAGACAAGAAGTCTAAAGATAAAAAGTTTGAAGGGCAAACCCTAAACTGTAACTGACTCGACCTACTACCCGAGACCTGGCTTATCTATATAAAGGCCAGGAGGGGGCGGCGAGGAAGACACACGCAACCCTAGTTTCCACAACCCTCGCCAGATTGCATCTGCACACCATTGTAATCTTTGATTCCCTCGTTAATTCTAAGAGCAGACTCGCAGGAGTAGGGACCTCTACGAGGCCTGAACCTGGGTTAATCTTGCGTCCCTATGTGCTTGTTTGCTAGCCGATTGATGCTTCCAGCGCTCCCTCCTTATCCAAAACCCAAATCCATAACAATGGACATTGATGAGTTAAACCCTCGTCAATTGGTGCCGTCTGTGGGAATTGGGAGTGCTGATGTTGCGGCTTCTTTGGCCCCATCAACTGCGATCTACAACTCTGCAATAGCGGAGATTCGCCAGCTCGTCAGCACATTCGACTTCACCGTCCACACGCCAGCCACTCGCCCGGTTTTCGAGTCAGTGGGCGATGGAATTAGCCTGGCGATCAGGAGCTTCCGCTTCCAAGTTGGTCAGATGCGCACGCTTCGCATGCCTGACCAGCCGACAACACCATCGATTTCTCCAGCATCGTGGTTCCCTCCACCGATCGGCACCCTCAGTGAGCTCAATGCCTCGACGATAGTCGAGAATACGGATAGCGACAGCAGTCGCGAATCCGATCTGGGTGATCTAGCAACTGAAGATGGAGCCTACAGGTCTGGATCTGAAAGTTGTGGGAGCAACAGCTTCCCCAACCACTTCATGTGCGCTGTCATCAATGCTGGCGACACCTCCGCCAATTGCGACAACACGGGCAACAGTGGCAATGGAACCGACCCACCAAACGGTGGCAAACCTAATGGCGGACCACCCAACGACGGCCCCACTAACGGCGCCCCCGTCAACAATGGAGGGGCAGTCTAACCAC
Source organism: Avena eriantha (assembly GCA_910589775.1). Lineage (NCBI taxonomy): Eukaryota > Viridiplantae > Streptophyta > Magnoliopsida > Poales > Poaceae > Avena > Avena eriantha. The sequence continues at coordinate 492,161,215 of OU342741.1, read as the reverse complement.
CAACCATGGTGAATGAAAACACGGGGGAGCGCGTAGTGATCAGGCTCAACGACAACGAGTGGGCCCGCTGCCGATAATCCCTACGAGGCAACCCTCTACCCTTCGGCTACCCGCAAGAACTGCTGATGGGTTACCATTGGCTCCTGAAGGAGGAATACAAACGCCAAGTACATACACTCGCGCAACTCGAAGCGCGTAAAAAGGCGGCAGACGAGTCGAGCCTCCGGCGAGCTGGGCTCTCCTCCCACAGAGGATCCTCCTCCAAGTGCAATGAGTACGTTGCTAACAAGAGGCGATCTCGACTGGCCCACCTCACCAAACCAGAGCGTGTAGAAGCCACAAAGGTCCTCGACTTCGGTTCCATGATGGTGGATACGTGTGGCAATGTGCTCCCAAAAACGCCGCAAGCTGGGGTAACGGCGGCCACCATGTACCTCCTCAACAACCAACCGACAGCTGGAGATCCACGAGCCACCATGCACCGGTCTAGAATCGCGGGTTTGGGGCTAATCGAGGCTGCCCTCGATAAAGATCCAATAACGGAACCCAAGAAGGGCAAGGCCCTAGTGAAACACTATTCCTCACCCTCGTTCAGCAACGACAGTCACGATCTGTCTCGACGTCGCCGCTCACGGCGGCACGATCACGACTATGATGCGCGCGATGACCTCACGCAGCGCAAAATCGACAAGTCAAGGGTGCAACATGCTCGTTCCGCTGATTCAGAAGAAGACGGGGCTAAACTCTGCGGCGCTAGATGCTTCAGCAGAGCCATCAAGCAGAGGCGAATGCCTAAGGGATTCAAACTCCCGTCGGAAAATCCAAAGTTCGACGACCTACAGGATCCAAAGATTTGGTTGGAAGACCACTTTTCCTTCATCAATGTTGGGGGGATACCCCCAGGTAGGGTCACGCCGGGGTATAAAGGCCGAGTTAGCCGAGGTACGGCAAGGTGAAAGAGAAAGCTGGCCGGGTCACCTCAAGGCGGGCCGACTTACGAAGTAACCCGACCCGGAAGATATCCACCTAACTGAGTCCCGGCTGACGTATGTCGTATGTCGGCAGGCTATTTGTAATTGGTATGTAGGTATCCACGGGACCGGATCATACCAAGCTTGCAAGAGAAGGAAGGTATCTCGCTGGTCAAAAGGTGACCACTGTGCGCTGGACCGTGAGCGAAGCAAACAGAGGGAGGGACCAGCGAGGCGTGGCCGACCAAGCTGACGTAGTCCATGTTGGCTGACGCTGGCGCCACAGAGGCTTACGTAGCCTCTACATGGCTTACGACGGCAAAAGGATATCCGGTCGGTTTGCTATTTTGGGAGAGGCATATTCCCTGGAATATGCCTCCACGTATGCCCTAGCTGGCAACCTAGCCTCCCCTATATAAGGAGCGCCAGGGCCTCTATAGAAAGGGCTGGCAAGTGAGTAGTTGGTTCTTGGGGTGACCGTAGTGGTGAGAGTAAGAGAGCTTCTTCTTCCTCCTCTCTCCAATACAGCTCCAGGAGCATTTGTAAACTAAGAGAACTTTGAGAATACAAAGCATCTGTGTGTGGAATCACCACACTTTCCCTCCCTAGATTCCTCTAGTGCATATTGGCCCCACTTTTAGCCTATCCATGGCATCTGCCATGACACCACCACGACAGTCAAGCTGCACGGAGGGATTCGAAGCACGACCATGCAACGCTTGCAGCTACAGCTGCAAGGCACCACCCGCGCATGGCTCAACAATCTCCTGCGCAGAGCCATTCGCAGCTGGGAAGAGCTAGCCTATAGCTTTGTGCACAACTTCAAGGGCACTTACAAAAGGCCCGCATCAATCGAAGAACTGAGGAGCTGCCAGCAAAGGTCGGGCGAATCGCTATGCTCGTACATCCAGAGGTGGTCTATCATCAAGAACTCCGCAGAAAACATCTCGAAGGATCGCACAATCAACGCATTCAACGGCGGTGTTCGCCGCATGGAGCTTAGAGAGGTACTGGGTCGCTCGAAGCCCAAAACAATCGACCACCTGATGGAGATCGCGAATCAGTGGGACGATGGAGAAGATTCGATGAGAAACCGCACCTACTCCAACGACAAGGAAGACCTCGGGCACAAACCCGACCGTCGAGGCAAGTGGTGAATGCGCACCTACGATGATCACGACAATGTCAACATGGTCGCAGCTGGCTACGCCGACAAGCGCGACGACGACCACAATAGCGGCTATCGCAGCGGCGGATATCGCGACTCCGGGAAAACCACGCAAGTATGGTAGCGCCGCACTCGTGAAGAGGCACCCGTGACAATAATCGAGGACAAACTGTCCGGGCCATGCAACGTGCACTTCTACATCGACAAGCACGACGACAAGAAGAAATCCAGCCACCTCCTCAAGGACTGCCGCGAGTTTCTCAAACTCCATGAGGGTCTGGCACGGATGAATCCTGACGCCGTCAATAGGGGCTACGGAGTCGCCCCGGGCGCTATAGCACATGGAGCTCCTCCTCCACCACCTGCAGCTGCACTAGTTCACGATCAAGGTGGCGAGCCATACCCACGGGATGTGGGCAACATGATGATCCAAAAGGGATGCCCCTCGAATCGAGTGCAGAAGTCCATCACTCGCCAAGTCAACTTGGTGACAAACTCACCACCATCCACCACTGAGTGCCTCAGTGGAAGCGACTCCTGCATCACCTTCGACAAACGCGACCACCCGCGTCAAATACCCCGCCCAGGCCATTGTCCCCTCGTACTCGAGGCACAAATTGGAGGCTTCGACATGAGCCGCGTCTTCATGGACGGTGGAAGCGGCATTAACCTTATGTTCTCGAGTACCTTGCGAGCAATGAGGATCCCTCTGACCTGCCTAGAGGTCTCGGACACAACATTCCACGGCATCATCCCAGGCAAGGGCATATATCCCCTTGGCAAAATCAACCTCGACGTCATCTTCGGCATGCCGAAAAACTTTCGACGTGAACGCTTCGACTTCGAAGTCGTCGACTGGCCCTCACAGTACCACTGCATCCTCGGACGTGTCACGTTCGCCAGGTTCACGGCAGTGCCGCACTACTCCTACCTGCAGATGAAAATGCTAGGCCCCAACGGCGTCATCACAATCAACGGGAACTTCGAGAGGTCTGACAGTTGCAATAGGGAATTCAACAGAATTTCCCAGTCGAGATTGAAGGAGTCGACAGACAACAGTCTGCGTCCCTTGAGCCGGCCAAGTTCACCCGACCTGTCCTTTGACTCGTCGGTGCACACGAAGAAAGTTCAGGTCCACCCATCGGACCCGGCCAAGACGACCCTCATCGCCAACAACTTGAGTCCCGCATAGGAACTCGCGCTCGTCGAATTCCTCCGTGAGCACTGGGAGATGTTCGCCTGGTGTCCAGTAGACATGCCAGGAGTTCCTAGGGAATTCGCCGAGCATGCACTCAATGTCAACCCAGACGCAAGGCCAGTCAAGCAAACAATTCGGCACCTGTCTAAACCAAGAGCAAAGGCGGTTGGAATGGAGATCAATAGACTCCTCGACGCCAACTTCATACACAGGATCAAGGAAAGCACTTGGCTCGCTAACACGGTGCTGGTGCCTAAAAAAGACACGGATATCCTGCGGATGTGCGTGGACTTCACCTCCCTGAATAAGCACTGCCCAAAGGACCACTTCTCGCTACCGCGAATCGACCAAATCATCGACTCCACCGCGGGATGTGAGCGCCTCTGCTTCCTCGACGCCTCCTCTGGCTATAATTAGATTCAAATGAAGGAGGAATATCAAGAGAAAACGGCGTTTACAATGCCTTTCAGTGTGTTCTGCTACAACACAGCCCTTCGGGCTAAAAAACGCAGGAGCAACCTATCAGCGGTGCATGCAGGCTTGCCTCAAGAACCAACTTGGTCGCAACATCCAAGTCTATGTTGACGACATCGTAATCAACACCAAAGAGGAAGCCTCGCTAATCAATGACTTACGCGAAACCTTCGCCAACCTCGACTGCTACCTGATCAAGCTCAATCCGGACAAATGCGCCTTCGGCGTACCATCTGGGCAACTACTCGGGTATGTCATCTCCGTGAGAGGGATCGAGGCGAACCCGAAGAAAATAAAAGCCATACTGGCCATGGAGAAGCCGAAGAACGTAAGAGGTGTCCAGCAGCTGGCTGGGCGAATTGCAGCGCTTAGTCGATTCATCAGTCGAATGGGCGAAAAGGCACTGCCCTTCTACCAACTTCTCTGCAAAGCTGACAAGTTCGAGTGGACCAATGAGGCACAGGAAGCATTCAAAGATCTCAAGCGTCTACTGTCTACCTCACCAGTGCTGGTGACCCCACACGAAAGGGAACCACTGTTGCTATACATCTCCGCCACCAACCAGGTGGTTAGCACGGTACTCGTGGTGGAACGAGCCGAGGAAAGCAAGGTCCACGGGGTACAACGCCTAGTCTACTACCTCAGCGAGGTGCTCAAGCCAACAAAATAGCGGTACCCGCACTACCAGAAGTTGGCATATGGCATCTTCATGACAGCCAAGCGACTGCGCCACTACTTCCAGGAGCACCCAATCGTGGTGGTCAACGACGCCCCGCTTGGACATATCCTCAACAACCCCGGCGCCACCGGACGAGTCGCGCTTTGGGGAATCGAGCTGTCTCCACGAGACATTACATATGAAAAGCGCGACGCGATCAAGTCGCAAGTTCTCCCTGACTTCCTCGTACATTGGATGGAGAACCAGCTCCCTGAAAAACCAGATATGTCTTATCTCTGGACGATGCACTTCGACGGATCCAAGCGAAAGGACGGAGCTGGCGCAGGTGTCATACTGACATCGCCTCAGGGAGACAAGCTGAAATACATCCCGCGAATGTAGTTCACAGCCTCCAACAACGAAGCTGAATACGAGGCCCTGTTGCACGGGATGCGGATGGCAAAAGCTTGTGGCGCCAAGAAGCTAATAATCTACGGCGACTCCAAACTAGTTGTCAACCAGACAATGCACGAGTGTGACGAACTGAACGACAATATGATCGCCTACCGCGACCTCTACGACACACTCGAAGGGGACTTCGACGGCTGTGAGCTACGACACGTAGGCCGCGAGAGCATCGAAGAGGCAGACACACTCACCAACATTGGCTCCACCTGCGCCCCCATACCTCCTGGGGTATTTCTCGAGCATATCTGTGGATGCTCCATCAAGCTGAAGGCCACAGAGAAGAAAACAAGCGCAACAACGGACTCGGGGGCTACGCCGTCCAATGAGCCAATGGCACTCGACGACCTAGAGCTTGACATAGGACTCGAAAGACCGATGAGTGTCATGATGATCGAGCCATCTTGGACTCAACCGTACATCACATACCTTCTCAGCAAAAGGTACCGGACGATCCGACTAACGCACGGCACATCGCACGACGATCCAAGGCATTCACTGTTATCAACGGCGAACTATACAAACACATCATCACAGGAGTACTCCAACGATGTGGCTCCAACGCTGATGGAAGAGTTGTTCTCTTTGACATCCATGAGGCGACTTGCGGGCACCACGCCGGCAGTCGCGCCCTCGTCGCCAAAGCTCTACGAGCTGGATTCTACTGGCCTACAGCCATGCGTGACGCCAAGGACATCGTCTAAAAATGCAACGCCTGCCAGCGATTCGCGGACAAACCACACACACCTGGCGTGGAGCTCCGGCCAATTCCATTGGCCTGGCCCTTCGCGTAATGGGGACTCGACATGGTCGGCAAGCTCCCAAAGTCCTCGCAAGGATGCTACGTCTACATCTTGGTCGCAGTTGACAAATTCACTAAGTGGATAGAGGCCATGCCAGTGACTAACCAGTCAGGAGCCAGCGCAGTCAAGTTCTTCGAGTCCATCGTCTATCGCTTCGGAGTGCCACACAGCATCATCACGGATAACGGGACGAACTTCACCTCCAAGGAGTTCCAAGAATTCCGCGAGAACCTAGGAATCAACATAAGCTACGCCTCGGTGGCTCACCCGTAGACCAACGGTCAAGTCAAAAAGGCCAGCGGCCTCGTCTATGGTGGAATCAAGAAACGGCTCCTCCGGCCACTCGAGCAAGCTGCGGGATACTGGCCAGACGAGCTGCAATCCTTACTCTGGAGACTACGCACAACTCCCAACAGCGCCACATGATACACCCCGTTCTTCATGGTGCACGGTGCTGAAGCGGTGATACCCGCAGAAGTACGCTACAAAGCCCCATGGGTGGTCGCATACAACGAGAAGGAGTCAACTCTTGCACTCGAAGACTCCGTCGACCTCCTTGATGAGGCACGGGAAATCGCAACAGAAAGATCGACGATCTACTAGCAGAACGTGCACAACTACCACAGCAGAAGGCTACGCCCTAGGTCCTTCGTCGAAGGAGACCTTGTCCTGGGATTGAAACAACAAGGGCATCTCAAGCTCGAGTCCCCTTGGGAAGGACCATATGTGATCATAGAAGTAATCCCAGGTGGCGCCTATCGCCTCAAAGATTTCGAGACAGGAGTCGCGTACTCCAACCCCTGCAGCGCTTCTACCCTTAGTCGTCTTTTATTTCTTACATTGCAAATAAGGCTATTCAGCCAAGGCTACTTAGCCGCACATTGTACCTCGTACTATCCTACGAATAAATAAAGTAAGTGCCCCAAACTCTGCGTTCGTTTATTTATTTTTCACAATTTATCCATTCGAGGGCTGCGCCACCCTTTACACATCTGTTCTACGAACCAATCGTGATATCTTGAGTAGATGACACACTAATCGAACCCTTTACAAACACTAACCCAGCTGCAACGCACCTGATAGGTTGGCAAGGCGCTGAGATAAACACAAGTCAGGCTAACGAAAAGGAATCGCATAGTGCAACGCACTCGCAAAACATACAAGCTAGCAAGCTCGTTACATATCAATATTAATCAATTATATACATCATACATACGAACTTTAGAACACTGGTATACTCATGTGAAGGATACAAACTAAACTATTGCTGCAACAGAAGAACATCTGTCTGCTCCTCGAAGAAGTCGACAATATCCTCCGCTGGGCGATCCATCGCCTGGTAATGATGAACCATATTCTAGGTGGAGCCTGCTGGCGGCGCCGGCGGTCTAGCAGCAATCGCTGCAACATCCACATCAGGCCTGTGTAGTCGCACTAGAGACGGAGCAGCTTTGGCACCAGCCACTAACTGTTGCCGCACACACTCGCGGACTCCACTCAAGTCTTAAAATTTAGCAAGAAGAGCCAGCAGGCTTGAGGGAACGACGTCCAGCGGAAACATCGTCTGATAAATATTCCTTAAGCACGATTGTGATTTCTTCAGAAAGTGAAGCACTCACGAGGCACGATCCTGTAGGGTCGCCAGCGCGATTGCACGATCGTGATCCACCCAGAAGTACCCACTCGCCTGAAGCTGCTCTTGGTTCAGGTCATTCATGCGAATGGCGATCCTGTCATTCTCATCCTGCGGATGACGCACGCTGACAACTGTACCAAGCGAAGGCGAAAAAGCATGAAGACAACGAACTACTGCGAGTGGCTACAAGAAAAGATAAGGAAGCAGAAAGCTAACACTTGAATTGGTCGCCCAGCTGCGCCACGTCCCCTAGCAGATATTTCTCTCGGGCAGTGGCCTTCTCCGCCCTCGGCTTCCACACATCCGCGTTACCACAGAGGATGGGCAGTTCATGCTCCAGCTGCTTAACACGGTCACGTAGTTGCGAAAGCAGAGACAACTCATCCGCCCTTGAGCGCGACTGTGCTATGGTATCATCAGTGGATGGCAGATCTCGAGGCTCACTCAAAGGACCACTCGATGTGCCCTATCACACGCCAAGCAAGAAGACAATAAGAAGACCAAGCAATACATGGACAAGAACTCAAGTGCATTCAAGCATAATAAAGTATCAACAAATACACCCGGCAACGACATGTTCTAGACAAAAGGGGTCAAGCTATCAACTATTACAAAATATGACTACTGAGGAGCAACTGGCTTCTTCGACTTGGACTTCGGTTTCGGAGGCCTCATCGAGTCTGTGGCAGTATCAGATGCCACAAACTTCACGCCGGCCCCTGACGCTGCAGCCTTCGCCGCCTTCTTGGCTTGCTGCAACTCCTCAGAGTACTTCGCGACTGTGTTGATGAGCTACGGCCCGTACTTGCCACATGTAGTTGCAAAAGGAGCAAAAACTACCTGTTGACCGTCCGCACCGACAGACCTCGCTTTGGAGACCGAAGCAGGATCCACCTCGACTCCATGGGCTTGAACCATCGCGAGTGACATAGAAGCGCCAGCCGCACGAAGCGAGTTCTTGAAGCCTACAGGAATGCCTCCAGCGAGGGACTCCACCAGATCATCTACATTCTCAATCAGCTCAGCTTTGGGTGCCAACTCCTCCCAAAGGCGACTGAGTACACCCTTGGCTTTGGTCCGCATCCCCTGGATGGAGGCACTGCGATCTTTGACTACTGCGACGGCGCCTGCCAAGGCATCATCACGACGGATCGCCTGGGCGTCGAAGCTCAGACCCCCGACATCTACATAGAACAAAGTGTTGGCAAAAAAAAGGTCAGCACAATAACAAATTCGAAAGAAATGACACGACAGAACTACAGACGAAGGAATACCTGAAAGAGCCTTGGCAACTAAGAAGAGATGTTCTTCGAACAACTTCTCCCTAGCAACGATGGAGGCGCGCAAATCCTCTTCGCGTTTCCGCGATTCTTCAAGCGCAGCGACTGCCTCATTGCGACCCTTCACCGCCGCAGCGAGCGTCTTTTCGAGGGAAGCAGCGTCGCGAAGAAGAGCATTATGCTCAGCTGCGAAACAAACAAAGATAGACCGTCATTCGAGTATATCACAATGATGAAGAAGAATCAGCAAAAAACACTCACTTTCAACTGTGCGATGGCGAGTGTCCAGCATTGCATGCTGGCGACCCATTGCAAGCACTTGCTCTGCTAGGCGAGCAGCTTCCTTCACAATAAGCTGCAACAAGAGAAACAACAAAGGATCAGCAAATCACATGGATGATTAATTCGACTGCTAAGGAAAAGCAACATCACGTACGTGATCCTCTAGTGACTCTGAAGTCGATTGCCGCGCAGTCGTCCGGACAACCATCTGGTGCTCCACATTGTGTGGAGAACTTGACAAATTATGCCCGGAGTGGGCCGCCAATGGAGGAGACGGAGTCCGTTCAGCCACTTTCTTGGCTTTGGAGTCTGCGACTCCAGATTCTTTCAAAAATTGGACGTTACCAGAAGATGACGATGCCGGTTGACTACGGAACAAAATCAACATCAGGAAAATGCAACTCCAAAAAAGAACCAAGAGAAGAACTGTGTACTTACCAATCAAACTTGTCAAAATCGAAGGTTTGGCCCTCCGATTCCGATGACGACTCCTTCGGCAGTCGCATCTTCTTGTGGGAAGATGGCGCCACAACACTCATAGGAACGGAAGGTATCAGCGACTCCGCACCAATAGCCGGGCCTCCTGGAGTGGACGGAGACGACGCATCCGAATCTTCACTGCGCCAACGCTTGTGAGTATCCGGACTGCTGGACTCGGGGGCTTCCTCCTCCTCTTCACAAGGGACGGTCGACTCTGACTCATCCTCCTCATCTACCTCGCGAGGAATAACCCCCTCAGGAAGAGGGGGCATACTGGGAGACACCTTCCAATCCTACATACAGAAAACAAGTCAGCACAAGTCAAGAAAAAGAAGAACTCGACAAACAAAGCTACTTCGTAGCACAACCATACCTCAAGAGGAGGATTAGCAGCATCGAACGGGGGTACGACTAGTTCACTGGGGAGCACATCCTTGGTGGTGTACTTGGTGAGAAGTCGTACCCTCTTATCTACTTCACCCGCAGAAATGCCATCAGCAAATACGCGAGTGACATCGTCCGCACCAGCCCACTGGAACAAAGGGTGGACTCTGGCTTGCAGGGGCTGGATGCGACGGTGCAACCATGTGCGAATGAGGGTGCAACCTCCCTCTTCTTTACCCATGCGACTCTCGAGGTCGCAGACGCGCTCGTACAATACATTTGTCTCCTCAGACTCGCCGGGCATCACCACGTTCTTCCAAGAACGCCTCCTCCTGCACGACGCTGTGGGATCGAAAGGCGCGGGTCCAAAGTGGTATCCTTTGGCCTTCTGGTCACGGATGTAGAACCACTTGTCCCTCCACCCTTAGACGGACGCCATAAGCTTGATGTCAAAGTACGTGACGGAGGAGTCGACATAAATACCGTGGCCTCCTACATCATAGACTACGAAACCAGACGACGACTGGCGCTTCAGCTTGAAGAGACGCTTGAAGAGACCAAAGTGTGGCTCGATTCCGAGCTAGCACTCGCAAAGCGTAATGTTGCACGAAATGTGGAGGATAGAGTTGGGGGACAGCTGGTGCAGCTGGAGCCCATAGAAACAAAGGAGGTCCCTGAAGAAAGGATGTAGGGGCAGAGAAAGATCGCGGATGATGAACGCTAGGAACATCACCCGGAAACCAGCAGGAGGATAAGGGGTTACCTCACCACCTGGGACTCGCGAGTCACCGACCGTGGGAGACAGAACTCTGTCTTGGCGCAAAAGACGGAGCTCATATGACTTGATGATGGACGCGCGCCACGCGCCATTGGTGACGCGAGTTCCTGCGCCCTTCTTCTTCCCGACGACGGTGGTGCTGGTGCCCGCAACGGCGGAGTCGTCCTTCTTCTTGGCAGCAGCAATGGCGGTGGTGGACTCAGCGGCGACACCTCCTTTCTTCATCCCCATCTTGCGGTGGCGATGCAAACAGAGGAAGTAACTAGGGAATACACGGAGCTGGTCCAACACCGCGAAGAAGATGAACTCTAGGGAGCAGAGGAGCAGCAACAATGGTGATGGAGGCAAAGGCAGAGAAAAGAGCAGATGGGAAAAATTACCGCCGCAGCGCTGCTACTTAACCCCCCTAGAAGATGTAATCCAACGGCTAGCAGAAACCCTATCATACGCGTGTCACCCATCGTGATCGACACGTAGAGGACCTAAAGCACGAACCATCCCCCACTATCCCCATTACACGCGGAAATCGAGGAGGCACAGTTAAAACAGAAGATTACGCACGCCCGGTCAAATCAAAGTCAGAAAGTGGGACCTGCCGCTCGTCCCGTCTCGTAAAAACCGCTCACGCGGGCAACTGAGGTCATCGCATCGTTAGCACTGACGTCATCATCATCAGCAATTGAAGATTTTAACTGCTTTAGTCCTTGCTCGAGTCTTCGACTCCACCAAGCACTCGGGGGCTACTCCCATAGGGAGCGCTAGTCGCACACCCTACGATTTTGTTCTTATGCAGGAACTTGAACATTCAAAGCATACCCAACCACTCAAGTCTACAATTTGACTATGGACATGGGTTACTCCCATAGGGAGCACTGTAAATAAATTCGACCGCAACAAGCAAACAAAAGACGACAACAGTTGCAAAAAGTTCTTTAGTCCCTGCCTGAGTCTTCGAATCAACCAGGCACTCGGGGACTACTCCCATAGGGAGCGCTGGTCGTGCACCCTATTATTTGTACATCGTACTGTGTGTTGATAACATCCACACTCAAAGTCTATGGTGACACCGCCTCATATTTTTCCAGACAAAGAGACTGCGTCTCCTGGGTCACTTGAATCATCTCCACGATAGAGATTGCGTGTCTATGGTAAGACCTCCACGGCTTGAGTCGAATTACACCAGCACTTTTCCGAATTCGAGTCCAGGGACTCGAGTTCGAGTAGATTGTGTTGTTTTACCCTAAGGTAGTTAACTGATACCGATATATCAGTTAAATCAGGCACGCACATCAACAATCCCTATGACACAAATAGAGCACTCGAAAATACTCAGTCATGCACTCGAAAGGCTTCATAAAGTCACCAGTCGAATCTTCGATTCCACTGGACACTCAGGGGCTACTGACATGGGTATACCCTACAGGTACTCGAGTCTTGTATATACGGTCCAGATACGGTGGAAGCCCACGATGTTTCCATGGCCCAATAAAGACTTCGAGTGGCCTACGGACTCTTGATGACTTGCAAGACAAGAAGAAGTCTAAAGATAGAAAGTTTGAAGGGCAAACCCTAAACTATAACCGACTCGACCTGCTACCCGAGACCTGGCCTATTGTATCCTAGTTTCCACAACCCTCGCCAGATTGCATCTGCGCACCATTGTAATCTTCGATTCCCTCATTAATTCCAAGAGCAGACAAGCAGAAGTAGGGACCTCTACGAGGCCTGAACCTGGGTAAACCTTGCGTCCCCGTGTGCTTGTTTGCTAGACGATTGATACTTCCAGCTCTCCCTCCTTCTACAAAACCCAAGTCCATAACAATGGGCATTGATGAGTTAAACCCTCATCACCGAGAGAGAAAGATCTCTCCGGCAGACAGAATTCAGCAGGGGAATTCCTTCCCGGAGAGGGGAGATTGTCGCCATCAACAGCACCATCAAGCTGGACTTCATCGGGATCATCATCATCCGCAGCACCCTCATCACCATCTCCATACCGCTGTAACAATTGGGTTGAATCTTGCATAGTTCTTAGGGGAAACTTTCCCGGTGTTGATTACTCCTTGTAGTTGATGCTATTGAGTGGAACCATTGAATTATTCTTTATGTTCAGATTGTTATACATCCTTATTTCATCTCTGATCATGATCCATATGATGTCTTATGAGTAGTTCGTTTTGTTCTTGAGGACATGGGAGAAGTCATGTTGTTAGTAGTGGAATTGTGTTGAGAAAGATTCAATAGTTAGATATTTAAGTTGTGGTGTACTTCTTCTAGTGGTGTCATGTGAACGTCGACTACATGGCACTTCACCTATATGGGCCTAGGGGAATGCATTATGTATTTGGCTAATAATCGTAGGGGTTGCCGGAGTGACAGAAACCTGAACCCCCGTTAGGAAACCATTGCCCAAGGGACGCCAGGGTCTTAGAGTTTAAAGCTGTGGTTAGGTTTCTACCTTAATTACTTTCTTGTACTTACGGATGTTTGCAAGGGGTATAATCACAAGTATGTATTAGTCCTAGGAAGGTCGGTACATTAGCACAGGTTCACCCACACAACACTTAGCAAACTAAAGAAGATTAGTCAACTATATGAAGCGAAAGCACTTGACAGAACTCCCGTGTGTCCTCGAGAACGTTTGGTCATCTTAAGTAATACAACCGGCTTGTCCTTTGCTGAATAAACGATTAGGCCACTTGCTGCATTTATTCCTATTGTCTTTTATTTACTCGTACTTTATTTACTTGCATTATCAAAACCCCCTAAAAATCCATTTGCTAAGTATTTGCAGAGAATTCTTGATCCATACCACTAGCCATCACCTTCTGCTCCTCGTTGGGTTCGACACTCTTACTTATCAAAAATACTACGATACACCCCCTATACTTGTGGGTCATCACGGCACCAAGGCGCGTCAAGCGGAGAAGGGGCGGATATTCTCCTCGGTTAATCTTACCTGGGCCGGAGTTTTAGTCCCAGCTGGATTATCCAACCCCCAAATTCTCAAATGGTAGCTTTTTGGATGGGGGCATATATACCCCATCAGATCCTTATTTCAGACCTCTTGGATCCCACAAAAAAGCTCTACTCTATTCATATCGATTCAAGCGCGATCTTCACCTTGTACCACTCAAAGGCCCCAGGCTTTGGGGAATCAAAGGAGGAGACTTTGATATTCATCAGCACCAATCAAGATCTTCATTTTCCCTCCATTCACTTGGAGGATTATTGATCTAGAGTCTCTTACGATTTTCTAGATCTTGGTTATGATTATTGATAAACTTGTTTCTTGTGGCAGCTTGTTGTCATCACGGGAGCCTCCAATTGAGTTGTGGATGCGTGCCCCGCTAGTGTTGTAAAGCCACCTGTTCCTGCCTAGAAGGGTAAGAAATAGTGGAAGGTGGATCAGGCCTCTCGTGGTGATATCCATCGGAGAAACAAGGTGAGTCCTTTTGTGGCGTGGTGGTCTTAGTACCGCCCACCCCTCCAACGCAGATGTACTTCCCTTAACAAGGAAGGAACCGCGGTAAAACAAATCCTGTGTCTCCAAGTGCTCCACTACGGTTACCTTGTTCCACTCTCTTTGCCTTTAATCTCTTAGTAGTTAGGTTGACATATAGGGAAATTCATCTTTGTTGCATATCTAGAGAATTAACCTTTGTGTTAAGCCTAAAATTGAAAAAGAGTTAAAATTTAGAGTAGCACCTATTCACACCCCCTCTAGGTGACCATATGATCCATTTCAATTGGTATCAGATCCTCGGTTCTTTACTCGGGCTTAACGGCCTAAGAGAGTATGGGTACTAAGGAAGATGGTAGTGAGGCTAGGAATAAAGTCACCATGGATGATCTCAAGACCTTGGAAACAAGCTTAATTAAAACCGTGGAGACCCAAATGCAATAGATGCGTGAAATGATAGCGCGTCTCATGCCACCCACAGCCTCTCCTCCATCTTCCACTGAGGCCACAACTCCTATTTCTAAGGACAAATCTAAGGCTAATTCCAAAGAAAAGGAGTTGGAGGGTGAAGATAAAAACAAGGGTTCCTCTTCCAAAAAAGAGAATTGGTAAGGAGGACTATAGTGAGGTTTCTCACTTATATTCACCTGTCCACCAATCCCCCACCCTCATATAAATAATAGGGGTGATCCACCCAAGCTCAGTGCATCTCCTTTCAATCAATGGCAATTTTTAATGAAGTCTCATGTGTGCAGCTCGTCTATTGAGTTATGGAAGATCATTGAGGGTGGTCTGCACATTGGGGATCCAACCAATTTGACAAGACATGAAGTTGTTGACAGTCAACTCAACGCGACGTCCTTGCACATAATCTATCTTGGTGTGGGTCCCAAGGACATGACACACATTGAACATCTTAGCACCGCTAAGGAAGCTTGGGATGCCCTCACCGAGATATTCATTGGAAATGAGAGCACGAGAAAGAATAGGTATGATGCTCTAAGCAATCAAGCTAAATGTTTATATATGATGGATGGTGAGGAGCACAAAGATATGTATATAATGCTAAAGTCCATTGCCACCACATTTAGAAGTCATGGTGCAACACATGTTGATGATGCTTGGATCAAGAGAAAATATGTAAGTGAACTTATGCCATTTGAGCCCACAGATTTGAAGAGCCTACAAGGAAGACATAATTACCACCAAATGACTTCCAACAAATTCATGCAAGAAATGGCTACATTCAAAGTTGCAGCCAAGAGCGCTGAAGATGCTCGTGCTCGAGCAATCAGAATGCAAAAATTTGTGAATGTTGCTTTGAAGGCCAATGTCATTAAGCAAGAAGAAGATGATAGAAGACTTGACATAGTTGCCATGAGCTGTCCCGAGGTGGTCAAACATGACCATGGTGAGTACATGGCATTCTACGCAAGAAACTTTTGGAAATACCTGGCCAAATAAAAATATGAACTTGAGCGCAAGAATGGGTCAAGTGGAAGAAAAGAAAACGGTCCAAAACTAAGGTCATGTTACAATTGTGGCGACCGTTTGCATTTCGTAGTTGAGTGCCCCTATCATAGTAGAGAAAATCATGGGGGAAGATTAGTTCTCAAGGAGAAGTCAAAGGCTCCTCGCAAGAAGTCATTTATCAAGAAGAATGCTTCTTACAAGAACCAACCAAAGATAGTGTTGGTAGCTCAAGAAGAGTATTCGTCCGCAAGTGAAGACGAATAAGGTGATGATAGTTCAAGGGAGGTGGCTACCATAGCCACTACATCTACACCGACCGCTTCACTCTTCGATTCTCCAAATGAGAACTTCTCCAACAAAATATCACTTGTATTATGGCAAGAGGTTCTGAGGTATCACCTTCCATCACTTCCTTTCCTAATACTACTATGAATGCTGATATGGATGATTCCACTAGTCTTAAGGTTAAGGAAGAAGTTATTGCTTTGGACTACTTTATGACTAACTTGCAAGGTGAGCACAAAATGCATTTTGAGGATCTCATGTGTCAACTTGCTCACTCGGAAGAACTTCTTGAAGAAAAGGGCATAATTGAAAGGGAGGATGCAATGGAAATAGCATCCTTGAAAAATGCTCCAGAAGAAGAGGATATTCAGGCCTCTCTTGAAGAGAGGCTTGAGTCAATTGAGGAGTAAAATGATGAACTTATGACCAAACTTTTGAAGGAACGGGATCATGCTATTGCTAAGGCAAAGAAGCTAAAAAGGGAGAAGGTTGAATTTGGGGTTGCTCATGCTAGACTTTTCGAGAAGCTAGAGACACTTGACATTGCTCACGAGGCATTAAAGAGTGAATACTCTATTCTCAATGAGTCTCATGATCAGCTCCAAACTCGACTAGCCAAGTATGATGTTCCTAGAACCTCTACTTCAGTGTGCAGTCATGAAGACATCCTTCAAGAAAATGCTAGATTGAAAGATGAGCTTACCAAGTCATCTCTTCCTAAAGGTAAGGAAGTTCTCGATGAGCTCTTGAGCAAGCGAAGGACGAATAACAGAAAGGAGGGACTAGGATATGTCCCCAAGACCAAGAATAAGAATAAGAAGAAGACCAAGAATGCTAAAGCAAAGACAAGCACCACTGAAAACAAAACCACGAAGAACAAAACTTACTATGATGGTTTTGTAGGACTTAATAATCCTCATTATGAGTTATTTTGTGATTACTATGGTGATTTTTATGCTAGCTATATTGGTCCTTATGATAATTATATTGCTTGGTCTATTTGGGTTCCAAAGACCCTTGTTACTAACATGAGAGGACCCATTGAAAATGAGTACCTTAAAATCAAGAAGTAATTCTTTTGTAGGGCTATGCTTCCGGAGGGTCAAAATGGGTGCTTGATAGTGGATGCACAAGTCATATGACTAGAAGCAAGGAGATCATCACGGAGATGAGGCCTAATCATGATCAAATAACCATCTCCTATGGTGACAAGTCCAAGTCTAAGGTATTAGGTCTTGGCAAGGTTGTGGTTGCCCACGATATCTCTCTCATGGACGTCATGCTTGTCGAGACCCTTGGGTATAATTTACTTTCTGTCCGTGCCCTTGGTAAGATGGGCCTTGCAGTTTTCATTGATGATGATATCGTGGTACTCTTGTGGAGCAAGTATCTCAAGGTCGCTTTCATTGGGTACGTCGAAAACAACTTGTATGTGGTGGACTTTTCAGGGAAACCACTGCAGGTCCGATGTGCCTATTCACAAAGGCCGATGCGGGTTGGCTATGGCATCGCCGACTAGGTCATGTCAATATGAGAACTTTGCAAAGTCTTCACAAGGGTGGCCATGTAACACCCTCAAATTGGCCCTATGCAAGTTTTAGCGCTTCCCGCCAAACCCGCATAGAAACGATTCAAGGACGCCCACCAGGCACTTTCGTGCGGGTGGAAAACGAAGTAATACCATTACACATCAGTCCTCGATGGGACCCACAGATCATATATATTCAACAACGACTTCATGAGTCAATAATACAAATATAATATACAAAGATCCAATCACCTTGAAAACGATAGAGCGTCCGACTACGGACAAGATGCAAATGGGGCTAAGAGCCCTGAAGAATAACCAATGGCATTCATAACCCTGCCCAGGCCAAGCCGGAAGGGTAACCCTGCTAACGACGGCGATCTCAAACCTGCTAAAACAAAAGGGGTGCCGACAAAGGGCAAAGAAAAAAGAGGAGTGTCAGTACTGAGGCTAGTACACGGCGAGGCTAGAATTCGGCGGCTCTCGCCTACATAGGTATGGTGGGCTGAAGCGGCAGCGCAGTGACACTAAACAACCTATAGAGACTCGATACAACTGGCGGTTATCAGAGAGGGATAAGAAATACCTATTCGGATCCAACCTGAAGCTAACACCAAACAAACCCATCCTAGTATTTCCCCCTCGAGACCAGACGAGGAAGTCGGACCAAGGAACTCACACCGTTGGCAATTTTATTCATTCCATTATAGTTGCAGCCATTACTAATCAGATATAGATAGCATGAGTCATCCTGAAGCATAAGTAGTGGGCAGTTTTTAATCACCATTCCGTTACAGTTGGAACATTGACTAGTCAGATATAATTGTCCTGAGGAATCCCAAAACCCAACAGTTGTTGGCACTTTTATCACCTTCCATTGGAGTTGCAATACTTACTAGGCAGGTATAGTATGACACAGATCACCACAGATCCACCAGTTGTTGGCATTTTTAATATCCATTCCGTTATAGTTGCATCCGATTACTAGTCACATATTAAGTCAAACTTATAGCACTACTTTAGTTATGCTTGTCTATGATCGAGATACTGTGCTCCAAGTCGTCCATAACCGCGGACATGGCTTTCAGAAACACTCCGGAGAAACAAGGACGAAGGTAGAGGTATCAACTAATAAAGCCACCTGTAGCTTCCGTGGACGGAGTAAAACTGCTGGATCCACCGATTCAATGTACAAAGCGAATGATAAGAGTAGTCGGATGGTGATCAGTCCATCGCACACCCAAACCATTACTCTACACACGAATAGGAGAATTATGCAACCAACTCTCGGAATCAGACTGAAGATCTCGACAAGCGAGGGTCAAAACAAAGGAGGGATGCAGACTCTGCATCGGACCTGGCGTGGATGATGTTGTCGTGTCGGAAAACACCGGAAGGCACATACAGGGAACAAAGAATGGTACCACAGATAAAGGATCTCTCAGATAGCCTGAAGTCTAGAGGTAGAAGCACCGTTACCAAAGGAGGAAGCGAAACCCTAAAGGTACGACGGAAACCCAACCACGAGAAGTCCTGGACTTGAAGAAAGATAAGAGAGCAGATTCAAAACACACAGAGGTAAGGGGAGAATAGCATAAGGTAAGGAGTAAAATCAGATCTAATCAGATCTATCCAACCGATTTTTCCAAAATAGTTTTGACACTCTACTTCGGCCATTAGCTAGGTTATCCTACAGGCTGGACTTGTGGGGTATCGCAACTGCTGAGCTCTCATACCACTCTGTAACACCCTCAAATCGTTTCTATGCGGGTTTGGCGGGAAGCGCTAAAACTTGCATAGGGCCGATTTGAGGGTGTTACAGAGAGACCTGCATGGTAAAACTTTTTGAAAGCCGTGTCCGCGGTTATGGACGACTTGGAGCACAGTATCTCGATCATAGACAAGCATAACTAAAGTAGTGCTATAAATTTGACTTAATATCTGACTAGTAATCGGATGCAACTATAACAGAATGGATATTAAAAATGCCAACAACTGGTGGATCTGTGGTGATCTGTGTCATACTATACCTGCCTAGTAAGTATTGCAACTCCAATGGAAGGTGATAAAAGTGCTAACAACTGTTGGGTTTTGGGATTCCTCAGGACAATTATATCTGACTAGTAAATGTTCCAACTGTAACGGAATGGTGATTAAAAACTGCCCACTACTTATGCTTCAGGATGACTCATGCTATATATATCTGATTAGTAATGGCTGCAACTATAATGGAATGAATAAAATTGCCAACGGTGTGAGTTCCTTGGTCCGACTTCCTCGTTTGGTCTCGAGGGGTAAATACCAGGATGGGTTTGTTTGGTGTTAGCTTCAGGTTGGATCCGAATATGTCTTTCTTATCCCTCTCTGATAACCGCCAGTTGTATCGAGTCTCTATAGGTTGTTTAGTGCCGCTGCGCTGCCGCTTCAGCCCACCATACCTATGTAGGCGAGAGCCACCGAATTCTAGCCTCGCCGTGTACTGGCCTCAGTACTGACGCTCCTCTTTTTCCTTTGCCCTTTGTCGGCACCCCTTTTGTTTTAGCAGGTTTGAGATCGCCGTCGTTAGCAGGGTTACGCTTCCGGCTTGGCCTGGGCAGGGTTATGGACGCCATTGGTTATTCTTTAGGGCTCTTAGCCCCATTTGCATCTTGTCCATAGTCGGACGCTCTATCGTTTTCAAGGTGATTGGATCTTTGTATATTATATCTATATTATTGACTCATGGAGTCGTTGTTGAATATATATGATCTGTGGGTCCCATCAAGGACTGATGTGTAATGGTATTACTTCGTTTTCCACCCGCACTAAAGTGCCTGGTGGGCGTCCTTGAATCGTTTCTATGCGGGTTTGGCGGGAAGCGCTAAAACTTGCATAGGGCCGATTTGAGGGTGTTACAGAGAGACAACGATCACCGAGTACGAGATCTTTTCGTCCGTGGAGAAGAGCTTGGGACGACACACGAGGGCGGAGTTGGTTTCGGCACAATCTTCAGGTGGCATTGAGCAATCTTCATATGGTGGACATTACCACTATAACACCACCATACCGTTATTACACCAACTTCACAACCACGTACACTAGTTCCACGTCTCCAATCTCTAGAGGTGCGTTTGGTTCCAAAAACATGCTGGGACTCCCAGCGGCGAGGTCGACAGGGCGGGGCGAACATAGGGCGACTTGTAGAGGCGCAAGGCGACGGACGACGGTGACGTGCTCACTGGGGATGAGGACGGCAGCTGCTCAGGAGGAGGTCAGGCTCGCGCAGGGCGAGGTTGGACCGGCCGGGGATAGGGAACGCGGGCCAGCGACGAAGGCGGGGTCGCTGCGTCCGCGGGGCTCGGTCTCTGGCGGAGGCGGGCGAGCGTGACGGGGAGGTGACGGCGGCGACCGCACCTGCGGCAAGGAGGCAGGGAGATGGGGTAGGGCGCGGATGCGCGGCCAGCGGGGTCCGGGACAGTGGCCGGAGGGGATGGAGGCGAGGGGAACCGCCGTGGCGGCGGCTGGCTCGCGGAGGGAGGCTCGCAGAGGTCGGGCAAGGCGTGGCCGACGCAGGGAGAGGACGCGAGGGAGGCGGGGCAGGCGAGGCCGGAGGGAGGGCGAGCAGGGTCCTGGCGGCCTGCTGGCGGCCGAGGTCGGGGAGGCGCTCGGGGCCGTGGCTACGGGGCGACCGACGGCGACGCGGAGGAGTCGCCGGCGAGGAGCTCGAGGTGGGGCGGCGTGACGCGGTCGCTGGAGTCGAGGAAGGGCGGGCCGGAGACGAAGGGGAGGGGTTGGCAGAGGGAAGCGGAGGGGGACGCGGGGGCGGTGGCGGATTGAGCCAGGCGAGGGAAGCGAGAGGTGGAGGCTCGGCAGGTGGGGGAGATCGATGGGGACACGGGAGGTGGGGAACGGACAAGGGGAGCGGGGTACGCGAGAGGAGGTGTGGGTGGGGCCAGCGAGCGCGAGGTGGAATGGCGCTGGGTTCCGTGCGTGTCGCGCTGCTACCTCGCGCGGTTGCGTACATGTGGGGGCTTTGCTGCAATGCATGGGAGCGAGCCATAGGCGCGTGCGGCTGAGGCTAGGGAGTAGGTGGGGTGGACCGGCTCGCGGGGTGGGGGCAGGGGTGGCGTGCGGGAGGAGTGAGTGCGGTGGCGGGGCTGACGGTTGGGTGGCTGCGGTTGGTAGGAATAGGGTAAGATTAGGGTTTGGGGTAGTAGGCCAGCTGGCTGGGCCTGGCCGGCTGCCTCCCCTAAAAATGTTTTTTTATTTTTTTATTTTTATTTTAAAAATATTTTTGTAAATAGTTTTTAGACAAATAAAAGACCCGGAAAGGACCAGAGTTTTGATTTGAATAAAGACGGAGGATATTTTAGAAAATAAAACTAGGCTTTTACAAAATAGTTTTAGTCAAACAAATGCATGACGACAACGATGCTCAAATGCAATGTGGCATGATGACATGAGCATGCGGTCATGATGATGCAATGCACAAAAACAACGCGATTTTCTAGTAGTGGTTTTTGCGGGGCGCCACAGGCCACATCCTTGGACTAAAAGAAAATGTTTCCTTTGCCGAATATCGTGTTTGCAGGGCTTGTGTTGAAGGAAAGATGCATTACTCTCCCCATGGAAGGAAGACAATTATTTCATCAAAGAGGATCTTAGAGCTTCTTCATGTGGATATCTTTGGTCCTCCATCTCATGCAAGTCTGGGTGGGAAGAAGTATTGCCTTGTTATTGTTGATGACTATTCAAGGTACACAAGGGTTTACTTCTTCAAGTAGAAAAGTGAAACTCAATAAACTGTCATCGACTTTGCCAATGAGGTGGAACGACAACACAATGTACCCATTTTGGCAATAAGAAGCGACAACGGCTCTAAGTTCAAGAACTACACCTTGAATGAACTCTTAAGTGAAAACCCACAAGTATATGAGATCGTGTGTAGCCTTTTCGATAAGTAAGAGTGTCGAACCCAACGAGGAGCTAAAGGTAGGATAAATATTCTCTCAAGTTCTATCAACCACTGATACAACTCTACGCACACTAAACGTTTGCATTATCTAGGAAAAAAACTAGAGCAACAATACGAGTAATAGAGATAGCTTTGCACGATAATAAATAACAAGAAAGTAAAGCTAGTTGCTGCAGCAATAAAATACACTAAACTAATAGAACCATGAGTGTGGAATAGTGGTGGTAATTGTGGTGGCTTTGTCCAAGTTTAAATAGCGAATAGATCGGGTTCATTGTCTTCGATGCAGTTTTCTACGTGGGAGAGGCTAAATATACATGCGCTTCACTACTTGGAATTACATGTACTATATGATTGGATTGTTAGCAAACATCCTTAAGTACTAATCAATGCATTAAGGTTTCCCCAACCATAGCCTTAAGTTTAATGGCCCTCTTACTCCCAAAGGTGCAACGTTCTGGTTTGCAGCCTCAGGTTTCTGTCACTCCAGCAGAACTCTTCCCTTCCTTTTACACATACTACAAACCCTATGATGTTTAATCCATGCACGCACAAATATAATGGACATCAAAGGACTGTACCATATCAACAGACAACTCTAATTAACCAAAGATGTTCAACCATTCAATCTAAGAACAAAGAAACTACGCAAACATGACATAGATCATAGGATTATTGATGGGTTCGTAGCATGGAAAACAAAAAATTTCTATTGCAAGAACGAACAAAACCCAGATCTAATCTAGATAAAAGCCAAGATCTAATCTATTAGACATGTGCAACGAGATAGATCTGTACTAACCCTTGTAGATCCGAAAGCGTTACGAGATTGGATCTCGTGGTTGATATAGTTGATCACTTGCCGATCTCAAGATCGAGTGGACGATCCTTCCGGCGCCGCGTTCCGGCAGCGCTTCCGCAGTTGGTCACACGTACAGAGTCGAAGCAGACCTTCCTGTCCTCGTTCCAGCGAGCAGCGGAGGTAGTAGATATTCTCCACGGAATCCCAGCAACACGACGGCGTGGTGGTGGTGGTGGAGTAGAGAATTTTGCAGGGCTTCGCCTAAGCCTGAGTAGAAGAAAGGAGGAGGAGAGAGGCGGCAGAGATTGGGAGTTATGGAGCAGGGGGTGGAGGGGGCGCCCCTACCCCTCTATTTAAAGGGGGTGAGGCTCCATGGGAGGGGGAGTCCTTGTAGGACTCCCCTCCCTCTAGGGCCGGCGGATTGGGGAGGGGGGAGGAGTCCTCCTCCCCCACGACTCCTAGTCTTGACCCACCAGGACTCCTTGATCCCTTCCTTGGTTTTCAAGCAAACTCCAAGAAACCTTCCAGAACCTTCCGGAACATTCCGAAACCTTCTAGAACCCTCATACAAATACTCTTGAATATTTCCTAACTCAGAAAATGATCCCCAATATATGAATATTATTCTCCGGACCATTCCGGATCTCCTTGTGATGTCCCGGATCCATTCCGAGACTCCGAACAACATTCGGTCTCCAACGCACATTCCATATCTACTTAAAACAACTTCGAACCTTAAGTGTGTCACCCTACGGTTCGTGAATATGCAGACATGATAGAGACACATCTCCTATCAATAACCATCAGCGGGACCTGGAGATCCATAATGGCTCCCACATACTCAACGATGACTTCGTGATCGATTGAACCATTTACATACGAAACCAATTCCCTTTGTCACGCGATACTATACTTATCCGAGGTTTGATCGTCAGCATCTCCATACCTAGTTCTACCTCGTTACTGATAAGTACTCTTTACTCGTTCCGTGATTTGTCATCCCTTGTGACCCAGTCACATGCTTGCAAGCTAACTAGATGACATTCCACCGAGAGGGCCCAGAGCATATCTATCCGTCATATGGATGGACAAATCCCAATCTTGGTCCATGCGCTTCAACACATACTTTCAGAATACCCAATGACACCTTTATGACCACCCAGTTACGAAGCGGTGTTTGATGTCATCAAAGTACCCATCTGGTGATGGTGATTAACACAACCTCATGGTCGAAGGATTATGTTACTATGCATTTAAAAGCTTACAGCAATACGAACTTAATGACTTGATCTTATGCTACGCTTACTATGGGTGTGTGTCCATCACATCATTCTCCTAAGGATATAACCTTGTTATTAATCACATCCTTATGTCCATGATCAGGAAACCATGATCATCAATTAATCAACAAGCTAGTTCAACAAGAGGCTTACTGGGGACTCTCTTATGTTTACAAAACACACATGTATTAGTGTTTCCTAATAATACAATTATAGCATGGGATGTAAACATTCATCATAAACACAAAGATATAATAATAACCACTTTTATTATTGCCTCTTGGGCATATCTCCAACAGTCTCCCACTTGCACTAGAGTCAATAATCTAGATTACATGGTAATATACCGAACACCCATGGCGTTCTGGTGTTGGTCATGCTTTGCTCTAGGGAGAGGTTTAGTCAACGGATCTGCCACATTCAGATCAATGTGTACTTTGCAAATCTTTATGTCACCATCTCGGACATACTCGCGAATAGCGTGGAAACGTAGCTTGATGTGCTTCAGCTTGCTATGTGACCTTGGCTCCTGTGCATTAGCTATGGCACCTGTGTTGTCACAGTAGATGGCCATCGGGTCCAACGCACTGGGAACCACGCCAAGTTCAGTAATGAACTCCTTCATCCAAACGGCTTCTTGTGCAGCCTCCGAAGCAGCTATGTATTCCGATTCAGTTGAAGATTTCGCCACAACGCTTTGCTTCGCACTCCTCCAGCTCACTGCAGCACCATTCAAAATAAATACGTATCCCGACTGTGACTTCGAGTCATCCGGATCGGTGTTCCAACTAGCATCGGTGTAACCGTTTACAACAAGCTGTTCATCACCTCCATAAGAAAGAACCATATCCTTAGTCCTATTTAGGTACTTTAGGATATTCTTGACCGCTGTCCAGTGCTCCATTCCAGGATCACTTTGATATCTGCTAGTCAAACTAACAGCATGTGCTATATCCGGTCTTGTACACAGCATGGCATACATGATAGAACCTATGGCCGAGGCATAGGGAATATTATTCATTTTCTCTCTATCTTCTGCCGTAGCTGGACTTTGAGTTTTACTCAAGGTCTTACCTGACAACATGGGCACGAACCCTTTCTTGCTATCTTCCATTCTAAACTTCTTTAGAACTTTGTCCAAGTATGTACTTTGTGAAAGCGCTATTAGGCGTCTTGATCTATCTCTATAAATCTTGATGCCTAGAATGTATGCCACTTCGCCAAGATCCTTCATTGAAAAACTATTATTCAAATAGGTTTTGACGCTATTAAGAAGTTCTATATCATTCCCAATCAACAATATGTCATCTACATATAGTACTAGGAATGCTACAGAGCTCCCACTCACTTTCTTGTAAATACAAGCTTCTCTATAAGTTTGTATAAATCCAAAGTTTTTGATTACTTTATCAAAACGTTGATTCCAACTCCGAGATGCTTGCTTCAGTCCATAAATGGAGCGCTGAAGCTTGCATACCTTGTCAGCATCTTTAGGATCGACAAAACCCTTGGGTTGTACCATATACAACTCTTCCTCAATGTCACCATTAAGGAACGCCGTTTTGACATCCATCTGCCAAATCTCATAATCGAAATATGCAGCAATTGCTAACAAAATCCTCATAGACTTTAGCTTCGCTACTGGTGAGAAAGTCTCATCATAGTCAACTCCTTGAATTTGTCGGAACCCTTTCGCGACAAGTCGAGCTTTATAGACGGTAACATTACCATCAGCATCTGTTTTTCTCTTGAAAATCCATTTGTTCTCGACAGCCTTATGGCCATCCGGTAAGTCCACCAAAGTCCACACTTGGTTTTCGTACATGGATCCCATTTCGGATTTCATGGCTTCTAGCCATTTGTCGGAATCTGGGCTCACCATAGCTTCTTCATACGTCGCAGGGTCATCAGCGTTGTCCACCAACATGACGTTCAAGGCAGAGTCATACCAATCGGGAGTGGTACGAACCCTCGTTGACCTGCGAGGTTTAGTAGTAACTTCATTTGAAGTTTCATGATCATTATCATTAGCTTCCTCTTCAATTGGTGCAGGCGGCACAAAAACATCTTCCGGTGCTGCACTACTCTCAAATCCGAGAGAAGGTTCAATAACCTCATCGAGTTCTACTTTCCTTCCAGTCACCTCCTTCGAGAGAAACTCCTTCTCAAGAAAGGATCCATTCTTTGCAACGAAAACTTTGCCTTCGGATCTATGATAGAAGGTATACCCAATTTTTTCTTTAGGGTATCCTATGAAGACGCATTTATCCGCTTTGGGTTCTAGCTTATCAGGTTGTAACTTCTTTACATATGCTTCGCAACCCCAAACTTTAAGGAACGACAACTTAGGTTTCTTACCAAACCACAATTCATACGGTGTCGTGTCAACAGATTTAGATGGTGCGCTATTTAAAGTGAATGCAGCTGTCTCTAATGCATAGCCCCAAAATGATAACGGTAAATCTGTAAGAGACATCATAGACCGAACCATATCTAAGAGAGTTCGATTACGACGTTCGGACACACCATTACGCTGTGGTGTTCCCGGCGGTGTCAACTGTGAAAGTATTCCACATTTCTTTAAATGCATGCCAAACTCATAACTCAGATATTCACCTCCACGGTCAGAACGCAGAAACTTAATCTTCTTGTTACGATGATTTTCCACTTCACTTTGAAATTCCTTAAACTTCTCGAAAGTTTCGGACTTATGTTTCATAAAGTAGACATACCCAAATCTACTCAAGTCATCTGTGAAAGTGAGAACATAACGATATCCACCACGCGATGCTACACTCATTGGTCCGCACACATCGGTATGTATTATTTCCAATAAGTCTGTAGCTCGCTCCATTATTCCAGAGAATGGAGTCTTAGTCATTTTTCCCATTAGACATGCTTCGCATCTTTCAAGTGATTCAAAATCAAGTGATTCAAGAAGTCCATCAGAATGGAGTTTCTTCATACGCTTCACTCCAATGTGACCAAGACGGCAGTGCCACATGTATGTAGAATTATCATTCAATTTTATTCGTTTAGCATCTATGTTGTGAACATGTGTATCACTACTATCGAGACTCAGTAAGAATAAACCATTCATCTCAGGTGCATTACCATAAAAGATATTACTCATATAAATCGAACAACCTTTATTCTCGGACTTAAAAGAGTAACCGTCTCGCAATAAACAGGATCCAGATATAATGTTCATGCTTAACGCAGGCACCAAATAACAATTATTGAAATTTAAAACTAATCCCGAAGGTAGATGTAGAGGGGGCGTGCCGACGGCGATCACATCAACCTTGGAGCCATTTCCAACGTGCATCGTCACCTCGTCTCTTGCCAGTCTTCGTTTATTCCGCAGCTCCTGTTTCGAGTTACAAATATGAGCAACCGAACCAGTATCAAATACCCAGGCACTACTACGATTACTAGTAAGATACACATCTATAACACATATATCAAATATACCTTTCTTCTTGATGTTGCCGTTCTTCAGATCCGCCAGGTACTTGGGGCAGTTACGCTTCCAGTGACCAGCACCCTTGTAGTAGAAGCACTCAGTTTCAGGCTTAGGACCAGCCTTGGGCTTCTTAGCAGGTGCGGCAGCTTTCTTGCCATCCTTCTTGAAGTTGCCCTTGTTCTTAGGCTTGCCCCGTCTCTTGAAATTGGTGGTCTTATTGACCATCAACACTTGGTGCTCCTTCTTGATCTCCACTTCAGCAGTTTTCAGCATGGACGACAGTTCATGCAACGTCTTGTTCATGCAGTGCATGTTGTAGTTCATCACAAAGTTCTTGTAACTTGGTGGCAGTGATTGAAGGAGACGGTGAATCCCCAATTCATTAGGAATCGATATTCCCAACTCTTGGAGCTTCTTTGCGTACCCAGACATGGTGAGCCGTGCTCGCTAACGGAGCTTCCTTCTTCCATCTTACAGTTAAAGAACTTTTAGGAGGCCTCATAGCTCTCCATGTCCGCGCGAGTCTCAAAAATTAGCCTGAGCTCCTTAATGATCTCGAACGGGTCGTGGTGCTCAAAATGCTTCTGGAGCTCCGCTTCTAAACCGTACAGGATGGCACACTGAACTATGGAGTAATGATTTTTCCGAGTGGCGAAAACATTCTTTTCGTCATCGGTGGAATTATCTGCAGGTGGGTCACCTAGCGGTGCTTTGAGCACATAGGTCAACTGACCAGCCCTGAGGACGATCTTCAGTCCACGGAACCAGTCCGTGAAATTGCTTCCATTGTTCTTAAGTTTTTCTTTCTCTAGGAATGCATTGAAATTGATGGAGGGGGTCACCATAATCTACAACAATTTGCAAGTAGTTTAGACTAAGTTTATGACAAATTGAGTTCAAATTTAATTCTTAAACTAACTAGGTGAACTCCCACTCAAAACAACATCCCTCACATTGTCTTAGTGATTACACGAACCAAGTCCACTACACCAAGTCCGATCTTCACGAGAGAAGATGTAGTTTCATCGGCGAACAATCTTCATGTTCATCATATCATTTATATGACTCATGCTCTACCTTTCGGTATTCCGTGTTCCGAGACCATGTCTGTACATGCTAGGCTCGTCAAGATAACCTGAGTTTCCGCATGTGCAAATCTGGCTTGCACCCGTTGTATGCACACGTAGAATCTATCACATCCGATCATCACGAGATGCTTTGAAACGACGAGTCTTAGCAACGGTGCCAACTAAGGGTGAACACTTTATTACTTGATATTTAGTGAGAGGGATCATCTTATAATGCTACCATCGCGATCTAAGCAATACAAGATGCATAACGGATTAACATCACAGGAAATTCATAATTAGTGTGATATGATATGGCCCTTTCTTCTTGCGCCTTTGATCTCCATCTCCAAAGCACGAACATGATCTCCATCATCACCAGCATTGCGTCAAGGTCAGTGGCGCCACTTCATGGTTGTCCATCATCGCTAGCAACTATTACAACTACTTGGAATAAAGCTATTACAAGATGAATAGACACGCAGGTCTTAACAGAATTAAAGACAACCATTAGGCTCCTGCCGGTTGCCATATTACAACAAGGAGTATTGCATACATCAAATACAATCATAATCACATGATGGCCATATCACATCACAAAACCCCTGCAAAAACAAGTTAGACGCCTCTAATTTTCTTTGCATGTTTTACGTGGTTTGGGGCTTTCGCATAAGACCGATCTTACCTATGAACAAGGACCACAACGTTGATACAAGTGTTGTCAGATGCTCATTGTAAATTGAATCTTAACTATGGTGGGAGAGACAGACACCCGCAAAGCCACTTGTGCAAAGCAAGTTGCACGTCAAGCGTGGAGCAAGTCTCATGTGCGATGACATGTAATGTTAGCCCGAGCCGCTTCATCCCACCATGCCGCAAGATGCAAAGTACACGCTAAGACACCGACAACAAAAGCATCAACGCCCACAAAAACATTGTGTTCTACTCGTGCAACAGATCTACGCATAGATATGGCTCTGATACCACTGATGGGTTCGTAGCATGGAAAACAAAAAATTTCTACCGCAAGAACGAACAAAACCCAGATCTAATCTAGATAAAATCCAAGATCTAATCTATTAGACATGTGCAACGAGATAGATCTGTACTAACCCTTGTAGATCCGAAAGCGTTACGAGATTGGATCTCGTGGTTGATGTAGTCGATCACTTGCTGATCTCAAGATCGAGTGGACGATCCTTCCGGCGCCGCGTTCCGGCAGCGCTTCCGCAGTCGGTCACACGTACGGAGCCGAAGCAGACCTTCCTCTCCTCATTCCAGCGAGCAGCGGAGGTAGTAGATCTTCTCCAGGGAATCCCAGCAACACGACGGCGTGGTGGTGGGGGTGGAGTAGAGAATTCTGCAGGGCTTGGCCTAAGCCTGAGCAGAAGAAAGGAGGAGGAGAGAGGCGGCAGAGATTGGGAGTTATGGAGCAGGGGGTGGAGGGGGCACCCCTGCCCCTCTATTTAAAGGGGGTGAGGCGCCATGGGAGGGGGAGTCCTTGTAGGACTCCCCTCCCTCTAGGGCCGGCGGATTGGGGAGGGGGGGAGGAGTCCTCGTCCCCCACGACTCCTAGTCTTGACCCACCAGGACTCCTTGATCCCTTCCTTGGTTTTCAAGCAAACTCCAAGAAACCTTCCAGAACCTTCCGGAACATTCCGAAACCTTCTAGAACCCTCATACAAATACTCTGGAACATTTCCTAACTCAGAAAATGATCCCCAATATATGAATATTATTCTCCGGGCCATTCCGGATCTCCTCGTGATGTCCCGGATCCATTCCGAGACTCCGAACAACATTCGGTCTCGAACGCACATTCCATATCTACTTAAAACAACTTCAAACCTTAAGTGTGTCACCCTACGGTTCGTGAATATGCAGACACGACAGAGACACATCTCCTATCAATAACCATCAGCAGGACCTGGAGATCCATAATGGCTCCCACATACTCAACGATGACTTCGTGATCGATTGAACCATTTACATACGAAACCAATTCCCTTTGTCACGCGATACTATACTTATCTGAGGTTTGATCGTCAGCATCTCCATACCTAGTTCTACCTCGTTACTGATAAGTACTCTTTACTCGTTTAGTGATATGTCATCCCTTGTGACCCAGTCACATGCTTGCAAGCTAACTAGATGACATTCCACCGAGAGGGCCCAGAGCATATCTATCCGTCATATGGATGGACAAATCCCAATCTTGGTCCATGCGCTTCAACACATACTTTCAGAATATCCAATGACACCTTTATGACCACCCAGTTACGAAGCGGTGTTTAATGTCATCAAAGTACCCATCCGGTGATGGTGATTAACACAACCTCATGGTCGAAGGATTAGGTTACTATGCATTTAAAAGCTTACAGCAATAAGAACTTAATGACTTGATCTTATGCTACGCTTACTATGGGTGTGTGTCCATCACATCATTCTCCTAATGATATAACCTTGTTATTAATCACATCCTTATGTCCATGATCAGGAAACCATGATCATCAATTAATCAACAAGCTAGTTCAACAAGAGGCTTACTGGGGACTCTCTTATGTTTACAAAACACACATGTATTAGTGTTTCCTAATAATACAATTATAGCATGGGATGTAAACATTCATCATAAACACAAAGATATAATAATAACCACTTTTATTATTGCCTCTTGGGCATATCTCCAACAATTATAACTTATAGCATCAAACACCATGTTTACATATGATGGTACAGAGGTGTGTGGGAGGATGAACCACTGCATACTAGGAGGATTAGGTGATGGATATGGCAGTGAAGATGGTGAATAGGGCGGCGGCGGCGCCGGCGGCGTTGCGGGGGACTCCTTCCTCGCTGCCGATATCATGGGGGAGCACCGTCCCTTAGCCCCCTTCCTTCATGGCTTCTTGGGATCCCTCCCCCATGGAGATGGGATCCATGGGGAGGCAAAAAACGTGGCTTTGGCAGCTGTAAATTCGTGGGTGGAGATGCCCTGGGCGAATTGGATTTCCTCCCTTTATATAGCTT
Organism: Avena eriantha; assembly: GCA_910589775.1. Classification (NCBI taxonomy): domain Eukaryota; kingdom Viridiplantae; phylum Streptophyta; class Magnoliopsida; order Poales; family Poaceae; genus Avena; species Avena eriantha. The sequence goes on along the minus strand of OU342741.1, from coordinate 492,129,290 downwards.
CTCGGATTCCCGTCACCCTATCTTGGGATGCAGTAAATCGGGCCTCAAAGGCCCGTCCGGACTCGGAATCAGCTAAATTGTATATTCAAAACGTTTGTCGTGAAATTTCCAACAACTTTGTAGTTGAAGATTTTTCTGTTTGACGCCGCCTTCGATTCGAAACACGACCATCTTCAAAAAGAGTTCTGAGACAGATTTCTGGAAAAATCGCAATTTGACTCCAACAAGGTTTCCACTTGTATCCTTGGTAATTCCTACACATCAAAGTGTAAAAACAAAAACATTGTGCACTTTTGCAACCATTAGTAGGTTAGTCCAAATAAATCATAAACTTTATACAAAAGGAGTGTTAAAAGCATATTATTAACATAAAATCGTCAAAAATTATAGATACGTTATGGACGTATCAACATCCCCAAGCTTAGTTCCTGCTCGTCCTCGAGTAGGTAAACAATGAAAACAATATAGTTTTTGAGGTGACATGCAGATAACACAATATTGATCATCATTATTGTAAAAGCATTGGTAGCTGGGATTAAGGTACTCTAAACATGAATCATGAAAGATAGAGTTCTAACAATAAGACATAGCAACTATGTTGTAATATGAAAAGACACAAACAAAAGATTCATGAATAACAATGCTTTGCAAGACGTTTGTTTGTTTCACATAAAGAGAGCACAATGAGAATGGTATTCAGCTTGTTCCTCATAGAGTAGCAAAACATAAATGCATAGGACACCTTCAAAGTTCATAAGGGTGAGTAGATACAAATAGTTTTGGAACAAGCAATATCAAAGTTATGCATCAATCAACAAGTCTTGGGACAATGCACATTAAATGAAGAATAGCCACTATGCTCTCTTAATAGGTGCATAAAGATAAAAGATGGAGACTCAACATAAAAGTAAAATAAAGGCCTTCACAGAAGGAAGCAGGGATTCAAGTTTCATAAAGAGCTTCCAAAAGTTATGGTACTTATTAGCTTTCAGCTCTCATTGCCCCTATCATAAGCATATTTAGGTGATTAAGGTTAAAGTGACACAACTAAGAGGATAGGCTTGACAAGTTATAAGTTGAAATCTCATGCCCCTTACTTACGAGTACCGAACCTCATGCTACTCAACTTCAGTCACAAGTAAGCTCTTGTCATTGTAAGTACATATGTATCATAGAGAACCGCCAACTGGGTACCCCTTGCACATGATACAGGAGCTATCCCATAATCAAAATGACAAGGCAAGCAGACAATCAACATCTCAGCGATCTTTTTATTTGCTATTTGCATAGGTTTTTATTGAGGATGCTTCATAGAGTGCTCATTACGGTTATACTACAACTTTCCACCATGATTAGGCATGGCTTAGGCTAGCGGCCCAGGCATTTCTCTAACACACATACAAACTCCATGACTTACAAGTTCCCCTTTTATTTCACACCGCCGGGATCCATAAGCAAAAGAATCATGATATCAATGGAATATAAGTGCAATGTTGAAAGCGTTCCCCATGATACATGGTTCTGCTAAATTCAACTTATAAAACGCAAGTATATACGCAACAAAGATGGACACAATGGTTCAAGTTTATTAAGTGCAAGAAAATAAAGTGTGCCATCAAGTTCGTGAGAGCTTTATTCACTAATTTTCACATAACAAGTTTAATTTAGAAGGTAGATAAAAGCATGAATATACTTGGAATAGCAAATGCTAATAGGTAGGTATGGTGGACTCTTTGGGATAACTTGGTTTTATTTGGAGTTGGATGCATGAGTGGAACTCATACTTGGTTATGGAGGCTAGCAAAAGACTGGGAGCGACCAACTAAAAGAGCAATAATGGCCATAATCATGCAAAGTGAAAAAACATCATTAATTAAAGCATAAAGTGATGTTACAAGTCGGATACTAAAGGATCATAAAGGCTATGCTGACTTGGGATAGTCATAACATGGTGTGAGCATGCGCCAAGTCAACCCAAATAAAGCATCAACGGAGAATACCACAATACTATGCTTTAATATGCTAAAACAACACATGATTCTTTCAAGGCACATTAAGCAATCTCAATTGTTTATAACATGTCACGCTACAGCAAAAATCACTAAGCATAAATCCAAAACAATATCAAGCATGACATGACAAAGCATAGGCCACCAAAAAAAACGAGCTCCTTTTACCACTTAGGCATGAACTTTTCCTACTCTTTTCCAATCCAAACCACAATTATTTGAAAATTAATGTATGAAAGAGGGGGTACAACCAATTTATTCAAGCAAACTAAGAAAACCAAGCAAACGAAAACAAAAATGAAGACGCTCCAAGAACAACACAACTATGCATGTAACAATAAAAATGAAGTGTTTGGAAGAAACTTGAGATTTTTATTGATGAAGAAGCGGGTGCCTTGGGCATCCCCAAGATTTGACACTTGTACTTCTTGGATATTTCTTGGGGTGACACACGTGGCATCCCCAAGCTTGAGATTTAGTCCATTCTTCATCTCATTACATCACTCGTTCCATACACCTGAAATTTTTCCTTCATACAAAACTTCACACAATCTTTATTAGCAACATTAGTGCACTCAAGATAATAAGTCTTTGGGTTCAGTTCCAACACCAATAAAACTTCCATTAAAACACAAGATACTGTAGTACTGCCCTCAAAAAGCTCAATTCCCCAAAAATAATCAAAAAAGGAATCAACAAAAAGTAAATGCAAATAATGGCAGAAATCAGTCAAAACAGACTAGCAAGTAAAGACCAATTTTTTCGAAGACCTTATGTTGCTCAAATAGAAAAGTGTTGAACTAACAAACGTTAGATAACAACTTGGGGCAGAAGCACAAAACTTCACAGCTCAAACCGACATACAGAGATTTTACATGTTTTTTTACAGCGAAGCACAAAAATCTGTTTCGGGACAGCAACTTTCCCAAGCATTACTACTCTCTCATTAGATTTTACTCTTGGCACACAAAGCAAATAAAACAGATAAGGAGCGGTTATTACAGAGATAATAACTTCCAAGACTCATCTAAAACTTTTGGGTTATCTCCTAATAAGTGCTTTTCTTTAACGCCTTTAAGTTAGGCATAGGAGGAAGATTCAAGTATTTTCGAATGAATAAGCATTAAGATCAATACTAGAAATATCTTTCTTTTTCAAGGCTTCATGCATTCCTACAAGTTTTTAACTGAAAACCTTCCATGGAAATATTTGTTTTGGTTTCATAGGCATGAAAACAAGTGTTCAAGGTCGACCCCCAATTAACCATTACTCATCTTTCCAATCATTTTCCTTTTTGAAAATGTTTTTAGGTAACAAGTACAACTATTTTTTTTGTAATTAGCATTCCCTATCCATACTAAGATAGAGAACAACTTAAAACTTAAAGTAAAACCTACTTAGATATAAAGAAAACAAGTGCACACAAGAATATTCACCCACACGCTATTGCTCCCCGGCAACGACGCCAGAAAAGGTCTTGATAACCCACAAGTATTGGATATCATGTGTAGCCTTTTCGATAAGTAAGAGTGTCGAACCCAACGAGGAGCTAAAGGTAGGATAACTATTCTCTCAAGTTCTATCAACCATTGATACAACTCTATGCACACTAAACGTATGCATTATCTAGGAAATAAAACTAGAGCAACAATACGAGTAATAGAGATAGCTTTGCATGATAATAAATAACAAGAAAGTAAAGCTAGTTGCTGCAGCAATAAAATACACTAAACTAACAGAACCATGAGTATGGAATAGTGGTGGTAATTGTGGTGGCTTTGTCCAAGTTTAAATACCGAATAGATCGGGTTCATTGTCTTCGATGCAATTTTCTACGTGGGAGAGGCTAAATATACATGTGCTTCACTACTTGGAGTTACATGTACTATATGATTGGATTGTTAGCAAACATACGTAAGTACTAATCAATGCATTAAGGTTTCCCCAACCATAGCCTTAAGTTTAATGGTCCTCTTTCTCCCAAACGTGCAACGTTCCGGTTCGCGTCCTTAGGTTTCTGTCACTTCGGCAGAACTCTCCCCTTCCTTTTACACATACTACAAACCCTATGATGTTTAATCCATGCGCGCACAAATATAATGGACATCAAAGGACTGAACCATATCAACATACAACTCTAATGAACCAAAGATGTTCAACCATTCAATCTAAGAACAAAGAAACTACACAAACATGACATAGATCATAGGATTATAACTTATAACATCAAAGACCATGTTTAAATAGGACGGTACAGAGGTGTGTGGGAGGATGAACCACTGCATACTAGGAGGATTAGGTGATGGAGATGGCGGTGAAGATGGTGAAGAGGGTGGCGGCGGCGCGGGGGACTCCTTCCCCGCTGCCGGTATCATGGGGGAGCACCGCCCCTTAGCCCCCTTCCTTCATGGCTTCTTGGGATCCCTCCCCCATGGAGATGTGATCCATGGGGGAGGCAAAAACATGGCTTTGGCGGCTGCAAATTCGTCGGTGGAGATGCCCTGGGTGAATTAGGTTTCCTCCTTTTATATAGCTTCTCCGATTCCCGTCACCCCATCTTGGGCTGCAGTAAATCGGGCATCAAAGGCCTGTCCGGACTTGGAATCAGCTAAATTTTATATTTAGAACGTTTGTCATGAAATTTCCAACAACTTTGTAGTTGAAGAGTTTTCCGTTTGACTTCGTCTTCGATCCGAAACACGACCATCTTCAAAAAGAGTTCTGAGACAGATTTCTGGAAAAATCCCAATTTGACTCCAACAAGGTTTCCACTTGTATTCTTGGCAATTCCTACACATCAAAGTGTAAAACAAGAACATTGTGCACTTTTGCAACTATTAGTAGGTTAGTCCAAATAAACCATAAACTTTATTTAAAAAGGAGTGTCAAAAGCATATTATTAGCATAAAATCATCAAAAATTATAGATACGTTATGGACGTATCAATACCCCTCAACAAAATGGTGTAGCCGAGAGGAAAAATCAGACCTTGATGGATATGAAAAGATCTATGTTGGCTGAATTCAAGTCACCGCACAACTTCTGGGTGAAGCCATATACACCGCTTGTCACTCTTCAAACTGGATTTACCTCTACAACCTCTTGGACAAGACTCCCTATGATATACTTACCAGTAACAAGCCAAACAGTTCATACTTTCGGGTATTTGGTTGTAAGTGTTTCTTTCTCATTAAAGGAGTTCGTTTATCTAAATTCGAGTCTAAGGCTTTAGGAGGTATTTTTGTTGGTTATGGTGCTGAATCCCACACTTATAGAGTCTACAACAAGACCACGATGATTATTGTAGAATCTTGTAGTGTGATGTTCAAAGAGAATGATGGCTCCCTTGTGGGGCAAGTTGATGTTTGTGATACCGATGTTGAAATACCCAAGATGCCATAAGAAGAATGGGTGTGGGATTCTACTGCCCCGTTGAGGAACCCCTTGTGGAGGATTGGGAAGGACAATGCTCTACTCAATTAGAGCCCTCACCTACACAAGATCAGCAAACTCCACCTATTGAAGAAACTACTACACCTACACAACAAACTTCTGAAGATCATACATCTTTTGATCAAGCTGGAAGTCCCAGGCTAGATTATTCAGCGAGGGGCGGATTATCTAGCCCAGCATCTCCCTCACAATCCAAGAATTAAGAAGAAGCCGAAACTCCTAGGCCGGATTACCCGGCCACTCCCTCGGCCAGATTATCTGGCCCTGGAAGCTCAAAACAACAACCTCCTATTACGGTTGATGAACAAGATCAATGGCCAGTATCTCCATCAACTGTCAGTACTGAACAATCTTTTGATCAAGATCAAGCTGTTATTCGAGACGAAGATCATAATGATAAATATATTCCTCCAAGAAACAATGAGGAAATCAAAATTTGTTACAAAGCTCGAGCTGAACAAAACCTAGGACTCGGGGGTCACACACTTGATAAAGTGGTGGGTGATCTAAGGAGAAGGGTGTCCACAAGGGGTGAGTTAGCAAGATTCAGCGATCATCAAGCACATATATCCATGGTGGATCCCAAGAAGGTTTTTGAAGCTCTTGAAGATCCAGACTAGGTTGTGTCTATGCATGAAGAGCTCAACAATTTTGAGCGCGACAAAGTCTAGAATCTTGTTGAGAAGCCTAAAGAGTGCTGCAATGTTATCGACACAAAGTAGATTTTCAAGAACAAACAAGATGAGAATGGAATTATGGTGAGGAACAATGCAAGACTTGTGGAACAAGGGTTTTACCAAGTGGAAGGCATCAACTTCGGCGAGACTTATGCTCCTGTGGCTCGCCTTGAGTCCATCTGTATCCTCCTTGCTTATGCAGCTCATCATAATTTAAAATTACAGCAAATGGATGTTAAGAGTGCCTTTCTTAATGGTCCATTACATGAGTTGGTATATGTTAAGCAACCCCGGGCTTTGAGGATCCCAACTTTCCTAACCACGTCTACAAACTTGATAAGGCGCTATATGGCCTTAAACAAGCCCCACGTGCGTGGTATGAGCATCTTAAACAGTAGATCGAGGTTTCAAAGTTGGGCAGATTAACCCCACTCATTTTACTAAGAAGGTTAATGGGGAGCTTTGTGTATGCCAATTATATGTTGATGACATTATTTTTGGCTCAACTAACCAAGATTTTAACGATGAATTTTCAAAGCTTATGACTGACATGTTTGAGATGTCTATGATGGGTGAGTTAAGGTTCTTTCTTGGCTCCAAAATGAAGCAACTACGAGGAGGGACTTTCATTAATCAAGCAAAATATATAAAAGACATGCTCAAAAGATTCAAGATGACTGATCTTAATGGTGTTTCTACCCTGATGCGAACAAAGTGTCATCTTGAATTAAATCCCAATGGTAAATATGTGGACCAAAAGGTATACCGATTCATGATCAACTCTTTGCTTTATCTCTGCACATCTAGACCCGATATTGTGTGGAGTTTAGGTGTGTGTGCAAGGTATCAAGCGGATCCTAAAGAAAGCCACCTAGTGGCGGTCAAGAGAATCTTATGATATTTGGTTCATTCCCCTAACTTTGGTCTATGGTATCCCAAGGGCTCTAATTTCTCCTTATGTGGATACCCAGATTCCGATTGGGTTGGTGATAAGGATGATAGGAAGTCAACTTTTGGAGCTTGTCAATTTTTGGGAAGATCCTTGGTATGTTGGTCTTCTAAGAAGCAAAACTGTATATCTCTCTCCATCATCAAAGCTAAATACGTGGCTGCTGCAAGTGCATGCACCTAGTTGTTATGGATGAGGGAAACTTTAAAGGAATATGGTGTCAAATGTGACAAAGTGCCTCTTTTATGTGACAATGAAGTGCCATTAAAATTTCTTACAATCCGGTGCAACACACAAGGACTAAACATATCGATATTTGCAATCATTTTATTTGAGACCATGTTGCTCGTGGAGATATTGACCTATATTTTGTGAGCATGTAGAATCATCTTGCGGATATTTTCACAAAGCCACTTGATGAAGCAAGATTTTTTTATTTGAGGAATGAGCTAAATATCATGGATTCAAGGAGCTTGACTTGATTTCCCTTGCATACTCACTTATACCTCTTCCGCTATTTGGTTTAGATGTGGGCATGGATATAGAGGGAGTGTGGTCCTAACTATTGGGATAACCCTACCCCATAATGCTAAAAGCGAGACAAATACTTTCTCTTAATATCATTATGTGATCTGTGAGCTTATTGATGAGTATTGGTCATGAACCCAAGATACATCTTCGCGGTGTTATACCATTTACTCCTACATGGTGGCTTTGGCCACCGCCCTTTTCTTTATGAAGAGTTGGTTCTTTGAGGGGTTTTATTGTTTTTTTTGCATATCTTGTGTTCGTATGGGAAACACACCAACAATTGGCTTTTCATTATCTTGGTTTTTGCAATTCTTGGTGTGTAGTAATATCTCAGTGTGGAACTCTAATCCTAAGCCTTTTTCTATCTCAAGACATCATTCTATCTTTCACACAAGTCTTTTGATTCTCTTGCGAGGGTTTGGTGGGGACATATTGGCCCAATTTCTGTGTAAACAGAAAAATTTGGTGAGGGACAGATTATCCTCCCTAGTGGGGGATGGATTATCCAGCCCGGGCGGTTTCGTCGCATAAAGGCAGGGGCATCGGGTGATAGGGCTCAAACAGAGCAGCCACTCCCACCTCGACCCCCTCTCTCTCCTAGCTACTATTGGCCATCCCTGATGCCTCTCCGACCATCGGAATCTCTTGGTCTTCCACGGATATGCTTCCCCATCCCCCGGATACCATCTCCTCTGAGTCAATCTTCCCATGAGTATGGGTAACTTCCCCATTCTTCTCTTTTGTATGGAAGTTGCTATTTTTTGTTGAAAACTCGGATTAGAGGGTGCCTTTTGTTCCATATGCTTGTTTAGAACTGTAGACTATCAACCATTTTGCATGATCTATGTGGTGGTAGTTGATTCGACTCAGATTGCAAATTTTCGCCACGATCGGATTATCCGCCCCTGGATGGCTGGATTATCCATCTATCGCCAAGCCAGATTATCCGCGCCTGGCTTGGCCGGATTATCTGGCCTAGAAGGTTCCAACCTGCTTCTTTTCTGACTCATATCACTATAGTACATGGTCGTCTTATGGTTGTTTTTCTACCGTTTTACATTTCTTCCTAGACTTGTGTGTGTTTATGTCCTTGCTACCTACCTCATTCTTTTCACAGGTGGCTCTCGCGGTGTGGCTCAGACTTACAAGCAACGTCCTCGTCCTCGTTACTTCAGGCCTAACGAAGAAGGAGTGCTAGTTTACGAGGTTGAACTGAGAAGGTAGAAAAGAGAGGCTTACTGGATGGCTGAATAGGCAAGGAAGGAGAAGAGGACTAGGGCTAGTTCCAAGAAGAAAGGAAAGGAATCAAGAGTCAATTACTTGAAAATGAACATTGTTGACAATTCCACCCTTAGGAAACGTGACTGGTTTGATGACTTTGATCGCAATGTGATTCTTCAGGACCCCAACTTCTGGTGTGCCACTCAGAGGGACATCTTTGATGACATTGCCTCCGGCTGGAAGATTTGTCCCATGCGCCCTCTGGACCTTCCCACTGCATAAGCTAAGCCACAATATGCTCATGCTCTATCTATGGCCGAGAATATGGGACTCCTTCATTTGTTCGAGATCTAGTGTGATTATGATTATTCTTTGGTCAAGCAGCTTTTCTCCGCTCTTGTGATTATTGGAGATGAGGCTCGTACTTTGAAGTGGATGTCAGGCTCTGAATTATGCACCACCAACTTCTAAACTTTTGCTCTGCTGCTTGGCTGGCCGTGATACTCCTTGCAGGCATCACATCTACAACCCTCTTCATCCCAACAAGGATGAATTGCTCTCTGTTTCTTATGGACCCAACCGTGAGGTTGGAAAGGTTGATGGCTTGCTCCCACTTTATTTACATATTGTTCACATGTTTCGTGACTGTATCACCCCCAGTGGAGGCAACAATGATAACATTCATGGTCACCTGGTTACGAGGGTTTAACTCATCAATGCCCATTGTTATGGACTTGGGTTTTGGAGAAGGAGGGAGCGCTAGAAGCATCAATCGGCTAGCAAACAAGCACACAGGGACACAAGGTTTACCCAGGTATAGGCCTCGTAGAGGTCCCTACTCCTGCATGTCTGCTCGTGTAATTAATAGGGGAATCAAAGATTACAATGGTGCGCAGATGCAATTTGGCGAGGGTTGTGGAAACTAGGGTTGCGTGTGTCCTCCTCGCCGCCTCCTCCTAGCCTTTATATAGATAGGCTAGGTCTCGGGTAGCAGGTCAATTCAGTTACAGGTTAGGGTTTTCCCTTTAAACTTTCTATCTTCAGACTTTTTCTTGTCTCGCAAGTTATTGAGAGTCCGTAGGCCACTCGAGTTCTCCATTTGGGCCTTGGCAACTCCATGGGCTTCCGCTGTATTCAGGCCGTATATACCAAGCTCGAGTACTTGTAGGGTATATCCATGTCAGTAGCCCCCGAGTGTCCAGTGGAATCGCAGATTCGACTAGGGACTTTATGAAGCCTTTCGAGTGCATGAATGAGTATACTTTCGACTGCTTTGTTTGTGTCATAGGGATTGTTAATGTGTGTGCCTGATTTAACCGATGTATCGGTATCAGTTAACTACCTTAGGGTAAAACAACGCAATCTACTTGAACTCGAGTCCCCGGACTCGAATTCGGAAAAGTGCTGGTGTAATTCGACTCAAGCCACAGAGGTCTTACATGAGTCGAATTCAAGTATATGGGTGTGAGCACTCGACGCGTCTGTCAAGGCATGTTCATTGCACCTATAGGCACGGATGAATTTCTAGTAGTGCACAACAGAATGCGTTGCCAGGCCCTATTCAGGTCTTATCTTCACGCTGCAAGCGCGGCATCCAAACTTTTGTCATCGTGGAGATGATTCGGGTGACCCAGGAGACGCAGTCTCTTTGTAGGAAAAAATATGAGGCGGTGTCACCATTGCCTTCGAGTGTGGATGTTATTGACACTCAGTACGATGTACAAATAATCATAGGGTGCGCGACCAACGCTCCCTATGGGAGTAGCCCCCGAGTGCCTGGTTGAGTCAAAGACTCTGGCAGGGACTAAAGAACTTTTGTGACTGCTGTCGTCTTTTGTTTGCTTGTTTCAGTCGAATTTATTTCTGGCGCTCCCTATGGGAGCAACCCATGTCCATAGTTGAATCGCGGATTCGAGTGATTGGGTATGCCTTGAATGTCCATATTCCTGCAGAGGAGAAAAAGAAAAAGAGAAATCGTAGGGTGCGCGACCAGCGCTCCCTATGGGAGTAGCCCCCGAGTGCTTGGTGGAGTCGAAGACTCGAGCAAGGACTAAAGTAGTCAAAGACTTCTGCTGCTCAATATTTGATGACATCAGTGCTGACGATGTGATGATCTCAGTTGCCCGCGTGAGCGGGTTTGACGGGACGTGACGAGCGGTGGGTCCCATTTTCTAGCCCTGACTTGACCGGGCATGCGTAATCTTTGTTTTAACTGCGCCTCCTCGATTTCCATGCGTAATGGGGGTAGTAGGGGACCATTTGTGTTGCAGGTTCTCCACGTGTCAATCACGATGGGTGCCACGCGTCTGATAGGGTTTCTGCTGGCCGTTGGATTACATCTTCAAGGGGGTTAAGTAGCAGTGCTGCAGCGGCAAATTTTCCCATCTGCTCTTTTCTCTGCCTTTGCCTCCATCTCCATTGTTGCTCCTCTCTGCCTCCGAGAGTTCGTTCTGTTCACGGCGCTGGACCAACTCCATGTTTTCCCGAGCTATTTTCTTCGTTCTCATCGCCACCGCAAGATAGGGAAGAAGAAGGGAGGTGTAGCCGCTAAGTCCGCCGCCACCACTGTTGCTGCCAAGGAGAAGGGCGGCTCCGCCGCTATGGGCACCAGCACCGCCGTAGCCGGGAAGAAGAAGGGCACGGGCACTCGTGTCACCAATGGCGAATGGCGCGCGTCCGTTATGAAGTCGTCTGAGCTCCATCTCCTGCGCCAAGACGGAGTTCTATCTCCCGTGGTCGGTGACTCGCGAGTCCCAAGTGGTGAGGTAACCCCTTGTCCTCCTGCTGGTTTCCCGATGATGTTCCTAGCGTTCATCATCTGCGGTCTTTCTCTGCCCCTGCATCCTTTCTTCAGTGGCCTCCTTTGTTTCTATGGGCTCCAGCTGCACCAGCTGTCCCCCAACTCCATCCTCCATGTTGCTTGCTACATTACACTTTGTGAGTGCTAGCTCGGAATCGAGCCACACTTTGGTCTCTTCAAGCGTCTCTTCAAGCTGAAGCGCCAGTCGACATCTGGCTCCATAGTCTATGATGTAGGAGGCTGCGATATCCACGTCGACTCCTCCGTCATGTATTTTGACATCAAACTCATGGCGTCCATCCAAGGGTGGAGGGACAAGTGGTTCTACATCCGCGACCAGAAGGCTGATGGAGACCACTTTGGACTCGCGCCTTTCGATCCTGCAGTGCCGTGCAAGAGGAGGCGCTCCTAGAAGAACGTGGTAATGCCCGACGAGTCTGAGGAGAATGATGTGCTGTACGAGCGCGTCTGCGACCTCGAGAGTCGCATGGGTAAAGAAGAGGGAGGCTACGCCCTTATTCGCACGTGGTTGCGCCGTCGCGTCCAGCCCCTGCAGGCCAGAGTCCACCCTATGTTCTAGTGGGCTGGCACGGACGATGTCACTCGCGTATCTGCCAATGGCATTTCCGTGAGTGAAGTACATAAAAGAGTGTGATTGGTCACCGTCCCTTGTGAAGAGGAGGAGGAAGCCCCCGAGTCCAGCAGTCCGGATACTCGCAAGCGTTCGCGCAGCGAAGATTTGGATGCGTCATCTCCTTCGACTCCGGAAGGCCTAGCTGTTGGTGCGGAGTCGCCGATACCTGCCGTTCCTATGAGTGCTGTGGCGCCATCTTCCTGTAAGAAGATGCGGCTGCCAAAGGAATCGTCGTCGGAGTCGAAGGGCCAAACCATCTATTTTGACAAGTTTGATTGGTAAGTATACAATTCTTTTCTTGATTCTTTCGTTTGGAGTTGCATTTACTGAGTTTGGTTTTGTGATGCAGTCAACCAGCGTCGTCATCCTCTGGCGACCTCCAGTTTTTGAAAGAATCTAGAGTCGCGGCCTCCAAGGCCAAGAAAGTGGCTGAGCGGACTCCCTCTCCTCCATTGGCGGCCCACTCCGGGCACAATTCATCAAGTTCTCCACACGATGTGGAGCATCAGATGGTTGTCTGGACGACTGCGCGTCAATCGACTTTGGAGTCACTAGAGGATCACGTATGTGTAATGTTGCTTCTTGTAATTTTGCAATCGAATTTATCATCCATACCATTTGCTAATCCTTTGATGTTTCTTCTGTCGCAGCTTATAGTGAAGGAAGCTGCTCTCCTGGCGGAACAGGTGCTTGCAATGGGTCGCTAGCATGCAATACTGGACAATCGCCATTGTGTGGTTGAAAGTGAGTGTTTTTTGCTTCTTCTTCTTCTTCTTCTTCTTCATCCTTGTGATATACTCGACTGACGGTCTGTCTTTGTTTGTTTCGCAGCTGAGCATAATGCACTTCTTCGTGATGCTGCTTCCCTCAAAAAGGCGCTCATCGCGGCGGTGAAGGGTCACGATGAGGCAATCACAGCACTTGACGAATCGCGGAAACGTGAAGAGGATTTGCGCGCCTCCATCGCGGCTAGGGAGAAGTTGTTCAAAGAACAACTCTTCTCGATTGCCAAGGCTCTTTCAGGTACTCCTTCATCTGGATTTCCGTCGTGTCCCTTCTTTTGAATTTGTTATTATGCTGAATTTTTGTACCAACACTTTGCTCTTGTGTAGATGCCGGCGGTATGAGCTTCGACGCTCAGGCGCTCCGTCGTGATGATGCCTTGGCAGGTGCCGTCGCGGCAGTCGAAGATCGTAGTGCTTCTATCCAGGGGACACTGATCAAGGCCAAGGGCGTACTCAGTCGCCTCCGTGAGGAGCTGGCGCCCAAAGCTGAGTTAATCGAAAATGTAGATGATATGGTGGAGTCCCTTGCTGGAGGCATTCCCGCGGGCTTCAAGAACTCATTCCGTGCGGCTAGCGCTTCTATGTCACTCGCGATGGTTCAAGCCCATGGAGTCGAGCTTCATCCTGCTGCGGTCTCCAAAGCAATGCCTGTCAGCGCGGATGGCCAACAGGTAGTTTTTGCTCCTTTTACAAGTGCCTGTGGCAAGTACGGGCCGTAGCTCATCGACACAGTCGCGAAGTACTCTGAGGAGCTGCAGCGAGCCAAGAAGGCGGCGAAGGCTGCGGCATCCGGGGCCGGCGGGAAGTCTGTGGCGTCTGATACTGCCACAGACTCGATGAGGCCCCCGAAACCGAAGTCCAAGTCGAAGAAGCCAGTTGCTCCTCAGTAGTCATATTTGTAAAAGTTAATAGACTGTCTCTTTTGTCTAGAACATGCCATTGGCGAGTGTATCTGTTGATACTTTATTATGCTTGAATGCACTCGAGTTTTTGTCCATGTATTGCTTTAGTCTTCTTATTATCCCTTGCTTGGCTTGTGATAGGGCACATCGAGTGGTCCTTTGAGTGAACCTCGGAATCTCCTGTCCACTGATGTTACCTTAGCACAGTCACGCTCAAGGGTGGATGAGCTGTCTCTGCTTTCGCGACTCCGTGACCGTGTTAAGGAGCTAGAGCGTGAACTGCCCGTGCTTCGTGGTAATGCTGATGTATGGAAGTCGAGGGCGGAGAAGGCCGCTGCCCGAGAGCAATATCTGCTAGGGGAGGTGATGCAGCTGGGCGACCAATTCAAGTGTTAGCTTTCTGCTTCCTTATCTTTTCTTGTAGCCATTCACGGTAGTTCGTTGTCTTCATACTTTGTCCTTTGCTTGGTATAGTTGTCAGTGTATGCCATCCGCAAGATGAGAAGGATAGGATTGCTGTTCGCATGAATGACCTGACCCAAGAGCAGCTTCAGGCGAGTTGGTACTTTTGGGTGGATCATGATCGTGCAATCGCACTGGCGACCCTGCTGGATCATGCTTCGTGAGTGCTTCATTTCCTGAAGAAATCGCAATCGTGCTTAAGGGATATTTATCAGACGATGTTCCCGCTAGATGTCGTTCCATCGAGCCTGCTGACCCTTCTTGCAAAATTTCAAGACTTGAGTGCAGTCCGCGAGTGTGTACGGCAATAGTTAGTAGCTGGTGCCAAGGCTGCTCTGTCGCTGGTGCGACTGCACAGGCCTGATGTGGATGTTGCAGCGATTGCTGCTGGACCGCCAGTGCCGCCAGTAGGTTCAACCTGGAACATGGTTCCTCACTTCCAGGCGGTGGATCGTCCAGCGGAGGAAATTGTCGACTTCTTTGAGGAGGAGACAAACGTTATCTTGTTGCAACAGTAGTTTAGTTTGTATCATGCACATACTTGCACCAGTGTTGTAAAGTTCATATATATATGCTGTGTATAATTAATTGACATTGATGTATATAAAGAGCTTGTTAGCTCGTATGTTTTGCGAGTGTGTTGCACTATGTGATTCCTTTTCGTTAGCCTGACTTGTGTTTATCTCAGCACCTTGCCAACCTATCAGGTGTGTTGCAACTAGGTTGGTGTTTGTCAAGGGTTCGATTAGTGCATCAGCTACTCAGTATATCGCGTTGGTTCATAGAACAGACGTGTATAGGGTGGCGCAGCCCTCGAGTGGATAAATTGCAAAAAACAAATAAAAGAACGCAGATTTTGGGGCACTTAGCTTTATTTATTCGTAGGATAGTACGAGGTACAATGTGCGGCTAAGTAGCCTTGGCTGAATAGCCTTATTTGCAATGTAAGAAATAAAGGACAACTAAGGGTAAAGCACCGCAGCTGCGCGACGTTCCAAGGGTTGGAGTACGCGACTCCTGTCTCGAAATCTTTAAGGCGATATGCGCCACTTGGGATTACTTCTGTAATCACGTATGGTCCCTCCCAAGGGGACTCGAGCTTGAGATGCCCTTGTTGTTTCAGTCGCAGGACCAGGTCTCCTTTGACGAAGGACCTGGGGCGTAGCCTTCTGCTGTGGTAGTTGCGTAGGTTTTGCTGGTAGATCGTTGATCTTTCCGCGGCGATTTCCTGTGCCTCATCAAGGAGGTCGACGGAGTCTTTGAGTGCAAGAGTTGATTCCTGCTCGCTGTAAGCGACCACTCGCAGTGCTTTGTACCATACCTCTGCGGGTAGCACCGCTTCAGCACTGTGCACCATGAAGAACGGGGTGTACCCCGTGGCACTGTTTGGGGTTGTGCGTAGGATCCAGAGTACCGATTGCAGCTCGTCTGGCCAGCATCCTACGGCTTGTTCGAGTGGCCTAAGGAGTCACTTCTTGATTCCGCAATAGACGAGCCTGTTGGCCTTTTTGACCTGACCGTTGGTCTGTGGATGAGCTACAGAGGCATAGCTTATGTTGATTCCCAGGTTCTCGCGGAATTCTTGGAATTCCTTGGAGGTGAAGTTCTTCCCGTTGTCCGTGATGATGCTGTGTGGCACTCCGAAGCGATAGATGATGGACTCGAAGAATTTGACTGCGCTGGCTCCTGGCTGATTAGTCACCTGCATGGCCTCTATCCACTTGGTGAATTTGTCGACTACGACCAAGAGGTAGACGTAGCCTCCTCGCGAGGACTTTGGGAGCTGGCCGACCATGTTGAGTCCCCATTGCGCGAAGGGCTAGGCCAATGGAATTGGCCGGAGCTCTGTGCCAGGTGCGTGTGGTTTGTCCGTGAATCGCTGGCAAGCGTTGCATTTTTGGACGATGTCCTTGGCATCACGCATGGCCGTAGGCCAGTAGAATCTAGCTCGTAGAGCTTTTGCGACGAGGGCACGACTGCCGGCGTGGTGCCCGCAAGTCCCCTCATGGATGTCGAGGAGAACAACTCTTCCATTAGTGTTGGAGACGCATCGTTGGAGTACTCCTATGATGCTGCGCCTGTATAGTTCGCCGTTGATAACAGCGGATGCCTTGGATCACCATGCAATGTGCCGTGCGTCAGTCGGATCGTCTGGTAGCCTCTTGCTGAGAAGGTATGTGATGTACCGTTGAGTCTAAGATGGCTCGATCATCATGACACTCATCGGTCCTTTGAGTCTTTTGTCAAGCTCCAGGTCGTCGAGTGCTATTGGCTCATTGGGCGGCGCAGCCCCCGAGTCTGTTGTTGCGCTTGTTTTCTTCTCTGCGGCCTTTGGCTTGATGGAGCATTCGCAGATGCGCTCGAGAAATATCCCAGGTGGTATGGGGGCACAGGTAGAGCCAATGTTGGCAAGTGCGTCTGCCTCTTCATTGCTTTCGCGGCCTATGTGCCGCAGCTCGCAACCGTCGAAGTCCCCTTCGAGTGTGTCATAGAGGTCGCGGTAGGTGATCATATTGTCGTTTAGTGCGTCGCACTCGTGCATTGTCTGGTTGACGACTAGCTTGGAGTCACCGTATATTATGAGCATCTTGGTGCCGCAGGCTTTTGCCATCCTCATCTCGTGTAGCAGGGCCTCGAATGCAGCTTCGTTGTTGGAGGCGGTGAACTACATTCGCATAATATATTTCAGCGTGTCTCCCTGGGGCGATGTCAGTATGACACCTGCGGCAGCTCCATCCTTTCACTTGGATCCGTCGAAGTGCATTGTCCAGAGGTAGGATATATCTGGTTTTTCAGGGAGCTGATTCTCCATCCAGTGCACGAGGAAGTCAGGGAGAACTTGCGACTTGATTGTGTCACGCTTTTCATATGTAATGTCTCGTGGAGACAGTTCGATCTCCCAAAGCGTGACTCGTCCAGTGGCGTCGGGATTGTTGAGGATATGTCCAAGCGGGGCGTCGTTGACCACCACGATTGGGTGTTCCTGGAAGTAGTGGCGTAGTCGCCTGACTGTCATGAAGACGTCCTACGCCAGCTTCTGGTAGTGTGGGTACCGCTGCTTTGTTGGCGTGAGTACCTCGCTGAGGTAGTAGACTGGGCGTTGTACCCCGTGGACCTTGTTTTCCTCGTCTCGTTCTACCACGAGCACCGTGCTGACCACCTGGTTGGTGGCGGAGATGTACAGCAACAGTGGTTCCCTTTCGCGTGGGGTCACTAGTACTGGTGAGGTGGACAGTAGACGCTTGAGATCTTCGAATGCTTCCTGTGCCTCGTTGGTCCACTCGAACTTGTCAGCTTTGCGGAGAAGTTGGTAGAAGTTTCGTGCCTTTTCGCCCAATCGACTGATGAATCGACTGAGCGCCGCGGTTCGCCCAGCCAGCTGCTAGACACCTCTTATGTTCTTCAGCTTCTCCATGGCTAGTATGGCTTTTATTTTCTTCGGGTTCGCCTCAATCCCTCTCGCGGAGATGAGATACCCGAGTAGTTGCCCAGATGGTATGCCGAAGGCACACTTGTCCGGGTTGAGCTTGATCCGGTAGCGGTCGAGGTTGGCGAAGGTTTCTCGTAAATCGTCGATTATTGAAGCTTCCTCTTTGGTCTTGATTATGATGTTGTCAACATAGACTTGGATGTTGCGACCAAGTTGGTTCTTGAGGCAAGCCTACATGCACCGCTGATAGGTTACTCCTGCGTTTTTTAGCCCAGAGGGCATTGTGTTATAGTAGAACACACCAAAAGGCGCTGTAAACGCTGTTTTCTCTTGATCCTCCTCCTTCATTCGAATCTGGTTGTAGCCTGAGTAGGCATCAAGGAAGCACAGGTGCTCACATCCCGCGGTGGAGTCGATGATCTGGTCAATTCGCGGCAGTGGGAAGTGATACTTTGGGCAGTGCTTATTCAGGCAGGTAAAATCCACACCTATCCGTAGGATATCCATGTCCTTTTTTGGCACTAGCACCGTGTTAGCGAGCCAAGTGCTTTCCTTGATCTCGCGTATGAAGTTGGCGTCGAGGATTCTGTTGATCTCCATTCCAACCGCCTTTGCTCTTGGTTCAGACAGTCGCCGAATTGTTTGCTTAACTGGCCTTGTGTCTGGGTTGACATTGAGTGCGTGCTTGGCGAATTCCCTGGGAACTCCTAGCATGTCTGCTGGACACCAGGCGAAGATCTCCCAGTGCTCACGAAGGAATTAGACGAGCGCGAGTTCCTATGCGGGACTCAAGTTGTTGGCGATGAAGGCCATCTTGGCGGGATCTGATGGGTGGACCTGAACTTTCTTTGTGTGCACCGATGAGTCGAAGGACATGTCGGGTGAACTTGGCCGGCTCAGGGGAGGCAGACTATTGTCTATCGACTCCTTCAATCTTGCGAGTTCTTCCTGCATGCCGAAGGACTGGGAAATTCTGTTGAACTCCCTGTCGCAACTGTCGGACCTCTCGAAGCTCCCGTTGATTGTGATGATGTTGTTGGGGCCTGACATTTTCATCTGCAGATAGGCGTAGTGTAGTAATGCCATGAACCTAGTGAACGCGACACGTCCCAGGATGCAGTGATATTGTGAGGGCCAGTCGACGACTTCGAAGTCGATGCGTTCGCGTCGAAAGTTTTTCGGCGTGCCAAATATGACGTCAAGGTTGATTTTGCCAAGGGGGTATATGCCCTTGCCTGGGACGATGCCGTGGAATGTTGTGTCCGAGGCTTCTAGGCAGGTCAGAGGGATCCTCATTGCTCGCAAGGTGCTCACGAACATAAGGTTGATGCCGCTTCCACCATCCATGAAGACGCGACTCATGTCGAAGCCTCGAATTTGTGCCTCGAGTACGAGGGGACAATGGCCTGGATGTTGATGCATGTAAAATGCATACATGAAATTTGTTGTTTGTTAACATGTTTTCCCACATATTTGCATCATATATAATGTTATATCCATGTTTATATTGATTTTTGGGATTTACCAATGATCCCCTTTATTTTTTATAACCCTGCAGGGCAGAAAAACCCAGTTTTCAATGTTTTTGATGTTTCAGGACCTATACGAAGTAAAATGGACCTATACTTTTGGGGATGTCAATATTTATCAACAAGAAGCATCTGGGGCACTAGAATCTCACCAGGAGAGCTGAACGAGGCCTGGTGGGCACACCACCCATGCTCGGTTGCTCCTCGGCCGTCCGATCGCCTTGATTATTTCACCCATAGAGTTCTCTTGACCTAAAATCCCTATATATGGACCCCCGGGGCATCCTCAGAAGAGGAGACACCATAATCCACCAGAGACAAAAACACCACCAAACAGAGTCAGATCCGACGAAGATTGGAGGGGGAAACTCTGTTGGAGCCATCTCCAGGGAGATCTCCACCCTCTCCAACATATCCAGCTTCATCACCATGATGAAGAGGGAGTAGTCCACCTCTGGGCTATGGGTTTGTGGCAGTATCTTGAT
The DNA here is from genome assembly GCA_910589775.1 of Avena eriantha. Taxonomy (NCBI): domain Eukaryota; kingdom Viridiplantae; phylum Streptophyta; class Magnoliopsida; order Poales; family Poaceae; genus Avena; species Avena eriantha. The sequence continues at coordinate 492,109,423 of OU342741.1, read as the reverse complement.
CTATTTCTCTCTTGTTCTTCATAGATCTAGTACCATATGAGCTACCCAACATGATTATGGTCATATTTGTAATTCCTATGTGGTGTATCTTTGTTCTGTGATTTGATATTTGAGATTGGAATCTATTTTGTGTAAGATGTTTTAATAGATGCATATCATGCACCCCATTCTTCATTGCTTGTTTTGATCCAACTTGTATGCAAGAACTTGTATGGGGAGAAGTGTGTGTTAGATGGAGTAGCATGGGGGTGGAGATGAATTGTGACACATAATATTCAAGATCTACTTTGGTTTTTACCTTTTCTTTTGCTGCCTCACTAGGGATAACGTGAAATCATGTTCTATATTTATCACGTGATAGTGTGATGACCTTGTTAGATCAAGGTAACATATTTGTATTTCAAACATCATATAATATTGCTTAAAGCTATACTCTAATTTGTTCTTAAATCAAGATTGCATGGAGATTTCCCTTTCTTGAGGAGTATAAGTGAGAGATGTATTCCATCTCAATATTAGAATGTGATGCCCATATTAATTCCTTTTATCAAGCACTTATAGAATTTCCATGAATCTTTATCAAAGATGATTTTTTTATGATCACTACAACCTAAAAAGAGAGTAGACAAGTGAACCCATGAACCCCGGTCTGATTTTTATCATAACAAACACCTTTCCATTGCATCTACTATCATTTATATTTTTTGCAATTTATTATTTCGAAAATACAAAAATACTTTCCTTACTTGCAATCACTCATAAAAACCCAAAAAACTTTATCTTCACATATCCCATCTAGTTTGTATTCCTTTACTTTATTTATATTTTATTTCATATTACTAATACCAAACCTTGTGCTTGATAACCACTTGGTGGAGTTGGGTACACAAGACAAATTATTTTACTTTACATGTTGCTTGAAGAGGAGAAGAAAAATATCCATGAATTTCCTCCGAGAGTTCGATATAAACCCTCGAGCCACCCTTATGGGAAAAAGAAGCTTGCTACAACACTCTGCACTTGGAGTCCCAATGTAAAGTGGCTGCGTTTGTTGCCATCAGATGCCACATTTTAATAACATGATAATTTAATCAATAATAAAATTCTGCAATTGGTAGAATACTTCCTTGTCCTACTTTCCTTAGCAAAAGTATTAGTTGAAATGTCCTGATCTTTATCATTAGTTTCTCCTCTTATTGTAGAGTTTAGCTCACAGAACATATTCCATTGCGCCACTCGCCATTTGGAGGTAAGGTCAAATACCTTGTTTTGAACTTTCACTTTCTTCCACTAACATCTTCTATGAGAAAACATTTTCTCGAGAAAGTACCATGTTTTGGCAATACAAGTTTTTGTCTTCTTTGATTTTAGTTTGGAAGATGTATTCATAGTTTCCTAACAATACACTTCAAAGACTTGTTTATTTGTCACGACTTTGATATTATCGAAATCTCTAGAAACTCGAACATGCCATAACTCACATGGTGTTGTTTCCATGAATCTCAGATGGTTTCCTATTTCTAGGGTGAGTGTTTGATGTTTTTGATCTACAATCCTAATGATAACATTAACACGGTAAGAGATTGTGAGATCCAGACACATGGCTTAATAGGATACCCATATCAACAAGTTGCAACTTCTTTCTCGGAAGCTCATTCAAAAAGAACTCTAAGGTTAAGCGTGCTTGGCCTAGAGCAATTCTAGGATGGGTGACCGACCGGGAAGTGGGTAACCGGGTGCGCACGAGTGAGGACAAAGTGTGCAGAAAAGACTAGTGTTGGTCTGTGGGGCCAGTCTAGATATCCTATTAAGCTGCCCGGAGTGACACCCCCCGGGCCCAGGAGTGGACAGGGTGTTACAAGTGGTATCAGAGCCGACCCTTGCGATTACATGGGTGTGTGCGGGTCAGTGGTGGGACATGTGGAGCATGGCGTGTGTGGCCCGGAGTGGACACGGTATGGCACATGTGCCGGCACTGCACACACAAACGCATGCCAAGAGGGAACATTCCTGGGGTGTGCTTGATCGATAAGGGCATCGATCTTCTAAAAGCTGGGTGTATGTGAGATCCAGGCACATGGCTTAATAGGATTGATAGGATACCCATATCAACAAGTTATAACTTCTTTTTCGGAAGCTCATTCGAAAAGAACTCTAAGGTTAAGCGTGCTTTGCCTAGAGCAATGCTAGGATGGGTGACCAACCGGGAAGTGGGTAACCGGGTGCGCACGAGTGAGGACAAAGTGTGCAGAAAAGACTAGTGTTGGTCTGTGGGGCCAGTCTAGATATCCTATTAAGCTGCCAGGAGTGACACCCCCTGGGCCCAGGAGTGGATGGGGTGTTACAGAGATAATTTCTAGATCATATGCATTTAATACACATGATTATGATGTTTTAGATATATCAATACATTTTGAAACATCCTATCATCATAATTTGTGAAGACGTTTTCACAAGTCCCTATGCCAAATTTTAACCCAAATATGTTGTCACTTTGACCAAATCTTAGAGACTTTGATATTCTTGTTAGTTTAATATTCAACTTCATTTTGAAGATCTCTGAACAATTCAAATGGTTTCAGACTCATGTCTCATTTAGTAAATACATATATGCACTTAAATTTATCATGAAGCTTATGCCATAATGATGTCGACTATATTGTTGACTTATAATCATCATGCATGATATTCAACAATGCATATTTTGTTTTACTAGAATGCAGTGTTTTAGTCATCTCACTTGGTGAGACATGGTTAACCCATGTCAAAGGATCAAATATCTTAAAAGACTTTTCGTGTTTCAGCAAAACAAAACCACCATTATGACTTAAGCATTAGTGTCATTCAAAATGATGTGATTATTAAGTTTCAATATCTTTCGACATTTTTCAATGGTTTTATAAATGCTTTATACACTATTATTTAGATAAAGATAAGAACAACTCATTCATAATCGTAATGTGACCATAAAAGAAATCATTCATGGAAATAGAACAACTGATTTGTTTCTCATTAATATGAATAATTGTCTCACAAGATGTAAGACACACTAATAAGGTTTACACATAATGATTACAAAATCTTATTCAAATCCATGCTAATATGAATGATAGATGTGGAGGGAGAATGTCGTCGGCCATCAACTAGGTTGTTTGCCTTCACATCATTATCACGTCCCTTCAGCAAGCTCTTTAAGCAGATGGACCTGTTTTCATAAAATAGAACAAGTATCAATATACTTGGTAAACTGCAAATTTTTTTCCAGGAAGCATTTATAACTTGCATATCAAAATATACCTTATTCATACATGATATCCTCTTTGATTGGATCTACCTCGAGAGTTCTTAGCTCAGTTACGAACTCATGAAAGGTGAACTCTTCGTCACCCATCACGTAGTTCATGACAACATGTTTGCAGCTTGGAGGCAGCGAATGCAGCATTCCATCTATTGCAAACCTGTCAGTCATCTAGTAGTCCACATTGTATGCAAGACATCCATGCAACTCATGCATGACAACCAGGTGACACTTCAAGTTGCCATCTTACTTCATCTTGGTTGAGAGCAATTTGTTCAATAGCTAATGGTTCCCAATTGCAGGAGATCAATTGTAGTACTTTTTAATGATAAAAGGTTTTCAAACCCACGAGGAGCTTAAGGTATTGGTTACCAAGAATGGTAAATAAAACAACAAAAGGTGTTTGGGAGTTTTTGCTGTAAGGTTGGAAGTAAGTAAAATACTGAAAGTAATTTGCAATAAGTAAAAGTTCTTATGAAGAGAAAGCCTAATCCTCTATGCAGCAATAGGACAAGGTCAAGTATGAGTGATCTTATATGTGACAAGCGTTCCCGAGGGTGGCATGGATTTACTTGGCATAGAGATTTCTAAATCAACACGGTGAATATCTTGTCTAGTTTTAGTCTTTCCGGATGGAGCCTTAATTTTGTGCGGCCAACTAAAAGAACTAAAGCAGTCCCTTATGATGGATCCTACGACATAGTTAATGTGCAAACATAGTAATTATTAAGACTAGAATGTCCCACCATAGCTATAAACTCTAGGGTCTCTGATATATATCCCCCTAATGCAACTTTATGTATTGGACCATGGTTTACATGTCCTCCACGGTCCTACCCACGCCATTACACTATGGTGAAGTGATGTGCAGTCGATGTGCGCACACCACCATCACAGAACAACATAAAAGATAAAAACTAGACCAAATACTCAACATATGTCATATAGAAATCATTGCCAATTCATCTTATATCCCCAGGAACATATGAAACTAATCACAACATGGAAACATGATGGTATTCAGTAGCATTTGTGGTACAACACAATCTAAAAATATAATCTCTCCACAAGATAATATCAATTGTCCAATCTCACACATGTAAAATAGCACAAACAATTATCTAGGGTTCGATAACTTCTCAAACAATGAGGGGGATGAAGTGGATCTCGAAGATGGTGATGGAGATAGTGTTGTTCTTGGTGATGGAATGATGGAGAGGCCTGTCCCTACACCTAGGAGGAGTGGTGATGTTGATGGCGGTGATTTCCACCTCTCTGGTGCCCCGAAGCAGCAGGATTCGCCCATCGGAGAAGGAGAGAGCTTTCGCCTCCACCACCTCCTTGATAAATCTCAGAAAAATTAGGGTGTCTCCTTTGTGCCGAGACAGAGTTATGGAAAAAAGGGAGGTCGAAATGATGCCCGAGGGCCAAACGAGCCACCCACCCGCGACCAGGTAGTGGGGCCGCATGTGGTGTGCTCTTCTGGCCCTTATGGCACCTCTCGTCTGGTTCTTTCGCCCACGGTCTTTCTCCCGATGAAAAACTTGCTGTGTATTTTCCCCCGATGCATTTGACGTCCAGAAGGTCCTGAAACACCAAAAACAAGAAAAATGAAGTTTTTTGCCTCTAAGAAATTAAATACCAAAACAAAGGAATTTGTAGGGAAGTCCCGAAAATCATCTAAATATGCAAGAATAATGATATAACAATGCAAATAATAGTCTAATACGAGGATATAATGTTACTAAAATGATGATATAAAATGCAAGTATCAACTCCCCCAAGCTTAAACCTTTACTCGTCCTCGAGTAAATAAGCGAATAGATCATCACATGCATCAATGAGCTTATGGTTCATAAATAAATATGAGCATTGCATCATCATCATGTTCAGTTATTATGAAAGATTATTGAACTAAAACTCATACATATGAGGGAAACATCAATAGAGGCTCTATCAATCACCCCTTACTTTAGAACCAAAATAACCATTATGTGTGGGACAATTGAATCATACTCTTTTTCATATTTGCTCCAAGGAAAAGCATTATAGTATTTGATTGTTTGCTGAGTTCAAAGACAAGATCAACTCTCATAGAACAACAAGTTAATAGGAAGATAAATAAAAAGATAGACATGAGATTGTTTACACCCTTGCTTCTTAGTAACAAGTGTAAACCTTATTCATGGATCTTTCAATCATGTTCTTATACTAAATTCAACCTTTGTCTCACACTTTCCATGGCTAGATGAATTCACGTGTGCCTTCCTTTCATTCACTTTCCATGAGCATAAGTATTGAAATATCCATGACCCTCAATTTTCTCAAAGATACTAAGTTAAAACAAGAATGCCTCATGTCCTTTTCATATCCCTTCCCAACTTTTTATTCCACAAGACTAAATATCTACTTCAAACTGCAATCTTTCATGTCATATTGACTATTTCTTTTACTTGTTCTTTTAATGGGAGAGATTCTTGCAATTTTCCAACATAATCAAGTTAACTAAATTCAAGGCAAGATGTGACTAAAACCCCTAAACATGTCGCGTCCATTTGCATGAGTGTTACCCATAAATCTCCAAACAAGAGGGCCATGGATGACACCATACTTTAATATTCATTGATGAACCACAAGATATCAGATACATGATAATGCTCTGTGAGCTTGCAAACCTAAGAGAAATCGATAACTAGACAATAAAAGTAAACCACACCATGACTAGATAGATATGATAAACTAGTAAAAATAAAAGACTGGGAAGAACTCCCACCAAGCTTGAGCGGTTGCATATGGCTCTTCTCCTGCAGCAGGTGGGTTCTCATCATATTCTTCCACCTTCTCATCCATCTTACATGAGTAGGGACTCCCGGTGTAGAAGGACATAGGTGGATCTTTATACCTTAGGGTAGCAACCTCTGCAATCTTCTTGAAGCGCTCTTCATACTTATAGTTCTGGTTCTCCATGTCCCACATCAGGGCTTGGAACTTGTCCAGCTGTGAGATGACGTATATGTACCTCTCCTCCAAGTCCTTGAGCCTCTCCTCATATACTTTAGCCTTCTTCTTCAGCTCCAGGTTCATGAAGTGGTGGGCGTCGAGGCTGCGTTCAACAATAGTGCTATACCTAAAGATCTTCTCTTCTAGAGCATCGAGCCTCTCCTCCAACATGCTGGTGGCCTTGGGAGCCTTCACCTCCTCCACGAGCAACACCCCCTCCTTAAAGGATAGGGTTTTCAGTGGTGCCATCACAGAGTTGAGGTAGTGGTTTGCAACACCACCCTTGGCGGAGTCCTCCCCCTCTAGATTGGATTTGGAGCTTGACATGGCTTAACTCTGACATGCAGAAATAGGAGAAACAAAGATCATTCAAAAAGTCTTGGTGCAAGATTTGATCGGCAGAAGGGGGTATATATTGACGGGTTTTAGGTTAAAACGAAGAGTTAGAGTCGAAACGGGAGTCCGAGGAGAGAACGAGTAGTACACATGTGGCTAGGGGGTGGGGCCGCGTGTGCTGCTCTTTCCTCCCTCGCGACTCCGTTCCTTCCAACTTTTTGTCTCCCCTGGTTATTTCCATAAAAAATAATTGCCGTAAAATTTGATGGAATTCTGAGAAAATTCCGAGCACGAAAGCTACCTTTTATTGATTCGGGGTTTCTGAACAACACAGTTCTTTGTAACTACGGCTTCTAGTGAAGTTCAACACTTCCACCTTTCCTACAAAGCTTTTACCTGCAAGATAATGTTTAAGGTGTTGTCCATTAACTACATGAGGTTTACCTTTGATATCTCCATGGAATTGGATAAATCTTGACCGGTACACCTCCTATATGACTAATGGTCCCTGCCATTTTGAAGCCAATTTCCCTATAGAAAACTTGAAACGAGAGTTGTACAATAAAACTTGGTCACCTACTTTGAATTCCTTCAGCTTAGGTTTCTTATCGTGCTAAATTTTAACTTTATCTTTAAACTTTTTTGCACCCTCATAAGCTTCATTTCTCCATTCATCTAGCAAGTTCAAGTCAAGAATTCTTTTCTCTCCTACAGTTTTAAATTCAAAGGTTAGTTGTTTAATAACCCATCTAGATTTATGCTCTAACTCTACAGGAAGATGACAAGCTTTTCCATAAACCATTTTATAAGGAGACATTCCCATGGGATTTTTGAATGCAGCTCTATAAGCCCATAAAGCTTCAATAATTTTAAGTGGCCAATCAAATCTATACTTATTCACTATCTTCTCCAAAATGAGTTTGATTTCCCTATTACTGAGTTCAACTTGTCCACTTGTTTGAGGATGATAAGGAGATGCAAGTCTATGATTAACACCATATTTTTGCTAATATTTCCTAAGAACACCATGTAAGAAATGAGAACCACCATCAGTAATTAAAAATCTAGGTACACCAAACCTGGGGAATATGATGTCCTTGAGCATCTTCATTGCTGTGGCATGATCTGCACTTTTGGTTGGCATTGCTTCTACCCACTTAGTCACATAGTCCACTACAACCAAAATATGTGTATGTTTCGTCTTCAATTCTGGGAAAGGTCCCATGAAGTCAAATCCCCACACATCAAATGGTTCAAGAGGTAATGAGTAATTCATAAGCATTTCATTTCTCCTACCAATATTTCCTACTCTTTGACATTTATCACAAGATTTAACATATTCAACACAATCTTTAAATAGAGTAGGCCAATAGAAACCAGATTGTAATACCTTTGCAGCTGTGCAATCTCCTACATGATGCCCTCCATAGGGACTATCATTGAAATATCATATAATAGCCTGCTGTTCAAACTCAGGCACACAACGTCTAATAATACCATCAACACTCTTTTTATAAAGGAAAGGATCATCCCAAAAAAAATGTCTAAGATCATAAAAGAATTTATTTCTTTGTTGATAAGTGAAATGTGGTGGCAAAACATTCCCAATAATAAAATTCACATAGTCAGCAAACCAAGGTGATGCAACTCTGGCACTAGAAACATCAACATTCGCTGGTTGTTCATTAAAAAAACTATCATTAATAGGAATGAGATCATTAGGGATGTTTTCCATTCTAGATAAATGATCATCTACCGGATTATCTTCACCTTTCCTATCGACAATATGTAGATTAAATTCTTGCAATAAAAGAACCCATCATATTAATCTAGGCTTGGAATCTTTCTTATTCATGAGATATTTAATAGCAGAATGATCAGAGTGCACTATGACATTACAATCCACAATGTAAGGTCTAGACTTATTGCATGCAAATATCACTGCTAAAAATTCATTTTCAGTTGTAGCATAATTTCCTTGAGCACCATCAAATGTTTTACTAGCATTGTAAAGAACATTCAGTTATTATCAACATGTTGATCTAAAACTGCCCCAACTACATAATCACTAGCATCACACATAATTTAAAATGGCAAATTCCAATTAGGAGGTTGAATAATAGGAGCACTTATTAAATCATTCTTTAAAACATTAAATGAATCTACACAATCATCAGTAAAAGAAAATGGAACATCCTTTTGCAAAAGATTGGTTAGAGGCTTTGATATTTTTGAGAAATCTTTAATAAACCAACGATAAAACCCTGCACGCCCAAAAAAACTTCTTATACCTTTGATGTCCTTCGGGTATGGTAGCTTCTCAATAGCTTCTATCTTTGCTCGATCAACCAATATGCCTCTTCCAGAAACATGGTGCCCAAGAACAACACCTTCCATAACCATAAAGTTACACTTCTCCCAGTTAAGAACTAAGTGTTGGTCCTCACACTGCTGCAAAACTTTGTTAACATTGAACAAGTAGTTATCGAAGGAAGTACCATACACAGAAAATTCATCCATAAAGACTTCCATTATCTTTTCAATATAATCAGCAAATATAGCGTTCATGCATCTTTGAAAAGTAGAAGGGGTATTGTATAAACCGAATGGCATTCTTCTATAAGCAAAAGTACCAAATGGACAAGTAAAAGTAGTATTTTCTTGATCATCCTTATGAACGGAAATTTGTGAGAAACCTGAATAACCATCTAGATAACAAAAGTGAGAATGTTTAGACAATCTTTCTAGCATTTGATCAATAAATGGCAATGCGTAATGATCTTTATGAGTGGCTTTGTTTAATTTCCTATAATCAATACACATTCTATAGCCAACAACAATACGCTATGCCACAAGTTCATCTTCATCATTTGGGACAATATTCATTCCACCTTTTTTAGGCACACAATGAACATGACTAACCCACTTACTATCAACTATAGGATAAATGATACTAGATTCAATAAGTTTAATTACCTCTTTCCTTACCACTTATTTCATTTTTGGATGAATACGACATTGATAATCGACAACAGGCTTGGCATCTTCTTCCAAATTAATGTATTCATACATAGAGTTGGACTTATACCTTTTAGATACTCAAGAGAATATCCAATAGCTACTCGATGAGCTTTCAATACATCAAGTAATTTATCTTCTTCTTCAACTTAAAGGTTAGCGCTAATAATAAAAGGATATATCTTCTTTTCATCTAAGTATGCATATTTCAACTCTTTAGGCAAAGGTTATAATTCAAAACTAGGATCCTCTTTAGGCGGTGTCAACTTCCCTAAATTATTAGATGAAATATGTAATTGCAATTGTGGTGGTTGTTGTGCCAGTATTTATTCTAAAACTTCCTTTTCTTCTTCATTAAATGGTTCATCTTGATTTAGCATACATCGCTCAAATGATGAGGCTACAACTACATAAGCAAGAGTTTCCACGATATCTGTAGAAAATAGTTCATTCTTTGAATGTTTGTCAGAGAAGTTAGAAAAATTGAACTCAAGTTTTTCTCCAGCACATTTAATAAACACTTTCTCTTTAGGTAAACTAATTTCCGCACCAACAATATGTAAGAAAGGTCTACCAAAAATAATAGGACAAAATGAATTTTGAGGACAACTAAGCACTACAAAATTAGCAAGACATTTTATTTTACGTACTAGCACTTCAACATCTCTAACAATTCCAAAAGGACAAACATATTCTTTATTAACAAGTTGGATGGTCATACCTATCCCTTCCATGGTTATGGGATCAATATCAGGTTTGATTTCAAGATACAGATAATATGGTGTAACACTTATGCTTTCTCCAATATCACATAGACCATGATAACAAAAAGTTCCAATAGAACATGATATAATAGGCTTGCCAACTTTGGAAGAATTCCCCTTTATTTCCTTGGTAGCAACTTCACATAAATAAACATTGCAAGGGTCTTCTTCATTTAATTGTTTGATAACCGAGATTTGATGGTCCACATTCACTTGTTCATATGGCTTAGAGAATCTTCTCTTACTCTTGTTAGTAACAACAACAAGTAGATTCTCCTTAACTTTATCAGGATATGGAGGATATTCAATGTATTCTTCAGCTCTCACAGATGATACTTGATCCACCTGTTTAATAACTTTAGGGACAACAATAGAATGTTTAACAGGTTCAACATAAACATCAAATCCCTCTTTGGGAACACCAATATGATCAGCAAAAGATTTAACTATTTCAATTAAAACATAAGGATCAAGACCAAATTTATCACCAAGATTCTCAAACAAAGTAGTAGTAGAGAAATTCTCTACACATGAATATTCATTCCAAGCGAGGTACGTTACCTTTGTCGAGATCCCAATTACCAGTATTCTTAGAAATAGTTTCGAATAAGTTCCATGCTTGTTCTATAGTGTTGTTGGTAAAACTCACTCCAAAAGAATTATCCTAAAATTCCTGTTGTTGTCTTGGCATCCTTACATAGAAATTTATCAATATAATTTCATAGTAAGATCAAGGCAAGGATTCCTGCGAAGAAGTTCCTTTCACCTCCCCCAAGCTTGAGTAATACTCTCTCCCTTGTGAGGCCAAAAGTTAAATATATAGTAGAGATTATCATAAGCTTCTTTAGGAGTAAAGAATTTAAGAAAGAAAGCCTTCCTCAAAGTTTCCTAAATAGAGCTGCATTCTTCATCCAAAGACCTGAGCCATAAGCGAGCATTACCAGATAAAGATAATATGATCACTTCCTTTTTACCTCATCATCTGAAATACCAGGAAGCCTAAATAGAGAGCATATGTCTTCAATCATCTCCACATGTTCATGTGTGGACTTACTTCCATCTCGTGTAAAATCTTGCTTCATAATTCTTTTAACATGAACAATGGGAATTTTATATCACACTTCAGGCTCATGAGGTTTATCAATGATATCAACTTTGTTTCAAATGCTATTATCATATTCATGTAAAGCAAGTTTCAGCGAGGAACGATCCAGTAAATCCATAGTAACAACAGAATAAAACAGTGAAATAAAAATTAGCTTCCAAGATTTTCTTACCAAACCTCTTACCAATAGTGCGACGCTCCCTGACAATGGCTCTAGAAAGAGTGTCTTGATGGCTCCCAAGTGCAGGAGATCAATTGTAGTAATTTTAAATTAGAAAAGTTTGTCGAACCCACGAGCAGCTAAAGGTATTGGTTAGCAAGAATGGCAACCAATACAATAAAAGTTGTAGGTGTTTTTGGAGTTTTTGTTGTAAGGTTGCAAGTAAGTAAAATACTGAAAGTAAAATGCAATAAGTAAGAAAAAGCCCAATCCTCTATGCAGCAAGAGGACAAGCTCAAGTGTGTGATCATATATGTGACAAGCGTTCTCGAGGGCGGCATGTATTTACTTGGCATAGAGATTTCTAAATCAACACGGTGAATATCTTGTCTAGTTTTAGTCTTTCCGGACGGAGCCTTAATTTGGTGCAGCCAACTAAATGAACTAAAGCACTCCCTTATGATGGATAATACCGTCAAGTTAATGTGCAAACATAGGAATTATTAAGACTAGAATGTCCAACCATAGCTATAAACTAGGGTATCCGATATATATCCCCCTAATGCAACTTTATGTATTGGACCATGGTTTACGTGTCCTCCACGGTCCTGCCCACGCCATTACACTATGGTGCTGTCCTAGACCCTAAAGGTGAAGTGATGTGTAGTCGATGTTCACACACCACCATCATAGAACAACATAAAAGATAAAAGCTAGACCAAATACTCAACATATGTCATATAGAAATCATTGCCAATTCATCCTATGCCCCCAGGAACATATGGAACTACTCACAACATGGAAACATGATAGTATTCAGTAGCATGTGTGGTACAACACAATCTAAAAATATAATCCCTCCATAAGATTATATCAATTGTCCAATCTCACACATGTAAATTAGCACAAACAATTATCTAGGGTTCGATAACTTCTCAAACAACAAGGGGGATGAAGTGGATCTCGAAGATGGTGATGGAGATGGTCCTGGTCTTGGTGATGGAGATGATGGAGAGGCCTCCCCCTGCACCTAGGAGGAGTGGTGATGTCGATGGCGGTGATTTCGCCCTCCCTGGTGCCCTGGAGCAGCAGGATTTGCCCCTCCCAAAGAAGGAGAGAGTTTTCGCCTCCGCCACCACCTCGATAAATCTGGGAAAAATTAGGGTGTCTCCTTTCTGTCGAGACGGAGTTGTGGACAAACGGGGAGGTTGAAATGATGCCCGAGGGCCGAACGAGCCACCCAATCGTGGCCAGGTAGTGGGGCCGCGTGTGGTATGGTCTTCTAGCCCTTGTGGCTCCTCTCGTCTAGTTCTTTCGCCCATCGTCTTTCTCCTAATGAAAAACTTGTTGTGTATTTTTCCCCGATGCATTTGACGTCCAGAAGGTCCTGAAACACTAAAAACAAGAAAAAAGAGGTTTTCTGCCTCCTAGAAATTAAATACCAAAACAAAAGACTTTGTAGGAAAGTCATAGGAATCATCTAAATATGCAAGAATAATGATATAATAGTTCAAATAACATTCTAATATGAGGATATAATGTTACTAAAATGATGATATAAAATGCAAGTATCAATTGCTCATACTTCATAAGCCTGAAATGTGGTGTGAATAGTTCCTTCAACTCAACTACCATCTCAATTGCGTTGGTGCCGAAGAAACGTATCCGCAACTCAGTCTCCATTGAATGGAGCATGGCGCATTGAACAACAATGGAGGTGTCACATTGAGCACACTAATATTTATTATCTTGCTCACTTGAAGAGTCATCAGGATAATCTCCTAGTGGTTCTTGTATCACGTGGAGTAGATCGTTTATGTCAAGGGTATCCCTAAGATGCTCTGAAAGGATCGTATGGGCACCTCGAGGGGGGGGGGGCGGTGAATAGGTGCTACTTAAAGTTTTACTCTTTTTCAATTTAGGGTTTGACATGAAAGGTAAATTCTCTAGATTATGCAACTATGGTGAATTTACCTATATGACAAACAAGCACAAACTAAGCAATAACTAGAAAAGTAAAGTGCGGTAAAGGATAGAAGTAACCAAAGTGAAGCACACAGAGACACAAGGATTTGTTTCCCGTAGTTCCTTCCTTTTGAGGGGAAGTACGTCTACGTTTGGAGAGGGGGTGGTTTCAAACCACCAACGCCACGAGACGCCTCCCTTGTTTTCCGATGAACCTCACCCCAATGGGTTCCATTCACCTCTTCCACTATACGGCAACCTTCGAGGTGGAAGCCGACACCTTTACAACGAGTTCGGGGCACACATCCACAACTCAATTGGAGGCTCCCAAGTACAAGCTAGCTGTCAAACAATCAAAGACAAGCTAGTAAGAACCAAATCACAAGCTAGGTTTTCCAATGAAACACTAGAGCAAGGGGCCCTCAAGTGAATGAGGGGGAAATGAAGATCTCTCTTGGTGAAGATGTAGATCAAGGCCTCCTCCTTCGATTCTCCAAAGATCAATGACTTTGGATGGTTGAGTGAGGAGATCCTGTGGATTTGGTGGCTCTAATGGTGCTGGAGTTCTTGAGATGGACGAGCAGCTTCCAAGGTAGAAGAAGAGGCCTTTATATAGGCCCCCTAGAAATGGAGCTGTTGGGAGCCACTTGCCACAGACAGTCCGGCCAGAACCAGCCGGAGACTCCGGGTGAGACCAGCCGGACACTCCGTCCTAGCCATGTTTCCGGATAGAATCCGGGAAGTGTCCGGGGAGTGTCCGAAAACCTGTTCTGAGTGTCTAGAGAAGTTTCCCACTTCTCATTGGCGGACAGTCCGGCCGAATCCCACCGGACACTCTGGCCTGGATCAGCCGGACAGTCCGGCTGGGACTTATTCCTTGCAAAGACCTGACCCAGGGAGGCTCTTTTTCCTTTATTGCACCATACATGGGACAGTTGGAATCTCCTAAAACATTTAGCATATGATTAAACTTATCCAAGTGTTGTCACCAAACATCTAAATAATAGTAAGGGCATAAATGCCCTTTCAATCTCCCCCTTTTCGGTGTTTGATGACAACCCAAGGATTTGCAAAAGGGATAGCTATAAATGTTCACAAGTGGAGAAATACAAAATATAGCGAGGCTCCCCCTAGATGTGTGACCAATTTTTGCTTTGCATTTGAATACATGATCACACACCATAGGATTACATCCTCTCTAGATTTTGTAGCTAGCAATATATGACATGATATATAAACACAACTAGATCAATAAGCTAGGCATAGATATAACATAGTCACTTAACACAACCAGGTAGGCATGTATCAACACAACAAAGTACTCAAATAGTAGGATAAAGACACGAAGCTTCAAAGAGGCAAATCGAAATAACGTGAAGCTCGTGTACCCATGCAAATCCCCGGTAGCAACCTAATAAAGGGGCTACTTCTCCCCTTTGGCATCGAGATGCCAAAAAGGTAAAAGAGCACAACTAAAGCGTCCCAAGGCCAACTCTAGCCACTGTAGTCGTCATCGTCGTCCTCCTCCTCCTCCTCCTCATCCTCGTCCTCATCATCCTGATCCACCTAAGTAGAGCTCTGGCTGTGAGGGCGAGAAGAAGAAGATACATCCTCAAACATGGACCAATCTAGACTCTAGTGACCATAGGAGAGTGTGCCATCAGATGACTGCTGCTGAGAAGGATCAACATCCATAGGCTGGTTGATCGACTTGAGCTCCTTCATCACGTTCCTGTTCACCTTGTATGCATCTTACTGACCATGGAGAATGTCAATGTTCTGGCATAGAAGAAGCTTCTTCCACCAGGAGGCCTTCTTCACCTTCTTGTGCACTTCCTCCTTGGAGGTGGTGAAGCGGTATGCATTGCTGGCATGCTTCATGCGAGGACCACGAGTCACATCCCCTGAAACCTCCTCAGAAACATCACCACTGTTAGAGGCATCTATCTCATCATCCTCAAAAATATCCTGAGCAGGGGTGTAACCACGAGGTGCCTTGGAGGTAGGGGCACCCTTCCTCTGAAACTTGGCAGGGAGATGAGCAACAAGCTCAGTGTACAGCAGTGGAGTGACTGGAGCCTGAGCAACAATGAGCTTCATCACATATGGAGCAAAAAGAGGGCACTTCTTGTCAGTGATGCACTTGTACATATCCTGATAGATGAAGTCCATGACATCTATGGTACGACCTGGGTGAGCTAGACCGTGAACATATACGGAGTAGGCATGGGCCATAAGATTGATCTCAGCACCCCGCATCTCATCCTTGTTGCCCGCCTTGGGAGTGAGAGTGTGGCGGAACATGTGGAGCGGGATGTTGTAAATGAGCTTGATATTGGTGGTTTGGCCAACCACACCATTCTGAGAGTAGATAGGGGCCAATAGCTGTTTGTTATACGCCTGACCATGCACATGCATCCGGTGACCACTGTGAGCATTGGGGTTGAAAGGCACACCAAGGAGATGGGAAAACTGAGCCATGCTGGAGCGACATCTTGTAGTGCCAGATATCCACTCAAGGGGAACATCAGGAGTGTCCCCAAAAACCACCGTGGCATAGAACTACTAGACCAACTCAATGTTGTAATCTTCTCTTGTTTGAAAGATGGTGTGTAGTCCCATCTTCTCAGTCACCCAGAGAGCGTCCTCAGAGTACCTGTGTGTCAGGAGCTTCGGAATATCCAACCACTGCATAGGGCACACAGGAGTCCTGAAAGCAAAAAACACCTCAGAGAAGAGCAGGGCCTGCTCATTCCTCCAGAAGCGAGGATCCTCAGAAGTGCACTACAAAGAATAGAATTGCTAGACACGCATCTCCACAAACTCTTCGGTGCCCAAATTTGCCAAAGTGGTCAAAGACTCAAATTTCATGCGCTTGTCTTAATCCCTCTTTAGTTTTCAGACCTTCTCCTGCTTTGCTGCAACACGGTCACGAGCAGCCTGCCTGGCCATGGATGGATCCACATGAACCTCATTCTCTTCATCACGGTACCGGCGAGGACGAGCTTTCTGACTGGCCCTAGAGCGACGAGGACGGGAGCTACCTATGAATTCAGAGTAGAGAGATAGCAGCAGGGTAAGCACATTTGTCCAGAAGGAGAAAGCACATAGCAGTAGTGGAAGGAATACCAGATCAAAAGCAGATCGAGGAAACCCGGACTGTCCGGCAAAATCGAGCCGGAGACTCCGCTAGGGGCGGACAGTCCGGTGCATACATGTCATCCGCCTTGTACCCACCGGACTGTCCGGCGAGAGATCTGGTGATTTTTCCGGGCAGTGCGAATGTACTCAATCGGAGTGGATCGGGATTTCTAGGACTACTACTAAGACGCCATATGCACGTAGCGATGAATCCATGGATCAAGATAGGTCATTGCCTCCAAAAAAGCATCTAGAGGAAACCCTAGAGATGTATAAGAGGGGGAGGCAAGTACCAGCATCCATGGGGCCTTCACCGGAGGGGAACGGGTCCCAGCGGCAAAGGGATGACAATGGCCGGCGGCAACGGTCAAATACGGGGTGGAGAGGCCCTCCCGGTGAAGATCTTTGTCGGGGGCAGTAGGTTGTGGAGAGAAGAGAGTCGGGGGAAGAAGGAGGACTAAACCGTCCACTTCCCCTGACCCCTTTTATAAGACTGAAACTGTTGGGGCCGGACTGTCCGGGCGAAATTAGCCGGAGTGTCCGGCCATGCCGGACTCTCCGATCGGTACAGGGCGGACATTCCGGTCCCCACGACCATAAAACTCCAGGTACAATATTTGGACAAATGTGTGGCAAGAGGAGCATGTTTAGGTATGAGTATAGGCCTGGGATTCAGAAGATGTACTGTGAAAAACCAAACAACCATAGATAGTCAAAATATGGCAAATTAAGATCCAAACCACACAAGTCAAGACCCAACTCTTCAAATATGAAGAGGGTGGTGGCCGAGGCCACCATGTAAGAGATTGTGGTATGACACCGGGAAGAATTATCCTTGGGTTCATTGCCACTACTCATCAATGAAGCTCACATATCAGTAAATGATATTAGGAGGATTGAATTTCTTAATGTTGGCATTATGGGGGGAGGGATAGTCCAATGTATTAGAACCGCACTCACCCCATATCCATGGCTGCACCTAAACCAAATAGAGTTAAGATATAGGTGAGTATGCAAGGTGATCAAGTCAAGCTCCTAGAATCTATGATATTTAGTTCATTCCTCAAATAACAAAGCCTTGCTTCATCAAGTGGCTTCGTTAAAATGTCTACAAGTTGGTCTTTGGTTGATACATAGGATAGCTCAATATCACCTCAAGCAACATGATCTCTAATGAAGTGATGACGAATCTCAATATGCTTTGTCCTTGTATGATCTATTGGGTTATATGCAATCTTGATGGCACTTTCGTTGTCACATAGAAGAGGCACTTTGTCACAATGGACACCATATTCCGTTAAAGTTTGCCTCATCCATAGCAATTGTATACAAGCACTAGCATCTGCCACATACTCGGCTTCGGCGGTGGAAAGAGATATACAATTTTGCTTCTTAGAAGACCAACACACCAAGGACCTCCCAAGGAATTGGCAAGCCCCGGAGGTTGATTTCCTATCATCCTTGTCACCAGCCCAATCTGAATCCATGTACCCACAAAGAGAGAAAGTTGAGCCCCTAGGATACCAAATACCATAGTTTGGGGTATGAACCAAATATCGAAAGATTCTCTTGACTACCATCAAATGGCTTTCTTTAGGAGCCGCTTGATATCTTGCACACACTCCTACACTCAACACAATATCGGGTCTAGATGCACAAAGGTAAAGCAAAGCGCCAATCATGGATCGGTATACCTTTTGATCCACATCTTTACCATTTGGGTTTAGTTCAAGATGAGTCTTTGTTGCCATGGGAGTGGGAGATCCATTTAGGTCTTTCATGTTGAATCTTTGGAGCATATCTTGAGTATACTTGGCTTGGTTGAAGAATGTACCTCCTCTCACTTTCTTGATCTCAAAACCAAGAAATACTCTCAATTCTCCCATCATAGACATCCTGAACCTGTCAGTCATAAGCTTTGAGAATTCATCATTAAAAGCTTTGTTAGATGAGCCAAAGATAATATCATCTACATAAATTTTGC
Source organism: Avena eriantha (assembly GCA_910589775.1). Taxonomy (NCBI): domain Eukaryota; kingdom Viridiplantae; phylum Streptophyta; class Magnoliopsida; order Poales; family Poaceae; genus Avena; species Avena eriantha. The sequence continues at coordinate 492,090,652 of OU342741.1, read as the reverse complement.
ATACAAAAAGTTCCCCATTGACCCTGTTGGTAAAAAGAGTGGGATCGATTTTCCTAACCTCAAACCCACGATCTAACAACAACTCTCTAAGATGCTCATACCACGTGCGTGGGGCTTGCTTGAGCCCATAGACTGCCTTATCGAGTTTGTAGACATGGTTTGGAAAGTTGGGATCCTCAAATCACAGGGGTTGTTTCACATATACCAATTCATGCAATGGACCATTAAGAAATGCACTTTCTACATCCATTTGTTGTAGTTTAAATTTATGATGTGCCGCATAAGCAAGAAGGATATGGATGGACTCAAGGCGAGCCATGGGAGCATAAGTCTCTCCATAATCAATGCCTTCAATTTGAGAGAACCCTTGTGCAACCAATCTTGCCTTGTTCCTTATCACAATTCCATGCTCATCTTGCTTGTTCTTGAAAATCCACTTGGTTCCTATAACATTGCGGCAATATTTTGGCTTTTCCACTTACTTCCATACTTTGTTTCTCTCAAAGTTGTTGAGCTCTTTGTGCATTGCATCCAACCAATCCGAATCTTCAAGAGCTTCCCATACTTTCTTTGGTTCCACCATGGAAATGTGTGCTTGGTGCTCACCAAAGTTCTTCAGTTGTGCTCGAGTAGATATCCCTCTTCTTAGATCTCCTACCACATTCTCAAGAGTGTGGTCTCTTAATTCCAATATTCTATCCATTCTAGCTTGGCGATGAGTTTCGATCTCCTTGTTGTTTCTTGGGGGGATCACTTCATCATTTTGGTCCTCGTCTTGACCATCAACTTGACCTTGATCATCATTAGAATTATTTTCTTATGTAAGAGGCAAAGATTGAACTTGGTCTTGATCAAGCATACTCCTAGACAGGCATTGAGCTTTCCTTATGGCAGTTTCTATAGATCTTCCTCGTGTAATAGCCTTAGCACCACTGGACATTCTAGAAAATGGAGATTCAAGTAACTCCTGGCTAGAGGTTTCTTCTTGATCAGCAGGTTGAGGGTCCACAACTTGTCTTTGGCATGGGTCATTGTCCTCCTCGACAGTAGCTTGTTGAAGTTGTGAAGATGAGGGCTCCACTTGAGTAGAGCATAGTTCTTCTCGATCCACCATAAGGGGTTCCTCAATAGGGCGGATGAAACCCGCACCCATTATTCCTATGGCATCCTGAGGGATTTCATCATCCACATCACAAACATCAACATGCCCCGCTTGGGGACCATCATATTCTTCAAACACCACACTGCAAGATTATATGACAATTCCGGAGAGCTTGTCATAGATTCTATAAGTGTGGGATTCGAGACCATAACCAACAAAAATACCCTCTAATGCTTTGGAATCAAACTTGGATAAATGAATGCCCTTAATGCGATAGAAGCACTTACAACTGAATGCCCGAAAGTAAGAAACGTTGGGCTTGTTACCGGTAAGGATTTCATATGGAGTCTTGATCAATTCTTTGCGAAGGTAGAGACGGTTTGATGCATGGCATGCGGTGGAGATAGCTTCAGCCCAAAAATTGTATGGAGATTTAAATTCCGCTAACATAGTCCTTTCCATGTCAATAAGAGTCCGCTTCTTCCTCTCAGCTACACCATTTTGTTGAGGGGTATATCCAGCGGAATATTGATGTTTTATTCCCTCATCACTAAGAAATCATTTAATGTGTAGTTCTTGAACTCGGTACGATTGTCACCTCTTATTGTTAATACTGGGACATTGTGTTGACGTTGAGCCATGTTGATGAAGTCAATGAAGTTCTCTTGGGTCTCACTTTTTAACTTGAATAAATATACCCAAGTGTATCTTGAGTAGTCATCAACAATCGCCAAAAAATATTTCTTCCCACCAAGACTCGCATGAGACGGAGAACCAAAGAGATCCACATGAAGGAGCTCCAAGATCCTCTTGGACTTGATGTAGTTCTTTGGCTTGTGGGGAGAATCATGCATCTTTCCTTCAACACATGCCCTGCAAACAAGGTCTTTGGCAAAGCAAACATTTTGTTTTAGTCCAACAATATGACCATCCTTGTGGAGGCTTTGCAAAGTTCTCATGTTGACATGGGCTAGACGGCGATGCCATAGCCAACCCACATCGGCCTTTCCGAATAGGCACATCGGACTTGAAGTGGTTTTCCCCGAGAAGTCCACCACATATAAGTCATTCTCGATGTACCCACGAAAGAAACCTTTAGAGACTTGCTCCACATGAGGATCACAATATCATTATCAATAAAGATGGCAAAACCCATCTTCCCAAGAGCACGGACTGAAAGTAAATTATAGCCAAGGGTCTCAACAAGCATGACGTCAACGAGAGTGATATCGTGTGCAACCACAACTTTGCCGAAACCCATTACCTTAGACTTTGACTTGCCGGCATATGTCACAAATATTTGATCAACATTTGGTCTCAACTCCTTGACACTAGACGCGCTTCCGGTCATATGACTTGTACATCCACTATCAAGCACCCATTTTGACCCTCCGGAAGCATAGGTCTACAAAAGATCAAACTAGTTTTTAGGTACCCATTTTTCAATGGGTCCTCTTTTGTTAGCAACAAGGGTCTTGGGAACCCAAATAGACCATGCAATATGACCATCAAATGGGCCAACATATTGTGCATACACATCACCATAATAATCACGCATTAAAACATAATGAGGGTTAGCACTACCCGCAAAATCATCATGAGACATAGTTTTGCCACTTGTGGTCTTACTTCCCACAATGACCTTGTTCTTTTCTTGGGCCGGCTTGGCCTTCTTCTTCTTGTTATTTTTCTTCTTGGCTTTAGAGATAAAACCAATGCCCCCTTTTTCACCAATTGACCTTTGCTTGCTCAAGAGATCATTAATAGACTTGTTTCCTTTTGGAAAGGAGGTCTTAGCTAGCTCCCCCTTCAACCTAGCATGTTCTTCAAGTGTATTTGTACAACTAGAAGGAATGAACGTACTAGGTGAGGGAGTATTGATCAATTGATTTGGAAGCTTTTTACGAGACTTTGTGAGCGACAAGAGTTCACCTTCCAAGGCCTTGTGAGCCTTGTCAAGTGACCTAAAGTCCTCGACAAGTTTTTCATGAACAACATCAAGCTCAATCTTTTCCTTTTTATCCTTTTCATATTTAGCAATAGCATGATCACATTCCTTGATGAGTTTATTAATAATGAGATAATTTGCATCATCAAGACCCTCTAGTTTAGTTTCAAGAGATAATCTAGTTTCTTGTTCTTCTTCTAGGGCATTATTTAGAGATTCTACCTCAATCATGTGCTCTCTCCCTAATTGACATCTCTCATCTAGAAGTTCTTGTGTGTGTGCAAGTTGATTTAAGAGGTCGACAACATGTTTCTTGTGTTCCCCTAGCAAGTTGTTCATGAACACACCAAAAGCAACTGATTCCTTTTTGACCTCAAGAGACAACTCATCGTCAAAATCATCATCATTGATTAGGGAGGTGGAGTGTGTTGATGATAATACCTCCGTTCCTCTTTCCATAAGGCAAGTGACGTTCTTGTTGGAGATATTCTCATTTGGAGAGTCGAAGAGGGAGAATGACGGGGTAGAGGTAGTGGCAAGAGCCGCCACACCACTTGATGTATCCTCTTCTTCATCTTCATCATCATCATCATCATAAGAGGAGTACTCTTCATGTGTGATCAAGAGAATTTCTCCCGGCTTCTTGTTGATTGAGTTCCTTTTGATGAAGGGTTTCTTGTAGGGAGCTTTGGAGGTCTTCTTCAACACAAGTTTACCCACATGGTCTTCTCTTTTCTCATAGGGACAAGCCAAAACGAAGTGATAGTGGTCACCACAATTGAAACAAGTTCTCAACTTGGACCCATTGTCTCTTCTCCCATTGGGGTTGCTTCTTCGTTGCATTTCCATCTTGGCCTTGGCGGGATCTTTCCAAAAGTTTCTTGCATAGAAGGCCATGTATTCACCATGAGAAATCTTGACATCTTCAGGGTGGCTCATTGAAGGTCCCTTATCACTTCCTTCATCTTCATCATACTCCACAACCTTGGCCTTCAAGGCAAGATTGACACCACTACTCATTCCAATGGCACGAGCACGGGCGTCTTTGGCATTCTTGGCAGCAACCTTGAAGGTGACCATCTCTTGCATCACTTCATTGGAGGTCATGAGATGGTAGTTGTGTCTTCCTTGGAGACTCTTCAAGTCAGTAGGCTCAAAAGACATGAGTGCACTCACATACTTCCTCTTGATCCAAGTATCATCAATGTGAGAGGCGCCAACATTCCTGAAAGTGGTGGCTGTGGATTTGAGTCTTCGATACATGTCTTCATGATCCTCACCATCCTTCATGAAGAAACCTTCGACCTCATTGCTTAAGGAATCATATCTATTTCTCCTCATACTCTCATTGCCAACAAACAAGTCATGAGAGCATCCCAAGCTTCCTTGGCGGTGTTGTAGTGCTCAATGTGGGGAAAATCCTTTGGCCCCACTCCAAGTTGAATCATGTGCAAGGAAGTTGCATTGAGTTTGCTATTGACCACTTCTCTTCTAGTCAAATTGGTTGGATTCTCAATTTTGAGTCCTTCTTCAATAATATTCCACAAATCAATGCAGGAGCTGCGCACATGAGATTTCATTAAGACTTGCCATTGAGCAAAATTATGTGCAGCTAACTTAGGTGGGTCGCCTCTATTATTTATATGTGGATGAGGGATAGGGGGGTCAGGAGAGTACCATCCGGGAACCATATGGAACTCTTCCTTCCCATCACTCTTTTTGGTGGTGGAGTTAGTGGAATTATGTTCATCCCCCACCACTTCCTCCAAAGGCTTAGCCGGAGCATTAGCCTTTGGGTTTGGTGGTGATTCCTCTAGAGAGGGAGGAGGTGAGGTTTGCTTATCCCTAACAAGTTGCTCAACACGTTGACGCAACTGTTGGATTTCGCTGCCCAAGGTAGAGCTCAAGCTTGTTTCCAACTTCTTGAGATCTACCATGGTCACCGAATGGCTAGTCTCACTTTCTCCCTCCTCTAGGTTGCCCATAATCTCTTAGGCGGTTAAGCCCGAATAAAGAGCCGAGGCTCTGATACCAATTGAAAGGATCGTATGGGCACCTAGAGGGGGGGGGGGTGAATAGGTGCTACTTCAAATTTTACTCTTTTTCAATTTAGGGTTTGACATGAAAGGTAAATTCTCTAGATTATGCAACTATGGTGAATTTACCTATATGACAAACAAGCACAACCTAAGCAATAACTAGAAAAGTAAAGTGCGGTAAACGATAGAAGTAACCAAAGTGAAGCACACGGAGACACAATGATTTGTTTCCCGTAGTTCCTTCCTTTTGAGGGGAAGTACGTCTACGTTTGGAGAGGGGGTGGTTTCAAACCACCAACGCCACGAGACGCCTCCCTTGTTTTCCGATGAACCTCACCCCAATGGGTTCCATTCACCTCTTCCACTATACGACAACCTTCGAGGTGGAAGCCGACACCTTTACAACGAGTTCGGGGCACACATCCACAACTCAATTGGAGGCTCCCAAGTACAAGCTAGCTGTCAAACAATCAAAGACAAGCTAGTAAGAACCAAATCACAAGCTAGGTTTTCCAATGAAACACTAGAGCAAGGGGCCCTCAAGTGAATGAGGGGGAAATGAAGATCTCTCTTGGTGAAGATGTAGATCAAGGCCTCCTCCTTCGATTCTCTAAAGATCAATGACTTTGGATGGTTGAGTGAGGAGATCCTGTGGATTTGGTGGCTCTAATGGTGCTGGAGTTCTTGAGATGGACGAGCAGCTTCCAAGGTAGAAGAAGAGGCCTTTATATAGGCCCCCTAGAAATGGAGCTGTTGGGAGCCACTTGCCACAGACAGTCCGGCCAGAACCAGCCGGACACTCCGGGTGAGACTAGCCGGACACTCCGGCCTGGCCATGTTTCCGGCCAGAATCCGGGAACTATCCGGGGAGTGTCTGAAAACCTGTTCTGAGCCTCTGGAGAAGTTGCCCACTTCTCATGGGCGGACAGTCCGGCCGAATCCCACCGGACAGTTAGGCCTGGCCGGACACTTCGGCCTGGATCAGCCGGACAGTCCGTCTGGGACTTATTCCTTGCAAAGACCTGACCCAGGGAAGCTCTTATTCCTTTATTGCACCATACATGGGACAGCTGGAATCTCCTGAAACATTTAACAGATGATTAAACTTATCCAAGTGTTGTCACCAAACATCAAAATAATAGTAAGGGCATAAATGCCCTTTCACGCTCGAACCAGTATATGAAGTTTGACCCGTCTTGTTTAGGTTTCACATCATGCAAGAAGATCCCATAGTTGAAAAAACTCACTGAGATAGGCTATGATCAACAAGGATATCTACAAAGATATTTAGACTAGGTTCATAATGTTAGTTCAACTTTATAATAAAATTATCAATTGAGCTACCACTTAAACTATCTTCCCCTAGATGGTTTTAGTGATTACACAATCCCCTTACACTATATCAGTCCCGATCGTCATGACCTTTGATACAGCTGTTGGGTAGACAACACAGTGTCGATCACAACACACATGTGACTCATGCTCGATCTTTTGATATTCTCATGTTCCAAAGCTATGTTTGTACATGCTAGGCTCACCAACTCAACCTTAGCGTATTCACAGTGCATACATGGCTTGCACCCACTGTATGTGAACATCGACATGTCTAGCACCCGGTCGTCACGGCTTGATTCCTAATGATGGAATTTCATGGTGGTTGCACACGACTAGGAGAACACTACGGTTGGTATTAAATAGGGATCGTCTTATTTAAAGCTAACTTAGTGTGACTAATGTAGCACACAATAATATGTATAAGGTATCAACATCACATGCAATAATAGTGATATGATATGGTCCTTCTCCATGTGCCATGATCTCCATCGAGCGTTTTGGTATGGCGCCAAGTCCATGGTGCCACTAGTTGGTCATCGCAATAATGATAATTACTACACTATTTAGTAACATAGAGTAAACTAATTTACCTCAATCTCGACCAAGACCATATCACATCATATGGCCCCTACAAAATAAAGTTAGACGCCCCTATCTTATCATTTGCAAGTTTTATGTGGCTATTAGGAGTTCACGACAAAACGTTTCTACCTACAAACTTCCAACCACAACATGGATCAAACAGTTGTCTCTACTAGACCCCTTTCGGGGACCTCCGTTGCAAATGCTATATCAACTACTGAAAGAGATACAAACACCCGATAGACACTTATATGGTACAAGCCGTATATTGAGCGTGGAACCAGTATCGCGTAAGCTTATGCATAATGTCGGTTCAGGCCACTTCATCAATCGGTGTCATGATATAAACAAGTACACGTGGGAGGGTAAAAACTAGAGGATCAACTCCCACACTTCAATGCATGTTCTAATTGTACAAACAGTACTACACATAGATCGGCTCCGAAACCACTTAAGGGTTTGGTAGCAGAAAAAATAATTTTTCATGACTAGCACAATACCCAATTTCCAGGATCTATCTATGAGTAATATTGTAATGGAGAAGGTTTCCGTAAAATACCCTTGAAGACCAAACGCGCTTAACGTTCCGAGGGGAACATGGCTGAAGTAGAAGAGACCATAGCCTACCTCAATGTCGCAAAACTCCTCACAAGTCACCCAGGTCCTTGCACGATAGCCTACGTGCTACAAATGGCAGCACCTCCATGGTTTTGGCACACGCCCGGTGTACGATGATGACCTCCGGCTCACTGATCACTATCGTGAGTGCGGAAGTAGATCTTCTAGCTGAGATCTCTAGAGCACAACAGCGTGCTGCAACGAAGCACTCCCTTGCACGCGCAACCCTAACTCAGGGCCACAGTTGCAAGAGAGATCGAAGAGAGAGGAGAGAGAAATTCTCTAAGGAAAATACCTTAGAAAATCTCTCAATTTATTGTGTATTTTTGTCCTATAGGACCCTCCTATATATAGAAGAAAATGAGAGACTCCACCCTCCTCAAGTCCCGAGGTGGGACTAAACCTTGAGGAAGTGGAGGCACAAGGGGAGGAGGAGAAGGCGCCGATTGGCCGAGTGGGCCCTAGCACACACGCGGCCTGAAGTTGCGTGGCGGCTGCGTGGGCCCCACCCACGCAGCGGCTTCCCCCTTTTCCCATTTGGGGTGGCTTGCCCTGTTGGGCCCCTCTCTCCTTTGGGGATTCGGCCCATTAGGGGAAGTTACCCTTTAAATTTAATAATAAATATTTATTTAATATTAATTACATTAATTAATACATAAATGCATATTTTCAAATTCCTTTTGACTCGATACACCTTTCCATTCTGAACAACTTCGGATCCTCCCAAAATGATTCTGGTTTTCTCTTGAAACAATTCTGATGTTCTCTCTTTCTTACTCCGATGATTCCATTATATCCAAAACAATCTCTGATTCTCTTCGCACCCTTAAGTGTGTTACCCTACGGTTCAGGAACATCACAGACATGATTAATACCTCTCCCATATCAATGATAAATATCAAGACAAGTATGCCCATAATGACTAATAACCCACAAGTGTAGGGGATCACCGTAGTACAATTCAATAAGTTTTTTAGTGTCGAACCCACGAGGAGCTGAAGGTAAACTATCTATTCTCTAAACTCCTATAACCCACTTATATGGCCTTCTATGTAAAGCTAGAATCTAAAGTGTGTGTGTGTGTGTGGTTGTTTTTGGTATTAACTAGAAAACAAATAAAGTACGTGTTAGTGGAACTACAAGTAAACTAGTGCAAGTTAAATTGATCTAATGAAGTGGAGTGGAGTGGTGGCAAGTTTTTTCAAGTAGCAAGTTCCTCGAGTAGCAAGTTTCTCTAAGGGAGTAAATGTTTAGGCAATTGTTATTTCATTCATTTGTTTGGATGTTTATTGTTTCTTCCGGGACGGAGCCTTAATTAGGTGCAGCCAAATAAATGTGCATACACAACTCTTATGATGGATCCTAAGGCCATGTTACTGAGAAAACATAGGAATTATTAAGACATAATTGTCCCACCATAGCTATAAACTCTAGGGTCCCCGAGATATGTCCCCCTAATGTAACTTTATGGATTTGACCATGGTTTTCTGTCCTCCATGGTCCTTCCCACACCATTACACTACGGTGATCGACTTACATGCATTCCCCAACATATGCGTGCACTCATATATTTTACAAGAAGACAATCATAAAAGATAACAACACTATATGCAACCAATAAACGAACTATTACACTTTTGCCATAACAATTCACTACTCAAACAAACACATGGAGAAACAATAGACCAAGGGAAAATAATATATTGCTTCACACATCATGTTTGCCAAGAGATTATAGTAGGGATATGGAAAGGATCTTGCTGTAGGTGTTGATGATGAACACGCCATAGGGGGTGGAGCCCTCTGGAGGTGATTTCGGCGGAGTTTCCCCCTCCGATCTTCTCCAGCGGTAGCTTCCAGACTCTCTGTTTCTGTGTTTTTGATCTTCGTCTCCATCTGTGTTGAGGATCACATAAAGGGGGTATATAGTAGGTTTTAGGTCAAGACAAGTCGTTTGGCGAAAGAATCGACGGCATGGAAGGCTCGAGAAGGGAACGGGCATGCCACACGCGACCTGGGGGTGGCCACGTGTGGTGGGCCCATTCCTCCCTCGACCTTCTTCTTGCGCTAATCTTTGGCCCAATGTTCTTGGTTCTGATAAATACCGGGCCCTGTGATGTTTCAGGTCAATTAGACAACGTTTGAGTATCTGAAAGTTAAAAACATTGAAATAGGGGTTTTCTGCCTCGGCTGGGTTAATTCCAAAACAATATGGGAAGTGTGAATTATTCCCAAATATCATTATAAAACATGAATATACCCCATATATGATGCAAATATGTTGGAATATCAAGTAATAAAGTGCAAAGTTCATGGATGCATTTTACATGCATCAGCATCCCCAAGCTTAACCTATACTCGTTGTCGAGTATGAAGGTTATAAAACTAACATAGACTTTGTACTTCAATACTATTTTGGATATCAATAGATTACTATTGCTATGCAAAGTCAAATGATTCATTCTTTAAAGGAAAAGCAATATGCAAGATAGATAATGAAGTGATATCTCATATACCATGAAAGGATGATCAATAGTAATTCACAAAGTGTAACATATAAGAAATAGCTATGGACCAAATGAATGAAAAATGCAAAAGAAAAAGTAAAGTAAAAACATCCTATAGTGGTCATAGAGTCTTCTTCGCAATTCTGAATATAAAAGTGGACACTTTGGAAAGATGGATAATAAGCAGAGATTAATCATGAATAAGTTTCATATAGCTTCCAAACTCTTCCTCTTATGATCATGTTTGAACTATGGTATCCATTAGCTTTGAGCCCTCATTGCCCCTATCATAAGCATCTTGAGTGGTTAAGGTTAGTGTGATGGTAAGTATGAGTTATATGTTTGACAAAGTATAAGTTGAATGCCCCATGCCCCTTGAATACGAGTACCTACACCACATGGTACTCAACTTAGGACCGTAAGAAAGTTCTTGTCATTGTAAGCATACATGTATCATCGAGAACTCCAAACGGGGTACCTCTTGCCCCATGGTATGGGAGGTTTACCATACCAAAACGACAAGACAAACAAATAATGGGCATCTCAGCAATTCTTTTTATTTACTATTGTAAGAGCTTTTTATTGAAGATGCTTCATAGAATGCCCACTATGGGATGCTGTAAATATCTACCATGAATGCTGTAGGGCTTGGGTTAGCGGCCTGGTCGATTCTCTTAGACATATACAAACTCCATGAGATCACAAAGTTTCCAACTTATTTCACGATGATAGGCATCCATAACAAAATAACATGATATCAACTAAATATGAATAAGTGCAATGTTGAAAACATGCCCCATGAAAGCATTCTTATGATAACTCCCAACTCATAATTTTTCAAGCACACAACTTCATAAGATAGTCACAATGGTTCAAGTTTATTATGTGCAAGAAATAAAAAGCGTGCCATCAAGTTTGTGAGAGATTTACTAACCAATTTTCTCATAGCAAACATAACCATAATAATCTTAATTTGGAAGCTATATAAATCAATAAAACATGAGAAACATACTTGGAGTAGCAATCATGCTAATAGGTAGGTATGGTGGACACTCTGGAAAACTTGGTTCAAAGGAGTTGGATAACAAGTTTTAACTTGTTGGTTTTATTTTTGGGCTAGCAAGAGGGAGAAAGTTGACCGTCTACATGCATGCACAAGAGTACATAGTTCTAATCAGTCTATGTCAAACAATATAAACTAATAGCAAGCGTCAAAACATGAATAAAATATAGCTCTACATAACTCACTTGCAAATTAATATTCATTCAAAGCATATGAATCATGCAACTATATGTATCCTTTTTAATCAACTTCAACATCCCTATTTGAACTCTTTTATAGCGTCCAAGTTAAATTATTTCTACATAAAGTATATATTGATAATGGTCTTGGCAACATGAACAAAATGAAAACTAAAAATAAAGGAAGTAATATACAAATGCTCCAAGTTTATGCGATAGTAATGTGTTGCTCAAAAAACAGAAAGTAGACGTGTGCAAACCGAGAGTGTGGTTGGTCCTGTGGAGTGCCTTTGGGCATCCCCAAGCTTATGGTTTTCACCATCCTTAGATAGCTCTTGGTGCATATCCTCTAATCCCTATGAAAAAACTTCAACACAAAATTGTCTCCCATCTCTTTTCTGTAGTGTGACATTAGTGGGTACAAAAGGCATAATGTTTGCTGCAAGAAATTCCTAAATAAAAGTATATATGAAGTTTCCAGTAGGTATATAATGTTGTATGCTTTCTCATAAACTCAAATTAATCGAAACGATTCAACTTAAAAGCTCAAAGAATGCATCAAACAAAATGGGACAGAATCTATCCACAAAAATAGCAGCAGCAAAACACAGTTGGTTACCCTACTTAAACATGTCCATTTTTTTGACAATTTACGATCATACCCATTGATGAAAAGTTGTAACTATACTTAAAATTTGAGCTCAATCGGAGTTACAGAGCAGAAATGAAAAATCATATGGCAAACAGATTCGTGCAGAAATATGCAACTCCATATATATGTTCAAGTTTTTCAATCCAAAATGGCTAAAACTTTGTACTTTTTTGAAAATTCCAGAACAAAAACAAAAACTAAGATCTCCTGTTACAACAAGAGTACACAAATAAAATCAAAACAAAAATAATCGGGTTGCCTCTCGTAAAGCGCTTTCTTTATAGCCATACAGCTAGGCTTACTTACTTGATATCAAGATGGTTTGAGTTTATGAGGTAGCTTGGACATCCAATCTTGAATGCTTGTATTACTTTAATACATGTGGGGTTCTCCCTGGGGTAACATCCCCAAGCTTGAGCGTTCGTTCCTCTTAATCTTCATTCATCACCCTCAACTCTTTCCACACAAAACTCATCATAAAACTTGATTAGAGTGGTTAGTGCCTCCATAAATTAAATCCCAATAGGTACAACAAATACATATCATGAAATAAAAATTATCTACTATTAATTATGGTTTTGTATCGCTCTTTGATAAAAAGGAACCACACATAGCATAGGTAACAAGACTAATGGATAATAGAAATAAAATCTGCTAAAAACTGGACAATCTGTAAAGAGTGAATTTTTAGAGGCACTTACATTGCTCAAATAAAAAACTTTGAATTAATGAAATGTGGGTAAAGAGATGAATATTTCTGATGTGAAATTTCAGGTAAAAATTCCTCTTCTATGATTTTTAACATTTTCTGCAGTGAAGCTCAGGAATCTGTTTTCTAGACAGCAAGTTACAATTGTTTGATCTTACCTCTTAAAAGAGGTTATTCTTGGCACAAAGATGAGAAAGTAAGATACAAAGATGATGTTTAAGTAGTAATAAACACTCTTTTTATTTTGTTTTATAATGGGAGAAGTTTTAGTGATAGAGATTTTGCAATGGTTCCATTGGCATGAACAACACATGTTCAAGGTCGAGCCCAACTTCTCCATTGCTCATCTTTCTCATTTACTTTCCCAAAATTTATAAAAAGTGAAAATCTTAAACTAATTGTTAGAAATCAGTAGGTAAATTTATTTTACATGTTACATGGATATCAAGGTGTTCTCAAATTCAATAGTATTTGAAAGCATGTGGAGCACACCACAAAGAACATAGATATTAACTTTTAAGTCTAACTCTTTTCCTATGCATTGACATTTTATAAGTGAATAAATAGCAGCAAAGTTGTGGTATACAATGCATATAATGATCAGTATCTTGCATTTTAAACAACATAGAAATATAAAGAGGGCTCTTATCTCTTCCTCTCTCATAATAGTTTCAACCATCAAAAGCAAACTTAATCTCATAGTTTTGAATAGATTCACCATATAAAGACGATTCATCTAATGAGCATATTGGATCATCTAACTCAATTATATCACTTTGATCCTCCCATATATTAGTCACAATTGTTCCACATAGAGGACTACTAGACAATGAAAGCATTAATAAGAATGTGTTCATTACAATTGTTGGGTGTAGGAGATGGGTAGCTACTCCATTCTTCCTCCACTTGTTCTTCCATTTCCTCTTCTTCTTGGGGTGGCATGGACATCCCCAAGCTTAGGCTTTTGTCATCTCCTTCCTTGGCACTTTCAACATTATCTGTTGCATCCAAAAGGTTAGTGCCCAAAAGAATATATTTGACATAAAAATCATATATCTCATGGTTAATCTTGGGAAAAGGATCCATCTAATTTTTTTGGGTTTTAGTTTTATATAAAATAAAAAGGTAATAAAAATAAACTAGAAATGCAATAAAGAATAGAATCCTAGCACTACGCTTCCTGGGAACAGCGCGAGAAAAGTATCTTGATAACCCCCAAGTGCAGGGGATCACCGTAGTACAATTCGATAAGTATTTGAGTGTCGAACCCACGAGGAGTTGAAGGTAAACTATCTATTCTCTAAAGCCCTATAACTCACTTATATGGCCTTCTATGTAAAGCTAGGATCTAAAGTGTGTGTGTGTGTGTGTGTGGTTGTTTTTGATATTAACTAGAAAGCAAATAAAGCATGTGTTAGTGGAAACCACAAGTAAACTAGTGCAAGTTAAATTGATCTAATGAAGTGGAGTGGAGTGGTGGCAAGTTTTCTCAAGTAGCAAGTTCCTTGAGTAGCAAGTTTCTCTAAGGGAGTAAATGTTTAGGCAATTGTTATTTCATTCGTTTGTTTGGTTGTTTATTGTTTCTTCCAGGATGGGGCCTTAATTAGGTGCAACCAAATAAATGTTCATACACAAATCTTATGATGGATCCTAAGGCATGTTGGAAATACGCCCTAGAGACAAATAGTAATAAGGACTATTATCATATTTCATATAGTTTATGATTAAGTTTTATATCATGCTATAACTTTATTGAGTGGAAACATCAATACACGTGTGATATATAAACAACCAGGGGTTCCAAGTGAAACTCTAGTCACTGGTTCATTGGTCAATAGATGATCATGTTTCCTGATCATGTGGCATTTATGCCAGTTGGAAATGGAGTCAACTCATTCTGAGAATGAGACGATGAACCAATACCCAACCTAAACATCGTGACCCGATCATGTCACGAAGTTCAAGTTATGATGATTAGAAATGGATCCTCGTAGACTATTCCTTAGACCGTGAGGCTATATCAATCACTGTCTCCCGAGAGTGCTTAGATAACATCAAGCACCATATGGTAATACGGTGGTTATAAAGGTGTGTTCAGGTACTCGAAGGAAACCGTATGGGCAATATATGTCAATAGCGGGATTTGTCCGTCCATGTGACAGAAAGATACTCAAGGGCCCACTCGGAGAAGTTATATCCAATAGCTATGCAGCGTGTGATTTTGATCATAGGGATATCACTTGTTGGAACGAGTCAGTAGCATTGTTCAGTAACGAGATTGAACACGACATGGTGATGTCATTGATAAGATCTCGGGCAATGCAAGTATCGAGAGACAAAGGGAATAAGACACGACTGTCCCGGTTCAAACGACGAAAGATCTTCGTGGAACGCACAGGGGTCACATGGCCATCCAGGCCCCTCTGTCAATCATTGGTCCGGGAGTGTCCCAACCATGTATGGAGTGTTCCCGAACCGTAGGGTATCATGCTTAAGGGTTTGATGGTGCTTAGAGAGTGTTTATAGGGTCGGAAGAATCTCCGAATAATAGTAGAAAGAAAACCGGAAGGGTTTCGGTAAGTCCGGAGGAAGTACGGAGTGGAGGTGGAAGGTGTTCCATAGCCACGAATATTGAATAATATGTGAATGAATGTTAAATATTAATTTAATCATTTATTCATAATTATTTAATAAAAGAGAAAATCAATTAAATGGTCAGAAGGCTTAATGGGACAATTCCTGGAGGGGAAAGGGTCCAAGAGGGGCCAAGCCCCTAGGAGGGGCCAAGGGGAGTGGCCGGCGGCCCTAGTGGGCCTGCCCCATGTGGGGCCCATGGTGGGGGCTGGCCGGCAGCGCCTCCCCCACCTCTCCTCTCCTTTAGTCCCACCCCGGGACTTTGAGGGAGGTAGTACCTCCCCTCCCCTATATATAGTGGGGGTATTTGGCCAGATAAATACACACAATATTCAATAAAGGTCTTCTCACTTTTGGGAAGACCTCCAATTGATACTCTCTCTCTCTCACTCTCTCTCTCTATCTCTCTCTCTCTCTTGTGACTGTGGTCCCAAGTTCGGACTACGCAAACGAGAGACATCTTCACCGCGGAGCGCCGTCGCGATGCAGGATTCGGATCCAGGAGCTCTACTTCCGCAACTGCTGCTGGATCGGGGAAGCGGGAGTTATTGTCAGGCACCAGACGTGTGTAACTCCCCGCGAGGTGTCACACTTGAGGCACTCAAGTTGGAGCCACAGGAGCACAAGGACTTCATCATGACCTTGAGGTCGGCTTCGGCTCGTCTACATCAACCACGCTCTCCTGAGCGTTGACAACGCTTTTCGGTCTTCAAGGGTAACTTCACGAAAAGCCCCTCCTGTTACTGTATTACTAATAGATAGGTCCTGGCAGCATCAGGGGTTCAGGGGCGTAGGGTAAAATTTTATTGTTTTCATACGTGGAACCCCTATAGTGGTATCAGAGCTAGATCTACGCGTAGTAATGCTAGTACGGGTAGAACACACGAGATGTAGCATGTGGGCGTTGATCTTTTAGTTGTTACCCTCCCACGTGTACTTGTGTATACCGTAGTAATGCTTGATGAAGTGGCCCCCAACCGACTTTACGCGTTCATTCGCGAGACTGGTCCACGCTTGACATTACCATATAAAGTGTCTTAGGAGGGTGTTTGTCTCTCTCGCATTAGTTGGTATGCCATTTACAACGGAGGGCCCCGAAAGGGGTGTAGTAGAGACAACTACTTGATCAGCGTTGTGCTGAAAGTTTGTAGGTAAGAACGGTTCTTGTGCGAAAGCCCATTCAGCCACGTAAAACATGCAAAGATAAAGTAGAGGCGTCTAACTTTGTTTTGCAGGGGGCGTTGCTTTGTGATATGGTTGTGGCAAAGGTAAAGTGATTACCTTATGTTAGGTAGTAGTATATAGTCACGGAGGTGACAAACTACCACGCCGGAAAGACACCGGTACCCAGGTGTCTATGGCGCCGGAACCCTGGCGCCGAAATCCGGTGATGACGGATGGAGATCACGACATGAAGGACCATATCACATCGCATTTACATTTAATGTTATTGATTGTATATCTTATTGTGTGCTAGTATTAGATACTCGAAGGTAGCCTAATAAGATGATCCCTGTTAAAATTACCAATGATTGTGTTCCCCCTTAGTGTGCACCACCAAGAAAGTTCTTCGGTATGAGGTGATCCATGGTATAGGCATGGGTGTAAGACATATCTACATTCGCATACAGTGGGTGTAAGCCATGTTGCACATCGAATACACTAAGGTTGAGTTGGCGAGCCTAACACGTTACAGATACGTGGCCTCGGAACGCGGATGGTTGAAAGATCGAGCACGAGTCGCATGAATGATGTGACCGACGTTTAGCGTCCACCCTTGAACCCACATTGATGGCCGTGTTGATCGGGGGAGATGTGGCTGATAGGGGTCGTGTTATCACTAGGAACCCTTTTTGGGGATAGGTGTTTCTAAGTGGAGTTATTATTAACTCATTTAATTATAAACTTAGTCTAAATTCCTTTTGCAATTATAAATGTAGAAAAGGTTCTCCCCGATGCCACCTTTCCTATTGACGATTGATTGGTTAGAAGGAGAGAAGCTGAGGCTAGACGGATCAAAATTCTCTATGTGGGTTGCACGTCTCCATGTTCTCCTTAGCGAGAATGACGTGGTCGACTACATACTTTACGAGATGGATTTGGATCAGCCCATTGACCTAGAGACCCCAAAGCAGCGGGAACACCGCTATCACCGTCGGGAGATGGCCTCCTTCATTTCAGTTACAATGCGTTTTAGAATGGGAGACGAGTTGTGGCCGGTCATGGGTAATATCAACCCTCGCACAGTAATGCTACAGCTTAGGACACATATCGTGGAACAAGCACGCATATGGGAGAATGAGATGATGGGAGACTTCCTCTCCATTAAGATGGAGGAGAACTCATCACTTGACGACCACTTGGAGCTCATGCATGATGCGTACATGAGGCCTACATACTTCCTGGATAGCTGGATGATGGGCTCTTTTGCAAATGATGTTGTGATGCGGTCGTTGCCAGCAAGCTACCAAGCACAAGTCAGGACTTGCATTATGAGAGGCGACGCGGAATCAACGGAATTCCACAGGTTCATATCACATCTTAGGAACGTGTTGGTTGAACCAGATGTCGCTGAGGTCATCAATGACAAAGCTATATATTTGATATACAATTTTATAAATCTTATAATCTTGCAAACACATTTGCAGTGTTAAGTATATTTGATACTTGTTATATTTTACTAAAAATAGGTCCTTCTGCATGAGAGGTGCTCGCTTGGGAGGAGGTGACGTTGTGTGTTGATGGCGAGCATGATGATGATGGCCAATGACACTCTCCCTCGACATATATCACTTGGTTTATGTTTAGGATGATTATTGTAATCGATAGATTGTAAACTTCTTTAGTGTGTCTCACACTTTGTGAGACGGTTATTCATATCAGTTTGTAACAAACATTTGTTCTACTTTTATGAATGATTTCTATTTGTGTTCATATCTTGTTTGATTACTTGTGAATTGTCCTGGTTGTTTTGAAACTAATTGATAATGCATGAACATTTGTAAAATATTGAAATGCCTTGAAAAATACCCAACTTAATGATATGTTCATTAATGAATGAAACTATTGTTTAAAATTTGAAACTTATGTTGATAATATGTGAAAGACATTCGATTTCTTGTCACATATAAATCATGCCTAAGTTCGGCAAAATTACTTGAACACCGTGTATTACTTGAATACAAAGTGTTTTAATGAATTGTTAAAAGTAAATACATATTCGATGTATTGTGTTTTAACAAAATGGTAATTATATGATTGTTTAAATGTGTAAAGTTCTTTACCAAAGGAAACATGAATATGAAACTAATTGATATGATTAAAGTGTTTTATCAACAAACGATATAAATGTAAAAGAGAATATAATTACTATGATTTGATCAATAGTAATGAAATTCGACTTTATAAGAATGGCATAAAAGTAATTGTGGAATGCAAAGCGTTTTGAAACGTCAAAATGCAAAGCATCACAATATGATATTAGATATCAAAATAGGTGAATAGATGGCGCCAAATAATTCGTTGTAGTGTAGATGTAGAGGCCATTAGTTAGAAATAGTTAGCACTCAATTAGAAAATATAGTGAACCATCTGGATTCATAAAATTTATAGGGTTATTCTATATAACCAAAACAATAGCGAATAAGTCCTTGTAGAGTATTCATTGGAAAGTTTGAATACGAAATCCATAGCTAAAACCAAAAGGAAATCAAAACTTGTATTGCTTGGATTTTGGTGCATTCTCGAAGAAGTTCACATTCAGTGATACTTCTCAACTATGGAGCAAATGGAAGATAGTGAAAAAAACAATGAGGATTCAAAAACCCTGCATCAGAGTGTTGAGAAGCACAATGGAAAACGTTCCTGGATGATTCTCTTCACAAAGGAAAGAATCAATGATAATGGTCATTGTGTTTTCCCCACTGGTATTTTCACTACATGAAGGAGGATTCAAAATGTAACCCATATCTTCTATGGAGACATTTGTGAATCATTTGTCATGGTTATTGGAATATGACATACCTATGAACTACTAAGGAAATAATGGTAAACTAGAATTATGAGAGATCCTAGAAGAAAATTTCACTTGAGATTAGAAAGCAATTCGTTGCTGAATCTCACAAGTAAAAGGGGTTACTTGAATTTTCCCAAATGACTGCAAAGCCATAGTGGAAAAGGGGGTGAATGACAAAAGTACAATTTGTCAAGTATTGGACGAATTCAAATGAATTTGATTCAAATGTGCTAAATGTCTAGTGGATTTAAAACTAGTAAAAGTACTAGTATCTCATAGTAAAACTCCAAGTTTGATATTTGATCAAAGGATTTTGAAGTTGTTCAAAACAGTGAGTGGACATGCAATTTGCATGAAATTGAGTGGGAGCTATGAAAGTCTTCCTAAAACAATATTTGAATGCCATATTTTTTGAGTGGGAGCAATATAAGTATCAAATTCAAATATGTAGGAACATAGTTTGAGTAAGAGTAGAGACTCATACCCAAATATGTTGGGAACATATTTTGAGTGGGAGCTTATAGGAGTGATTCTTAAGTGTGTTAAGAATAAAAGCGCAAGTACTTATAAATAATGATTTATAAGATGTAGAATTTGATAATAAGTGTATTATGATATTATGTAGTATTCCTTATGGGATTCTGAAAAAGGGTTTTAGAATAGAAGTTAATTAAGGAACTGGTCCTTAATAACTCAAATTAGGAATGTATTAAGTTTAAAACATCAATGGTTGAAAGAAAGAAAGGATGATCATCATCCACTATGTTGAGACATAGGTTCTATCTTAGAAAACCATAATGATAAGTTAACATAATATATGATCCAATAAGGAATGTTCAAAAGTGATTAAGTTTGAATCACGAAATGTTGAGCTAAGTTTGTCCACAGTGTTTAATAGAGAACTGTAGACATGTTTTCCAAGTCAATAAAGGATGACATATCTTAAAACATAAAGGGTTATGTTATAAGGGAATATGTTGGAAATTCCTGTAATACCGATTAGAGTCAAGTAGGAAGCGAGGTGAACAAAACATCGAAAGTTGCACAGAGTGCACTCGAGTTTTGATGATTACATTTATAATAATAGATAAGGGTACCATCTAAAGTGTTGTATAATGTTATGGCGGGGCTACTTCGCTTTTAACGTAGAATGATGTGTCCCAGGGCACATTGCCCATGAGAAAGCCCTCGAGGTTGATCTAAAGTCACTGTAGGCTCCTGGAAACAGGCCTCGTTCTGCTATCATAGCGACGATGCATACACACAGATGTTATCATGTGATGATAAAGTATTAATGACAATCAAGGTGACATCAGTAAGATGCAAAGGATTTGGGACTGTAAAGTACATACCCAAGACTCAACCTCTTCCATAAGCAAGCATGTTCAGGGTACTGGATATGGTGCCAATGATTAAGAACAAATGCAGCTAGTGTATTTGTACTCTAGTGCAAGTGGGAGAATGTTGGAAATATGCCCTAGAGACAAACAGTAATAAGGACTATTATCATATTTCATATAGTTTATGATTAAGTTTTATATCATGCTATAACTTTATTGAGTGGAAACATTAATACACATGTGATATATAAACAACCAGGGGTTCCCAGTGAAACTCTAGTCACTAGTTCATTGGTCAACAGATGATCATGTTTCCTGATCATGTGTCATTTATGCCAGTTGGAAATGGAGTCAACTCATTCTGAGAATGAGATGATGAACCAATACCCAACCTAAACATCGTGATCCGATCATGTCACGAAGTTCAAGTTACGATGATTAGAAATGGATCCTCGTAGACTATTCCTTAGACCGTGAGGCTATATCAATCACTGTCTCCCGAGAGTGCTTAGATGTCATCAAGCGCCATCTGGTAATATGGTGGTTATAAAGGTGTGTTCAGGTACTCGGAGGAAACCATAGAGGCAATATATGTCAAGAGCGGGATTTGTCTGTCCATGTGATGGAAAGATACTCAAGGGCCCACTCGGAGAAGTTATATCCAATAGTTACGCATCGTGTGATTTTGATCACAGGGATATCACTTGTTGGAATGAGTCAAGTAGCATTGTTCAGTAACGATATTGAACACGACATGGTGATGTCATTTATCAGATCTCGTGCAATGCAAGTATCGAGAGACAAAGGGAATAAGACACGACTGTCCCGGTTCAAACGGCAAAAGATCTTCGTGGAACGCACAGGGGTCACATGGCCATCCAGGTCCCTCTGTCGATCATTGCTCCGGGAGTGTCCCGACCATGTCTAGAGTGTTCCCGAACCATAGGGTATCACACTTAAGGGTTTGATGATGCTTAGAGAGTGTTTATAGGATCGGAAGAATCACTAAAGAATAGTAGAAAGAAAACCGGAAGGGTTTCGGTAAGTCCGGAGTGGAGGTGGAAGGTGTTCCATAGCCATGGAGATTAAATAATATGTGAATGAATGTTAAATATTGATTTAGTCATTTATTCATAATTATTTAATAAAAGAGAAAATCAATTAAATGGTCAAAAGGCTTAATGGGCCAATTCCCGGAGGGGAAAGGGCCCAAGAGGGGCCAAGCCCCAAGGAGGGGCCAAGCCCCTAGGAGGGGCCAAGGGGAGTGGCCAGCGGCCCTAGTGGGCCTGCCCCACGTGGGGCCCATGGTGGGGGCTGGCCGGCAGCGCCTCCCCCACCTCTCCTCTCCTTTAGTCCCACCCCGGGACTTTGAGGGAGGTAGTACCTCCCCTCCCCTATATATAGTGGGGGTATTTGGCCAGATAAATACACACAATATTCAATAAAGGTCTTCTCACTTTTGGGAAGACCTCCAATTGATACTCTCTCTCTCTCACTCTCTCTCTCTATCTCTCTCTCTCTCTTGTGACTGTGGTCCCAAGTTCGGACTGCGCGAACGAGAGACATCTACACCACGGAGCGCCGTCGCACTGTGGGATTTGGATCCAGGAGCTCTACTTCCGCAACTACTGCTGGATCGGGGAAGCGGGAGTCATCGTCAGACACCAGACGTGTGTAACTCCCCTCGAGGTGTCACACTTGAGGCACTCAAGTCGTAGGAGGCACATGAGCGCAAGGACTTCATCATGACCTTGAGGTCAGCTTCGGCTCGTCTACATCAACCACGCTCTCTTGAGCGTTGACAACGCTTTTCGGTCTTCAAGGGTAAGTTCGCGAAAAGCCCCTCCCGTTACTGTATTACTAATAGATAGGTCCTGGCAGGATCAGAGGTTTAGGGGCGTAGGGTAAAATTTTATTCTTTTCATACGCGGAACCCCTACAAGGCCATGTTACTAATCAAACATAGGAATTATTAAGACATAATTGTCCCACCATAGCTATAAACTCTAGTGTTCCTGATATATGTCCCTCTAATGTAATTTTATGGATTGGACCTTACTTTTCTGTCCTCCATGGTCCTCCCCACGCCATTACACTACGATGATCACCTTACCTGCGTTCCCCAACATATGCATTCACTCATATATTGTACAAGAAGACAATCATAAAAGATAACTACACTACATGCAACCAATAAACAAACTATTTCACTTTTGCCATAACAATTCACCTCAAACAAAGACATGGAGACACAATAGACCAAGGGAAAATAATATATTGCTTTACACATCATGTTTTCCAATAGATTACAATAGGGAGATGGAGAGGATCTGGCTGTAGGTGTTGATGGTGAACACGCCAGAGGGGGGTGGAGCCCTCCAGAGGCGATTCCGGCAGCATTTCCCCCTCTGATCTTCTCTGACAACAGCCTCCTGACTCTCTATTTCTGTGTTTTGATCTCCGGCTCCGTATGTATCGAGGATCATCGAAAGGGGGTATATATAGTAGGTTTTAGGTCAAGACAAGTTGTTTGGCAAAAGAATCGATGACATCCGAGGCTCGAGGAGGGAACATGCATGCCACACGTGACCTGGGGGTTGGACACGTGTCGTGGGCCCATTCCTCCCTCGGCCTTCTTATTTTGCTGATCTTTGGCCCAATGTTCTTCGTTCTGATAAATGCTAGGTCCCGTGAAGTTTTAGGTCAATTGGAGATTGTTTGGGTACCTAAAAGTCAAAAACTTTGAAATAGGGGTTTTCTACCTTCGCAGGGCTAATTCCAAAAAAATATGGGAAGTTTGAATTGTTCCCAAATATCATTATAAAACATGAATATACCCCATATATGATGCAAATATGTTGGAATATTAAGTAATAAAGTGTGAAGTTCATGGATGCATTTTACATGCATCAATGATCCATGTGGATTCCACAATGTCTATTATTGTTTGAACTATAAACATCGAGTCCAGTTCCCTTTGTTGCTTCGATATTCAACTTTTCCGAGACCTGACCATCGGTATCATTATACCATGTTCAATCTCGTTACCGACAAGTGTTATTTACTCATTCCATCCTTGTGACCTAGTCACATGTTGTGCAACATTTATAGATATAATCTCACTAAGTGGGCCCTGCGTATCTTCCCGTCACACAGGAGAAAAATCCTAATCTTGATACATGCGCCTCAACGCGCCCTTCTAGAATACCCAACATACACTTTTATGATCACCCTGCTATGGTGTGACGATTGATGTAGTCAAAGCAGCCGCAGGTGATAATGATTAAACAAGATCTCACGGTCTTAGAATTAGGATACTCTGTTTCTAACTATTGCAATGTGAACTTTGTTACTTGATCATGTTGCAATACTTATATGGGTAATGTCCATCACATCATTCACTAATAATATGACTTCATTGTCAACCGGCATAAATACTCCATGATGAGGAAACCTTGATCATCGGTTGTCCAGTGAACTAGTTGTATAGAGGCTACTAGGGACTATTAGTTCGTTTATACACCACACATGTATCAATGTTTTCGATTGATATAGTTATAGCACAGTACGAAAATATTATGAACTAATGAGATATGATAATAAACACCCTTTATTATTTGCCACTAGGGAACATCGTCTTCATAACTTGCTACTATACAGAGAACGTATGTCCAATTTATCCTGTGTTTAATGAAGAGGATACGAATCTATATGTGTTAGACAACTCAGGATGCTTGAATATTCTGTGTACGGGTGAAAAGTTTGAAGGAGACACTAGAGCGTACCAGTATCTGGATAGATACTTTGCTATGACCAATATGACTTTGGGACCATGCATGGCATCTGAGTACATACCACCTGTAGAAGTCGTACTTCCGGGAACACTGAGATGTTCTTCATATTTTAATGGATGGACCCTAGGAAAGTATTATGAGGGAGATGACTAGAAGTCAAGAACAATGAGTAGTATAGGAAGTAGAGTAGTACTAATTGTTAATATGAGTGGGATTTAATGCTAATAAGTGAGTTAAGACTCATGAGAATGATGATATGAGTAAATGATTGTAAATATGACTATGTGAATACACGGTTTATTTCCTGCAGTATTTGGATTTTCGCTGGATCTTGTTTGTGTGACTAGAACTATACATGGAAAACGAACAATCCTCTATGCATGGAACGATGTAACATGGTGTTCTGACATAAATGTTACATGACTAGAAGGTTATGCCACTCATTGAAAAGATAGAAACCGAATCTGAACGATTAGCTAGGGAAACCCAAGAGAAGGAATATGCCGAGACACATCAATAAGAGAGGTTGATACGTTGCAAACTTATCTATAATTTTTGATGTTCCATGCTTGTTTTATATCTACTTTCTTTTGTTTTGTCCACACTTTGGAGTATTTTTTACACATTTTCTCGAACTAACCTATTAACAAGATGCCACAATGCCAGTTGCCTGTTTTCTACTGTTTTTTGGTTTCAGAAAAGCTAGTAAGAAATATTCTCGGAATTGGACCGGACAAAACCCAAAGTGAATATTTTACTCGAAGCACCACAGAGTCCGGAGGGGAGACGAAGCAGGGAACCAAGGCGGCCACACCCTAGGGTGGCGCGGCCAGCCCTAGCCGCGCCACCACCAGGTGTGCCCCCCCTGGCGCTCCACGGACCTAGCCCTTCCGCCTATAAAGACCCCTCGGGATGAAAA
Source organism: Avena eriantha (assembly GCA_910589775.1). NCBI lineage: Eukaryota > Viridiplantae > Streptophyta > Magnoliopsida > Poales > Poaceae > Avena > Avena eriantha. The sequence continues at coordinate 492,065,216 of OU342741.1, read as the reverse complement.
CCCTAAGTACTTGATTAAAATTCCATGAAAGAGTCTGTAGCCACCGTCATCTCCATCCCTAGATCGGGAGGGATCTGAAGCTCTTCTCGGCACCCTGCCGGCAGGGAGAGTTCACCCTGGAGGCGTTCTTCCTCATCATGCAAGCCTCTGATGTGATGCGTGAGTAGTTCATCCCTGGACTATGGGTCCATGTAGTAGCTAGATGGCTGGTTCTTCTCCTTTGTGCTATCATGTTTAGATCTTATGAGCTCCGTTCATGATCAAGATCATCTATTTGTAATCCTACATGTTGTGTTTGCGGGGATACGATGGATATTGAGATGCTATTTCAGATTGATTATTGATTCTATCATGTCTTTTTTGTTTGTGATCTTGCATGCTTTCCGTTGTTAGTAGCTATCTTGGCCAAGTAGATGCTAGCAACTCCAAGAGTTAGTATTTATGCTTGATAGTGGGTTCATGCCTCTAGTAATTTGGGGAAGTGATAGAAATATCTAAGGTACTAGATGTGCTGTTGCTACTAGGGAGAAAACAACACCTTTGTTCATATAACAATCGTATTGTTTACTTTACACGCAATGCTTAATGCAATTATCTGTTGCTTGCAACTGAATACTGGAGGGGGTTCGGATGATAACCTGAAGGTGGATTATTAGTCATAGATGTAGTTGGATTATGGTCTATGTATAATGTTGTAATGCCCAATCAAATCTCATAGGAGTCAAGATGATTAGTATATGCATTGTATGCTTTATCGATGTTTGTCAATTACCCCGCTATAATTTGTTCACCCAGCATGTCATCTATGTTAAGGAGAATCACCACTAGTGAACTATGGACTCTGGTCCATTCTTTTACCTTCAATCTACAATCTACTATTTACTGTTTTCTGTTTACTTTCTGCAAGCAATTCTATCTTCCACACAGTACGTTTAATCCTTTGTTTTCAACAAACCGGTGAGATTGACAACCTCACTATAAGTTGGGGGCAAAGTTCTGTGGTTGTGTTGTGTGCAGGATTCCAAGTTGGAAACAACACCTTGGAGGTGTTTCCTTTCTCCCACTGGTTCGATAACCTTGGTTTCATAACTAAGGGAAAACTTGCTGATGTGCTCATGATACCTTCCTCTTGGGGTTCCCCAACAAGGTCTACATTTTGAGCCAGCAAGACTTTTTCTGGCGCCGTTGCCGAGGAGTCAAGGACAGCTTCACAAGGGGAGTCCCTCAGAACCAATTTCTTTACTTTGTTTTTGTTTTGCTTAGTTTATTTTTGCTTTTTTTCTTGTTTCTTTATCAAAAACACAGAATAATTAGTCGTATTGGTTTGCTTCTTTATCAAAAATACAAAAAATTAGTTCCTACTATAGTTGTTATTTTTGTTGGTCTATTATTGTCTTGCTTTATCATCCTTTCTATCAATGGGGTTTCTTTGAAACTAGATCTTATTGGTAGGTGGGTTCACGGAAGAACAAAGATATTATTATAAGGAACACCGCTTGTCACAAAAAGGGAAACACTTATGTGAACAAATTAATAAACTGTATACCATTGCTAAAAACGTGTGCTCTACTTATAATGTTACTTATTTCTTTGATAAATCTTATCGCTATAAGAGGTATAAACACCTCCCTTTTCAATGAGAGAATAATGATGATGTTACCATATCTTCTTATGTTAAAGGAAATTATGACTTTTATGATGTGGAACAAATTGAAGAATTTATTGCTTGGAAGGGTGCATTCGAACTTGCTTATTTGCTTGAAAATACTGATGATATACCTTATAAATATGAGGTTTATGATATACTTAAATTTTGCTTTGATAATTACAAGGAAGAAATGGCTATATTCTTGAATATGTTAATAGATTCTCTCCACCAACGGAAGAGACTAATGCCTTGCAGGAGCCTATGGAGGAAGAAATTGCTGAAACTGGAAGCTCACGGGATGAAAAATAGGAGGAGAGTGATGATGAAGAGGAGGAATAATGGAGCAGCTACCCATGTCTACCTCCCAATATATAAGAGTAACTCTTTAACTAATACCTTATTTGATAGCCCTCCATTCTTACCAAAGGAAGATGAGTGTGATATTTATATTATTGATTTTGTTCATGATGCTACTGAAAATCATTATGAGAGAGGAAAATATGGTTGTTGGAATTCTCATGTTACTAAAACACCTCTCTTTATATTGAAAGTTCCAAAGTTTCTCTTGTTTTCTCTACCCATTCTTGTTACTATGTGGTTCTTTGATTTATTTTCTTACAAGATTCCTATGCATAGGAAGTGGGTTAGACTTAAATGTGTATCATATTTGCTCCTTAATGCTCTCTTTTACTTCTATTCATATTTTTTATGTGCACATCTTCTCAAATTACTGATCCTAGCTCAAAGGCGTTAAAGAAAAGCACTTATTGGGAGATAACCCAAATTTCGTTAAGAATCTTTTGTTGAGTCTTGGAAGTTATTACCTCTGTAATAACCTCTCCTTATCCTTTTTGTGTGGTTTTTCTGCCAAGAGTAACCTCTAATGAGAGAGAAGTAAGACTTGGGAAAGTTGTTGTGCTTCCGCCCCAGGTTATAATCTAACTTTCGTTAGTTCAACACTTTTCGATTTGAGCAACAGAAGGTCTTTGAAAAAATTGGTTTTTACCTGCTGGTCTGTTTTGACAGATTTCTGCCATTATTTGCATTTTCTTCTTAATCTCTTTCTCTTTGAGTTCACTCTAATCATTTGAACTTTTTAAAGGAAGTGCTACAATAGCTTGTGTTTTAATGAAAGTTTTACTTGTGTTGAAACTGAACCAAAAGACTTATTATCTTGAGTACACTAATGTTGCTAATGAAGATTGTGTGACGTTTTGTATGAAGGAAATTTTAAAGTGTAGGGAAGATTAATGTGATAAGATGAAGTATGGACAAAAGCTCAAGCTTGGGGATGCCACCCGTGTCACCCCAAGAAATATTCAAGAAGTATAAGCATCAAAGCTTCGGGATGCCCAAGGCATCCCCTTCTTCATCAATAAAAATCTCAGGTTTTCTTCCAAACACTTCATTTTTATTGTTTCATGCACAGTTGTGTTGTTCTTGGAGCATATATTTTTTTGTTTTTGGTTTTCAATAGTTTGCTTGAATAAATTGGTTGGACCCCTGTATTCATACATTAGTTTTCAAATAAGTTGGTTTGGATTGGAAAAGAGTAGGATAGTTCATGCTTATAAGTGGTATAAAAAGGAGCTTCTTTTTGACTGTGGCCTAGGCTTTGTCATGTCATGCTTGATATTGTTTTGGATTTATGCTTAGTGATTATTTTCTATAGCATGACTCTTTACAAATAATTGAGATTGATTAATGTGCCTTGAAAGAATCATGCGTTGTTTTAGCATATTAAAGCATAGTATTGTGGTATTCTCCTTTAAATGCTTTATTTGGGTTGACTTGGCGCATGCTCACACCATGTTAAGACTATACCAAGTCACCATAGCCTCTATGATCATTTATTTTTTGACTTGTAATATCACTTTACGCTTTAATTAACAATTTTTTGTCGCTTTGCATGATTATGGGATTATTGCTCTCTTAGTTGGTTGCTCCCACTCTTTTGCTAGCCTCCATACCAAGTATGAGTTCCACTCATGCATCCAACTCCAAATAAAACCAAGTTATTCCAAAGAGTCCACCATACCTACCTATTAGCATTTTCTATGCCAAGTATATTCATGTTTTTATCTACCTTTCGAATTAAACTTGTTATGTGAAAATTAGTAATTAAATCTCTCACAAACTTGATGGCACACTTTACTTTTCTTGCACTTAATAAACTTGAACCATTGTGCCCATCTATGTTGCGTATATGCTTGCATTTTGTAAGTTGTGAATTAGCAGAACCATGTTATCATGGGGAACTCTTTCAACATTGCACTTCATTTAGTTGATATCATGTTCTTTTGCTTATGGATCCCAGCAGTCTGAAATGAAATAGGAGCTTGTAAGGCTCATGGAGTTCGTATATGTGTTAGAGAAACGCCTGGGCGGCTGGTCTAAGCCATGCCTAATCATGGTGGAAACCTGTAGCGTAACCATAGTGAGCAATCTATGAAGCATCCTCTTTATAAAAAAAAGAAGCCTATGCAAATAGGAAAGAAAAAAAAGAGAAAAAGAAAAAATGAGAAGAATCCTATGCAAATAGGAAATAAACGGATTGATGAGATGCTCACTGTTTTCTTGCCTTGTCATTTTTATATGGGGATTCTTCCGTATCATCGGGCAAGGGTACCCCGTTGGCGGTTCTCTATGATACACATGTACTTACAATGACAAGAACTTACTTTTGACTAAACTTGAGTAGCACGAGGAACGGTCTTCGTAAGTAAGGGGCATGACTTTTTCAGCTTATAACTCATCAAGCATATCCTCATATTTGTTCACTTTAACCTTAATCACCTAAAGATGCTTATGATAGGGGCAATGAGAGCTTAAAGCTAATAAGTACCATAATTTTTGGAAGTTCTTTATGAGACTTGAATCCCTGCTTCCTTCTATGAAGGGCCTTTCTTTTACTTTTATGTTGAGTCTCCATCTTCTATATTTATGCACCTATTGAGAGAGCATAGTGGTCATTCTTAGTTTAATGTGCATTGTCCCAAGACTTGTTGATTGATTCATAACTATGATATTGCTTGTTCTTAAACTATTTGTATCTAGTCACCCTTATGAACTTTGAACGTGTCATATGCATTTTTGTTTTGCTACACTATGACGGACAAGCTGAATACCATTCTCATTATGTTTTCTATATGAAACAAACAAACGTCTTTCAAAGCATTGTTATTCATGAATCTTTTGTTTGTACCTTTTCATGTTACAACATAGTTGCTATGTATTATTGTTCGAACTATATCTTTCATGCTATGTTAAAGTACTATGATCCTAGCTATCAATGTTTTACAAATGTCTTGATCAAGATTATGATGGTGCATGTCACCTCAAAAATTATTCTTATTTTTATCACTTACCTACTCGAGGACGAGCATGAGTTAAGCTTGGGGATGTTGATACGTTGCAAACGTATCTATAATTTTTTGATGTTCCATGCTTGTTTTATATCTACTTTCTTATGTTTTGTCCACACTTTGGAGTATTTTTTACACACTTTCTGGAACTAACCTATTAACAAGATGCCATAGTGCCAGTTGCCTGTTTTCTACTGTTTTGTGGTTTCCGAAAAGCTAGTAAGGAAATATTCTCGGAATTGGACCGGACAAAAGCCAAAGTCAATATTTTACCCGAAGCAACACGGAGTCTGGAGGGGAGACGAAGCGGGGAACCAGGGCAACCACACCCTAGGGTGGTGCGGCCAGCCTTAGCCGCGCCACCACTAGGTGTGGGACCCCTGGTGCTCCACCGACCTAGCCGTTCCGCCTATAAAGACCCCTTGAGACGAAAAGCCTAAGTACCCGATCAAAATTTCACGAAAGAGTCTATAGCCGCCGTCATCTCCATCCCTAGATTGGGAGGGATCTGAAGCTCTTCCCGGCATCCTGTTGGAGGGGAGAGTTCACCCTGGAGGCCTTCTTCATCACCATGCCTACCTCCGGTGTGATGCGTGAGTAGTTCATCCCTTGACTATGGGTCCATGTAGTAGCTAGATGGTTGGTTTTCCTCCTTTGTGCTACCATGTTTCGGTCTTGTGAGCTTCGTTCATGATCAAGATCATCTATTTGTAATCCTACATGTTGTGTTTGCGGGGATCTGATGGATATTGAGATACTATTTTAGATTGATTATTGATTCTATCATGTCTATGTTATTTGTGATCTTGCATGCTTTCCGTTGTTAGTAGCTATCTTGCCCAAGTAGATGCTAGCAACTCCAAGAGGGAGTATTTATGCTCGATAGTGGGTTCATGCCTCTAGGAATCTGGGGAAGTGCCAGAAATCTCTAAGGTACTAGATGTGATGTTGCTACAAGGGAGAAAACAACAATCCTTTGTTCATAGAACAATCGTATTGTTTACTTTACACACTTTGCTTAATGCAATTATCTGTTGCTTGCAACTTATTACTGGAGGGGGTTCGGATGATAACCTGAAGGTGGATTATTAGTCATAGATGCAGTTGGATTACTGTCTATGTATAATGTTGTAATGCCCAATCAAATCTCATAGGAGTCCAGATGATTAGTATATGCATTCTATGCTTCCTCGATGTTTGTAAATTGCCCCGCTGTAATTTGTTCACCCAACATGTCATCTATCTTAAGGAGAATCACCACTAGTGAACTATGGACCCCGGTCCATTCTTTTACCATCAATCTACAATTTACTATTTATTGTTTTCTGTTTACTTTCTGCAAGCAATTCTATCTTCCACACAATACGTTTAATCCTTTGTTTTCAGCAAAACCGGTGAGATTGACAACCTCACTATAAGTTGGGGGCAAAGTTCTGTGGTTGTGTTGTGCAGGATTCCAAGTTGGAAACAACACCTTGGAGGTGTTTCCTTGCTCCTACTGGTTCGATAACCTTGGTTTCATAACTGAGGGAAAACTTGCTGGTATGCTCATCATACCTTCCTCTTGGGGTTCCCCAACGAGCTCTACATTTTGAGCCAGCAGAGGCCACAACATCATCACGTCCTGTCTCGGAGAAAAATTCCATGTAGTTTATGCAACTGGTGGAAGAAGGATGGAAAAGAGACAAAGAAGTCCAGAATAAGCTTATGCAACACATCATGTTGCAAAGTGGACAAGGGAGAGACAACGGACAACGCGGAGCGAGTCTAGCTAATTTTCAAAATACTCGACCACTTCCTTTTGCCTTAGCACCAACACCTATGGATGTCGAAGATTGGCTAAGAGATACAAAAAGAATATTAAATACCATCAGTTGTAACGATGAGGAAAAGTTGAGGTATGCGACCTACCTACTGAGTGGATCAGCAACAACATGGTGGAAAAACATGTTAGAAATACAACCACCAAGGGTAGCAATTACATGGGTAGAATTTAAGCAGAAATTCAGAGAAATTCATGTTCCCAATAGTTCTATGGTACTCCAGAGAAGGGAATTTGAGAATCTTATACAGAATGATGCCCCGGTAATGAGATATTTTAGGTAATTTAGTGTTTTATCTTGCTATGCGACTACCAAGGTGGACGCTAACAAGAAAAGTAAGAAAAGATTCATGAAGGGATTGCACCCATACATGAAAATGCAACTTAGACTCACTAGACCTAAGGAATTCCAAGAGTTAGTAGATGCATCTATTACCTTAGAAGATGACTATAAAAATGTCCTAGAGGAAAGAAGGAAGAAGGAACTAATGGAACCAAAGAAAATTCCATAACGTAAACCAAATCCCAACCCAAATCTAACTTTTAAACCAAGGCCTAAACCTGAAACCAATAATCCTAATCAAGGCAGGCCAAGTTCCAAAAAGCAAGTTGTTTGTCACAACTATGGATATAAATGACATTATGCAACCGAATTCCAACAACCAAAAGTTATCTACTATGGATGCAGACAACTAGGACACATGCGGAAAAATTGTCCTAATAAACAAACCAGTGCACAACCAGCTAGTGGAAATAGACCACTAGAAAGGGCAATAACTTCCAAAGGCATGAACATTTGAGGAAATGATGCTGGAAGAAAAGGAAAACCGTTTTGAAAAGTGAATTGCACTAGTGTCAACAAAGTGCTACATTCTGAACATGCGATAATAGGTACAGTTAGTATTTTAACCTATCCAAGAAAAGTTTTGTTGTATACGGAAGCAACGATATCATTCATTTAAAAATAATTTATTGATTAGTATGGAATGAAATGTGATGAATTAGAATTTCTGATATCAATTCTATCAGCCGGTGGAATGATTTTAGTTACACACATTAGAAAACAACTAGTCCTTATGATTTGTAGTTACGAGTATTTTGCAGATATATATGTTATCCCTATGAGCGATATAGTAATCATTTTGGGTATGGATTGGTTATCAAACCATGAAGCCCAGATTGATGGCGAAGCTAGTACTGTTTCAATTAGAAATTCATGCGGTAGTCGAGTAGTATATCAGGGAGATAAACAAACTCGTCTGGAACTCGAGTTATAGTTGAATTCACTTAAGAAAGTGAAACTAGAACATATCCCAATGGTAAAGGAATTTTCAGGATGTATTTCCTAAAGAGTTACCAGGAAGGCCACCCGATAGAGAGATAGATTTTATGATTGTAATACCTGGAACATCACCAATTTCACAAGCACCATACAAAATGGGTCTGAAAGAGTTAGCATAATTAAAGGAACAAATATATGAACTCGAGGAGAAAGGATTTATAAGATAAAGTGTATCTACTTGGGGAACACTAGTGATATTTGTAGACAAGATAGATGGAGGTATAAGAATGAGTGGATGCTATAGAAATTTGAACAATGTCACACTCAAAAACAAATATACATTACCAAGAATACAAGAATTGTTTGATCAAGTCAAAGGACTAGGATTTTTCTCCAAGATTGACTTAAGATTAGGATATCATCAAATAAAGATAAAGGAAGAAGATATTCCTAAGACAACATATGTATCAAGATATGGACACCATGAATACTTGGTTGTACTATTTGGATTAACCAATGCACCAACAATATTCATGAATTCAATGAACAAAGTATTTATGCCATACTTGGACAAGTTCATCATAGTATTCACCGATGACATATTGGTGTATTTTAAAGATAAGGCAGAGCATGCCAAGCATCTGAGAATAGTTTTACAAATTTTAAGAGAGCATCAGCTTTATGCCAAGTTTAGTAAGAGTGAATTCTGGCTAGCCAAAGTAAATTTCTCGGACATCTGGTTTCGATGGAAGGAATCATAGTTAATCCAAGCAAAGTTATATCCGTTTGAAATTGGAAAGCACTTAAGAATGATAAAGAAATTCAACGATTCTTAGGAATGGCAGGATACTATCGGAGATTCATAGAAGGATTCTCTAAGATAGCTGGACCATTGAAGAAGTTGTCAGTGAAGAATGTACCATTTGAATGGACATATAAATGTGATAATAACTTTCAAGAATTAAAAACTAAGTTAACCACAACACCAGTCTTAGCAGTTCCAAAGGATGGAACAGACTATACAATATATTATGATGCATCAAAGAAGGGATTACGATGTCTTCTAATGCAAGACAAAAAAGTGATAGCCTATGTTTCAAGAAAGTTAAAACCACATGAAGTGAACTATCCAACACATGATTTAGAATTGGTAGAAGTAGTGTATGCCTAAAAGTTGGAGACATTTTCTTTATGGATCTAAGTGTGAGATATACACAGATCATAAGAGTCTCAAATATTTTTCACTCAAAAGGAGCTAAACATGATATAAATAAGGTGGTTAGAGTTAATCAAATACTATGACCTAAAAATCAACTATGCACCTAGAAAAGCCAATGTGGCGTCGATGCATTGAGTAGAAAAGATACATGCAACATGTTAATAGGAAGGAAGTTACCAAAAGAATTTCAAATGAAATTAAACCAAGTCCAACTAGAACTTTAGAAAGGAAAACCCAAGATAACAACCTAATCTTTGAGAGCTATATCAGACATGAATGTAAGTCTCAGTGATGAAATCATCAATAGGCAGAAAGAAGATATATTCATCAGAGAGGAGATTGAAAGAATTGCGGAAAGCAAATGACTTCCAAACTTGGAGGGAAGAATTCTCTATGGTTCAAAGGAAGAATCTGTGTACCATATATTCTAGAAATAAAGGCAGTAATACTTAAAAAAGCACATGAAACACCATACTGAATACACCTAGGCAATACCAAGATGTACATGGACCTTAAAGAAGTATTTTGTTGGAACAACATGAACCGGGAGATATCAAAAGTATGATTCAGAGTGTCATAATTGTTAGAGAATAAGAGCCGAACATTAAAGTCTAGCAGGGAAACTACAACTATTACTGATTCCATTATGGAAATGGGAAGAGATTGGAATTGATTTTCTTACCGGGTTACTGATACATTGCAAATATATCTATAATTTTTGATGTTCCATGCTTCGTTTTATCCACTTTCTTGTGTTTTGTTCCAACTTTGGAGTACTTTTCATATGATTTCTTGGACTAACCTATTAACAAGAGCCACAGTGCCAGCTGCCTATTTTCTACTATTTTTGGTTCCAGGAAAGTCAGAAAATGAATATTCTCGGAATTGGACGGGACAAAAGCCAAAGTGCCTATTTTTCCAGAAGGGATAAAGTGCCAGAATACGAGAAGGAGAGGGACCAGGGGCCACCACACCACCTAGCAGCGCGGCCCAGCCTGGCCTGCGCTAGGGGGTGGTGAGGCCAGCCCTGGCACCCCCTCGGCCTCTCCTTCCGCCTATAAGTTGCCCTCGGGACGAAAACCCTAAGGACCCGATCAAAAATCCACGAAAGAGTCTGTAGCCGCCGTCATCTCCATCCCTAGATCAGGAGGGATCTAAAGCTCTTCCCGGCACCCTGCCGGAGAGGGGAATTCACCCTGGAGGCCTTCTTCATCACCATGCAAGCCTCCAGTGTGATGCGTGAGTAGTTCATCCTTGGACTACGGATCCATGTAGTAGCTAGATGGCTGGTTTCTCCTCCTTTGTGCTTTCATGTTTAGATCTTGTGAGCTCTGCTCATGATCAAGATCATCTATTTGTAATTCATACATGTTGTGTTTGCGGGGATCCGATGGATATTGAGATGCTATTTCAGATTGATTATTGATTCTATCATGTCTTTGTTATTTGAGATCTTAAATGCTTTCCGTTGTTAGTAGCTATATTGGCCAAGTAGATGCTAGCAACTCCAAGAGTTAGTATTTATGCTCGATAGTGGGTTCATGCCTCTGGTAATCTGGGGAAGTGACAGAAATCTCTAAGGTACTAGATGTGTTGTTGCTACTAGGGAGAAAACAACAATCATTTGTTCATAGAACAATCGTATTGTTTACTTTACACGCAGTTCGTAAAGCAATAATCTGTTGCTTGCAACTTAATACTGGAGGGGGTTCGGATGATAACCTGAAGGTGGATTATTAGTCATAGATGCAGTTGGATGGCGGTCTATGTATTATGTTGTAATGCCCAATCAAGTCTCAGAGGAGTCAAGATGATTAGTATATGCATGTATTGCTTTCTCGGGGTTTGTCAATTGCCCCACTGTAATTTGTTCACCCAACATGTTATCTATCTAAGGAGAGCCACCTCTAGTGAACTATGGATCACGGTCCTTTTACTTTATATACAATCTACAATCTTTTACTACTTTGTGTTTACTTTATGAAAAAATTTACTTCTTTCCATTTGATACGTTTAATCCTTTATTTTCCACAAAACACGGTGAGATTGACAACCTCATCGCAAGTTGGGGACAAAGTTCTGTGGTTGTGTTCTGCAGGTCTCCACGTTGCTACTAGAACCAGTAGTGCACCCTACCAAAGCTCAGCTAGTAACACCTTTGGGGTGTTTCCTTGCTCCTACTGGTTCGATGAAACCTTGGTTTCATAACTGAGGGAAAACTTACTGCTGTGCTCATCATACCTTCCTCTTGGGGTTCCCAACGAGCTCTACATCAACTACGAGTCAGCAAGATTTTTTTCTGGCGCCGTTGCCGGGGAACGAAGAAGAAGAAACTCCCACGTCAACACCGCACCAGATTTTTTTTGGCGCTATTGCCGGGGAGTCAAGGACATCTTAACAAGGGGAGTCCCTCATAACCAATCTCTTTACTTTGTTGTTTTTGTTTTTCTTAGTTTCTTTTTGCTTTGTTTGCTTGTTTTGGTTCTTCAAAAACACAAAAAAAATAGTTTTACTTGTTTGCTTTCTTATTTGAAAACCCAAAAAAATGACTACTCATGAAAACACTAAGTTGTGTGACTTTACTAGCACCAACAACAATGATTTTATGAGCACACCTATTGCTCCACCTGTGGCTGAGAATACTTTCTTTGAGATAAAACCTGCTTTGCTCAATCTTGTTATGAGAGAACAATTTTCTGGTATTGGTAATAAAGATGCTGCTTCCCATCTTAATAACTTTGTTGAACTTTGTGAGATGCAAAAGCATAGGGATATAGATGGTGATATTATTACACTGAAATTGTTTCCTTTCTCTTTGAGAGGAAAAGCTAAAGAATGGTTGAATTCCTTAACTAGGAATAGTATTGATTCTTGGACTAAGTGCAAAGATGCTTTTATTGGAAAATACTATACTCCTGCTAAGATTATATCCATGAGAAGTGAAATAATGAAGTTTAAACAACTTGATAATGAGCATGTTGCTCAAGCTTGGGAAAGAATGAAATCTTTGGTAAAGAATTGTCCCACTCATGGACTGACTGCTTGGATGATCATCCAAAAATTTTATGCAGGATTGAACTATTCTTCAAGGAACCTATTAGATTCAGTAGCTAGAGGTACCTTTATGACCATCACTTTGGGTGCTGCAACAAAACTTTTGGATAATATGATGGTTAATTATTCTGAATGGCACACTGAGAGAGCTCCACAAGGTAAGACGGTAAATTATGTTGAAGAAACCTCCTCCCTGAGTGATAAGATTGATATTATTATGTCTATGCTTGTTAATGGAAAAGCCCATATTGATCCAAATAATGTTCCTTTAGCCTCTTTGGTTGCTCAAGAAGAGCAAGTTGATGTGAACTTCATAAGAAATAACAACTTTGGCAACAATGCTTATAGGAAAATTTTTGGTAACAACAATTATAAGCCATATCCTCCCAACAATGGTAATGCTTATGGAAATTCTTACAACAATAATAAGAGTGCTCCCTCTGAACTTGAAGTTATGCTTAAAGAGTTTATTAGTAAACAAACTGCTTTCAATAAAACTATTGAGGAAAAACTCTCTAATGCTGAAAGAAATATAGCATCTTTGGCTGAAGCTCAATCTACTTTGAATAAAATGGCTGCTAAACCCGAAACTAATGAGAATCCGTTTGCAGCTACTAATGCTATACAAGTAAGAATTGATGAAAATGTTAGACTATTAGCTGAATTACATGCTAAGTGGGAAAGAGAAGATGAAATTGCTAGAAACATTAGTGTTTCTACTATTACCACCACGAGTGTTGAGGCTAGTAATAGTTCTACCACTTTAGATGATAAAGTTGACTTTGATCTTGATGGTTGCAATACCTCTAAAGTTATTAAGTTCCTACAAAAGCTTGCTAAAAGTCCTAATGCTAGTGCTATGAACATGGCTTTTACAAAAAACATTACTAATGCTCTCATAAAGATTAAAGAAGAAAAGATGAAACATAAAGCTTCTATTCCTATAAAGCAAGAAGATGGTTGGGAACCCATCATTAATATGAAAGTGAATGACTTTGATTTCAAAGCATTGTGTGATCTTGATAGTAGTGTTTCTATTATGCCTAGAAGGATTTATGATATGCTTGATTTTCCTCCTCTTGAAGATTGTTATTTGAATGTCCCACTTGATGCCAATGCTAAAAAGAAACTCATGGGGAGTCTTAATGATGTTCTTATTATGGTTAACGATTCCTATGTCCCTGTTGATTTCTATGTTTTGGATGTTGAATACAATGCTTCTTCTCCTATTACTTTGGGAAGACCTTTTCTTAGAACTGTTGGTGCCATCATTGATATGAAAGAAGGCACCATTAAATATCAACTCCCACTCAAAAAAGGTATAGAACACTTCCCTAAAAAGAGAAAAAAGATTTCTTTTTCTTCTCCTATGAAAACAAAATTTGGTCTTAATGCTTCTTTATTTGAGAACACTTAATTCTTTCTTTGCTTCTTATGCCTAAGTTAAAGGCGTTAAAGAAAAGTACTTGTTGGGAGATAACCCAAGAGTTTTAGTTGAGTCTTGGAAGTTATTACCTCTGTAATAACCTCTCATTATCCTTTTTTATTTGATTTTTGTGCCAAGAGTAACCTCTAATGAGAGAGAAGTAATGATTGGGAAAGTTGCTGTCCCGAAACAGAATTCTGTGCTTCACCGTAAAAATTCCCGAGAGAGCTCTGTACGTCTGATTGAGCTGTAATTTTTTGTGTTTATGCCCTAGGTTGTTATCTAACTTTCGCTGGATCAATACTTTTTGATTTGAGCAACAGAAGGTCTTCGAAAAGTTCGTCTTTACCTGCTGGTCTGTTTTGACAGGTTTCTGCCATTTTCTGCATTTGCTTCTTGTTAGTTCCTTCTTGAGTTCCTTTGGGGAATTGAGATTTTTGAGGGAAGTGCTACAGTACCTAGTGTTCTAATGGAAGTTTATTTGGTGCTAGAACTGAACCTTGAGACTTATTTATCTTAAGTGCACTAATGTTGCTAATGAGATTGTGTGAAGTTTTGTATGAAGGAAAAATTTCAGGTGTATGGAAGGAATGAGTAATGAGATGAAGGATGGACTAAAGCTCAAGCTTGGGGATGCCACGCATGTCACCCCAAGAAATATCCAAGAAGTACCAGCATCAAAGCTTGGGGATACCCAAGACATCCCCTTCTTCATCAATAAAAATCCCAGGTTTCTTCCAAACGCTTCATTTTTATCGTTTCATGCACAGTTGTGTTTTTCTTGGAGCGTCTTCTTTTTCATTTTTGTTTTGGTTTTTAGTTTGCTTGGTTTGCTTAGTGTTCTTAATAAATTGATTGGACCCCTCTTTCATACTTTGGTTTGCAAATAGTTTGGTTTGGTTTGGAAAAGAGTAGGAAAGTTCATGCTTATGTGGTAAAAAGAGCTCGTTTTTGACTGTGGCCTATGCTTTGTCATGCCATGCTTGATATTGTTTTGGATTTTTGCTTAGTATTCTTTGCTGTAGCATGACTTGTTATAAACAATTGAGACTGCTTAATGTGCCTTGGATGAATCATGCGTTGTTCTAGCATATTAAAGCATAGTATAGTGGTATTCTCCTTTGATGCTTTATTTGGGTTGACTTGGCACATGCTCACACCATGTTATGACTATCTCAAGACACCGTAGCCTTTATGATCCTTTAGTTTTCAACTTGTAGTATCACTTCATGCTTTGATCAATGATGTTTTGTCGCTCTGCATGATTATGGCCATTATTGCTCTCTTAGTTTGTCGCTCCCAGTCTTTTGCTAGCCTCCACCACCAAGTATGAGTTCCACTCATGCATCCAACTCCCTCAACCAAGTTATTCCAAAGAGTCCACCATACCTACCTAGTAGCTTATGCTATTCCAAGTATATTCATGCTTTTGTTTACCTTTCACTTGTTATGAGAAAACTAGTGATTAAAGCTCTCACGAACTTGATGGCACACTTTACTTTTTGCCTCTACTAAACTTGAACCATTGGGTCCTTCTTTGTTGTGTATATGCTTGCGCTTTATAAGTTGAAATTAGCAGAACCATGTTTCATGGGGAATGCTTTCAACATCGCACTTGTACTTTGTACTCCGTTGATATCATTTTCTTTTGCTTACGGATCCCGGCAGTGTGAAATAAATGTGGAACTTGTAAGATCATGGAGTTTGTATGTGTGTTAGAGAAACGCCTGGGCCGCTAGCCTAAGCCATGCCTAATCATGGTGGAAACTTGCAGCATCACCATAATAAGCACTCTATGAAGCATCCTCAATAAAAACCTATGCAAATAGCAAATAAAAAGATCACTGAGATGCTCATTGTCTGCTTGCCTTGTCTTTTTGATTATGGGAAAGCTCCCGTATCATGTGCAAGGGGTACCCCATTGGCGGTTCTTAATTATACACATATACTTACAATGACAAGATCTTACTCATGACTAAACTTGAGTAGCATGAGAATCAGTCTTCGTAAGTAAGGGGCATGAGATTTCGGTTTATAACTTGTCAAGCATATCCTCTTAGTTGTGTCACTTTAACCTTAATCACCTTCAAGATGCTTATGATAGGGGCAATGAGAGCTAGAAACTACAAGTACCATAATTTTTGGAAGCTCTTTATGAGACTTGAATCCCTACTTCCTTTTACAAAAGGCTTTTCTTCCACCAATTTATTGAGTCTCCACCTTCTATCTTTATGCACCTACTTTGAGAGCATAGTGGCCATTCTTATTTCTATGTGCATTGTCCCAAGACTAGTTGATTGATGCATAACTTAATATTGCTTATTTAAACTATTGTATCTAGTCACTCTTATGAACTTTGAAGGTGTCCTATGCATTTATATTTGCTACTCTATTGAGGTACAAGCTGAATACTATTATGCTATGGTTTCTTTATGTGAAACAAACAAACGTCTTGCAAGGCATGTTATTCATGAATCTTTTGTTTGTACCTTTTTATGTTGCATCATAGTTTCTTTGCCTATTGCTAGAACTTTGTCTTTTATGTTATGATTGAAGTACTATGATCCCAGCTTTGAGTTTTGCAAATACTTTGATCAAGTCTTTGATGGTGCATGTCACCTCAAAAATTATTTCTTTTTATCACTTACCTACTCGAGGACGAGCAGGAGTTAAGCTTGGGGATGTTGATACATTGCAAATGTATCTATAATTTTTGATGTTCCATGCTTGGTTTTATCCATTTTCTTGTGTTTTGTTCCAAGTTTGGAGTACTTTTCATATGATTTCTTGGACTAACCTATTAACAAGAGCCACAGTGCCAGCTGCCTGTTTTCTGCTGTTTTTGGTTCCAAGAAAGTCAGAAAATGAATATTCTCGGAATTGGACGGGACAAAAGCCAAAGTGCCTATTTTTCCGGAAGGGATCAAGTGCCAGAATACGAGATGGAGAGGGACCAGGGGGCCACCACACCACCTGGCCGCGCGGCCTAGCCTGGCCCGCGCTAGGCGGTGGTGAGGCCAGCCCTGGCACCCCCTCGGCCTCTCCTTCCGCCTATAAGTTGCCCTCGGGACGAAAACCTTAAGGACCCGATCAAAAATCCACGAAAGAGTCTGTAGCCGCCGTCATCTCCATCCCTAGATCGGGAGGGATCTGAAGGTCATCCTGGCACCCTGCCGGAGAGGGGAATTCACCCCGGAGGCCTTCTTCATCACCATGCAAGCCTCCGGTGTGATGTGTGTGTAGTTCATCCTTGGACTACGGATCCATGTAGTAGCTAGATGGCTGGTTTCTCCTCCTTTGTTCTTTCATGTTTAGATCTTGTGAGCTCCGTTCATGATCAATATCATCTATTTGTAATTCATACATGTTGTGTTTGTGGGGATCCGATGGATATTGAGATGCTATTTCAGATTGATTATTGATTCTATCATGTCTTTGTTATTTGAGATCTTGCATGCTTTCCGTTGTTAGTAGCTATCTTGGCCAAGTATATGCTAGCAACTCCAAGAGTTAGTATTTATGCTCGATAGTGGGTTCATGCCTCTGGTAATCTGGGGAAGTGACAGAAATCTCTAAGCTACTAGATGTGCTGTTTCTACTAGGGAGAAAACAACAATCCTTTTTTCATAAAACAATCGTATTGTTTATTTTACACGCAGTTCGTAAAGCAATAATATGTTGCTTGCAACTTAATACTGGGGGGGGGGGGGTTCGGATGATAACCTGAAGGTGGATTATTAGTCATAGATGCAGTTGGATGGCGGTCTATGTTTTATGTTGTAATGCCCAATCAAGTCTCAGAGGAGTCAGGATGATTAGTATATGCATGTATTGCTTTCTCGGTGTTTGTCAATTGCCCCGCTGTAATTTGTTCACCCAGCATGTTATCTATCTAAGGAGAGCCACCTCTAGTGAACTATGGATCCCGGTCCTTTTACTTTACATACAATCTACAATCTTTTACTACTTTGTGTTTACTTTCTGCAAACTTTTACTTCTTTCCATTCGATACGTTTAATCCTTTGTTTTCTGCAAAACACGGTGAGATTGACAACCTCATCGCAAGTTGGGGACAAAGTTCTGTGGTTGTGTTATGCAGGTCTCCACGTTGCTACTAGCACCAGTAGTGCGCCCTGCCAAAGCTCAGCTAGTAACACCTTTGGGGTGTTTCCTTGCTCCTACTGGTTCGATTAAACCTTGGTTTCATAACTAAGGGAAAACTTACTGCTGTGCTCATCATACCTTCCTCTTGGGGTTCCCAACATGCTCTACATCAACTACGAGTCAGCAGTTAATCATGACCAAAAACCACAAAGATATGATCTGGGTAATAGTAGACCGATTAACAAAGACTACACATTTTATAGTAGTAAATAAGAGAGACATATATGATAAGTTAGTAAAAATATATGTGAAGGAAATTATAAGTAAACAAGGAGTACCTAAGAAAATAGTAATGGACCGAGGATATGTGTTTACTTTAGCATTTTGGAGACTGATACGTTACAAATGTATCTATAATTTTTGATGTTCCATGCTTGGTTTTATCTACTTTCTTTTGTTTTGTCCACACTTTGGAGTACTTTCTATACACTTTCTTGGACTAACCTATTAACAAGATGCCACAGTGCCAGTTGCTTGTTTTCTACAGTTTTTGGTTCTAGGGAAGTCAGAAAATGAATATTCTCGGAATTGGACCGGACAAAAGCCAAAGTCGATATTTTACCGGAAGACTCACGGAGCCAGAAGACGAGACGGAGAGGGGCCACAGGGCGTCCACACCATGTGGTGGTGCGAGCTAGCCCTGGCCGCGCCACCAGGTGGTGTGGGCTCCCTGGCCGCCCACCGACCTTGCCTCTTTGCCTATAAGATGCCTTCCGATGCAAAAACCCTAAATAGTCAAGCCTCAAGCCAAGAAAAGTTCCGCAGCGCCGCCGACACCGAAGGGGAGATTCGGGGGACAAAAAGTCTCTGTTCTGGCACCCTGCCGGGACGGGGAAGTGCCCCCGGAGCCATCTCCATCGCCATTGCTGATTCCCATGATGAGGAGGGAGTAGTTCTCTCTCGAGGCTAAGGTTTCTACCGGTAGCTATGTGTTCTTCTCTCTCTATGCATGATCATATTGTGATCATGAGCTTTGTAATCAAGTAGATCTACCTTGCTATTCCAGTGCTTTAATAGATCTCTACTCTCCCCATGTGTGTGAGTGACAGTGTGCACACCATGGTGGCACTTAGGCTAGAGATTACAAATACTTGTTATGAGTTATATCTGGAGTTTTTATGAAATTTTGGTGTTTGTTGGAACCATCTAGTGCTCAAGATGACAGTGCGGGGTTATCTAGATGGTAAAGGCTTACTTTGAGGTGTGCTGTTATAGCCCTACCATGGATTAGAGTGTCCAACCAGAGAGTAGTTAAGTGTAGTATCATAAAGAGAAGATATTTATATGGAGTGTTCACTAGTGAAAGTATGATCCCTAGGCCTTGTTTCTAAGCATTGAAACACCATTTGCAATTAGATCTGTTACATGTTTGCTTGCTTCCATCTTTATTTCAGTTTGTCTTTAATCTCTTTCACGCCATCAAGCTATTTTCTAGCACCGTTACCACTTATAATTATCCATACCACTTGTATTTCACTATCTCTTCGCCGAACTAGTGCACCCATACGCCTGACAAGTGTATTGGGTGTGTTGGGGACACACGAGAATTCTTGTATCTTGATTTCAGGGTTGCTTGAGAGGGGATACCTTTAACAACTTCCTCCCTGAGTTCGATAAACCTTGCGTGATCCACTTAAGGGAAAACTTGCTGCTGTTCTACAAACCTCTACACTTGGAGGCCCAACAACTGTCTACAAGAATAGAAGTGAGTAGACATCAAGCTATTTTTTGGCGCCATTGGCGGGGAGGTAAGGTAAAAGGTACTCACATCCTCCGGTGTGAGTGCTCGAAGTTATTTCCTTTAAATTCTGCAATTTTGTATTTTTGTTTCTTGTTTTCACTAGTTAGTGTTAATGGAAAACAACAAAAAAATTAGAGAGCTTTATAGTATTTATCTTGAGTTAGGACATGAAGTGTTTGAAGCGAAAATTAAAAAACATATGGAACTTTGCATGCTAATAGCAATGTTGTTAGTATGAATTCTTTGGACACCATTATTGCTAATGCTATGGAAAAGTCTAAGCTTGGGGAAGCTAGTTTTTATGAAAATGATCTGTTTAGTTCCCCAGCTTTGGAAGATAGCTATTCTATTGCTTATGATGATACCAAACCTCCAATATATGATGATTACAATGATGAATATGATATTTTTAGTCCACCTACTATTGAGGAGGAAATGAATTATGACTACAAGCCTCCTATATTTGATGATTATGGTGATGAGAATAATAATGATAGCTATTTTGTTGAATTTTCTCCCACTATGTTTAATAAGAATGACTATGCTTATAGGGAGAGTAATAATTGTTTTGTGCATGTGGCTCATGATAAGAATGTTTTATGTGATAGTTATATTGTTAATTTTATTCATGATGCTACTAAAAGTTATTATGAGAGAAGAAAACATGGTTTTATGTATCTCAACAATATTAAGTTTCCCCTCTTTATGTTGAAAGTCTTGAAGGTGCACTTGTTTTGCTTTACTATGCTTGTTGCTTTGTGTTTTCATGACTTGTTTCTTTACAATATTCCTATGCATAGGAAGTGGGTTAGACTTTAATGTGTTTTGAATTTGCTTCTTCATGCTCTCTTTTACTTCAATTCATATTTCTTATGTGAGCATCTTCTCAAACTATCAAGCCTAACTTAAAGGCATTAAAGAAAAGTACTTATTGGGAGATAACCCAAAAGTTTTAGATGAGTCTTGGAAGTTATTACCTCTGTAATAACCGCTCCTTATCCTTTCTATTTGCTTTTTTGCCAAGAGGAACCTCTAATGAGAGAGAAGTAATGCTTGGGAAAGTTGCTGCCCCGAAACAAATTTATGTGCTTCACCGTAAAAATTCGTGTAAAATCTCTGTATGTCGTTTTGAGGTGTGACTTTTTGTGCTTCTTCCCTAGGTTGTTATCTAACTTTCGTTAGTTCAACACATTTCGATTTGAGCAACATAAGGTCTTCGAAAAAATTGGTTTTTACCTGCTGGTTTGTTTTAACAGATTTCTGTCATTATTTGTATTTGCCTCTTAATCTCTTTCTCTTTGAGTTCTCTTTGATCATTTGAACTTTTTGAGGGAGTTGCTACAGTATCTTGTGTTTTAATGAAATTTTTGCTGTTTTAAAACTAAAACTCAAAGGTTTATTATCTTTTGAGTACACTAATGTTGCTAATGAAGATTGTGTGAAGTTTTGTATGAAGGAAATTTTCAAGTGTAGGGAAAGAATGATGTAATGAGATGAATAATGGACAAAATCTCAAGCTTGGGGATGCCACCCCGTGTCACCCCAAGAAATATTCAAGAAATACAAGTGTCAAAGCTTGGGGATGCCCAAGGCACCCCCTTCTTCATCAATAAAAATTTCAGGTTTCTTCCAAACACTTCATTTTTATTGTTTCATGCACAGTTGTGTTGTTCTTGGAGCATCTGCTTCTTCGTTTTTGTTTTTGGTTTTTGTTTGCTTATTTTTCTGAATAAATTGGTTGGACCCCCTCTTTCATACGTTGGTTTTCAAATAGTTTTGTTTGGATTGGAAAAGAGTAGGAAAGTTCATGCTTAAGTGGTAAAGAGAGCTTGTTTTTGACTGTGGCCTATGCTTTGTCATGCCATGCTCGATATTGTTTTGGCTTTATGGTTAGTATTATTTGATGTAGCATGACATGTTATAAACAATTGAGATTGCTTAATGTGGCTTGGAAGAATCATGCGTTGTTTTAGCATATTAAAGCATAGTATTGTGGTATTCTCCTTTGATGTTTTATTTGAGTTGACTTGGCACATGCTCACACCATGTTATGACTATCCTAAGTCACCGTAGCCTTTATGATCCTTTAGTTTTCAACTTGTAGTATCACTTTATTCTTTGATTAATGATGTTTTGTTGCTCTGCATGATTATGGCCATTATTGCTCTCTTAGTTGGTCGCTCCCAGTCTTTTGCTAGCCTCCGTAATCAAGTATGAGTCCCACTCATGCATCCAACTCCTAAAACCAAGTTATTCCAAAGAGTCCACCATACCTACCTATTAGCATTTGCTATTCCAAGTATATACATGTTTTTGTCTACCTTCCAAATTAAACTTGTTATGAGAAAACTAGTGATTAAAGCTCTCATGAACTTGATGGCACACTTTACTTTCTTGCACTTAATAAACTTGAACCATTGCATCAATCTTTGTTGCGTATATGCTTTCTCTTTATAAGTTGAAGTTAGAATAACCATGTACCATGGGGAACGCTTTCAACATTGCACCTGTACTTTGTAACCCGTTGATATCATGTTCTTTTGCTTATGGATCCCGGCTGTGTGAAATAAAAGGGGAACTTGTAAGATCATGGAGTTTGTATTTGTGTTAGAGAAACGCCTGGGCCGCTAGCCTAAGCCATGCCTAATCATGGTGGAAACTTGCAGTATAACCATAATGAGCACTCTATGAAGCATCCTCAATAAAAACCTATGCAAATAACAAATAAAAAGATCGTTGAGATGCTTATTGTTTGCTTGCCTTGTCATTTTGATTATGGGATAGCTCCTGTATCATGTGCAAGGGGTTCCCCGTTGGCGGTTCTCTATGATACATATGTACTTACAATGACAAGAGCTTACTTGTGACTAAAGTTCAGTAGCACGAGGTTGGGTCTTCGTAAGTAAGGGGCATGAGACTTCGGCTTATAGCTTGTCAAGCATATCCTCTTAGTTGTGTCACTTTAACCTTAATCACCTTCAAGATGCTTATGATAGGGGCAATGAGAGCTGAAAGCTAACAAGTACCGTAATTTTTGGAAGCTCTTTATGAAACTTGAATCTCTACTTCCTTATATGAAGGCCTTTCTTTTACTTTTATCTTGAGTCTCCACCTTCTACCTTTATGCACCTACTTTGAGAGCATAGTGGCCATTCTTAGTTCTATGTGCATTGTCCCAAGACTTGTTGATTGATGCATAACTTAATATTGCTTGTTCTTAAACTATTTGTATCTAGTCACTCTTATGAACTTTGAAGGTGTCCTATGCATTTATGTTTTGCTACTCCATGAGGGACAAGCTGAATGCCACTATGCTATGTTTTCTTTATGTGAAACAAACAAACGTCTTGCAAAGCATTGTTATTCATGAATCTTTTGTTTGTGCCTTTTCATGTTGCAACATAGTTTCTAGGTCTTATTGTTAGAACTATATCTTGCATGCTATGTTAAAGTACTATGATCCCAGCTATCAATGTTTTATGAATGCCTTGATCAAGATTATGATGGTGCATGTCACCTCAAAAATTATTCTTTTCTTTTTATCACTTACCTACTCGAGGACGAGCAGGAGTTAAGCTTGGGGATGTTGATATGTTGCAAACGTATCTATAATTTTTGATGTTCCATGCTTGGTTTTATCTACTTTCTTATGTTTTGTCCACACTTTGGAGTACTTTCTAGACTCTTTCTTGGACTAACCTATTAACAAGATGCCACAGTGCCAGTTGCCTGTTTTGTGCTGTTTTTGGTTCCAGGAAAGTCAGAAAATGAATATTCTTGGAATTGGACCGCACAAAAGCCAAAGTTGATATTTTACCGGGAGACTCACAGAGCCAGAAGACGAGACGGAGAGGGGCCATAGGGCGGCCACACCATGTGGTGGAACGGGCTAGCCCAGGCCGCGCCACCAGGTGGTGTAGGCCCCCTGGCCACCCACCGACCTTGCCTCTTCTCCTATAAGATGCCTCCCGGTGCAAAAACCCTAAATGGTCAAGCCTCCAGCCACGAAAAGTTTTGCAGCGCTGCCGCCACCAAAGGGGAGATTCGGGGGACAGAAAGTCTCTATTCCGGCACCCTGCCGGGACGCGGACGTGCCCCCGGAGCTAGCTCCATCAATCTCCACCGCCATCTCCATCGCCATTGCTGATTCCCATGATGAGGAGGGAGTAGTTCTCTCTCGATGCTAAGGTTTGTACTGGTAGCTATGTGTTCATCTCTCTCTCTATGCATGATTATATTGTGATCATGAGCTTTGTAATCAAGTAGATCTACCTTGCTACTCAAGTGCTTTAATAGATCTTTGCTCTCCCCATGTGTGTGAAAGTGACAACGTGCACACCATGGTGGCACTTAGGCTAGAGATTACAAATACTTGTTATGAGTTATATTTGGAGTTGGATGTCCTTATGAAATTGTGGTGTTTATTGGAACCATCTAGTGCTCAAGGTGACAGTGTGGGGTTATCTAGATGGTAAAGGCTTACTTTGAGCTGTGTTGTTATAGCCCTACCATGGATTAGAGTGTCCAACCAGGGAGTAGTTAAGAGTAGTATCATAAAGAGAAGATATTTATATGAGAGTGTTCACTAGTGAAAGTATGATCCCTAGACCTTGTTTCTAAGCATTGAAACACCATTTGCAATTAGATATGTTACATGTTTGCTTGCTTCCATCTTTATTTCAGTTTTCCTTTAATCTCTTTCATGCCATCAAGCTATTTTCTGGCACCGTTACCACTTATAATTATCCATACCACTTGTATTTCACTATCTCTTCGCCGAACTAGTGCACCTATACGCCTGACAAGTGTATTGGGTGTGTTGGGGACACAAGAGACTTCTTGTATCTTGATTGCAGGGTTGCTTGAGAGGGGATACCTTTGACCACTTCCTCCCTGAGTTTGATAAACCTTGGGTGATCCACTTAAGGGAAAACTTGCTGTTGTTCTACAAACCTTTGCACTTGGAGGCCCAACAATTGTCTACAAGAATAGAAGTGCGTAGACATCAGAGACACTTACAACAAGCCTTAGGATCTCAACTAGAATTTAGTACAACTTATAATCTAGAAACCGAAGGACAAACAGAAAGAACCAATCAAATTCTTGAGGATTTGTTAAGATACAATGCTTTAGATTTTGGAGGATCATGGAATGAAAACCTACTATTTGCTAAATTTTCCTGCAACAATAGTTACCAAATTAGTATAAAATGACACCTTTTGAAGCAGTATATGGAAGAAAGTGTTGATCACCGATTTGCTAGTATGAAGAGGGAAGAGATAAAGAATTAGAGCCTAATTTCATCAAAGACCAACAGAAAAGCATAGACATCAACAGAGATAGATTAAAAATTGCACAACGTAGGTAGAAAAGTTATACAGATTTGAAACGATGAACGTGGGAACCAATATTCGATTATATGGTATATTTAAGAGTCAGTCCGACCAAAGGAGTTAAGAGATTCAGGGTGAAAGGAAACTTAAGCCCTAGATATATTGGACCATTCCAAACCTTAAGTCAGGAAGGAAAAGTAGCTTATGAATTAGAGTTACCATCATGGTTATCTCAAGTTCATAACGTATTCCACATATCGAAGTTACGAAAATGTTTGAAAGAACCAGATGACCAAGTAAAATATCCAGAATTAGAATTATAGTCTGACCTTTTCTATGAAAAAGTATCATCAAAGATTTTATAAGAGAATTGGAAACAATTAAGAAATAGAGCCATTAAGTATTGTAAAGTACAATGGAAACATCAACCAGAACGTGAAACTACATGGGAAAAAGACGATGATTTACGCTAGAACTATCATCGACTCTTCAACTAACGAGTTCCATAACTTCGATATGAAGTTCTTATAAGTGGGAGAGGATGTGATGACCCGAAGAATAAGAATGGTAGAGGACAAAGTTGCAATGAGTGTTTTTGCATAGAATGCATTTTCAAAAGTGTGAAAATTTTAAACCTTTGTTTAAAAAGGGGTACAAGTGATTGAGACTGAACTCTAGTGTTGAAGTTTACTTAGGTCAAAACTAGGATTTGAGTTCAAATTTCAAAGTGATCTTGTAAATTCACATATTAGGATTATAAAATAGATTTCATCTTTGTTTCAGTGTCATGATCAAATAAATCATTGCATTTGCATTAGAACCAACTAATAATTCTAAGTGATTATGCAATTCAAAGTGGAGGTTTGAATAATTCAAACTTGAATTCATATAATCGCAAATAAAAGAAAATGAACAAGTACAAGAAAAAATTGAGACAATGTAAAGAAAAGGAATCGTTTATTGATATAATCATAGAGATGATTCTTTACAAGAGATCTTACAAAAAGAAATCACCTAATACAAAGTACAATGTTAAAAAAGGACCTAAAACTACTTATCCCTTTGTTTCTCTTTAATCTTTTCTAGCTATCTTGACCTGCACAAGAAACAAAGCAAAACAATTATTGTTATGTTATAAAGTCAGTTATGCCCTAAGGCGAAACCATTTGGTATAGAATCCAAGTTGGAATTCTAGGAACTAGTCCTAGAACTCTTGAGTTTGAGGGTTGAAGCAAAAGCAAATTATAAAACCCAAGATTTGCAGCAAGAAGCATTAGATAACAACAATAGATAGCAAATGAAAGCAGTAGGAAGCAACATTGGTAGATTGCAACCACAATACAACAACAATATAGAGAAATTGCTAGCAATAGATCGTACTAGTCACCAACTAGAATAAGAGTGGAACATATCACATAACCACCTTAAAAGAGCAAACAAACTAAAAAGCTTAGTAGCAAATCCATTAGAATAGCAAGCAACCTCAAAAGTAACCCTCAAACATGGATTCAGCAGAAATCATTAGCAAGTGAATATGGAATTGTAAATTAACATCTAACCATAACTAACAAATTAACAGAACAAAAATGAACACTAGGAAATATTCCTAGAAATTAATCTGGCAAGAAAACAAATAAATATGTTAATCATATTATCCACTTGTCAAATTCCAAAATAGTATAAATGACCAATTTAGCCCTTAATGATCATGCCACTTATGGATTATGACACATATGTAGTGGGAAAGAAAGATCTGTAGTGGGAAATAAAGATCTAAAGAAGCATTTCAAGCAAGAACAGGAGAAATAAGTCAGAAGAACTACATCATATCTTCCTCAAGCCCATTTCGGAATATCCAATGGTTTATAGCTTAACTTTAGAATAAAATTAGGTTGAGAGAGAGTGACATTAGGTAGCACCTAGGCTAACCTAGGGCTAACTCCTATGCATGTCCATTATTGGAGAACACCACAGAAGCCATGCCTCTATAATTAGCTAGCACACCCTAGGCCTATTAGTTAATAAAATCATCTTAACAAGAAATTAAACATTACATATCCATTCATTTCCCTAGTGACGTGGGCATACCCTATAGGTACTCGATTTGGGCATATAGGGTCAAGATACTACAGAAGCCCACGGCATTGCCAAGGCCCAATACAGGATTTAGGTGACTCACGGAAACTCCAATTGCTTGCGGCACAAGAAGAAGCTTAAGATAGAAAGTTCAAAGGGACGAACCCTATATGTAATCGACTCAACCTGCTAACCGAGACCTAGCCTACTATATAAAGGCTAGGAGGGGTAGCGAGGAGGACAATCACAACCCTAGTTTCCACAACCATCGCTAGATTGCATCTACGCACCCTTGTAACTTTCGACTCCCTCGATAATTCCAAGAGCAGACAAGCTAGAGTAGGGACCTCTACGAGGCCTAAACCTGGGTAAACCTTGCGTCCCTGTGTGCTTGTTTGCTAGCCAATTGATGCCTCCAGTGCTCCCTCTTTCTCCAAAACCCAAGTCCATAACAATGGGCATTGATAAGTTAAACCCTCGCCAATTGGCACCGTCTGTGGGAACTAGGAGTGCTGATGTCGCGACTTCTTTGGCCCTGTCAACTGTGATCTATAACTCTGCAACAACGGAGATTTGCCAGCTCTTTGGCGCTTTCGAGTTCACCATCCATACGCCAGCCACTCGTCCGGCTTTCGAGTCTGTCGGCAACGGAATCAGCTTGGCGATCGGGAGCCTATACTTCCAAGTTGGTCAGCTAGGCACACTTCGCCTTCCTGATCAACCGACAGCTCCCGTGATTGCTCCAGCATCGTGGTTTCCGCCACCAATCGGCACCCTGAGCAAGCTCAACGCTCTGACAACAGTTTAGGGTACAGACAGTGACAGTAGTCGCAGATCCGATCTGGGTGACCTGGCCACAGAGGATGGAGCCTGCGGCTCCGAATCTGAGAGTTGTGGGAGCAACAGCTTCACCAACCACTTCATGTGCACCATCATCAACACAGGCAACACCGGTCTCAATCGCGACAACACTGGCACTGGTCCGTCCAATGGTGGGAACGATGGCCCAACCAACGGCGCACCCGTCAACAACGGAACGAACGGGAATCTGAACCCCACGGTGAATGGGCACGCCTCGGAGCGCATGCTGATCAAGCTCAACAACAATGAGTGGGCCCGCTGCCGCGAGGCTCTACGAGGTAATCCTCTCCCCCTAGGCGCATCGCAACAGATGCTGATGGGCTACCACTGGCTACTCAACAAGGAGTTCAAGCACTAGCAGCAAGTAGTTACGCAACTCGACGAACGCAGAAAAGCAGCAGATGAGTCGAGCCTTCGGCGGGCTCAGCTCTCCTCCATGAGAGGATCCTCTTCCAGGGGCAACGACTACGTGGCTGCCAAACATTGATCTCGACTAGCCCACCTCACCAATAAGGAGCACGAAGAAGCGGCAAAAGTCCTCGACTTCGGCTCAATGACGGTGGATACGCGGGGCAACATGCTCCCGAAGACACCGCAAGCAGCGGTGACAGCGGCAACCATGTACCTCCTCAACAACCAGCCGCTAGTTGGAGATCCGCGAGCTACCATGCACCAATCTACGATCGCAAGCCTGGGGCTAGTCGAGGTTTGCCCTTGTCAAGGAGCCAACACCAGAGCCGAAGAAAGGCAAAACTCTGGAAAATACTACTACTCGTACTCCTCCAGTGACGACAGCCACGATTTGTGACGACGATGTCGCTCACGGCACCACGACCGTGACTACAACGCACGTGATGACATCACGTAGTACAAGGTCGACAAGATCCGGGCGAGATGCACTCGTTCGACTGACTTGGAAGACGACGAGGTGGAACTCTGCGGCGCCAGATGCTTCAGTAGGGCCATCAGGCAGAAGTGAATGCCTATGGGGTTCAAAATCCCATCAGAGAACCCGAAATTTAATGGCCTGCAGGACCCGAAGATCTGGCTGGAGGATCATATCTCCTCTGTCAGGCTACACAATGGAAGCTCAAGCACGGCAATGCAATGCCTGCAGCTACAGCTGCAAGGCGCCGCCGGCGCATGGCTCAACAATCTCCCGCGCGGATCAATTCGCAGCTGGGAAGAGCTAGTCTACAGCTTTGTGTGCAACTTCAAGGGTACTTATAAAAGGCTCGCGTCAATCGAAGAACTAAGAGGCTGCGACCAAAGGTCTAGCGAGTCGCTACGCTCATACATCCAACAATGGTCCATCATCAAGAACTCCATAGAGAATATCTCAGAGGACCGCGCAATCGCCGTATAGAACTCAGGGAGGAGCTGGGACGCTCGAAGCCCAAGACAAT
Organism: Avena eriantha; assembly: GCA_910589775.1. Taxonomy (NCBI): domain Eukaryota; kingdom Viridiplantae; phylum Streptophyta; class Magnoliopsida; order Poales; family Poaceae; genus Avena; species Avena eriantha. The sequence continues at coordinate 492,035,819 of OU342741.1, read as the reverse complement.
CGACCACTTGATGGAGATCGCAAATCAGTGGGCGGACGAAGAAGATTTGGTGAAAAACTGTACCTACTCCGATGATGGCGACGACCTTGGGCGCAGACGGGACCACCGAGGGAAACATCGAATGCGAGTCTACGAGGACCGCGACAAAGTCAACATGGCCGCGGCTGGCTACGCCGACAAACGCGACGACAACCACAACAGCGGATACCGCAGTGGTGGATACCGCGACAGCGGAAAAACCACGCAAGTGTGACAACGCTGCACTTGTGACGACGCGCCTGGGCAATCCATCCAGGACAAATTGTCCGGACCATGCACCGTACACTTCTACATCAACAAACACGACGGCAAGAAAAAGTCCAGCCACCTTCTCAAGGATTCCTGCGAGTTCCTCAAGCTCCACGAAGGCCTGGCCCAGATGAATCACGACAGGATCAACCAGGGATACGGGGCTGCCCCTGGCGTCGTGGCTCATGGAGCGCCACCACCACCACCCGAAGTACCACCACCCGCGGCTGCACCAGTCTAAAACCATGGAGGCGAGCAGTACCCACGAGCGCTGGGCAATATGGGGATGATCCAAAAGGGGCGTTCCTCAAATCGAGTGTAGAAGGCAATCACTCGCCAAGTCAATTTGGCGATAAACTCTACACCTTCCACCACCGAGTACCTCAGTGGAAGCGAGTCTTGCATCACCTTCTACAAGCGTGACCACCCGCGCCAAGTACCTCGCCCAGGACACTGCCCCCTCATACTCGAGGCGCAGATCAGGGGCTTCGATATGAGTCGCGTCCTCATGGACGGAGGAAGCGGCATCAACCTCATGTTCGCAAGTACCTTGCGCGCGATGCAGATCCCTCTGACATGTCTAGAAGTTTTAGACACGACGTTCCACGACATCATCCTAGGGAAAGGATGTGGCGCCCCGCCAAAACCACTACTAGAAAATCGCGGTGTTTTTGTGCATTGCATCTTCATGACCGCATGCTCATGTCATCATGCCACCTTGCATTTGAGCATCGTCATCATGCACGGTTTGTTCAAACACTATTTTCGAAAAGTCTGTTTTTGTTTTCGAAACGCCCCGTCCATATTTCAAATCAAAGCCCGGGTCTCCGGAATATTTTGTTTTGTCTGTCAACGGATTTTAAAAGTCCCGTTTTAAGTAATAAAACTATTAATTTATTTTAAGGAGGCTGCCAGCCAGGCCCGAAAGCCTAGCCGGCCACCTCCAGATAAAAATTCTACCTACCCATAAAACACCCAAGACTTTTCCCACCAAATACCCGACCCACCCTGTCCTACCCAGCCCCTTCCACATCACCCCGGCCAACCACAGCCTGCCACCTCACCACTTCCTCCACCCCAGCCACTCCTCACCTGCCAGCTCACCCAACTCACACCCCACTCAGCCCCCACGCCTCCCCAGTCCCTCACCACACCTGGCTGCCGCCTGGCCTACCACTACCCCACCTGGGCACGCACCCCCAGGCGAGCATCTCCCGCCCCACGCCCCACGCCCAACTCCCGAACCACCGCCTGGACACACACCCGCACGCCACCACCGCACCGACCGCCCTGGCCCCACCACCATCGACCGCCCGCGTCCCCAGGCCCCTGGTCCCGCGCCCCACGTCCCCGTCTCCATCCTTCCACCCACCGCGCGCCGCTGCCAGACTCGCCCCGCCGGAGCCGCCCTCGCCTCCGCCGGCCTCCTCCCCCATGATGCGCCGCCGGCCTCCTCCTACCAACCGCGCCGGCCGCCGCCCCGCCGCACAGCCCGGTCGTCCTCCACCTCGGTGCCATCTCCTCTGCCCCGCCGGCTCCGGCCAGATCCGCCGCCGCCGACCTCGCCAGGCGCCGCTCTCGTCGCTCCGGCGCCCTGCAACACGCCTAGGTCCCCGCCGGCCCCCCCTGCCGAGCTCTCCGTCGTCGCGCCCTCCACGCCGCCTCGGAGCCCTACCGCGCGCCCGCCTCTCCGCTACCTCCCCCGCTCGCCAGTCTGGCCCAACCTCGCCGCCCGCAGGACCCCGGTGCCGCCTCCTTCCCCCACCTCGACGGTCGCCGGCCGCCGCCTCCCTCCGGCCTCTCCCCTCGCCGTCACCGACGCCGCCGTTCGCCGCGGCCTCCTCGTCCAGTTCAACCACCGCGCACCATCCGCCGCCGGCGAGCCGCCCCCCGCGACCTCCGCCACAGGGCCGCCGCCTCCCCCGCATCTGCCGGCCTAAGCCCGGCCTCGACATTAGAGCCGCGTGCCTTGCCGTCGAGCCCGCCCCGGAGCCGTGCTCCACCGTGTCGCCCTGCTCGTCTGCCGCCTCACCTCGAGGCTGCGCAGACCCCACCTTCGGCCGGCCCCGCCTACGCCCTCCGCTGCCACCTCGCCATGTCTGCGACCGCATGCTCGGCGCTGCCCAGAGCTCCTTCTCTGCCTGTTTCAAGTGCGTAGTCTGCCACACTCCTCTGCCCGCAGGGGTATCTATAGTTCCAAGTTCACTTGCACTTATCTGTTGGATGACATGTGCCTTGTTCCTGCATTTGATCCTCTCCGGTGCTAGTGGTGTTGCGACATGTGGTGAAGTTGCGGTGGATGTAGTATGGTGCCACCGAAGAATATTGTCCAGGACTGTGTCTATGACAAGGTGTTCTTTGCCATCTCGGTCCCGTCGACAAGACCGTCATGAAACAACATGATCTCCATCTCGGACACCAAGTTCGCCAAGACCCCCGTACCCGAAGGCCTTCGACGCGGAATCCCAAGATCTTCTCCTGGAGCGACAAAGTCTTCTACACGGAACGCCAAGACCAGCTACCCGAAGACCACGGACCCGGAGGCTCCCCGGACGACGAGCTCTTCCACCTGAACCTGATGACCGCCAAGTCCTTCTTCCCGGATGCGACAAGATCTACTTCCCGTTGTCCGAAGAACGATTCCCTGGGACCGGACCCGGAACCCCCGGAACCAAGACCTTCGCCCCAGATGTGTGACCCCTTTATCCGAGGCCCCTATTTTTATAATATAACATTATCGACTGTCGCATATTAAATTGTTCATCTCGCATGCATATCATAATCATGCCGGATCTTCTACCGTCGTATTAAATATTGCATCCGGTGTTTCTTCTAGTGTTTGCTTCTTCGCGGACTAGGCCGATGAGTTGATGCGAGTATCGACAAGTTCTCCGGATATGATCCGTCGGCAGTGTTTTCCCAGGCGAGCATCTCTTCCCCTTCTACCTATTTTGCATTTATAGTCTTTATTTCCTCCTGTTGATCTATTGCTATCCGTGTCGTGATGCTTTAGTTTCCGTGCACCAGTTATATCCCGTGCAGCCTCTATATTGCCTTGGACACCTCCTATTACCTGTGTTTGGTAGATAGCGGGCCTTGCGAGTCGTAGTGCTTGCTCAGGTGTGATCTTGTGCTGTCAAGTACCACAGTTGTTGGAATGATGGCAGATGTTTATTGGTGGACATGCTTATTGGTGGAGATGATCATGACTTTAAATACAACTATTAAAATGCTAGATATAACTAATGCAGAGGCATCGGTGGGCAATAGATGTTATTTGGTTCTTCCACGCTCACTTGTGTCCCGTAGGACCCCGAGTACTTGATACCTGTTCCTTGATTTTTTGCACTATCCACATCCGGGAGGCCTTATGGACCCCCCCTGAGCCAGAGCTTGATTCATTTCTATTTCTTGGGGCCACAAGTAGTTTGGGGCTTTATTACTATTCTGTACCTATGCCATGCATTACTACTTTATTTAAGATTGTGCGTGGAGCACCTGTAATGTTTTGGAACGTGGAATGTTTTCGCGGTATCGACAAGCCTAGTCACACTTTCGGGTTCCCAGTCGTTTACAGCCATTGACACAAACCCTGGGTACGTTCCGGAGCTGGCCAACTTCGTTGCGGGTAGCTTAGTGGGGTGGCCCCTTGAAATATTTTATGAATCCTGTGATCGCTTTGTCGTGAATGCCTCGTTGGGTTTTGAGTTGGTTTTTCCGAGGTTGATCGAGTGTGTGTTGCTATTTGTGCACCCCTGCAGGGTAAAACTTTCTGAAAGCCGTGTCCGCGGTTATGGACGACTTGGAACACAGTATCTTGATCATAGACAAGCATAACTAAAGTAGTATTATAAATTTGACTTAATTTGTGACTAGTAATCAGCTCAAGTATAACGGAATGGATATTAAAAATGCCAACAACTGGTGGATCTGCGGTGATCTGTGTCATACTATACTTGTCTAGTAAGTATTGCAACTCCAATGGAATGTGATAAAAGTGTCAATAACTGTTGGGTTTTGGTATATTTCTGGACAAATATATCTGACTAGTAAATGTCCCAACTACAACAGAATGGTAATTAAACTGCCCACTACTTATGCTATCAGGACAGCCCATGCTATCTATATCTGACTAGTAAGTGCTTCAATTATAATGGAATGAATAAAACTGCCAACTGTGTGAGTTCCTTGGTCCGACTTCCTCGTTTGGGCTCGAGGGGGAAATACTAGGATGGGTTTGTTTGGTGATAGCTTCAGGTTGGATCCGAATAGGTCTTTCTTACCCCTCTCTAATAGCCACCAGTGATACCGAGTCTCTATAGGTTGTTTAGTGCCGCTGCGCTGCCGCTTCAGCCCACCATACCTATGTAGGCGAGAGCCGCCGAATTCTAGCCTCGCCGTGTACGGGCCTCAGTACTAACGCTCCTCTTTCTCCTTTGCCCTTTGTCGGCACCCCTTTTGTTTTAGCAGGTTTGAGATCGCCGTCGTTAGCAGGGTTACCCTTCCGGCTTGGCCTGGGCAGGGTTATGGACGCCATTGGTTATACTTCAGGGCTCTTAGCCCCATTTGCATCTTGTCCGTAGTCGGACGCTCTATCGATTTCCAGGTGATTTAGATCTTTGTATTGTATATCTGTGTTCTTGACTCATGGAGTCGTGTTGTATATATATATGTTCCGTGGGTCCCATCGAGGACTGTTGTGTAATGGTATTACTTCGTTTTCCACCCGCACGAAAGTGCCTGGTGGGCGTCCTTGAATCGTTTCTATGCGGGTTTGGCGGAAAGGGTTAAAACTTGCATAGGGCCGATTTGAGGGTGTTACAAAGGAGTGTGCCCCCTGGGAAAAATCAACCTCGACGTCATCTTCGACCCGCCGCAAAATTTCTGGCGAGAACGCATTGACTTCGAAGTCGTCGATTGGCCCTCACAGTACCACTGCATCCTCGGACATGTTGTGTTCACGAGGTTCATGGCGGTGCCGCACTACGCTTATCTGCAGATGAAAATGCCAGGACCAAACGGCGTCATCACAATCAACGGAAGTTTCGAGAGGTCCGATACCTATGATAGGTAATTCAACAAAATATCCCAATCCTTTGGCATGCAAGAGGAACTCGCAAGATTGAAGGACTCGACAGACAACAGTCTGCCTCCCCTGAGCAAGCCAAGCTCACCCGACCCCTCCTTCGACTCATCGGTGCACACCAAGAAAGTCCAAGTCCACCCAACGGATCCGGCCAAGACAACCCTCATCACCAACAACTTGAGTTCTGCATAGGAACTTGATGTCTATGCACTTCTATTCTTGTAGACAGTTGTTGGGCCTCCAAGTGCAGAGGTTTGTAGAACAGTAGCAAGTTTTCCCTTAAGTGGATCACCCAAGGTTTATCGCACTCAGGGAGGAAGTGGTCAAAGGTATTCCCTTTCAAGCAACCCTGCAATCAAGATACAAGAAATCTCTTGTGTCCCCAACACACCCAATACACTTGTCAGGTGTATAGGTGCACTAGTTCGGCGAAGAGATAGTGAAATACAAGTGGTATGGATAATTATAAGTGGTAACGGTGCGAGAAAATACTTTGATGGCATGGAAAAGACTAAAGGCAAACTGAAATAAAGATGGAAGCAAGCAAACATGTGATAGATATAATTGCAAATGGTGTATCAATGCTTAGAAACAAGGCCTGGGGATCATACTTTCACTAGTGAACACTCTCATATAAATATCTTCTCTTTATGATACTACTCTTAACTACTCTCTGGTTGGACACTCTAATCGATGGTAGGGCTATAACAGCACACCTCAAAGTAAGCCTTTCCCATCTAGAAAACCCTAGACTGTCACCTTGAGTACTAGATGAGTCCAACAAACACCACACTTTCATAAAGACATCCAACTCCAAATATAACTCATAACAAGTATTTGTAATCTCTAACCTAAGTGCCACCATGGTGAGCACACTGTCACTTTCACACACATGGGGAGAGCAGAGATCTATTAAAGCACTTGAGTAGCAAGGTAGATCTACTGGATTACAAAGCTCATGATCACAATATGATCATGCATAGAGAGAGAGATGAACACATAGCTACCGGTAGAACCCTTAGCCTCGAGAGAGAACTACTCCCTCCTCATCATGGGAATCAGCAACGGTGGTGGAGATGGCGGCGGATATCGATGGAGATGGCTCCGGGGGCACTGCCCCGTCCCGGCAGGGTGTCGGAACAGACTTTCTGTCCCCCGAATCTCCCCTTTGGTGGCGGAACTTTTTGTGGCTGGAGACTTGACGGTGGAGATCGATGGAGATGGCTCCAGGGGCACTTCCCCGTCCCTGCAGGGTGCCGGAACAGAGACTTTCTGTCCCCCGAATCTCCCCTTCGGTGGTGGCGGCGCTGTGGAACTTTTCGTGGCTGGAGGCTTGACGATCTAGGGTTTATGCATCGGGAGGCTTCTTATAGGCGAAGAGGCAAGGTTGGTGGAGTGCCAGGGGGCCCACACCACCTGGTGGCGCGGCCAGGGCTAGCCGGCGCCACCACATGGTGTGGCCAGGCCCTGGCCCTCCTCCGTCTCGTATTCTGCCTCCGTGAGTCTTCCGGTAAAATATCAACTTTAGCTTTTCTCCCGTCCAATTCCGAGAATATTCATTTTCTGACTTTCTAGAACCAAAAACAATAGAAAATTGGCAACTAGCACTGTGGCTCTTGTTAATAGGTTAGTCCAAGAAATCATATGAAAAGTACTCCAAAGTGTGGACAAAACACAAGAAAGTAGATAAAACCAAGCATGGAACATCAAAAAATATAGATACATTTGCAATGTATCAACATCCCCAAGCTTAACTCCTGCTCGTCCTTGAGTAGGTAAGTGATAAAAAGAAAGAATAATTTTTGAGGTGACATGCACCATCAAAGACTTGATCAAAGTATTTGCAAAACATTCAAAGCTGGGATCATAGTGCTTCAATCATAACATGAAAGACAAAATTCTATCAATAAGACAAAGAAACTATGTTGCAACATGAAAAGACACCTTGTCATAAGGACAAAATTCATGAATAACAATGCTTTGCAAGACGTTTGTTTGTTTCACATAAAGAAAACATAGCATAATAGTATTTAGCTTGTCCCTCAATAGAGTAGCAAATATAAATGCATAGAAAACCTTCAAAGTTCAAAAGAGTGACTAGATACAAATAGTTTAAAACAAGCAATATCAAAGTATGCATCAATCAACTAGTCTCGGGACAATGCACATAGAACTAAGAATGGCCACTATGCTCTCAAAGTAGGTGCATAAAGATAGAAGGTGGAGACTCAATATATTGGTGGAATAAAGGCCTTTTTATAAAAGGAAGTAGGGATTCAATTCTCATAAAGAGCTTCCAAAAATTATGGTACTTACTAGCTTTCAACTCTCATTGCCCCTATCATAAGCATCTTGAAGTGATTAAGGTTAAAGTGAACAAACTATGGTGTACATGCTTGATGAAGTATAAGTTAGAAATCTCATGTCCCTTGAATACGAGGGACGCTCCTCATGCAACTCAAGTTTAGTCACCGGTAAGTTCTTGTCATTGTAAGTACATGTGTATCATAGAGAACCGCCAACGGGGTACCCCTTGCCCGATGATACGGAAGAATCCCCATATCAAAATGACAAGGTAAGCCGACAACGAGCGTCTCAACAATCTTCTTATTTACCATGGGAAAATGGTGCTTTTTTCTCTCTTTCCTCTTTTCATAATCTCTTTTTCTCAATGTAGGACTCTTTTTTTATAAGAAGAATGCTTCATAGACAGCTCATTATGGTTACGCTGCAGGTTTCCACCATGTCAGCATGGATTAGACCGGCGGCCCAGGCGTTTCTCTAACACACATACAAACTCCATGATCTTACAAGTTCCACTTTTATTTCACACCGCCAGGATCCATAAGCAAAAGAACATGATATCAACGGGGTACAAAGTACAAGTGCAATGTTGAAAGCATTCCCCATGATACATGGTTCTGCTAATTTCAACTTATAAAGCGCAAGCATATACACAACAAAGAAGGACCCAATGGTTCAAGTTTATTAAATGCATGAAAGTAAAGTGTGCCATCAAGTTCGTGAGAGCTTTAATCACTAGTTTTCACATAACAAGTTTAATTTGGAAGGTAAAAAACAGCATGAATATACTTGGAATAACATATTCTAGTAGGTAGGTATGGTGGACTCTTTGGAATAACTTGGTTTAGGGAGTTGGATGCATGAGTGGAACTCATACTTGGTTGTGGAGGCTAGCAAAAGACTGGGAGTGACAAACTAAGAGAGCAATAATGGCCATAATCATGCAGAGCGACAAAACATCATTGATCAAAGCATAAAGTGATACTACAAGTTGAAAACTAAAGGATCATAAAGGCTATGGTGACTTGGGATAGTCATAACATGGTGTGGGCATGCCCCAAGTCAACCCAAATAAAGCATCAAAGGAGAATACCACTATACTATGCTTTAATATGCTAAAACAACACATGATTCATCCTAGGCACATTAAGCAACCTCAATTGTTTATAACAAGTCATGCTACAGCAAAGAATACTAAGCATAAAGCCAAAACAATATCAAGCATGGCATGACAAAGCATAGGCCACAGTCAAAAACAAGCTCCCTTTACCACTTAAGCATGAACTTTCCTACTCTTTTCCAAACCAAACCAACTATTTGAAAACCAATGCATGAAAGAGGGGGTCCAACCAATTTTTTCAGCAAACTAAGCAAACCAAGCAAATGAAAAACCAAAACAAAAACGAAAAGGAAGACGCTCCAAGAACAACACAACTGTGCATGAAACAATAAAAATGAAGTGTTTGGAAGAAACCTGAGATTTTTATTGATGAAGAAGGGAATGCCTTGGGCATCCCCAAGCTTTGACGCTTTTACTTCTTGGATATTTGTTGGGGTGACATGCGTGGCATCCCCAAGCTAAAGCTTTAGTCCATCCTTTATCTCATTACTCATTCCTTCCATACACCTGAAATTTTTCCTTCATAGAAAACTTCACATAATCTTTATTAGCAACATTAGTGCACTCAAGATAAAAAGTCTTTAGGTTCAGATTCAACACCAAATAAACTTCCATTAGAAAACTAGCTACTGTAGCACTTCCCTCAAAAAGCTCAATTCCCCGAAAGAACTCAAAAAGGAACCAACAAGAAGCAAATGCAGAAAATGGCAGAAATCTGTCAAAACAGACCAGCAGGTAAAGACAATTTTTTTCGAAGACCTTCTGTTGCTCAAATCAAAAAGTGTTGAACTAACGAAAGTTAGATAACAACCTGGGGCAGAAGCACAAAAACTCACGCCTCAAAAGGACGTACAGAGATTTTACACGAATATTTACGGTGAAGCACATAAATCTGTTTCGGGACAGCAACTTTCCCAATCATTACTTCTCTCTCATTAGAAGTTACTCTTGGCACAAAAAAAAGGATAATGAGCGGTTATTACAGAGGTAATAACTTCCAAGACTCATCTAAAACTTTTGGGTTATCTCCCAATAAGTACTTTTCTTCGATGCCTTTAAGTTAGGCATGATAGTTTGAGAAGATGCTCACATAGGAAATATGAATTGAAGTAAAAGAGAGCATCAAGAAGAAAATTCAAAGCACATTTAAGTCTAACCCACTTCCTATGCATAGGAACCTTGTAAAGAAACAAGTCATGAAAGCACAAAGCAACAAGCATATGAAAGCAAAACAAGTGCAACTTCAAAAAATTTAACATAAAGAGGGGAAACTTAATATTGTTGAGACACATAAAACCATGTTTCCCTCTATCATAATAACTTTCAGTAGCATCATGAATAAAATTAACAATATAACTATCACATAAAACATTCTTATCATGAGCCACATGCATATCATAATTATTACTCTCCACATAAGCATAGTCATTCTTATTAATTGCAGTGGGAGCAAATTCAACAAAATAGCTATCATTATTATTCTCATCACCATAATCATCAAATATAGGAGGCATATTGTAATCATAATTAATTTCCTCCTCAATAGTAGGTGGACTGAAAATATCATATTCATCATTGTAATCAACATATATTTAAGGTTTTGTATCATCATAAGCTATAGAATAGCTATCTTCCAAAGCTGGGGAACTAAACAGATCATCTTCATAAAAACTAGCTTCCCCAAGCTTAGACTTTTCCATAGCATGAGCAATAATGGTGTCCAAAGAATTCATGCTAACAACATTTCTATTAGCATGCAAATAAAGTTCCATAGGTTTTTTAATTTTCTCTTCAAACACTTCATGTCCTAACTCAAGATAAATACTATAAAGCTCTCTAATTTTTGTTGTTGTTTTCCATTAAGCCTAACTAGTGAAAACAAGAAACAAAAAGACAAAATTGCAGAATCTAAAGGAAATAACTTCGAGCACTCACACCGGAGGATGTGAGTACCTTTTACCTTACCTCCCCGGCAACGGCGCCAGAAAATAGGCGTTTGCCATGGGAGATTCTTCTTCTTTAATCCTCCGGTGTGAATACCTTTTACCTTACCTCCCCGGCAACGACACCAGAAAATAGCTTGATGTCTACGCACTTCTATTCTTGTAGACAGTTGTTGGGCCTGCAAGTGCAGAGGTTTGTAGAACAGCAGCAAGTTTTCCCTTAAGTGGATCACCCAAGGTTTATCGAACTCAGGGAGGAAGTGGTCAAAGGTATTCCCTCTCAAGCAACCTTGCAATCAAGATACAAGAAGGCTCTTGTGTCCCCAACACACTCAATACACTTGTCAGGCGTATAGGTGCACTAGTTCGGCGAAGAGATAGTGAAATACAAGTGGTATGGATAATTATAAGTGGTAACAGTGCGAGAAAATAATTTGATGGCGTGGAAAAGACTAAAGGCAAACTGAAATAAAGATGGAAGCAAGCAAACATGTAACAGATCTAATTGGAAATGGTGTATCAATGCTTAGAAATAAGGCCTAGGGATCATACTTTCACTAGTGAACACTCTCATATAAATATCTTCTCTTTATAATACTACTCTTAACTACTCTCCGGTTGGACACTCTAATCGATGGTAGGGCTATAACAGCACACCTCAAAGTAAGCCTTTCCCATCTAGAAAACCCCACACTGTCACCTTGATTACTAGATGAGTCCAACAAACACCACAATTTCATAAAAACATCTAACTCCAAATATAACTCATAACAAGTATTTGTAATCTCTAACCTAAGTGCCACCATGGTGAGCACGCTGTCACTTTCACACACATGGGGAGAGCAGAGATCTATTAAAGCACTTGAGTAGCAAGGTAGACCTACTTGATTAGAAAGCTCATGATCACAATATGATCATGCATAGAGAGAGAGATGAACACATAGCTACCGGTAGAACCCTTAGCCTCGAGAGAGAACTACTCCCTCCTCATCATGGGAATCAGCAATGGTGATTGAGATGGCGGTGGAGATCGATGGAGATGGCTCCAGGGGCACTTCCCCGTCCCGGCAGGGTGCCAGAACAGTGACTTTCTGTCCCCCGAATCTCCCCTTCGGTGGTGGCGGCGTTGCGGAACTTTTCATGGTTGGAGGCTTGACGATCTAGGGTTTATGCATTAGGAGGCTTCTTATAGGCAAAGAGGCAAGGTCGGTGGAGTGCCAGGGGGCCCACACCACCTGGTGGCGCGGCCAGGGCTAGCCGGCGCCACCACATGGTGTGGCCAGGCCCTGGCCCTCCTCCGTCTCGTATTCTGGCTCCGTGAGTCTTCCAGTAAAATATCAACTTTGGCTTTTGTCCCATCCAATTCCGAGAATATTCATTTTCTGACTTTGTGGAACCAAAAACAATAGAAAACAGGCAACTGGCATTGTGGCTCTTGTTAATAGGTTAGTCCAAGAAATCATATAAAAAGTACTCCAAAGTGTGGACAAAACACAAGGAAGTAGATAAAACCAAGCATGGAACATCAAAAATTATAGATACATTTGCAATGTATCAGAACTCGTGCTCGTCGAATTCCTCCGTGACCACTGGGAAATCTATGCATGGTGTCCAGCGGACATGCCAGGGGTTCCAGGGAATTCGCCGATCACTCATTCAACGTGAATCCAGACGCAAGGCCAGTTAAGTAGACAATACAGCGACTGTCTGAACCAAGAGCAAAAGCGGTCGGTATGGAGATCAACTGACTCTTGACGCGAATTTCATACGCGAGATCAAGGAAAGCACCTGGCTCGCAAATACAGTGCTTGTGCCTAAAAAGGACACGGATATCCTGCGGATGTGCGTGGACTTCACTTCCTTGAATAAGCACTGCCCGAAGGACCACTTCTCGTTGCCACAGATCGATCAAATAATCGACTCCACTACGGGATGCGAGCGCCTCTACTTCCTCGATGCCTACTCAGGCTAGAACTAGATTCGAATGAAGGAGGAAGACCAGGAGAAAACAACGTTCACAACACCCTTTGGTGTGTTCTGCTACAACACGATTCCCTTCGGGCTAAAAACGCTGGAGCCACCTACCAGCAATGCATGCAGGCCTACCTCAAGAACCAACTTGGTCGCAACATCCAACTATACGTCGATGACATCGTCATCAAAACCAAAGAGGAGGCTACGTTAATCGATGATCTCGGCAATTCGATAACCTTGATCGCTACCAGATCAAGCTCAATCCGGACAAATGCGCCTTCGGCGTACCATCTAGGAAGTTACTCGGGTATATCATCTCTGCGAGAGGGATCGAAGCAAACCCGAAGAATATAAAAGCCATACTAGCCATGGAGAAGCCGAAGAATGTAAAAGGCGTCCAACAACTGGCTGGGCGAATCGCGGCGCTCAGTCAATTCATCAGTCGCTTGGGCGAAAAGGCACTGCCTTTCTACCAGCTTCTCCGCAAAGCTGAGAAGTTCGAGTGGACAAACAGAGTGCAATAAGCATTCGAGAACCTCAAGTGTCTACTATCCACTCACCAGTATTGGACAAGCCTCGTGAAAAGGAGCCGCTGTTGCTATACATTGCCGCCACCAACCAGGTGATCAGCACTGTACTTGTGGTGGAGCGAGTCGAGGAAAATAAGGTCCACGGGGTTTAGGGCCTAGTATACTACCTCACCGAGGTGCTCATGCCACCAAACAAGCAGTACCCGCACTACCAGAAGCTGGCGTACGGCGTCTGATGGCTCTGTAGTGGCGCCAGGAAAATGTTGGTGCGGTGTTGATGTAGAGCTCGTTGGGAACCCCAAGAGGAAGGTATGATGAGCACAGCCGCAAGTTTCCCTCAGTTATGAAACCAAGGTTTAATCGAACCAGTAGGAGCAAGGAAACACCCCAAAGGTGTTGCTAGCTGAGCCTTGGCAGGGCGCACTACTGGTGCTAGTAGCAACGTGGAGACCTGCACAACACAACCACGGAACTTTGTCCCCAACTTGCGATGAGGTTTTCAATCTCACCGTGTTTTGCGGAAAACAAAGGATTAAACGTATCGAATGGAAAGAAGTAACAGTTTGTAGAAAGTAAACACAAAGCAGTAAAATATTGTAGATTGTATGTTAAAGACAAGGACCGGGATCCATAGTTCACTAGAGGTGGCTCTCCTTAAGATAGATAACATGCTGGGTGAACAAATTACAGCGGGGCAATTGACAAACATCGAGAAAGCAATACATGCATATACTAATCATCTTGACTCCTTTGAGACTTGATTGGGCATTACAACATTATACATAGACCGCCATCCAACTGCATCTATGACTAATAATCCATCTTCAGGTTATCATCCGAACCCCCTCCAGTATTAAGTTGCAAGCAACAGATTATTGCTTTACGAACTGCGTGTAAAGTAAACAATATGATTGTTCTATGAACAAAGGATTGTTGTTTTATTCCTAGTAGCAACAGCACATCTAGTACCTTAGAGATTTCTGTCACTTCCCCAGATTACCAGAGCCATGAACCCACTATCGAGCATAAATACTAACTCTAGGAGTTGCTAGCATCTACTTGGCCAAGATAGCTACTAACAACGAAAAGCATGCAAGATCACAAATAACAAAGACATGCTAGAATCAATAATCAATCTGAAATAGCATCTCAATATCCATCGGATCCACACAAACACAGCATGTAGAATTACAAATAGATGATCTTGATCATGAACGGAGCTCACAAGATCTAGACATGAAAGCACAAAGGAGGAGAACCAGCCATCTAGCTACTACATGGATCCGTAGTCCAAGGATGAACTACTCACGCATCACACCGGAGGCTTGCATGGTGATGAAGAAGGCCTCCAGGGTGAATTCCCCTCTCCGGCAAGGTGCCGGGAAGAGCTTCAGATCCCTCCTGATCTAGGGATGGAGATGACAGCGGCTATAGACTCTTTCGTTGTTTTTTGATCGGGTCCTTAGGGTTTTCGTCCCGAGGGCATCTTATAGGCGGAAGGAGAGGCTGAGGGGGTGCCAGGGGCCACCACACCACCCCCTGGCGCGGGCCAAGCCTGGCCGCGCGGCAAGGTGGTGTGGCCGGCCTCTGGCCCCTCTCCATCTCGTATTCTGGCAGCTGATGACTTCTAGAAAAATAGGCACTTTGGCTTTTGTCCCATCCAATTCCGAGAATTCATTTTCTGACTTTCCTAGAACCAAAAACAGCAGAAAACAGGCAACTGGCACTGTGGCTCTTGTTAATCGGTTAGTCCAAGAAATCACATGAAAAGTACTCCAAACTGAGGGTAAAACATAAGAAAGTGGATAAAACCAAGCATGGAACATCAAAAATTATAGATACATTTGCAATGTAGCAGCGTCTTCATGATAGCCAGGCGACTGCGCCACTACATCCAGGAGCACCCAATCGTGGTGGTGAAGGACACCCCACTCGGACATATAATCAATAACCCTGACGCTACTGGGAGCGTCGCGCTCTAGGGCATAGAACTATCACCACGCGACATCACATACGAGAAGCACGACGTGATCAAGTCGCAAGTTATCCCAGACTTCCTCATGCACTGGATGGAGAACCAACTCCTCGATAAACCAGATATGTCCTATCTCTGGACAATGCACTTCGATAGGTCCAAGCGAAAGGACGGAGCAGGTGTCATACTGACGTTGCCCCAGGGAGACAAGATGAAGTACATCCTGTGAATGCAGTTCACAGCCTGCAATAACAAAGTTGAGTACAAAGCCTTGATCCATGGAATGCGGATGGCGAAAGCCTGCGGCGCCAAGAGGCTCATCATCTACGGCGTCTCGAAGCTGGTGGTCAACCAAACGATGCACGAGTGTGACGTACTGAGCGACAGCATGATTGCGTACCGCGACCTCTATGACACACTCGAGGGAGAATTCTACGGCTGCGAGCTGCGACACATTGGCCGCGAAAGCAATGAAGAGGCGGATATACTCACCAACATTGGCTCCATCTGCGCCCCAATACCACCTGGTGTATTTCTAGAGCGCACCTGCAAACGCTCCATCAAGCCCAAGTCTCCAGGAAAGAAGGCAAGCACATCAACAGACTCGGGGGCTACACCACCAAATGAGCCAATGGCACTCGAGGACACGGAGCCTGATACAGGAGTCGAAGGCCCAGTGGAGGTCATGATGATCGAACCATCTTGGACGCAGCCGTATATCACATACCTACTCAGGAAAAGGCTGCCCGATGACCCGACTAATGAAAGACACATAGCACGATGATCTAAGGCATTTGTCCTTATCAATGGCGAACTATACAAGCTCAGCATCATAAGAGTTCTTCAGAGGTGCATCTCCAACAGAGACGGAAGAGCCATCCTCCTCGACATACACGAAGGCACATGCGGACATCATGCGGGCATTCGTGACCCTGTCGCCAAGGCTCTACGAGCTAGATTCTACTGGCCAACGACCATGCGCGATGCCAAAGATATCATTCAGTGCTGCAATGCTTGTCAGCGATTCGCGGATAAACCACACGCACTAGGCGCAGATCTCAGGCCAATACCAATGGCTTGGCCCTTTGCACAATGGGGACTCGACATGGTCAGTAAGCTCCTGAGGTCCTCGCGAGGAGGATACGTCTACCTCTTAGTCACGGTCGACAAATTCACCAAGTGGATCGAGGCCATGCCGGTGACAAATCAATCAGAAGCCAGCGCTGTCAAATTCTTTGAGTCCATCGTCTACCGCTTTGGAGTGCCACATAGCATCATCACGGACAATGGGATGAACTTCACCTCCAAGGAGTTTCAGGAATTCTGTCAAAACCTGGGAATCAACATTAGCTACGCCTTAGTGGCTCACCCGTAGACCAACGGTCAAGTCGAAAAGGCCAACGACCTCATCTGCGGCGGAATCAAGAAACTACTCCTTAGGACGCTCAAACAAGCCGTTGGGTGCTGGCCAGATGAGCTACAATCCGTACTTTGGAGCCTATGCACAACTCCAAACAGCGCCACATGATACACTCTATTCTTCATGGTGCACAGTGCTGAAGCGGTGCTACCCATAGAAGTGCGCTACAAAGCCCCGTGGGTGGTTGCATACAGCGAGAAGGAGTCAAATCTTGCACTCGAAGACTCCGTCGACCTCCTTGACGAGGCACGCGGGATCGCATGGGAGAGATCCATGATCTACCAGCAGAGCCTCTGCAACTACCACAGCAGAAGGCTGCGCCCCAGATCCTTCGTCGAAGGATACCTGGTTCTGCGATTGAAGCAGCAAGGGCATCTCAAGTTTGAGTCCCCTTGGGAAGGACCTTATGTGATTACAGAAGTAATCACTGGTGGCGCCTATCGCCTTAAAGATTTCAAGAGCGGAGTCGCATACTCCAACCCCTGGGACATCACGCAGCTGCGCTGTTTCTACCCCTAGATGTTTTTTACTTTACAAATAAGGCTATTCAGCCAGGCTACTTAGCCACACATTGTACCTCGTACTATTCTGCGAACAAATAAAGCTAAGTGCCCCAAAACTCTGTGTCTTTTCTGTTTTTCTCGCAATTTTATCACTCGGGAGCTGCGCTACTCTTTATACCTTCGTTCCACGAACAAATCACAGTATCTTGAGTAGCTGACACATTACCAATTGAACCCTTGATAAAAAGCAACCTAGCTGCAATGCACCTGACAGGTTGGCAAGGTGCTAAGATAAATACACGTCAGGCTAACGAAACGCAACTTCAGAGTACAACACACTCGTAACTATTACAAGCTAGCAAGCTCTTCATACATTAAAGGGTATTAAATACACCCACCACAATCATATGAACTTTACAACACTTATACATCTATCTGCATGATATAAATCACGCTATTGTTGCAAAAGGAGAACATTCGTCTGCTCTTCAAAGAAGTCGACGATGTCCTCCGCTAGCCGATCAACCGCCTGATAGTGCGGAACCATGTTCCAAGTCATCCCTTCTGGCAGAGGCGGCGGTCCAGTAGCAATAGACCCGATGTCCACATCCGGCCTATGCAGTCGTACCAGCGACAGTGCAGCTTTGGCACCATCGACCAGTTGCTGTTGCACGCACTCATGGACTGCGCTTGTATCCTGAAACTTTGCCAGAAGAGCCAAGAGGCTTGAAGGCACCACGTTGAGATGAAACATTGCTTGGAAGATATGCCTAAGGCACGACTGCGCCTTCCTCAAGCATTGAAGTACTCATGAAGAACGATCCTGCAGTGTCACCAATGCGACTGCACGGTCCTGGTCCACCCAAAAGTACCTACTAGCCTACAGCTGCTCCTAGGTCAGGTCATTCATTCGAATGGCCACCCGATCCTTCTCATATTGCGGATGACGAGCGCTAACAACTACACAAAGCAAGAAGCAAAGTGTAAGGACAAGGCATCACCGCGACTGGCTAAAAGACAAGATGAGAAGACAACGAGCTAACATCTAAACTGCACGTTCAACTGCACCACTTTATCCAAGAGATACTTCTCGCGGGCGATGGCCTTCTCAGCTTTCGACTTCCACACATCTGCCTTACCGCGGATGATGGGCAACTCATGCTCCAACTGCTTAATATGGTCATGTAGTTCCGAAAGCAACGAAAATTCGTCCACCTTTGAACGCGACTGCACCATGGTTTCATCGGTGGGAGGAGAGTCACGAGGACCACTTGAAGGACCACTCGAAGGACCCTAGTTACAATCAAGAAAAAGGAAAATGAGACCAATCATACATTGTTAAAAAGGAGGATTGCATTCAAGTTTGAAAAAAGTATCAAGGGGCACCCCCCCACCCCACAAAATACAGATCGACAAAAGAAAGCTATAGCTATTACAAAAGGCAGCTACGAAGCAATATGCTTCTTCGACTTCGACTTCAGCTTCGGGGGTTTCCTCGAATCCGTGGCAGTCTCTGATGCCACAGACTTCCCGGTGGTAGCCCCAGACACCGACGCCTTCACCGCCTTCACTCTCTGCAACTCTTTAGAATACTTGGCGACTATCTCGATGAGATGAGGCCCGTATTTACTGCATTTAGTGGCGAAGGGAGCAAACACTACCTGCTGGCCTTCTGCATCGAAAGGAGGATTGCATTCAAGTTTGAAAAAAGTATCAAGGGGCACCCCCCGACAAAATACGGATCGGCAAAAGAAAGCTATAGTTATTACAAAAGGCAGCTATGAAGCAATATGCTTCTTCGACTTCGACTTCGGCTTCGGGGGTTTCCTTGAATCCGTGGCAGTCTCTAATGCCACAAACTTCCCGGTGGTAGCCCCAGACGCCGCCGCCTCCGCCGCCTTCACTCTCCACAACTCTTCAATATACTTGGCGACTATCTCGATGAGACGTCGCCAGTATTTACTGCATTTAGTGGCAAAGGGAGCAAACACTACCTGCTGGCCTTCTGCATCGACATGCATTACCTCAGATATTGCGCTTGGGTCCAGCTCCGCACCATGTGCTTGCGCCATCGCGAGTGCCATGGTAGCACCGAGAGACCACTGAGCATTCTTGAAGTCCATCGGGTGCCTTCTGCGAAGGACTCCACCAAGCCATCAAGGGTCTCGATTAAGCTGGCCTTGGGGAACATATCCTCATGGAGGCGGCTCAGCACGTTCTTGGCCTTCCCAAGTGTATCTTGGAGGGACACACGATGATCTTCGACTGCGGCTGCGGCGCCATTTCCGCACAACGCATGGCCTAGGCGTCAAAGCTTACACCAGCGGCATCTGCATACACAGAGTATCAGCACGCTGACATGAAATCAAATAAGAAAAAATACAAGTGCAACTGAACAATACCTGAGACAACATTCGCAATCGAGAAAAGTTGTTCTTCGAATAACTTCTCCCTCTCGGCAGTGGCAGCGCGCAGGTCCTCCTCACGCTTCTGCGACTCCTCCAGAGCCGTGACTGCCTCATCACGCCTTTTCTCCGCTATGTGATACGTTGCTAACGTATCCATAATTTTTGATGTTCCATGCTTGGTTTTTATCTACTTTCTTATGTTTGTTCCAACTTTGGAGTACTTTTCATACACTTTCTTGGACTAACCTATTAACAAGATGTCAAAGTGCTAGCTGCCTGTTTTCTGCTGTTTTTGGTTCCGAGAAACTTAGAAAATGAATATTCTCGGAATTGGACAGGACAAAAGTCAAAGTCCGTGTTTCACCGAGGGGGACACGGAGCCAGAATACGAGACGGAGAGGGGCCAGGGGGCCGCCACACCACTTGGCCGCGTGGCCAAGCCTGACCCGTGCCATGGGGTGGTGTGGCCGCTTAGGGCACCCCCTCGGCCTCCCCTTCCGACTATAAGATGCCTCTGATATAGAAACCCTAAGTACCCGATCAAAATTCCACGAAAGAGTCTGTACCCGCCGTCGTCTCCATCCCTAGATCAGGAGGGATCTGAAGCTCTTCCCGGCACCCTGCCGAAGGGGAGAATTCACTGTGGAGGCCATCTTCATCATCATTCAAGCCTCCGGTGTGATGCGTGAGTAGTTCATCCTTGGACTACGGGTCCATGTAGTATCTAGATGGCTGGTTCTTCTCCTTTGTGTTATCATGTTTAGATCTTGTGAGCTCCGTTCATGATCAAGATCATCTATTTGTAATCCTACATGTTGTGTTTGCGGGTATCTGATGGATATTGAGATGCTATTTCAGATTGATTATTGATTCTATCATGTCTTTGTTGTGTGTGATCTTAAATGCTTTCCGTTGGTGGTTGCTATCTTGGCCAAGTAGATGCTAGCAACTCCAAGAGTTAGTATTTATGGTCGATAGTGGGTTCATGCCTCTAGTAATTTGGGAAGTGACAGAAATCTCTAAGGTACTAGATGTGTTGTTGCTACTAGGGAGAAAACAACAATCCTTTGTTCATAGAACAATCGTATTGTTTACTTTACACGCAATGCGTAATGCAATTATCTGTTGCTTGCAACTTAATACTGGAGGTGTGGGGATATACTTTCCGGGTATCCTCACAGTTCCTCACTGACCAGGGTGGCCCACTTCGGGTTAGAGCTTTGCTTCACGGGCGGCCCAGTCGGGAGAGAAGACGGAGTCCAATCCGGCTACGGGAAGGCCCAGAAGACTTACCGACTTAGGCCCATAATGTTACTTGTTGTTCAAGATGTACTCTGTAACCAACTCTTAGTCATAGTCGGATTGATCTCTCCTGTAAACCCTAGGCCGGATATCTATATAAGCCGTCCTAGGGAGAGCCTTTAGGGCACACCAAATACTTTAGACCCTCCACTCGCACAGGCGATACCATTGTAACCCATATTCCGGCTCTGCCGTATTACTGGATTGCTAGCAGGAGTAGGATCCGTCCAAAGCCGGCGGATTCGAACCTGGGTAAACTTGTGTGCTCACCGTCCCGGAATACCGTACGTCTGACCCCCCTCTCTTCTGCACGCCTCGAGGACCCCCTCATGGCGTACTTGTCATCAATCCGACAACAGTTGGCGCCCACCGTAGGGCAAGTGTGCTTCAGATCTGCGTTCCGAGCGGAATCTGCAAGAATCGGAATCGGCGAGACCATCACCATCGGTCGCATCCTCTACGCCAGCGACGTCCCTCTCATCGTTCTCGACGAGACTTGGATTCCGGCTAGGGAAGCCGTGACTGCCTATACAATCATGTCTTTTGGCGAGATCGATGTTTACATCGGTTTCACTCAAACTGCCCAACCCACCCCAGCGGTGATGATAGAGGCAGAAGAATCTTCTAGGTCCCCTTTTTCCGCGGAGGCGGCAGAGTTCCGGATCTCAGAAAACCCTAATCCCACCCAGCCCGCACCAGTTGTGGAGATAGTGGAGAAATATGAGCCTGAAGAAGACCTCACGGTCCAAGTCGAATCTGGAGTGGATCTCCTTGGAGAAGCCAGATCCCAGATCGACCCAACCGTGGAAGTCGAAATCCAGGAGGAGCATATCAATGACACTGATTCCGGCTCTGACGATGCCAGGACTGACAGGCCTTTCCTCAGGTACACACTAAGACGTATGATACTGCAAGGCGCTAGCACATATGCAATCCTCGAAACCATTAAAAGTTCCGATATGGCTGATCGCGAAAGCCGCAGGTACCTCAGGAAGCACGCATCACACTTCGTCGGATATGTTGGATCCCAATCCGGCTCTGTCGATGCTGGAGAAAACACCGACTCGGTGCTGGAGGCAATTGGAACAAACACCGACGTTCCCGCATCCTCGGATGAATCTATGACATCGGCAGATTTCTGGAAGTTCTCCATGGAATATGAAGAGGAGTATAACTCCAAAGCTGAAGAAGAAGGAGAAGCCATGGATGAAGGATCCGGGGAACACTCTCCCAAAGCGCAGGATCACATGGACGTCGGAGATAATCCCGAGGTCCAGATGTCCGGAAGTACTGACTAGAGCTTGACTCCGGGAAACGGACCCAAAGCCGTCTTTGCTACCGGCGCTGCCAAGAAGGCAAAGAAGAAGGATAAGAAGAACAAGACCCCGGCAAAAGACCCTCTGACAAAGGAGGTGATTGCCGAGGAATACGAGGAAGACTCGGATGGAGCACTTATCCTAGACGAGCCAAAAAAAGAAGCATCGGTGGATGGACACGTGATCACTGAAGGTGCGCGTAGACTCATCGATGTCGCCTTAACCACACCTATCCCTATAGCTGCAGAACTTACTGCAGATGAGCTGGACGAAAGGGCCCAGGCCCTAGAAGCGCGTCGTCAACAACTCCTTGATGAAGCCAAAAACATCGAGGTGGAGAAGAAGCGCATGTCAACCAAGGAGTACATGTCCCGTCTACATCAGAAGACACGGAAGCGTCACATAGATGACAACCAATTCCCACGTGTCCGTGCCGTCCTTTTTGGAGATGAGATGGGGAAGCCACGGAAGGATAGCAATGGAGATTGGGTATACCCAACACCAGTGCAAAATACCGTGGCAGCTTGTGAAATTCTATCAGCTAATCCAGGGCCAGAGGAGATACGCTTGGGTATCAAGCTACTCAACAAGGGACTGGAGCAGCAGAAGGTCGCCCTGTCCGGAAGTCAAAAACTGGTCTCAGATTCTGACCAATGTTGCACAGATCTGGCATGGGCTGACGTAAGATCCCATTACGTTCGAGCGCAGTACCATCACCCCGAACGCAGGGAAGACAATTATTCAAGAACCAGATCGTCGGGACAGCATCGCAGAGCTACACATAACTAGAGCAATGTCGCTCCAGCAGCCGAGAAAGACGCGATCGCTGCACTGAATCCGAGGAATCCTCCCCGACGAGAATTCAACGATCGAAAGGGAGAAGATAAGGAGAAACGTCGAGAGGAGGATCGTCAGAGATTGCCACCTCCTAGACATGAGAGCCGTCCGGCTGAGCCTCACCATGGTGGGAACGACATACGAAGGAACGACGGAAACCACGCTGGGACAAGCCGGCAGGGGGCTCGTCATAGTCAAGAACCTCCCCGGAACCGGAATAATGACGCTCCGGATGGAGGCCGGCGATCAGCCGGAAACTATCCAGCTGCACCACCCTCTCCACCACACAGTTATCACAACAGCCCCCAAGGAGGTCAAGGAGGACGACATGGCGTAGGAGGTGGTGGCAGAAGCCGAAGTCCGGCTCCAAGGCAGCGCAGCCACAACCGACATTCGGGACGATCCCTATCCCCGAACGACGCAAGGCACATGATCAACTCCAACATAGAGGCTCGACGCTATGAAAACAATGACGTGTACGTGGGCCCAAAGTGCTTCGGACCACGCATCAGAGCTACAAAATTCCCGGAAGGATTTGCTATCTCAAGACATATCCAAGCCTACGACGGCATTGCTCGGCCAGACACCTGGTTACAGGATTTCTTCCAAGGTTGCTGCATCGCTAAAGGCGGAAACAGCCTGGTCGCAACCCGATATCTCCCACTTATGTTGCGGCAGACGGCACGATCATGGCTCAATGAACTTCCGACAAACACCATCCACAACTGGAATGACTTGCAAAGTGCGTTCTTTCGGAATTTCGAAGGCACATATCAGAGGCCCTGTACGGTTGGAGACCTAGAACGTTGCACCCAGAAAGCCGGAGAAACTTGCCGGGATTATCTCGGATGATGGATCGACACAAAAAACTCCTACGAAGGAGTAAACGATAAAACTGCGATTGAAGCTTTCATCGCAGGTCTCCCAATTGGTTTACTGCGCCATCGCTTGAAGTGTGACAAGGTTACTAATCTGGGAGAGATGATAGAAACAGCGAGCAAGTATGCAGATGCTGACGACGATGCAGAGGGATTACTTAATGCCCTGGCTGTGCCTCAGTCGGCAAAACAACCAAAGCAACAAGCTCAGAAGCGCAAAAATAAGAAAAACCCAACGTGGAGACAGCAGTGGTCACTACTGTTTCCGGGTCTGGAGGACGAGGAGGACGTGGCGGAGGCCGTGGGCGTGGCCGTAGGACGTCAAGGGTCCAAGGCAGAGGAGAGCAACAACCAGGCAAAACCTACACTTGGGCCGACATTCCCAATAACGCATGTTTGCATCATTTAGACGCCAATGGGGGCTCGTCCCACACCAACGCTGAATGTCGTTTTAATGACGACATCAAGAGAGATGATACCGCGGGCTACAAAGCTAAGCGGAAGAACGGAAAGAAAAATCCCGAAAAAGACAAGGAGACCAAGGAAGATTCCGACATGGAGGAAGCTGATGCTTCAAATCCCAAGTTGGAAGGGAAGAAGACTTTTCCCACCAAGAAGGACACTTACGTCACCTTCCTCGGATCTCAACCAGCAAAGGTCAAGAAAGCAGTTCTCCACGAGCTCAATGCAACAGTTCCGGCTGTCCCTCAGTATCTGGATTGGTCGGAAGTGGCAATCACGTTTGATCGCGCTGATCATCCGCCTAAACTACATAGGCAAGGAAAATACGCCTTAATCGTCAATCCACATATTGACGGTTATGGTTTCTCCAAGACCCTCATGGACGGTGGTAGCAGCATCAATATTCTCTATGTCGAAACGCTACGCCGGATGAAGATCTCGGAAACACAGTTGAACCATAGCTCTGTGATCTTTCACGGAGTTGTCCCAGGAAGACAAGCTAATTCCCTGGAGAGATCACTTTGGATGTTACTTTTGGAACTCCAAAGAATTATCGAATGGAGGCACTTTCCTTCGAAGTGGTCCCGTTCAAGAGTGCATACCATGCTATATTTGAACGTCCAGCTTACTGGGCTTTTATGGCTCATCCATGTTACATTTACAATATGATGAAAATTCTAGGTCCTAATGGCGTGATCACCATCAGGGGAGACCCGAAGAAGGCGCGAGAGTGCGAAGATGGAAATGCCGCCTTTGCCGAAGCCGTGCTGCACGCCCAGGAGTACCAGGAGATCAAGAAGAGCATAGATCCGTCCGAGATGCCCGCAACAAAGAAGGAGGTCACAAAGCCAAATCCGGAGTTCAAGGCATCAGAAGAGACGAAGACGACGCCGTTGAAGGATGATGACCCCTCCAAGGTGACCCAGATAGGCGTAGGCCTAAGTAGCACATAGGAAAGCGTGCTCGTCAAGTTCCTCCAAGCAAATCAAGATATCTTCGCATGGCAGCCATCTGACATGACCGGAGTACCTAGGGAACTTGCCGAGCACTCTCTAAATGTAAACCCGAACACTAAACCCGTCAAACAGTCCTTGCGATGGTTTGGTGATGAAAAGCGTAAGGCAATAGCTAAGGAACTAGCGCGGCTCGAGTTAGCCGGATTCATAGAAGAGTTCATCCATACTGATTGGTCGGCCAACCCTGTGATGGTCCCTAAAAAGGACACCACTGATTTAAGGATGTGTGTTGATTATACTGCCTTGAACAAGGCTTGTCCAAAAGATCCGTTCGCTCTGCCTAGAATTGATCAAGTTATCGATTCTACGGCAGGCTCGGAACTCCTCTATTTTCTCGACGCATATTCCGGTTATCACCAAATCCGGATGAACGAATCTAACAAAGTCAAAACTTCATTCATAACCCCCTTCGGAACCTTCTGTTTTGTTACGATGCCCTTTGGGCTGAAGAACGCAGGAGCTACGTACCATCGCACGATGCAGCGTTGCCTCCATGATCAACTCGGACGCAATGTACATGCATACGTGGATGATATCGCGGTCATGTCCAAAAAGAAGGAAACATTGATTTCCGACTTGGAGGAAACGTTCGCCAATCTACGAAAATACAACATCATGCTTAACCCGAAGAAATGCTTCTTTGGAATACCAGCCAGAAAATTGTTAGGTTTCATCGTGTCTCAAAGAGGCATAGAGGTGAACCGCGACAAGATCAAGGCTATTCTCAATATTTCCAGGCCAACTCGCCTGAAGGACGTACAAAGATTAACTAGTTGCATTGCTACGGTCAGTCAATTTGTAAGCCAGCTTGGTGAAAGAGCCGCACCATTATACAAACTCCTAAAGAAGACCAAGGATTTTGTCTGGACTGACGAAGCTGAAGCTGCACTACAAGACCTGAAGAAAGTACTCTCATCTGCTTCTATCCTTGCAGCGCCGGAACCTCAGGAACCGATGTTGCTCCACATTGCTGCGACAAATAAGGTTCTCAGTATCGTTATGGTAGTGGGGAGACCAGAAGAAAATCAGGAACACCTGGTGCAGCGTCCGACGTACTTTGTCAGCGAGGTCCTGGCAGAATCAAAATAGCGGTATCCGCACTATCAAAAGTTGGCTTACGGTGTTTTTCTAGCATCTCGTAAGTTACGACACTATTTTCAGGAGCATCCAATTACCGTGGTGAGAAAAGCTCCCATGAGAGCTAGAATCAAAAATAGCGATGCCACAGGACGCGTCGCCAAATGGGGCATAGAGCTTGCAACTTTCGATATTGAGTACAAACCCTGGACAACAATCAAATCCCAGATCCTTGCTAACTTTGTCGCTGATTGGACAGAGACCAAGGAGAACATGCTCTTTCCTGAGTTGGAATATTGGACCCTCTTTTTCGATGAGTCTAAGGCTCGAGGGGGCTCGGGGGCTGGCGTGGTGCTCAAATCACCCTAAGGAGATAAACTTTTATACGTGTTGCAGATCCACTTCACAACAACAAACAACATTGCCGAGTATGAAGCACCGCTGCATGGAATCTGGATTGCTAAGGATATTGGCATCCAACGTTTGATGTGTTACGGAGATTCGGATCTTGTTGCTCAGCAAGTCTCGGATATTTGTAATGCAAATAAGCACATGGCAGCATATAAAGCTGTCGTGGATGATCTATCCAAATCGTTCGAGGGGTTTGAAGTTCAACACATCCCTCGAGCAGAAAATGAGGAAGCAGATGCACTATCTCGAATAGGCTCTGCGCGAAAAGAGGTCCCGGATGGCGCATTTTTAGAGCACCTCAAAGTTCCCTCGATAAAGGGAGTAGATGAGGAATATCCGACCAAATCCGACTCACCTTTGATAGCAGTTCTAGCTGTAATCCCCAGCTAGACTCAACCCTACCTCGATTATTTGGTAGATGGCAAATTACCCGAAGACGAGGTACTGAGCCGACAGATTATCCGACGAGCAAAAGCCTATACTATGGTTAAAGGTGAGCTCCATAAACGGAGTGTTTCTGGGGTTTTTCAGCGCTGTGTATCTCCCGAAGAAGGAGTGGAAATCTTAAGGGAAATCCACGAAGGCGAGTGTCGTCACCACGCTGCAGCCAAATCTTTAGTGGCAAAAGCTTTTCGACATGGATTTTTCTGGCTTACAGCTCAGGCAGATGCCGAACGATTAGTCAAGACATGCAAAGGCTGCCAAAAGTACGCCAAGCAACCTCATGTTCCGGCTGATCATCTGCGAACAATACCTATAACATGGCCCTTTGCAGTCTGGGGGCTTGATATGGTAGGACCTTTTAAACGAGCCCCAAGTGGATTCACTCACCTCTTAGTGATGGTGGACAAATTCACAAAGTGGATCGAGGCTAAACCTATCACTAGTTGTGATGGAGCAACAGCCAAAAGATTTGTCGAGGGTGTTATAATCCAGTATGGTTATCCGCATAGTATTATCACGGACAATGGGAGTAACTTTTCCATGGGAGAATTGGATGCATTCTGCGATGAGGAAAATATCCGGCCTGACATTGCGTCAGTTGCACATCCACAGGCTAATGGACAAGTCGAAAGAGCAAATGGTTTAATTCTACAAGGCTTGAAACCAAGACTCGAAGCACCACTACGACGTGCTGCGGGGGCTTGGGCAGAGGAATTACCCTCTGTAATTTGGAGTTTACGAACAACTCCGAACAGGTCAACATGATACACACCTTTCTTCTTGGTCTATGGTGCAGAAGCAGTTCTTCCTAGTGATTTAATTCATACTTCTCCTAGAGTGGCCGCGTATATCAAAGAGGATGCCGAGATTTCTCGACAAAATGATCTCGACTTAGTCGAAGAAGTTCGCGTCGTTGCTGAAATGAGATCTACAGCCTATCAGCAGAAGTTACGCAAGTATCATAGCCAGAGAGTCCGAACTAGATCTTTCAATAAAGGTGATTTGATTCTCCGGCTTGTGCAACAAAGAAAGCACAAACTTTCCCCAGTATGGGAAGGGCCCTTTTTAGTTAGTCGAGTATTACACAATGGATCGTACTACTTAACTGACATGAGGCCAGTCAAAGAAAGACCTGCTACTAAGAAGAGAAAGAGAGCTGGAGGCAGTACAAATCCGGATGAGTTAGACAGACCGTGGAATATTGCTCAGCTATGTCCCTTTTATTCTTAGTTTATCCTTCTTTGTAATCATACATATGTACATGTTCTGTGAGAAATAAAAGTTTTGGTTACCTCAAAGTTTTTCTGAGAAGTTTTTACCATCTTATTTCCTAAATGATCATGTCATAGTCGAAAATCCTAAAATGCTTGAAAGTACTTTATGCCCATGTTCGTTCTAGTTTAGATTTCCGATTCTAAAACTGCTACCTTCGGGTATAACTCTAAAAAATTCTAGTCTTTACTTGGGTTATTTGTCTGATTGCTGGATGCGGGTATCTTCCGAGTAGTGAATTATTGGTACTGGAAGCCGGCTTTGTTTGCGAGTTTAAACTGTTTTAGCAATTGAGCTTCGTTGCTCGGGAAAGTTTCCGGCTGAAGGTTTAGCCGGCTCACGAAAGGGACGAGGCGGAAAGCGAGATAAACGATAAGTAGAGACGGAAAATTTCAAGTGCTTATGTGAACATTTCAGGCAAGCAAAAATTTCAAAACCCAAAAGTGCTGAATAGATAAAAAGCTTAGCACTAGCAAAAGTCAATAGTACTTAATATTTACAAAACGCAGCATGTCTTTCCAGAATAATACATAGTTTTCTAATCTATGATGCAGGAGGAGATGAAGTAGCTGCCGGCTCGCTGGTTACTCCGCCTTGATATCGTTCCGAGTTGTCCGGATCCGAGGTGGTCCGTTCACCGTCGGAAACTTCTTCGATTTCTTCTGGAGGGGGCGGCGGAGTATCTACGGGGGTGAAGAAGGGGATCACGTAGCTGGTCAGATTAGCTACGTGGCACCCATATCTGGCACAGGAATGCATGATGGCTTGAAGGTCTTGCTCCTGGCCGTCTTCGTCTACCTTGCAGTACCCTCTGGTCACTTGCCATATCTCCATGTTTCCATGGTGGCTCATGACCATGGTGAGAGCGTTCTGCGCAGCAGTCCGCGCGTAGGACATGTTCCAGTCCCGAACAAGCTGCGGTATCTCCTTGGCCTTATCCCGCACCTGAAAATCCGACATGCTTGGCATGTCCGGAATCCTGAGAGACTCGCCAATGTCTTCAATAGACTGGCGGAAGTCAAGAAGAAGATCACCGACTTGGGTAAGCCGGTGGGTGCGGGGCTCGGAGGAGGAAGAGTCCGTCAAGTTCAGAGGACCTATACACAAAACAAGTCAAGAAAAATCCAACATTGATGAAAGTCGAAGAAATGATAAGTCAGACAGATGGAACGTACCAAGAATGACGTCGTCAATCTTGGTCTTCTCCTCCCGAAGACTCTGGAGTTCATCCCGGAGCGCCTCGGAGATATCCTTCTCTCTACCAAGCTCATTCTTGAGGTCCGAGATAATTTTATCTTGAGCAGCAATCTTGCGATCACGCTCTTCGGTGGCCATGGAGGAGGATTCCAGGACTTGAGCTATGCTCCTTTCATTATTCACCTTGAGCTTATCCAGCTCTTGGCGGAGTCCCTTGTTCTCCACCACCAGGGTCTTGAGGTTCTCGGCCTCTTCAATCATAGCGATAGATTGTTTCACCAACGCTGTAAGTCAAAAAGAACAACAGTTCAGAAAAATTCGACATTAAAAAAGCAAAAGACAAGGTTTGAATCTCGAAATGATTTACCTTCGGCTTCATCCTTAGCTACTTTGAGCTCAACATTTTTAAGCCGGAGAGCTTTGATCTCTCTCCGGTTATCGCAGGCATTGGATAATAATTCCTGGTTATAGGAACATACTTTCTATAAGTCAGAATACCCAAAGTCAGAAAGCTACTTAAGACTCGGGCTAATATTTTTTGCTAAATATCAACACGAGCCTTGGGGGCTACACTAGTTCATTCTTTGGCATCCTAATGAAGCACAAACTCGGATTCTATATCCTACTTCATGCTTGGGGGCTAGAGGATATGATATAACATAATGTAAAAGCAAGAGTTGGAATTCCGACTTACATATTGCTCGGGGTGAGTTTGTCTAAACCCGCGTTCACTTCAGCTGCCACCTTCTGGACGAGGGTAAGAGGGATTACTGGGGCTGTTGGAAGCTCGCCAGTCCTGATCCTCTCGTCGCGAAGGCGGACTTGAGCAAGAAGGTCAGAGAACTTGACGTCCTCTGCTTCTTGCGCTTCCTCCTCGGGTGATATATGGCTTTTGTCTAGGACTTGCCTGGCCAGCCGCTGGATTTCCTCTGCAGATTTCCGGGATAGGCCAAACTTGGCAAGTCCCGGATTGCTGAGGAGGTTTTCGGAGAAGACTTCAGCCGAGGGATCATTACCCGAAGAGGGTTCACCCTTATCTTCAGCTGAGGCACCCACGATGACGTCAGTCTGCGACCCAAGGATCGCGGGCTCCGTTGGAGGAGCCGGATCTTCTGCGACCACCGAAGAAGGAATGATCGCCGGAGTTGCAGAAGGTTGAGGGGCAGGAGTTGGAGGAGCCATGGCAGGAGAAGCTATGGTGAGCTTCGTCTATCGCAGGGGCTTCGCAGGAATCCCTTTCCCCTTACCCTTGATGAGAGGCTTTGCTCTGAGAATGTAGTAAAGTCAGAAACATTACATCTCAGAAAGAAATTCGAGAAAGGTACAAAGGAGGAAATTGTGAATGAAAGTTGCCTCTTCACAATAGGCACTTCCTTTATGCTAACAGCCGCTGTCGGAGCTTTGTGCTTCTTGAGCGCAAGGTTCGGCAATGGGACCACTTCAGTCTCCTGAGAAAACTCAGGAGGATATCCTTCGAGTGGAGCAAGCTCCGACTCGGGGAGGTCAGCAAGCTAAAAACAAGAAAACATATCAGCATTGCAGTATATAACTTAGAGATTGAAACACATAAAAGGTGTATTGATGGAAGCTTACCGGCACCACGGGGTTTTCCGCTGTGTACATATCCAGAGAAATCTCCCGAATCCTCCTCTCTATCCGCTCCTTGATCAGCCACTTGATCTGGCTGATGTAGCCTTGAATGGTGTAGGATTTGGGGTTGATGCGGAGGGAGTCTTTTTTGGAAGACGCGATGGAATGCATCAGTCTATCCCCATGGTACTGAAGTGGCTGGATCCAACGTGAGACCCAGCACTGGACCAAGTCGGATCCCTTCAGAGCCATGTGCTTGATCAGATATTCGATCCGCCTCTTAGCGAGGATCAGTCGTCGGTGAGAGCTGGAGAAGCCTCGTCCCAGGAAGGCTAGGCCGTGGCAGCTCCATCGACAAAAGCCGGCAAAACAGTAGCTTTGCCGGGAGCCGGAATATCCCTATGATAGAAGAAAGTGGCTGGCCATTGTTTGACCGAGTCACAAGCAGAAATTTTGGGATATGACCGGTCTCGTCTAACAGAAAAGCTAATGGTGCCGGTGATGTAAGGAACACCGGCAGTGATGGAATTTCTCCGAACATGAAAATAGTACCGGAAGAGAAGCAAACTCGGCCTAATGCCGAGAAAGCCCTCGCAAAGCGCAGCATATGCGCTCATTTCTAGAAGAGAATTGGGAGGAAGATTGTGGAGTTGAACTCCATAGTGATCTATCACCTCGGAGAAGAACTCCGAGGCAGGAAAAGACAGACCTCGGTCCAGATGGGTGCCGAAGTGGACACGCTCGCCCTCGCGCGGGTTGGGGACGGTTTCGCCGGAGCCGCTCCGCCAGTCGCCGGCGGTGAGAAGCCCCTCCTTCTCCACGTTCTTGAGGCCGTCCTCGTCAAGGGTGCAGGGGATCCAGATTCCCCGGAAGCTCTCCTTCTCCACAGCTGCTTCCGTCGATGCCACCGCCGCTGCCGCCACCAAACCAGAGGAAGAAGATGATGAAGCCATTTTTCTCTGGTGAGAAAGTGACCTAAAAGCAGCGGCGCTGGGAGTTTTCTATGGGGGGGAGGACGAGAGAGCTCTGAGCATGCAGGAGGATTGGGAGGAAAGGAAATGGCAAAGACTGGTGGAAAGGAGAAGGAGAAATCCAAATCCCTTATATCCACCTAACTGCACCAAGATTCGTGCAAATGCTACAGTGTAACGGCCACACGTCGTGGAAAGAACTGGGAAGGACCCACACGATGATTGCGTCTCCTCGATCTCCACGCTCGCATTGAAACGGCGCCTCAGTTCCGCGAACCGCGGACCCACCAACGGTCGTGCTGACGGCACGCCTATCAGATGACATGACTTGACCATGCTTGTGTCAGGTGGCATGGAAACCAAGTTCCGGCTTAGTTTAAAATCGAGCTGGAAAATCCGAGTAACTAATTGATAGGTCCAACTTATATTTAAGACCCGGATCGTATGTTTGTAAAGTTTCAGGAACCCTTCAAGATTCTGCAAGCCGAATATTAAGCTAGACGATGATAAAATCCGACTTTGGATCTTGGAGGCCTCCGGGGGCTGCTGTTGGGGATATACTTTCCGGGTATCCTCACAGTTCCTCACTGACCAGGGTGGCCCACTTCGGGTTAGAGCTTTGCTTCACTGGCGGCCCAGTCAGGAGAGAAGACGGAGTCCAATCCGGCTATGGGAAGGCCCAGAAGACTTACCGACTTAGGCCCATAATGTTACTTGTAGTTCAAGATGTACTCTATAACCAACTCTTAGTCATAGCCGGATTGATCTCTCCTGTAAACCCTAGGCCGGATATCTATATAAGCCATCCTAGGGAGAGCCTTTAGGGCACACCCAATACTTTAGACCCTCAACTCGCACAGGCGATACCATTGTAACCCATATTCCGGCACTGCCGTATTACTGGATTGCTAGCAGGAGTAGGATCCGTCCAAAGCCGGCGGATTCGAACCTGGGTAAACTTGTGTGCTCACCGTCCCGGAATACCGTACGTCTCACCCCCCCTCTCTTCCTTACGCCTCGAGGACCCCCTCATGGCGTACTTGTCATCAATCCGACGACAGGAGGGGGTTCAGATGATAACCCGAAGGTGGATTATTAGGCATAGATGCAGTTGGATTACGATCTATGTATAATGTTGTAATGCCCAATGAAATCGCAAAGGAGTCAAGATGATTAGTATATTCATGTATGTTTCTCGATGTTTGTCAATTGCCCCGCTGTAATTTGTTCACCCAACATGTTATCTATCTTAAGGAGAACCACCACTAGTGAACTATGGACCCCGGTCCTTTCTTTTACAATCAATCTACAACTGTTTACTATTTTCTGTTTACTTTCTGCAAGCTTTTACTTTCTTCCACTCGATACGTTCAATCCTTTGTTTTTAGCAAAACCGGTGAGATTGACAACCTCATCGCAAGTTGGGGGGAAAGTTCTGTGGTTGTGTTGTGCAGGTCTCCACATCGTTGCTGGCACCGGTAGTGCGCCCTGCCAAAGTCCAGCTAGCAACACCTTGGAGGTGTTTCCTTGCTCCTACTGGTTCGATAAACCTTGGTTTCATAACTGAGGGAAAACTTGCTGCTGTGCACATCATACCTTCCTCTTAGGGTTCCCCAACGAGATCGATATAATTTGGGCCATCAACCATATTTTCTGGCGCCGTTGCCGGGGAGTCAAGGACATCTTCACAAGGGCAGTCCCTCATAACCAATCTCTTTACTTTGTTTTATTTGTTTTTCTTAGTTTATTACTGCTTCGTTTTCTTGCTTATTTATCAAAAACACAAAAAAAATAGTTGTACTAAGTTTGCTTTCTTTATCAAAAACAAAAAAAATTAGTTCCTACTTCAAGTTGCTTTTATGTCTAGTTTTACTCCAATCACTATTTCATTATAGATAGCCCACTCGGTTTCCTATATGGGGAAACTACTATCACTGCTAAGGCAGTAGATGAACCACCGCCTACTAGAACCTCCATGGAAGATTTTATAAGGTATATAGAATCTTATAAGGGTAAAGTCATGAGAGCCGTGTTAAAAAAGTTGGATCTAATTGCTAAAATTTTGCTTAAACGCCATGATATAAATTGTTGCTCTGAACAGGATACTAAACATCTTAAATTCCAATGTGGCTTTAGTAAAGAATTTGTAATTATGAATTATCATTGGAATAACTATATTCATCTTGGATTTGAATAAGTAGAACAATTCGTTTTGTTTATGGGAGCTTCTGAAATGGAATCCTTCATGTCTAAAAACTATGAAACCTGTGTTGCTTGTAAAGACCTTAAAGATATGGTCTCTTCTATCCTTGATCATTGCATATAGAATTTTACCAATAATTGTTATATCATTGATTATAAAGAGAGACTCAGTCATGCACAAGAATGTGTCCATAATTTGCAGGAGCCTATGGAAGAAGAAATTTCTAAACCTAAAAGCTCATTAGATGAAAAAGTGGAGTTGAGTGATGGACAAAAGGATGAAGAATGGATTAGCTACCCATGCCTACCTTCTAATGAGAGTAACTCTTTATCCCTTACATTATTTGAATTCCCTCCATGCTTACTAAAGGAGGATGGATGTTATGTTCCTATGGATTCTTTTGAAAAAAATTATAATAAATCTCTAGATGATGGTCCTATATTGGTTGATAATATTAATTATACTTCTATTGAAAATGAGATTGATCAGTCATCTTGTTATAACATTGTTAAAAGTGGGTCTAAAGGTTTTAATCCCACTATTTTTGAGCTTGATAAAAATAATGTGTTTGTAGATCATGAAAAGCATGCTTTATGTGATAGTTATATTGTTGAGTTTATTCATAAGGCTACTGAAAATTATTATGAGAGAGGAAAATATGGTTGTAAAAGTTTTCATGGTACTGAAACACCTCTCTATGTGCTAAAAGTTTTCAAGTTACTCTTGTTTTAACTTCCTATGCCTGTCACTTTGTTCTTTGTGAATTTATTTGCATACAAGATTCCTATGCATAGGAAGTGGGTTATACTTAAATGTGTTTTGATCAAGTCCATCTTACAGGATTTCTTCACTTGCTTGGGCTTAATTTGCTTCTTGATGCTCCCTTTTACTTCAATTCATATTTCTTATGTGAGCATCTTCTCAAACTATCACGCCTAACTTAAAGGCGTTAAAGAAAAGTACTTATTGGGAGATAACCCAAAAGTTTTAGATGAGTCTTGGAAGTTATTACTTCTGTAATAACCGCTCCTTATCCTTTTTATTTGCTTTTTGTGCCAAGAGTAACCTCTAATGAGAGAGAAGTAATGCTTGGGAAAGTTGTGTTGTCTCGAAGCAGATTTTTGTTCTTCACCGTAAAATTCTTGTACCATATCTGTACGTCTTTTTGAGGCGTGAAGTTTTGTGCTTTTGCCCCAGGTTGTTATATAACTTTCGTTAGTTCAACACATTTTTATTTGAGTAACAGAAGGTCTTCGAAATTTTTTATCTTTACCTGCTGGTCTGTTTTGACAGATTTCTGCCATTGTTTGCATTTGCTTCTTGTTGGTTCCTTTTTGAGTTCTTTTGGGGAACTGAGCTTTAATGTAAGTGCTAAAGTAGCTTGTGTTTTAATGTAAGTTTTATTGGTGTTGAAACTGAACCCAAAGATTTATTATCTTGAGTGCACTAATGTTGCTAATAAAGATTGTGTGAAGTTTTCTATGAAGGAAAAATTTCAGGTGTATGGAAGGAATGATGTAATGAGATGAAGAATGGACTAAAGCTCAAGCATGGGGATGCCATGCGTGTCACCCCAACAAATATCCAAGAAGTACAAGCGTCAAAGCTTGGGGATGCCCAAGGCATCCCCTTCTTCATCAATAAAAATCCCAGGTTTCTTCCAAACGCTTCATTTTTATTGTTTCATGCACAGTTGTGTTGTTCTTGGAGAGTCTTCTTTTTCGTTTTCGTTTTGTTTTTTTGTTTTCTTGGTTCTATTAGTTTGCTTGAATAAATTGGTTGGACCCCCTCTTTCATACATTGGTTTTCAAATAGTTTGGTTTGGATTGGAAAAGAGTAGGAAAGTTCATGCTTAAGTGATCAAGAGAGCTTGTTTTTGACTGTGACCTATGCTTTGTCATGCCATGCTTGATATCGTTTTAGCTTTATGCTTAGTATTCTTTGTTGTAGCATGACATGTTATAACCAATTGAGATTGCTTAATGTGTCTTGGAAGGATCATGCGTTGTTTTAGCATATTAAAGCATAGTATTGTGGTATTCTCCTTTGATGCTTTATTTGGGTTGACTTGGCACATGCTCACACCATGTTATGACTATCCAAAGTCACCATAGCCTTGACGATATTTTAGTTATCAACTTGTAATATCACTTTATGCTTTAATCAATGATGTTTTGTCGCTCTGCATGATTATGGACATTATTGCTCCCTTAGTTGGTCGCTCCCAGTCTTTTGCTAGACTCCGTAACCAAGTATGAGTCCCACTCATGCATCCAACTCCTAAAACCAAGTTATTCCAAAGAGTCCACCACACCTACCTATTAGCAATTTCTATTCCAAGTATATTCATGTTTTTATCTACCTTCCAAATTAAACTTGTTATGTGAAAATTAGTGATTAAACCTCTCACAAACTTGATGGCACACTTTACTTTCTTGCAATTAATAAACTTGACCCATTGTGTCCATCTTTGTTGCGTATATGCTTGCGCTTTATAAGTTGAAATTAGCAGAACCATGTATCATGGGGAACACTTTCAACATTGCACTTGTACTTTGTACCCTGTTGATACCATGTTCTTTTGCTTATGGATCCCGGCGGTGTGAAATAAAAGTGGAACTTGTGATATCATGGATTTTGTATGTGTGTTAGAGAAACGCCTGGCCGCTAGCCTAAGCCATGCCTAATCATGGTGGAAACTTGCAGCATAACCATAATGAGCACTCTATGAAGCATCCTTAATAAAAACCTATGCAAATAGCAAATAAAAAGATCGTTGAGATGCTCATTGTCTGCTTGCATTGTCATTTTGATTATGCGATAGCTCATGTATCATGTGCAAGGGGTACCCCGTTGGCGGTTCTTTATGATACATATGTACTT
The DNA here is from genome assembly GCA_910589775.1 of Avena eriantha. Taxonomy (NCBI): domain Eukaryota; kingdom Viridiplantae; phylum Streptophyta; class Magnoliopsida; order Poales; family Poaceae; genus Avena; species Avena eriantha. Next base: position 491,998,409 of record OU342741.1, on the reverse strand, counting down.
ACAATGACAAGAGCTTACTTGTGACTAAAGTTGAGTAGCATGAGGTTCGGTCTTCGTCAGTAAGGGGCATGAGATTTCGTCTTAGTTGTGTCACTTTAACCTTAATCACTTAAAGATGCTTATGATAGGGGCAATGAGAGCTGAAAGCTAACAAGTACCATAATTTTTGGAAGCTCTTTATGAAACTTGAATCTCTACTTCCTTCCATGAAGTCCTTTGTTTTACTTTTATGTTGAGTCTCCACCTTCTACCTTTATGCACCTACTTTGAGAGCATAGTGGCCATTCTTAGTTCTATGTGCATTATACCAAGACTTGTTGATTGATGCATAACTTGATATTGCTTGTTCTTAAACTACTTGTATCTAGTCACTCTTATGAGCTTTAAAGGTGTCTTATGCATTTATGTTTGCTACTCTATGAGGGACAAGCTGAATGCCATTATGCTATGCTTTCTTTATGTGAAACAAACAAACGTCTTACAAAGCATTGTTATTCATGAATCTTTTGTTTGTGCCTTTTCATGTTGCAACATAGTTGCTATGTCTTATTGTTAGAACTTTATCTCTCACGCTATGTTGAAGTACTATGATCCCAGCTTTCAATGTTTTACAAATACTTTGATCAAGTTTATGATGGTGCATGTCACCTCAAAAATTATTATTTCTTTTTATCACTTGCGTACTCGAGGACGAGCAGGAGTTAAGCTTGGGGATGTTGATACGTTGCTAACGTATCCATAATTTTTGATGTTCCATGCTTGGTTTTTATCTACTTTCTTATGTTTTGTTCCAACTTTGGAGTACTTTTCACACACTTTCTTGGACTAAGCTATTAACAAGATGCCACAGTGCCAACAGCCTGTTTTCTGCTGTTTTTGGTTCCAGGAAAGTCAGAAAATGAATATTCTCGGAATTGGACGGGACAAAAGCCAAAGTCAGTTTTTCACCGAGGGGGACATGGAGCCAAAATACGAGACGGAGATGGGCCAGGGGGCCGCCACACCACCTGGTCGCGCAGCCAAGCCTGGCCCACGCCAGGGGATGGTGTGGCCGCCACACCCCCTCGGCCTCCCCGTCCGACTATAAGATGCCTCCGATACAGAAACCCTAAGTACCCGATCAAAATTCCATGAAAGAGTCTATACTCGCCGTCATCTCCATCCCTAGATCGGGAGGGATCTGAAGCTCTTCCCGGCACCCTGCCGGAGGGGAGAATTAACCCTGGAGGCGTTCTTCCTCATCATGCAAGCCTCTGATGTGATGCGTGAGTAGTTCATCCTTGGACTACGGGTCCATGTAGTAGCTAGATGGCTGGTTCTTCTCCTTTGTGCTATCATGTTTAGATCTTATGAGCTCCGTTCATGATCAAGATCATCTATTTGTAATCCTACATGTTGTGTTTGCGGGGATACGATGGATATTGAGATGCTATTTCAGATTGATTATTGATTCTATCATGTCTTTTTTGTTTGTGATCTTGCATGCTTTCCGTTGTTAGTAGCTATCTTGGCCAAGTAGATGCTAGCAACTCCAAGAGTTAGTATTTATGCTTGATAGTGGGTTCATGCCTCTAGTAATTTGGGGAAGTGATAGAAATATCTAAGGTACTAGATGTGCTGTTGCTACTAGGGAGAAAACAACACCTTTGTTCATATAACAATCGTATTGTTTACTTTACACGCAATGCTTAATGCAATTATCTGTTGCTTGCAACTGAATACTGGAGGGGGTTCGGATGATAACCTGAAGGTGGATTATTAGTCATAGATGTAGTTGGATTATGGTCTATGTATAATGTTGTAATGCCCAATCAAATCTCAAAGGACTCAAGATGATTAGTATATGCATGTATGCTTTCTCGATGTTTGTCAATTGCCCCGCTGTAATTTGTTCACCCAACTTGTTATCTATCTTAAGGAGAACCACCACTAGTGAACTATGGACCCTGGTCCTTTCTTTTACAATCAATCTACAACTGTTTTCTGTTTACTTTCTGCAAGCTTTTACTTTCTTCCACTCGATACGTTTAATCCTTTGTTTTCAGCAAAACCGGTGAGATTGACAACCTCATCACAAGTTGGGGGCAAAGTTCTATGGTTGTGTTGTGCAGGTATCCACATCGCTGCTGGCACCGGTAGTGCACCCTGCCAAAGTACAGCTAGCAACACCTTGGAGGTGTTTCCTTGCTCCTACTGGTTCGATAAACCTTGGTTTCATAACTGAGGGAAAACTTGCTGCTGTGCTCATCATACCTTCCTCTTGGGGTTCCCCAACGAGCTCAATATAATTTGGGCCATCATTGCGGCAAGTCCCTTCTCGTGGGAAGTGACGCGGAGGAGAAGCTCATTATGCTCCCCTACAAAAGGACAGAGCCCGACAAACTGAGTTTGGAAAGTCCTGCATAAACATAGCCAAGAGAGAAAACCACTACAAACCTTCGACTGCGCGGTGGCAATTGTCTAGCAAGGCGTGCTGTCGACCCGAAGCAAGGATTTTCTCCGCCAAGCAAGAAGATTCCTTCACAATGAGCTATACCAAAAGAAATGAAGACCTAACGTCAGCCAAAAGCACAAATTCGACTGCTAACGGCAAAAAAGACACTCATGTGTTCCTCGAGGGACTCCGAAGATGCCTGTCAGGCAGTCGTCTGCGCAACCATTTGATGCTCCCCAGCATGTGGGGAACTCGAGGAGTTGGCACCAGAGTCGGCCGCCACCGGAGGACAAGGCGACCGTATGGCCACCTCCTTGTTTTTGGAGTCCGTGACTCCAGATTGTTTCACAAACTGGCAATCGTCGGAGGACGACGACGCGGTTTGACTACAAACAGGACCAGCACCACTGTCAGAAGAAAAACTCCGAAGAAGAGAAAGATGCACTCGCAGATATCAACAACTTACCCGTCAAAATTCTCGAGATCAAGAGAGTCACCCGACGACTCCTTTGGCAACCTCAGCTTCTTTCGAGCGGGAGGAGCCATGGCACGTACATGCACGGTAGGGATAGGCTCCTCCTTAGTAGCAGGAGAACCCTCCGGTGTCGTTGGCCAAGAAGCGTCAGAATCCTTGCTACGGGAGCGATTGCGAGTGCCGTGGCCACTGGACTCGGGGGCTTCCTCCTCTTCTTCAATTGGGACGGTCGAATCCGACTCGTCCTCTTCCACCGCTTCATGCGGGATAACCCCTTCAGGCTAAGGAGGCAAGCTAGAAGCCACTTTCCAGTCCTACAATCAGAATAAACATCAGTATATATCAAGCACTTGAAGACCAATCGAAAAATGCAGACTACTTCAAAGGAAAGCTTTAGCTCAGGTGGAGGGTTGTTGGCGTCCAAAGGAGGCACGACTGATTCGCTTGGGAGATCCTCCTTGGAGGTATACTTGGTCACCAGTCGCAACCTCCTGTCTACCTCACCCGCAGAAATTCCCTCCGCAGATATGCGAGTGACATCGCCCGCACCGGTCTAGCGGTACGTCGGATGTACTCTGGTGTAACAACCTTGGACCTTACGCTCTAATTTCAAGCCTGGATGAACCAAAATTGGTTAAGGGTTTCACATCGGAGGCCTAGGGCCACCCACGTGTAGGCCCGTCGGCCACCCTAACCACTTCCAAGAACATCGGGACAAGAGCGAGCGGCGTAGGCAACAGGCGAAGAGATCAAATACATACCCAAGTGAGTATGTATGCAAGCTACCTTACAACAGTTCTCAGAGCCATACCATCTAAAAGAAATAGAAATATTGCAACGCCATACAGCAAGATCCAAATATCCTAGATAGAGATAATAGTGTAGGATAGCTCCTCATACATCAGTCAACAGAGTATCAAGCGGAAGTGGGAAACAAGATCCGAGTACGGATAAGAAGCAAATCGGCATAAGATGCCACATAAATAAGCACATCCTGCCCATAGATCTCACGGATCCCCATCCCCGGAATCTCTACACCGAGTGATCGTTGCCAACATCATCTGTCTCCTCCACCCAGTATCCATCTTGCGAGTATACCTGTCCATCTGAATCAAACAATTTATCGTGTGAGATCCTAGGGGTACTCAGCAAGTCTTTATGCCTCTAAAGGGGACATAACCTAGGGTGGCGCAATTGCAGCAAAACATATAACTAACAAGTCTATAGATACTCGCTAACCATCCGCCTAACCAAAGATAGGCGGATGTCCGTTAATTAGAAACAACAGTTATAACAGTATCAAGTAACAGATCCATCCTCCTTCTCGCTTACCAACGAGAAAGCGGACAAACAACCCGTCCGTTGGCAGTTTTATTAACCATTCCATGAATATTGCACTAATTACTAGTCAGATATTTAGTCAAATTAAAAGCGGTACTTTAGTTATGCTTGTCTATGATCGAGAAACTGTGCTCCAAGTCGTCCATAACCGCGGACACGACTTAAAGAAAGATTTACCCTACAGGGGTGCACAAATAGCAACACACACACGATCGACCTCAGAAAAACCAAATCAAAACCCAACGAGGCTTTCACGACAAAGAAATCACAGGATTCATAAAATATTTCAGGGGGCCACCCCACTAAGCTACCCGCAACGAAGTTGGCCGGCTTCAGAACGGACCCAGGGTTTGTGACGACGGTTGTAAACGAATGGGAACCCGAAAGTGTGACTGGGCTTGTCGATACCACAGAAACGTGGCACGATCCAAAACAGTACAGGTGCTCCACACACAATCTTAAATAAAGCAGTACAACATGGTATAAGTACAGGATAGTAATAAAACCCCAAACTACTTTGTGGCCCCAAGAAATAAAGTGCAAATCAAGCTCATGCAAAGGGGGATTCATAGAGTCTCCCGTATGTGGATAGTGCGAATAGTCAAGGAACAGGTATCAAGTACTCGGGGTCCTACAGGACACAAGTGAGCATGAAAACCAAATAACAGATATTGCACACCGGTGCCTCTTTCATTAGTTATCCCATTACTACTCAGGTTAAGTTGTTTAGGTACCTCGTTATCTATCAGACACTCACAAACCCTACACATGCAATTCTACGACTCGCATGGCTCAAACAACTCTTGTTGTAATGGCTCATAGGATGGAGGAACAAGCTTCGGTGGGGTTTAAAAGTAAAGGCTGTGCAGTACTTGGGATTCAATTTAATGCAATCGCGACTCCATGATGCAAGAATAAGATAGAAGCAATAGGTACTATATGTATGCAAGCATGTGGTAGCGCTTGCCTGGCAGCTCAGTTGAAGCGAGAGATGGATCTGTTTAGTACTCCTGGGATTCCTGAAAATTCCCCTGCTCGGCGTCTATTCGAAAGAACCAAACAAACAAGGGCCAACATAAATAAAGTGCACAAGCATATAAATAAAATGCGACAAGCAAACAAGCATGCCATGATGAATGATCCAGAATTTACATGGCAATAATGTAGCATGGCAAGGGTGAGGTGTGGGGACAATAAAATAACACTTTTATTGTTATTTGGTCAAGTTTTACTTGCATAAACCATTCAAGTTTTGATAGTTTTACATGATGCATGCTTCAATTCATATCATGGAATGCATAGTTAGAACGGGCGCGTCGCGCTGATCGATTTAGACATATTATTTGTCGAATTTGGAGTTATAGAATTAAAGTTATTAATTAATTAAGAAAAGGCTTTTTTGTTGCAATTAAAGAATTTCGAAAATTTAAAATAGTCAAACATTTATTTGGATGGCATATTTGAATTCCTCACATTTTTCTGATTCAAAAACATATATTATTTGTACTATTTGGATTTATTAAATAAAAGTTATTAATTTCTAGATTTAAAACATAATTAACAATTTTTGAAATCATTTTTATTATTTTAAAAAGATGGCTGGGACTTTTCTCACTCAGGCCGCTCTACCCACTCTCGGTGACATGTGGGCCCGCGTGCTACGGGGCCACCTCGCGTGTAACTGTGCCAGGGTGTGACAAGTGGCGGAGTGGAGAGGCGGCGGGGTGAGGATTCCGAAATCACAGGGGCCTTTTAGCAAAAGGTTCTGGAGGGGGGTGATCTGACGATCTGAATTTCCTCGCAGAAACAGCTAGCTACAACGATTTGGCGAGGACGATCCCGGGCAAACCGCTATGAATTAAGGCATGCTCGAAAAACAAAAGTCGTAGATCTCGCTTAGATTTCCAACTCTCGTGTTCAAGGTTTCTCAAACGGAGGTCTACAACGGCCGGGATCTTGTGAGGAACAGAGAGTGCATCGCATGGCTAATAACTGAATTTTTGTTCGGTCAACAACAGCGAGTTTTGCCTGACTTTCGAGGAAGATTGCGAGAGATATGTACCGCCGTTTTGGGTGAGGTTTGAACTGGAGTGGATCTGGGTGTACCGTCGTCCGCACCGTTCGAGTAGATTCGCTGGAGGTGTCTGTGTTGGTCTAGAATCGGTGATGAACAGAGGAAAGAAACACGATCTAAACTGACGAAAAACAACTACAGCGTCGACAGAGATAAAGACCCGACTTCGGAGGTTAGTTCCGAGAGCTACGACGCATGGACCTGAGTGTGGCCTAGTGTTCTACAAAGAGGGCAGTACCCTCTATGCAGGGATGTGCAGGGTAGCGTCCGAGATAACCAGGTAGGTGGGTAACCGTCCGGGAACAAGGTGACAGAGAGGTGCGCGGGGCTGCAGACTAGCACGCGCGCAGCGTGCTTGCTGCGCGTCTGGGCGCTGTCGTGCGCGTCGCGGCGGCGGCAAGATGCGGCGACTGCGGTGACGTGCCAGGGAAGGAGTGCAGGGGAAGGTGAGTTGCTCACCGCGGGAAGTTCGGTGGTGAGGTTCTCTGCCGGAGAAGGACGAGGGCATTGGTGCGGCAACGGTGACAAGATACAGCGACATGATAGTGGCAAGACGACGACGGACCATGTTTTAGGTGGCCATGGTCGGCGTTGCTTGTAGAGGGAAGGAGAGGAGTCTGGAGTCGGTCTCGATATGGGGTTGGGAGCTAGATTGGTTGGGGTGGATTGGGTTGCCGGCTGTTAGCTTTATGCACATGGCGTGGCCGCTTGATCAGCTGGAAAAACACGTGAGCATCTAGGGAGAAGATCATCACGGCACGTCTCGATGTCCACCTAGTTTGAGTCAAACCAGGCCAAGGTTCTGGGTGGCACCAGGTCCGGCTGCAACTGGTTGGGTCGATGGCACCAAGGAGGCTAGACCATGTGAGCTTGTTGTATCTGGTTTGGATCAAAGCAAAACACCATGTGGTTTGGAGAGAAGGATTTAAACACACATCGAATAGAGACGAACTCACATCAAAATTTAAAAAAAAACAAAAGCACATAGATGGTATCCTTTCATGTGAGCATGGAATATAATTATATTGCATAGGATAGAATAGAGGGAGATGATCCCATGCATAGAGAATTAGATAATGGCAAGCCCTAGCATGTAGAAGATAGATTGACAAGATAAGATAGAATCCACATAAATTCAAATGGGCTTGATTTTAAAACCATAAAGCAAAATAAAGAAACCCACGTGTTTCCGTATGGTGGAATTTAAGAGAAGCTCGTATGGAAAAGATAGAATGGCATGTTATTGATGGAAAAGGAAAAGGAAGAGATATGCCCTCAACTCGATTTGGGCCTGAAGCAATGTATCAAGAAGCAAAAAGAATCAATAAGGAAATGCAATTATGAGAAGAAAGACCAAATGAAAAGAGTTTTAATATGATGCTCAAATGCAACGTGGCATGATGACATGAACAAGATATAATTATGATGCAACAATTAAATGTAGGAAGTAGCATTTTATTATTAGACCATGTAGCATTACAGATGTTAGACAGATGGGATGCTACATCTGGCCTGCAGAGGCTAGATACGGCGGCACAACCACGTGCAAATGAGTGCAGTGCCACCTTCTTCTTTTCCAATATGGTCTTCGAGGTTGCAGACACGCTGATACAGCATCTCTATCTCCTTGGACTCGTCAGGCATCACGACGTTCTTCTAGGAGCGCCTCCTCTTGCAATCTGCCACGGGATCGAAAGGCACGATCAAGTCCATAGTGCTCTCCGTCAGCCTTCTGGTTGCGGATGTAGAACCACTTATCTCTCCACCGTTGGACAGACGCGGTGAGCTTGATATCGAAGTAAGTGGCGGAGGAGTCAACGTGGATCCCACAGCCTCCTACATCATAGACTACCAAGCCAGACGTTGACTGGCATTTGAGCTTAAAAAGCTTTTTGAAGAGACCAAAGTGTGGCTTGACTCCGAGCAAAGTGTGATAAAATAAGTGATGTGGAGAATTGAATTTGGGGACAGCTAATGCAGCTGGAGCCCATAAAAACATAGAAGACCCCTAACAAAAGGATGCAGGGGAAGAGAGAGACTGCGGATGATGAACGCAAGGAACATCACCCGGAAACCCGTAGGAGGAACATGAATTACCTCCTCGCTAGGAACGCGGGAGTCGCCTTCCACGGGAGGAAGTGCTCCATCTTGACGAAGATTGAACAGCTCGACGGGCTTAATGATAGATGAGAGCCATGACCCATTGGTGATGCGAGTCCCTGCGCCCTTCTTCTTCCCAGCGCCGGCGACGTTGGTGCCCACAGTGGCGGCGCCTCCCTTCTTTTTGGCAGCGACAATGGCATTCACAGATCTAGTAGCAGAGCCTCCTTTCTTCTTTCCCATCTTGTGATGGTGATGCGAGCGCAGGAAGTAACTGGGGAAGACACACAGCTAGTCCAGTGCTACGGAGAAGAGGTGGGCAAAGGAGCAGGAAGAGCAACAATGGCGGAGGAAGTGCGAGCAAGAAGAGAGATATGGGGAATTACCGCACGGTGTATCCCTACTTAACCATCTAGCAGATGACATCCAACGGTCAGTACAAAACCTACCATACGCGTGGCGCACATCGACACTAACATGTGGCAACGGTAAAACGCGAACCGTCCCCCACTACTCACATTACGCACGGAAATCAAGGAGACGTAGTTAAAATAGAAGATTACACACGCCCAGTAAAATTGAAGGCAGAAAGTGGGACCCACTACTCATCACGTCCCGTCAAGTCCGCTCACGCAGGCAGCTGAAGTCATCTCGTCGTCAGCACTAACGTCATCAATTCCAGCCGAAGAAAATTTTGACTACTTTAGTCCTTACTCGAGTCTTCGACTCAACTAAGCACTCGGGGGCTACTCCTAACAGCAGCGCTGGTCGCGCACCCGAAGAATTTTATGCAGCTATTCAAGCTTCATAAAAACCCTTCACTCGAATCAACAATTCTATTGTGAACTCTGGATTACTCCCACAGGGAGCGCTGGAAGCACATTCGACTGAAACAAGCAAATAAAGATGACAGCAGTCGCAAAATACTTATAGTCCCCACTCGAGTCTACCACTCAAATAGGCACTCGGGGGCTACTCCCATAGGGAGTGCTGGCGGCGCACCCTATGATTATATTTCCGGAACATTGCACCGTGTGTCGATAACATCCACACTCGAATGATACAGCGACACCTCCTCATATTTTTCCTGCAAAGAGACTACGTCCCCTGGGTCACCTGAGTCATCTCCGCGATGACAAAAATTTGGATGTCGTGCTTACAACATGAATATAAGACCTGAATAAGGCCTGGCAACGCATCTACTACGCACTACCAGAAATATATCCGTACCTATAGGTGTGATGAATATGCCTTGACGGATGCATCGAGTGCTCACGCTCATTGATACATTGCAAATGTATCTATAATTTTTGATGTTCCATGCTTGGTTTTATCTACTTTATTGTGTTTTGTCCACACTTTGGAGTACTTTTTATATGATTTATTGGACTAACCTATTAACAAGAGCCACAGTGCTAGTTGCCTGTTTTTTGCTGTTTTTGTTTCCAGGAAAGTCAGAAAATCAATATTCTCGGAATTGGACTGGACAAAAGCCAAAGTCGATATTTTACCGGAAGACTCATGGAGCCAGAAGACGAGACGGAGAGGGGCCACAGGGTGGCCACACCATGTGGTGGCGCGGCCAGGGTGGTGTGGGCCCCTCCGGCCTCCACCGACCTTGCCATTTCGCCTATATATTCCTCCTGATGCGAAAACCCTAAATCATCAAGCCTCCAGCCACGAAAAGTTCCGCAGCGCCGCCGCCACCGAAGGGGAGATTCGGGGGACAGAAAGTCTCTGTTCCGGCACCCTGCCGGGACGGGGAAGTGCCCCCGGAGACATCTCCATTGATCTCCACTGCCATCTCCATCGCCGTTGTTGATTCCCATGATGAGGAGGGAGTAGTTCTCTCTCGAGGCTAAGGGTTCTACCGGTAGCTATGTGTTCATCTCTCTCTCTATGCATGATCATATTGTGATCATGATCTTTGTAATCAAGTAGATCTACCTTGCTACTCAAGTGCTTAAATAGATCTCTGCTCTCCCCATGTGTGTGAAAGTGACAGCGTGCACACCATGGTGGCACGTATGCTAGAGATTGAAAATACTTGTTCTGAGTTATATTTGGAGTTGGATGTTTCTATGAAATTGTGGTGTTTGTTGGACTCATCTAGTACTCAAGGTGACAGTGTGGGGTTTTCTAGATGGGAAAGGCTTACTTTGAGGTGTGCTGTTATAGCCCTACTGTTGATTAGAGTGTCCAACCGGAGAGTAGTTTAGAGTAGTATCATAAAGAGAAGATATTTATATGAGAGAGTGTTCACTAGTGAAAGTATGATCCCTAGGCCTTGTTTCTAAGCATTGATACACCATTTGCAACTAGATCTTTTACATGTTTGCTTGCTTTCATCTTTATTTCAGTTTGCCTTTAGTGTTTTCCCACATCAACCACACGCCATCAAGCTATTTTCTAGCACCGTTACCACTTATAATTATCTATACCACTTGTATTTCACTATCTCTTCGCTGAACTAGTGCACCTATACACCTGACAAGTGTATTGAGTGTGTTGGAGACACAAGAGACTTCTTGTATCTTGATTGCAGGGTTGCTTGAGAGGGGATACCTTTGACCACTTCCTCCCTGAGTTCGATAAACCTTGGGTGATCCACTTAAGGGAAAACTTGTTGCTGTTCTACCAACCTCTGCACTTGGAGGCCCAACAACTGTCTATAAGAATAGAAGTGCGTAGACATCAAGCTTTTTTCTGGCGCCGTTGCTGGGAGGTCAGCTAAAAGGTATTCACACCGGAGGATTAAAGAAGAAGAACCTCCCACGGCAAACGCCTATTTTCTGGCGCTGTTGCCGGGGAGGTAAGGTAAAAGGAATTCACACCGGAGGATTAAAGAAGAAGAACCTCCCACGACAAACGCCTATTTTCTGGCGCCGTTGCCGGGGAGGTAAGGTAAAAGGTACTCACATCCTCCAGTGTGAGTGCTCGAAGTTATTTCCTTTAGATTCTGCAATTTTATCTTTTTGTTTCTTGTTTTCACTAGTTAGGCTTAATGGAAAACAAAAAAATATTAGAGAGCTTTATAGTATTTATCTTGAGTTAGGACATGAAGTGTTTGAAGAGAAAATTAAAAAACCTATGGAACTTTATTTGCATGATAATAGAAATGTTGTTAGTATGAATTCTTTGGACACCATTATTGCTAATGCTATGGAAAAGCCTAAGCTTGGGGAAGCTAGTTTTTATGAAAGTGATCTTTTTAGTTCCCCAGCTTTGGAAGATAGCTATTGTATTGCTTATGATGATACCAAACCTCCAATATATGATGATTACAATGATGAATATGATATTTTCAGTCCACCTACTATTGAGGAGGAAATTAATTATGATTACAATATGCCTCCTATATTTGATGATTATGGTGATGAAAATAATAATGTTAGCTATTTTGTTGAATTTGCTCCCACTACAATCAATTAGAATGACTATGTTTATGTGGGGAGTATTAATTTTTTTATGCATGTGGCTCATGATAAGTATGTTTCATGTGATAGTTATATTGTTAATTTCATTCATGATGCTACTCAAAGTTATTATGAGAGAGGGAAACATGGTTTTATGCATCTCAATAATATTAAGTTTCCCCTCTTTATGTTGAAAGTCTTGAAGTTGCACTTGTTTTGCTTTCCTATGCTTGTTGCTTTGTGCTTTCATGACTTGCTTATTTACAAGATCCTATGCATAGGAAGTGGGTTAGACTTAAATGTTCTTTGAATTTGCTTCTTGATGCTCTCTTTTACTTCAATTCATATTTCTTATGTGAGCATCTTCTCAAACTATCATGCCTAACTTAAAGGCGTTAAAGAAAAGTACTTATTGGGAGATAACCCAAAAGTTTTAGATGAGTCTTGGAAGTTATTACCTCTGTAATAACCGCTCCTTATTCTTTTTATTTGCTTTTTGTGCAAAGAATAACCTCTAATGAGAGGGAAGTAAGATTTGGGGAAGTGTTGTCCCTAAACAGATTTTTGTTCTTCACTGTGAAATTTCGTGTAAAATCTATGTACGTCCTTTTGAGGCATGAATTTTTGTGTTTCTGCCCCAGGTTGTTATCTAACTTTTGTTAGTTCAACACTTTTCTATTTGAGCAACAGAAGGTCTTCGAAAAAAATTGTCTTTACCTGCTGGTCTGTTTTGACAGATTTCTGCCATTATTTGCATTTGCTTCTTGTTGGTTCCTTTCTGAGTTCTTTTGGGTAATTGAGCTTTTTGAGGGAAGTTCTACAGTAGCTAGTGTTTTAATGGAAGTTTTATTGGTGTTGGAACTGAACTTAAAGACCTATTATCTTGAGTGCACTAATGTTGCTAATAAAGAATGTGTGAAGTTTTGTATGAAGGAAAAATTTCAGGTGTATGGAAGGAATGAGTAATGAGATGAAGGATGGACTATAGCTCAAGCTTGGGGATGCCACCCCGTGTCACCCCAATAAATATCCAAGAAGTACAAGCGTCAAAGCTTGGGGATGCCCAAGGCATCCCCCTCTACATCAATAAAAATCCCAGGTTTCTTCCAAACGCTTCATTTTTATTGTTTCATGCACAGTTGTGTTGTTCTTGGAGCGTCTTCTTTTTGTTTTCATTTCCTTTGTTTGCGTAGTTTGCTGAATAAATTGGTTGGACCCCCTCTTTCATACATTGGTTTTCAAATAGTTTGGTTTGGATTGGAAAAGAGTAGGAAAGTTCATGCTTAAGTGGTAAAGAGAGCTTGTTTTTGACTGTGGCCTATGCTTTGTCATGCCATGCTTGATATTGTTTTGGCTTTATGCTTAGTGTTCTTTGCTGTAGCATGACTTGTTATAAACAATTGAGATTGCTTAACGTGCCTTTGAAGAATCATGCGTTGTTTTAGCATATTAAAGCATAGTATTATGGTATTCTCCTTTGATGCTTTATTTGGGTTGACTTGGCAAATGCTCACACTATGTTATGACTATCCCAAGACACCATAGCCTTGATGATCCTTTAGTTTTCAACTTGTAGTATCACTTTATGCTTTGATTAATGATGTTTTGTCGCTCTACATGATTATGGCCATTATTGCTCTCTTAGTTTGTCGCTCCCAGTCTTTTGCTAGCCTCCGTAACCAAGTATGAGTTCCACTCATGCATCCAAGTCCTAAAACCAAGTTATTCCAAAGAGTCCACCATACCTACCTGCTAGCAGATGCTATTCCAAGTATATTCATGTTTTTGTTTACCTTCCAAATTAAACTTGTTATGAGAAAACTAGTGATTAAGCTCTCACGAACTTGATGGCACACTTTACTTTTTTTGCCCTTAATAAACTTGAACCATTGTGTCGTCTATGTTGTATATGCTTGCACTTATTTGTTGGGGATTAGCAGAACCATGCTGTCATGGGGAACGCTTTCAACATTGCACTGGTACTTTGTACCTAGTTGATATCATGCTCTTTTGTCTATGGATGTATTGTCGGTGTGAAATGAAAGGGGAGCTTGTAAGTCCATGGAGTTATGTATATGTGTTAGAGAAACGTCTGGGTCACTGGTCTAATCCATGCCGACATGGTGGAAACCAGCAGCGTAACCATAATGAGCTGTCTATGAAGCATTCTTCTTATAAAAAAAGAGTCCTATATTGAGAAAAAAAGAGAAAAAGAGAAAAATATTATGAAAAGAGGAAAGAGAGAAAAAAGCACCATATTCCCATGGTAAATAAGAAGATTGCTGATATGCTTTTTGTCTGCTTGCCTTGTCATTTTGATATGGGGATTCTTCCGTATCATCGGGCAAGGGGTACCCTGTTGGCGGTTCTCTATGATACACATGTACTTACAATGACAAGAACTTACCGGTGACTAAACTTGAGTAGCATGAGGAGCGGCCCTCGTATTCAAGGGACATGAGATTTCTAACTTATACTTCGTCAAGCATGTACACCATAGTTTGTAGACTTTAACCTTAATCACCTTCAAGATGCTTATGATAGGGGCAATGAGAGCTGAAAGCTATAAGTACCATAATTTTTGGAAGCTCTTTATGAGACTTGAATCCCTACTTACTTTTATAAAGGCCTTTCTTCCACCATTATATTGAGTCTCCACCTTCTATCTTTATGCACCTACTTTGAGAGCATATTGGCCATTCTTAGTTTTATGTGCATTGTCCCAAGATTAGTTGATTGATGCATAACTTGATATTACTTGTTTTAAACTATTTGTATCTAGTCACTCTTATGAACTTTGAAGGTGTCCTATGCATTTATATTTGCTACTCTATGAGGGACAAGCTGAATACTATTATGCTATGTTTTCTTTATGTGAAAGAAACAAACGTCTTGCAAAGCATTGTTATTCATGAATCTTTTGTTTGTGCCTTTTCATGCTGCAACATAGTTTCTTTGTCTTATTTCTAGAACTTTGTCTTTCATGTTATAATTGAAGCACTATGATCCCAGCTTTGAATGTTTTACAAATACTTTGATCAAGTTTATGATGGTGCATGTCACCTCAAAAATTATTCTTTCTTTTTATCACTTACCTACTCGAGGACGAGCAGGAGTTAAGCTTGGGGATGTTGATACATTGAAAATGTATCTATAATTTTTGATGTTCCATGCTTGGTTTTATCTACTTTCTTGTGTTTTGTCCACACTTTGGAGTACTTTTTATATGATTTCTTGGACTAACCTATTAACAAGAGCCACAATGCCAGTTGCTTGTTTCTGCTGTTTTTGGTTCTAGGAAAGTAAGAAAATCAATATTCTCGGAATTGGACCAGACAAAAGCCAAAGTCGATATTTTATCGGAAGACTCACGGACCAGAAGACGAGACGGAGAGGGGCCACAGGGTGGCCACACCATGTGGTGGCGCGGGCTAACCCTGGCCGCACCACCAGGTGGTGTGGGCCCCTCAGGCCGCCAACGACCTTGCCCTTTCGCCTATATATTCCTCCTGATGCGAAAACCCTAAATCGTCAAGTCTCCAGCCACAAAAAGTTCCGCCACCAAAGGGGAGATTCGGGGGACAGAAAGTCTGTTCCGACACCCTGCCGGGACGGGGCAGTGCCCCCGGAGCCATCTCCATCGATATCCGCCGCCATCTCCACCACCGTTGCTGATTCCCATGATGAGGAGGGAGTAGTTCTCTCTCGAGGCTAAGGGTTCTACCGGTAGCTATGTGTTCATCTCTCTCTCTCTCTATGCATGATCATATTGTGATCATGAGCTTTGTAATCAAGTAGATCTACCTTGCTACTCAAGTGCTTTAATAGATCTCTGCTCTCCCCATGTGTGTGAAAGTGACAGCGTGCACACCATGGTGGCACTTAGGCTAGAGATTACAAATACTTGTTATGAGTTATATTTGGAGTTGGATGTTTCTATGAAATTGTGGTGTTTGTTGGACTCATCTAGTACTCAAGGTGACAGTGTGGGGTTTTCTAGATGGGAAAGGCTTACTTTGAGGTGTGTTGTTATAGCCCTACCGTTGATTAGAGTGTCCAACCGGAGAGTAGTTACGAGTAGTATCATAAAGAGAAGATATTTATATTTGAGAGTGTTCACTAGTGAAAGTATGATCCCTAGGCCTTGTTTCTAAGCATTGATACACTGTTTGCAACTAGATCTGTTACATGTTTACTTGCTTCCATCTTTATTTCAGTTTGCCTTTAGTCTTTTCCCACATCAACCACACGCCATCAAGCTATTTTCTAGCACCGTTACCACTTATAATTATCTATACCACTTGTATTTCACTATCTCTTTGCCGAACTAGTGCACCTATACACCTGACAAGTGTATTGGGTGTGTTGGGGACACAAGAGATTTCTTGTATCTTGTTTGCAGGGTTGCTTGAGAGGGGATACCTTTGACCACTTCCTCCCTGAGTTCGATAAACCTTGGGTGATCCACTTAAGGGAAAACTTGATGTTGTTCTACAAACCTCTGCACTTGGAGGCCCAACAACTGTCTACAAGAATAGAAGTGCGTAGACATCACTCATACACTGGGGTTTGACTCCTGTAAGACCTTCGTGGCATGCGTCGAATTACACCAGCACTTTTCTGAATTCGAGTCCTGGGACTCGAGTTTGAATAGATTACATTGTTTTGCCCTAAGGCAGTTAACTGATCCCGATACTTCGGAAGAATCAAGCACGTATATCAACAATCCTTATGACATCAGTCAAAGCACTCGAAAATATGTTCACCTATGCATTCGAAGGACTTCATAAAGTCTCCACTCGAATCTGCGATTCCACTGGACACTCGGGGGCTACTGACGTGGGCATACACTACAGGTACTCGAGTTGGGCATATATGGTCTAGATACTGCAGAAGCCCACGGCGTTGCCAAGGCCCAATACAGGATTTGGGTGGCTCACGGAAACTCCGATTGCTTGCGGCACAAGAAGAAGCTTAAGATAGAAAGTTCAAAGGGATGAACCCTAATCTGTAACCAACTCGACCTGCTACCCGAGACCTAGCCTATCTATATAAAGGCTAGTAGGGGGCGGCGAGGAGGACAATCACAACCCTAGTTTCCACAACCATCACCAGATTGCATCTGCGCACCCCCTGTAACTTTTGACTCCCTCGATAAGTCCAAGAGCAGACAAGCAAGAGTAGGGACCTCTACGAGGCCTGAACCTGGGTAAACCTTGTGTCCCTGTGTGCTTGTTTGCTAGCCGATTGATGCCTCCAGCGCTCCCTCTTTCTCCAAACCCCAAGTCCATAACAATGGGCATTAACGAGTTAAACCCTCGTCACCTAGATAGGATCAAATGATCTCCTAAGGAAGAGAAGGGAGAAGCAGAGAATAAGCTTGAATGTATTAAACCTACATAGAAGTAAATTATAATAATTAAAACACACTTAAAATAACACTGAACCAAAGGTTCAGAGAAAAGCAAGTGAACTACATAAGAATATATGACAAGATCATGTCATAAACTACAAGCCAGAATTAGTATAACAGTAACTAAATCCTTAAGTAATCAACTAACAGAAGTACTTAGAGAAACATCTCTAAACTTAGACAAGATGACTGAGTTGTGAATTTTGACCACATTTATCACAACAACACGCTATTAATCTAACAAAACAAGTCATGACTGCTAGATAAACACCAACATTGATAAATAATAGTAAGCAAGGAACCCAGATGTAATGAGATAATTTTGTTCATGGAATTGTAGTGAGAAGTACGCTAATACCACAATAATTAGTAAGCTAAGCCAATTAATAGACCATTATTTAGCAACTACTAGCCTAAAACCTAGAATAGTTAACATACACAGTCGATAGAGTAATTAATTTAGAGTAACAAGCAAGCCTAGAACCATTGGAGTAGATAGACCTAAGAATAACAGAGAAGCTACTAGAAGCTTGCAAAGGAGACAAGAAACCCTAGAATCCACTGATAGAGCTAAATCAAAAAGGCTAGAACCTAGTAGTAGTAGAATTAGTTGTATAAGAAGAAGGAGTAGAGGAAGAGGAGACCTACCTTTAACCCAAACGAGAGCCGAGCTCACCGGAGCCAGAGAGGAGAACAACGAGGACCACAAGCAACATAGAGAGAACCCAAGGGAGGGAAATTAATCTACGCCAGCTAGTAGTTCATAGGAGACACTAGGGAGTGCACTAGTACCACACCAACAACGAGGGAATGCTAGAGGAGCACCAGAGCACAGCGACACCATGTTACCGAAACCATAGGGTTAGGAATAAGGTAGCATGAGGCTGCGACAGAGTGAGACAGAAGATTTGGTGAATTGGAAAGGTAGAGTGTCGAACACTAGTTTGATTGCTGGCCATGATGGTGGCGGGAAAGGCCAGGAACGACCAGAATCTAGCGCGACGGTGGTGGCGAGCACAGTCAAATCACAAGCGACAGAGAGAGAAAAGGAAGTGATGAGAGAGCGAGCGAGTGCTTGTGGGCCGACTCAGTTCCACTGAATCGTGTCAAATAGTTTTGACCAGTTGGGTCTGACTAGTGGACCCATGGGTATTTTGGTCTTTTCACTTTTTCTTTAAAGGGCCAATTGAGAAAGACAATCCTAGATATTTTCTAAAAATAAAATAAAAATAGTTCCAAATAGGGAAAATGCCATAATTCAAAATCCTATTTTCTAGAAATACTAAAAATAATTTTAATAGGATAAAAATTCCAAGCAAGGAAAATGACTTAATAAAGTACTTTAGAAATGAGTATAATACTCAAAAATCCTGATAAACCTAAATAATATTATTTAAAAATAGGGGAATATTATCTTAAATCCAAAAGTTCATCAAAGTGAATTTTAATAGAATTTATCTAAAATAGATATATGAAATTTCTAAAGTGAAATCAAAACAAAACCCTAAAAATAGGGAAAATTCATCAAAAATCACAATAAATTAAACCAAAAAGGATCTAGAAGATAAAACAAAATCATTGCATGACATGTAGTTGCATTAAAAGCATATTTGTTTTTAAAGCATTGTCTTTATTATACAGTAATTGCTTCTTATAGAAACCGAAGTCAAGGGTCAACTCGAACCTTCAAACTGCTTTATCTAGTAGTTACGAGGCAAGTTCAACCTTGGATATAATTGGAAAATTAAAACTTGCACCACTCTTGCAAGTTATGTTGAGCAAATACATTTCAAAAGTATCACAAATGTTCCTACAAAAGCAAATACTATTTTATGAATGAAATAAATGACTAGAGGTAAATGGAAACCATGATTCGAGATATTCTGGGAACAAATTCCATTGTACCAAGAATAAACTTAGGAGTAAACAACCACTATAGTTAGTTATTTCAATGCACCATGGAAACCGCGTTGAGCACAAATCTTGGAATGGGACGAATACGTTAGAAGTTTTGCTTTATTCCGTAGAACTTCAGATGACTAAGTTGGGTTGTATTCTTGAAGAGTAATTACAGTGGGTGGGATCCCGTAACGTCCCCATCTTATGCTGCAAGATGAAAAATGTAGTATCTCCAAAGGGATAGCAATTGAGCGGCAGTCATTGACTGGGTTCAGTGCCAAGGAATGAATACGGAATAGGGTAGGGCTTAACATGACTTGGAGAAACTTGGTAATAGGCCACACACCTTAGGAAGTGTGTTGCAGCAAGAGGCTAGGGACGTTTGTGGGTAAAGTAGCGCACCTCTTGAGAGTGTATAAAACATATCTATGATACTCCTTATCTGAGGAACGAATTGCAAATGCAGCATGGAAATGAACTTAAGAAAGTTGTAACAACCTCTGATGAACATAGTTTTTCTATAATAAAAGCAACCTTTAACAAGAAACCAGTTCGGAAACCAAGAACAGGAACCTGGATGTTCAATCCATGGTTACAACCCTTTATTAGAACTTGCTAAGTATGTTCATACTCAAATTATCCTCTTAATCCTTTCTCGACTGTGATAATACCAAGATAGAGGAGAATAATATAGACAGTAAAGATGGAGAGGTCTATTATGCGGAGCCATATCTTTCTAGAGGCATTGAAGGAGTAGACTACGGTATCAAATATGGAGCAGGACCAAAAGACATGGAAACAGACGAATAGTATATAGGATAAAATAGATGATCCAAGCGGCATAGAACTACCTAGAATAAGTTGCAGAGCTCCAGTGGCATTTCATCTAGTTATTTCATTGCTAATAAAATTAGTTTGTTTGAACTTCAACATTCGAAGAAGTCCTCAGTAGACCGATGAGGATTTTGAAACCTTTGCACACAATTTTTTTTGGATATTATGAACATGTAAAAGTTGTTGTCCCACAATGTTTATATTGTACCACTATGAGGGATGTGATATTTGCGAAATGGTACTCCGTGCATATTATATCAACAACATGTGCACTAAAATCTGTAGTGGTGTGCTAGGTCACCGCAATAAATAGGTCCGCTAGGTATAGCCGAGTAAGGTATCATTGCCATTTTTCTAGAGAGAACATCAACTCACATGGTTTGGGATCAGACTCGTCAGATAAACTTGTGGACCAAAGTTTGATATAGACACGCTAATAGTGTTTTTTGTAGCATTGGCATACTCAAAGGCTGCTTTAAGGATCTGCTGGTTTGACTTGCTAATGCGTAGATCTACAACGAGTAACTAATCATCTGATAAAACATTAAGACTTACAATTGAGTCATTGACGAGAGGCGTGAATCGAGCGGTGTGAGTTGATATGATAATGTTGCCTGAGCGATCCTTCTTGAAGGTCCCTAGGAAACTTCCCGATCTTCCTCTTTCTTGTTCTCCTGGAGTTACTAGATTTTGTCCAAGAGTTCTTTCTCTTTATTTTTTCGAAGCTCTTCGATCTGCTCAATACGCTGAGCTCTCATTGACATTGGTATGACATCAGTTAAGCAATTTATTACATACTCCAATACTCGGGGATTCGCTACTCAACACAGACTCAAAAAATCTTCGGCTTCACCATGAAATACGTCCAAAACACGCTTTGACCCGAGTAGCTGATCTGGCCTAACGGGCATTAGGCTAACGAAAAGGTCTCACGCAGGGTACAACCGCAATAGACATCGGCATAAATATACCAAATTATAGTAGTAACAACTATATTTCAATTCATACATACACATGCTTTACAAGTTTACATGTCTTTTTTTCTCAGGGCCACTATCCTAACTATATGGTAAAATTCAGATAAAACTCTTGGTCTACGGCAAGGCACCGACAGATAATTCGTCTGGTGGGCGTATGAGCCGGAGGAGATGAAAGAATCTCCGACACAACATCTAAGTCTAGCATCGGATGATGTACGTGAACCCAAGCAAGAGCGACCTTGGTACCCGCAATAAGCTGAAGCTTGATAAAATAGTGGATCGCTTCACATCGTTGAAATTCCTACATTAGTGCAGCCAGTCCCTGCGGTTGCACGTTCCTAGGAAATATGGCATTATATACCATTGCCAAAGTAGAACGACAAAACTCAAGGAATTCTCCCATCTCTGACACCCGATCCTGAAGTACCACCAAAGTATACCCCAGCCGGTGGTCAGTCTAGAAATCTATACCAGCACATGATGAAGCATCCATCAAAGCACTCATCTGAGCCTTAAGACATTGAGATTCCTCCACTGCACCTAAGCGGATGCCTGGAGAAAAGAGAAAGTTAGTCTATATCACTAAAGCTAGAAACTTTCGACACTCACGGGCTTTGTGAGAAAACTTAAATAGCATACTTTCACTCGCCCTGGAAATCTCTTTAAGAAGATATTCCTTGTGCTCCATGGCTTTTTTTGATTTGGAGAGGGAGACGTCCACTTGGGCCTTTATCCTGAAGTTCCTCTTCCAACTGTTTGATGCGATGGATCTTATCAGCATAAACTAAGGTTCAATATATTGGGTGACAATAGCGACATTGGCGGACACATCTAACTTTGTCTGTGGCAGTTGTTGACCCGAAGGAGCAGGAGCACCCGACCGAACAGGAACAACCAGAGGAATGGATGTAGTCAAAGGACCCGGCGAGTCAAACACATTCTGAAGAAAGAAAACGCAAGACAGTAATCAGCAAGATTCATTAGACATACTCAATATTCAAACTTACTGGACGCTTCAAGGTTACAAGATATATGTGTTATCCAACAACAAAAGAACAAAAAACTATACATGTAACATGATTCATTACATGAAAGTTGACATAAAAAACTACAACTAAAGACTAAGTGGCACCACTAGCAGTAGCGGGAGTGCTGGTCGACGGAGCAACAATTGAAGCTTTAGCAGATGGAGGAGCAGCTGAAGCTTTCAAGAAACTGGCAGTAAGAGTGTCATCTTCCTCCTCGGATATGTCAAGAAGCTCTCTAGATAACTTCTTGATTTTCTTAAAATAAGGCTCGAGGTCGACCTCTTTGCCTGCGTCAGTGACTGGGATTGAGGAGCTGAACTTATCCCAGTCGACCTTCTCGCCATGTGCCAAGGCCAAGGCCATCTCACTCTCCGCACCGCTCTTCGCCTAGATCAACCCATAGCCAGTGAGGGGATTCAGATTGGCGTAAAAGATCTCAGTAAGGGTGTTGAGGTCCAAGGGACATACTTGTGGGGGAAGATCTCCGCATGAAGACTCTTGAAGGCGCGGCAAGAGCAGGTAAGAAGATTCTGGACGCGGACACTGTTCCCTTACAAGATGTTTAGAGCATCCTACAAAGGATCAACACATTGATCCTCAACAAGTGACAATGAGGAATTGGTGATTTCTGCAAACAGGAGGAAAGAACAAGCGTATCACGATCCAAGAACTAGATAAAAACATCGACTTGCATTACTTGTCAAGGAGGAGTTCATCTCTTTAAGCCTCTTCCGAAGATTTTTGTCTCATCCTTCCATAGCAGCATCTTCGGCCTCCCGCTTCTCCACTTCAGCTTTGGCCGCTACCCAAGATTTTTCGTGTTTTCCTTTGGTGGCCTTCAGCTTAGCTTCAAGTTCATACGCATGCCTCATGATAGATTCGCAAATAATCTCAGAGTCATCATCAGCAGCTACATGAGAAGACAAAGTTATTCAACAGAAAAACTATAGGAGGAGAATATTCAAAGAGAGTAAAGGGAAAATAACAAAGAACCTTTGGCCGAAGAAGTGTCATGTTGAATCCTGATAAAATGATCAGACATTTCGACCATCTCACGCATTATCGACTGAAGGAAATCAGAACAGGCTCAAACACTTGGGGGCTGCATAGGAAAACAAGGCGCGATAAAAGAAAGGGGACAAACACTTACATTATTCATTTCAGGTTCTCCTATAGGACAATGCCCTTGCCAGCATTCTTTGACTTCTTATGGGAAGGAGCTTCGGGGGTCACCACAAGATCTATCGGGGTCTGCTCACCCGCCTTTTTTCCTTACGAGCTGGCCGGTTCCATCATTTTCATGGGTGACCTGGCCACAACATCTGTCCCATCGGCTACATCGGCAATGGGAAATTTTGGAGAAGTTTTTTCCTCCCGATCCTCACTAACCCAAAGCACAAGTAATTTCGATTTAGAAGCATAAGCCGACATTTTGAGCAAACCAAAGAAGTGCCCTTTTCCTGGGAAGAGCCACTCTCAGTGGTTGAACCATCTATGGCTTGGCAATGCTTGAATCATTAGAATCTTCAATATTCAAGATGTCCACCTCATCACACTTTGTTTTTTCCTTGGCTGTATGCAACCTTGAAGGAATCAGAATCCACGGAAGGGACAACCTCAGTTGGAGTGTGCGAGGAACGAGAAACAGAAGTTTCATCGTGTTCTTCAATGTCTCCAACAACACCAGCCTCGGTGATTTTTCGGATGCTACTGCAACGTCACACAACTCACCGTTTTTAGGCAAAAGAAGAAGGGAGTCCAGATGATTATGACCCTATGAAAGAACCAAGACCAAACAAAAAATGAGAGTATGAAAGGGCAGAATCAGATAAATAAAAAAATATGGAAGTAAACTTACATCAGGAACAACGTTCTTCTTGCCATAAGGTTCAACCCGACACTCCGGTGGCATATCATCCTTCTTCGTGAGTGTGGTGAAGGATCTCACCCTTTTCTCAAGATCGGTAATGGGAAATTTTTTGAGGGAGATCCTCATTGAGTCCTTCTTCCTAGAGTCTGTCCACATATGATAATCTCGCTTGGAGGGGTTGTATGCAAACCCGAAGGAAATAGGTCATTATTTGCAAACCTAAAAGTTCCTTCCCAGCTTCATTGTGCAAATGGTCAATCCGATCTAGCAGCGGCTTGATCTCCTCCATCTCATCAGCACTAGGGCGCTTCTCCCAGGAATTAAGCTTCATGCAGGTTTTCTTTGGGTCAAAAGGCGCCAACCCAAAGGATTGATGCTCTACCTGTTGGTCCTTGATGTAGAACCACTTTGATCACCAACCTTGAACAAAATTTGCAATATTGAAATCAAAGTACTCGATGTCTGAGCAGATGGAGATTATGGCGCCACCGACGTCATGGATGATGATATTGCTAGCGTTTCTTTGGATGTAGAAAAAAGCTTCCATAGGACCCAGTGGGGATGGATCCCGAGGAAACATTTGTAGAGGATGATGAAGGAATCTATGTGGAGAATTGAATTAGGCATGAGCTAGTATAGCTACACGCTGTAAACAAAGAGGATCCCACGAAGAAACTCATGGGCAGGGAGAGAAAGGCCATAGAAGAGGAAGGATAGAAACATTACCCACCATTCCTATTTGAGTGTAGGAGTTTCTTCGTCATCGGGCAACTTGAAGGAGTTTTTATCAAGGAGGCAATATTTGCGAGCTTTGCGCAGATCTCGTGCTGAGCACCATGAGGGTTCCCACCCAACGGCCCACGGTTTGGTGGCTGTAGCATCGCAGTCAGAGGAAGCACCCTTACTCTTGCCCATGGTGGTGAAGTTGCAAGCGCTCATGCGCAAGAAACTAAGTGCAGAAGTGAGGGGAGCAACAATGTGGAACAATATGGAGCGTGAGGAAGAAGAAGAAGCTTGCGGTGTAGGGGAGAATGAGTAGTAAAAAAAATTCCCCAGCGCTTATAAAGTACCCATCATAGCTTAGGACCATTGGATCCAGAAGACGTGGCGTCACGATGAAACCTAATGGCACCACGCGTGTCCACAGTCAAGAAGGGATCAGTGATGCATGTAAAAACATACATAAACTTCGTAGTTTATTGTCATATATTCCAACATATTTGCATGAAGTTAGATGTTATATTCATGTTTTGCATTGATTTATGGGGATTTCCTATCAATCCCCTTTCATTGGTTTATAACTCTTCACAATAGGAAACCCTTGTTTTGTGTATTTTTAAGTTCTAGGGACCTTACAGAACTCAAATGTAGCGAGGATTTTTCTGGAGTCAATATTTTCTCAGAGACGCAATATGAGAAGAAGAAGTATTGTATCGGGCCCGAGGCACAACCGAGCACAGGTGCCATGAGTCCCACCCTAGGTCGCGCCACCATGTTTTGTTTCCTCCTGGAGCGTCTGTAGTCGTCTGTTTTGATCTCAGACTAAAGGGCTTGAACTAAAACCCACTATATATAGACCCCCAAGGCATTCTCGGTAGAGGCAGCGAAGAAACACGAAAACCATGAAACTGAGGCTGAACCTATGAAGATTGGAGGGGGAAACGCTGCCAGACCATCCCTGGTTGCATCTCCACCGTCTACAACAT
Source organism: Avena eriantha (assembly GCA_910589775.1). NCBI lineage: Eukaryota > Viridiplantae > Streptophyta > Magnoliopsida > Poales > Poaceae > Avena > Avena eriantha. The sequence continues at coordinate 491,972,839 of OU342741.1, read as the reverse complement.
CATCAACACCGCCACCATAATGAAGAGGGAGTAGTCCACCTCTGGACTATGGATTTGTGGTAGTAGCTTAATCTCACTCTCTCTCTTGTGCTATGTTGTTTTGATGTCATATGAGATGCCTATCATGATTATGGATATATTTATAATTCCTATGTGGTGGATCTTTTGTTTTATTGGATGATCTATGAGATCTGAATCTTTATTGTGTTCTTGATGTATTAATAGATGCATATTGTTACCCCGTTCTTTATTACTTGTTTTGATCCAACTTGTATGCAAGAGCATGTGTGGGGGATGGTGCATATTAGATGGATTAAAATGGTGGTAGTAATGAGTTGTGAAAGTAAGCATCATTTCTAATATGGACTTTGCCAATTCTTTTGTTACCTCACTAGGTATATAGTGAATGCATGTGTTATATAATTCTTAGTGATAACTAATAAGTCTTGTTTAAACTATGGATCATATGCTTGATCTATTGTGATATGTTTAATTAAAGATAACATATTTGTTGTTCAAACATCATGTCAAAGTACCTAACGATATGCTCTATTAATTCTTAAATCTAGATTGCATGGAGTGTATCCCTTTCTAGTAGAGTATAAGTAATATGTGTAGTACCATCTTTATGTTAGGACATGTTGCCCATATGAATGCAAATCAAGACAGACAATAAATCTCATCAATATTTAGTTATCTATTGTGTTCTTGATGCCACCACACCTTTATGAGAGAGTAGACAAGTGAAGCCATGAACTCTGGTCCACTTTTTATCATAAGAAACAACTTTTACTTGCTTTTACTTGCGTTTAAATTTTTAGCATTAATTCATTTCGAAAATACGAAAATATCTTTACTTCTTGCAACTACATCCAAAAACCCAAAACCATCTTTATTTACTTGTTTTAGTTTACTTTCTAGTTTTAATTTCCTTTCTAGTATTTTATTTATTGTTATTTTGCTTTACTAATACCAAATTCTTGTGCTTGAAAGCCACATGGAGGAGTTGGGTGCACATGACAAAGTCTTTGCTTTGCAGGTTAGTAGACAAGATTGGAAGAAGCTTCGCCTTTATTCCCCGAGAGTTCTATATAAACCCCGAGTCACCCTTGTGGGGAAAATTTATCCCGCTGCATTCCTCTGCACTTGGAGTCCCAACGAATTGACACACTTGTTGTAGTGTCATGAATCAGCCATAATAAGAATTAACTACCCCGATAATTTTGGAGAAAACCGCATGGCGCCTCAATTCCAGTGCAACGTGGGGTCGTACGATCAAACTCACCGCTAATACGGCACCACTGAAACGTCCCATTAGGAGCGCTGTAACGTGACTAAAACATGCCATCATCGTCAGTAGTGACGTCATGGGAGACAATGGAAAAACTCTAGATGCACCAACAAGGAACTCGAAGAAATAACTCCACAGCCTGGGACACGCAAATTTCTCAGATGACAGACTCGAGCCTATGCTCGGACGCAAGCATTCGAACATAGCATCGGGGGAGCGTTGACCGCGCAGCCGATAATATTTGGTGATTCAAGGAAAATAAGACCTGAGTCGATGATCTCCTCAGACGATAAAAATACTTGAGCTTATACTCGGACGCAAATGTTCGAACGCAGCCTCGAGGGCTACTCCCATCGGGAGCGCTGGCCACGTACCCTATTTAAAAATATCCTCTAACGGAGCCAATGAAAAACAACTTACACCGCTACAAGCAAGACCCGAGGCGAGTAACTCCTCGGATGAAGATGCTCTGAGCCTTTTTTCCGGTGCAGGCACCCAAACATAGCCTCGGGGGCTACTCCCATCGGAAGCACTGGTCGCCCACCCGATAGAACAAAAAGCAAAAATCCTCCAACGAAGTCGATAAAAAATAAAAAACCTATGAGTAGTACACAAGTGTATCCTCAGATGGTTACTCCCATCGGGAGCGTTAAGCAATGCACCCGATAAAAATGACAAACAAGATGACAACTTTAGCAACTCCAACAACCAAACAAGATAGTTGATAAAATATTAAAAATTCTCGTACCGTGTCTGCCGCGATAACAGGTCTGAATGTCGTGTCTATCAACATGAAGGTAAGACCCTAGGATCCGTCCTGTGAGACCTAGTAACCGTCCCGAATGCGCTCTGCTAGTAATTTTCCATATCCACGATACAATGAAAAATCCCGACGGATGCATTAGGTACCGAAATCATGAAACTGGAATTCAGTAATTGGTAAGACCTCACTACCTCAGCGGCCTGAACTGAGTTACACCAGTATATACCGACTTCGAGTCTAGGGACTTGAACTTGAAGTAGGATCACGATGTTTTTACCAAAGAGCAATTAACTGGTTCCTGATCCATCGAATGCACCATACTTGTTATACCAAAATGCCCATGAATATAATATTTATAAATACAAAGGTTTCTCGAGAAAAGCTTCATGTTCAATATAGAAAATGCCTTTGAGACTCGACCCGAATCTACGATTCAGATAGAATCGCGTGGGCTACTGACATGGGTATGACTTATCGGGTTCCCATAATTGGTATACCTGGTACATACTTAAACTATGTCCCAAGGCCCACAAAGAACTGGGAGTCCTGGAAGCATCCGAAGCCCGGAAACCGAACGTGTTGATCAAGATAGAAGTGTCAACCGACATTGTCAAATATCTATAATCAAACTTCTAGCTGATCCGTGTTGGACTCTGATACCCAGCCTCTCATATATATGCTAGGGGAGTTGACGGACAGGGCACCGTAGCTTTGAGTGAAACACAACTTGCAATGAGTTAGATCACATCTAGCAAATCGACGACTCTGTAACCCTCTGTTTTTATAATCAGGCAGGATATCGACCCTCTTGTTTGTCTAATAGGCCGACGAAATCACCAACGTTCTCTTTTCCATCCAACCCAAGTCCATAACAATGGACATTGTCGAGGTCACCCCTCGTCACTCATGGCTTCATAGGTTTTGCGTTGATCGTCTGACAACATATCATAGGCAGGCCATATGATGTTAGCCGTATCGATCTTGCCTGGTAGAGGGATAGTAGGACTAGTCATTGCTGCTTGATCTATGTACGTCCTTAGAGGAGTCGCCAAAAAAGCGTGTTACGCTTTAAACGTGGCCTCATATTCGCACAACGATCTGCCTAGTCGGTGGACTAGAGTCGCTGATACGTTTGACCGTATAACGTATAAGGTCTTACTCAGGTGCCTAGGAGAGCATGGGTAGTGAACCTTAGTGCGTTCCTAGGAGGCTGATCTTACAACGCAATACGCAAGACAGTAAGCCGGTGCACTTTGAACCAGAAGCCCCGGTTTCTTGGGAGGGACCCCGTGCGAGACTCCGATGGCTATTGGCTGAGTTAGTTGGCATGACCGCCCTAACTCGATTGTCGGTCCTTCACAACATAGTTATCGAAAAAGCAGAAGCAGGGAGAAGGGTTAGGGTAATCGAAAGTAGTGCAAAAAAGTAGTGCGAAAAGTAGATGAAAGTAAATTGTATTGAAATTGATGATTGTGGGCTTTGTGTGCTTAAAGTCAATTGTCCAGCACCCCTCACAATATATATGGGGCGACTGGTCTTTCCGTGCAAGCCTAGGAGACTATAACACGAGTACATTGCAGACTCCTTAGTAGAAAGGTTACGCCGACTTCGTACTGGATTGAGTCTCCAATCGTCTGGTTAACCCTTGTCAGAGTATCTTTCCTTCCATGTTGGCGTAGTTGTCTTGATCTTCAAGTATTCTTGCCAACTAAGTCGTGGGCTTGGTCATGATTCCACCGGCTTCTAGAATCTTCTCTCTTAGAGGCTTCCATCAGTGTAACCTGTTTTGGGATGAATTCTAATAGCCGACTTAGAGTCGATTATCAATATTGATTTTTTAGCTGGATCTTGATAAACCAAAAAATGCGTCCATCCAGTGGTCACCTTCTCCGACTTTGACTGTTGTAATTTTAATCACCCCAAAAAAGGTGCTAACACAAATATAACAACCATGACCTACTCTAATACAAAACCGTGGTATACACTAATACCCCCCGCCCCTACATCCGGATCAGTAGTAACACGAACGCCATGAGAGTCACGGATAGTCCGGCTAGAGCATAAGCAGAAGAGCCGACTGGAGACGATGTCGGTGGATGATAGTCCTTGATTCCGATGTCAATGTAGCCAAGAGTGAGGGAGTCGTAGTCATGATCGATGGTGCTATTGGAGTGTTGTTAATGTAGTCATCGTTGATGTAGTTGTGGTCGGTGTCGTTGTTGAGCTTGGGAGAAGTCGCCAGAGTAATAAAATAGTCAAAGGCGGTTGCGACAGTATTTAACTCGAGGTATACATAGCTGGATTTGTGGTAGTAGAGATAGGCGACACGTTGTGTCGAGCTTGCAGAACTTTGGAGCGCGCCGTGGATGAAGGCACGCGTTGGTGTGGACAATACCGGACGTGCGAAGACATGGACCGTAGAACATACGATCCAGAGTCGGAGGGAGCAGTAGAGAAGACCTTCATGTATGGTCGGTTGCGTGCCATATGCGCCAGAGTAGAACAAGTGGTTGCAAAAAGAAAATTGAGCATAAGGGGTGCACATAAAAATTAGATTGCAACTCGGGTGGCGAGGTCGTGGTGGACGAAGACGGCGATGTGGTTGTCGATGGCGATTGAACTGTAGCGGTAGTAGATGTTGGGGATCGAACCTTTTTTATTCATCCACATGCGGGAGATATTTCGCGTTTGTTGAATGAGAGTTTGTAGATGTCGGGTATTAAACCCGTTTTATTCATCTACATGCAGGAGATCAGTCATGCAAAACCCGTTGGTGTTGACTAAGACCTTGATTGGTGGTGGTTGCGATGATGCGGTATGTGTAGTAGAGTTGTTGGTGTAGATTATTGTCTGCGATGATGACCAAGGACGATACAAATGCGGCCATTTGTTGATGGCGAGACGCGTACTCGAGCACAATTGTCCCAATTCATGTCGGCAAAGACGAGCCGACGAGGTGGCGACATGCGGACGGAGAAGCCGGCGATAACACGTGAAGGCGTCCCTTGGGTGCCGCGCATAGCGTCCTTGGCACGGTCATTGGCGAGGATTTGCCGAAAATGAGTCGATGCCGAGGTTGAAGTAGAGGCGCATGATGACTACATGCGGTGGTGGGCGACTGCAATCTGATCTATGATCAGTGAAAGAAGAAAAACCGCCGGTGAAGTGGCCGGCGAATTTTTTGACGAAATCTATTGGATCTAATAATCTACGAGTTGTATGGCTCTCGACGGAGATTGATCTCTCCTGGGCGGCGTGTCGGAAGCGGTGGGCTAAACCCTAGGTCGAGAAATGAGAGGCTCTTATACCAGGATAGCGGAAATATTGATTGTATTGGTTGATATTGTGTTATTATATTGCAGTCCTTGGGCTGTTTATATAGAAGTACAACACTTTGGAGTCAAGAAACCTAGTAGAGAACCACCAAATATAAAACCGTGATCTACTTTAATACAAAACGTGGTATACTCTAACACTAAGAACTATACCGATGCAGAGAACAAAAGCTTTTACAAACATATACTCATTGGCCAATGTTGATCATCTTCATGTCCAAAGAGTTTTGTTGAGAAACGTCCAAAGGGTTTTGTTGCAGAGGGCCACGCCATACCATTACCATTCCATGTCCATGTAGCCTCTCTCTCTCTCTCATAGAGTAGATGACAAGAATGCATGGGCTGGTATCTAGCTAGCTTGCAATGACATGGCCCAGAGGCCAGGCCAACATATATCAGCACTCGATCGTTGAACCCTTATAGTCACATGCCTACAGGGTTTCGGAATAATAGAGTGTGTTTTATACTGCAGCTAAATAGCAAGCGGTGGAGCTGTTATATGCAATATTCTGATCAAATTCTGGATCTTATGCTACGTGTGCGATGGGATAAATAGGGCTGCAAATGGAATCATGCGGACATGGTTAAGGTCTTGCATGCATGCATTGCATGTGATGACTCAGCTACAGATCGACGATGCTATGGCAGTGATCATCATTTGCTGGCGACCTTGTGTACGTAGGGCTCTGTGATTCCAGGTCCGGTGTATATGTTACAATAACCCCATACATATATGTTCTGGAATTTTGGATCATCTACATGTGTACTGCATTGTTTTTCTACTGGCCTCTGCCTGAGCTGGAGGTGCCACAAGCATATATTACCGCGGCAGCAATTGGTTGCAATATATCGTACGTCCTTCCCCTGGTTGAAATCGTCCAGCTGAACCAAGCGTAGCTTAAGTCGCTAGTTATTTCCTCGATAAAAAGCGCTTTATTGAACTCAAAGTTTGACATCAGGTAATGTAAGAGTCACAATAGTTCACACATGGCTCTGCACAGTCAGATGCACATAGCCACGTAACAAAACGTAAAAAATAAACGACATAACATAGGTATGTGAAAGTCATCTAGAACGCGTATGGTGAGGGTGGGGGAGCGAGAGTCGATCCACAGACGGAAATAAATCCTATGAGACCGGGTCTATTAATAGACCATCTCCTATGCCTGACACGTGTCCGTCTTTTCTATTTTCTAGCATTTTTTTCGTTTGTTAATTAGCCATTTTTCTAGCCCTTGTGCATGGAGGTGGGTCTATCCTTCAGTAATATAGACCAGGTCTCATAGGATTTATTTCTATCCATAGACTAAGCCATTACCCATGTTGGTAAAAGATGTCCCTTGGTACCGTCTCCAACCATGTACACCCCCTCCGTAAACATATCTTTGTTCCCCAAATGTCGTTGAGATGACCACAAATGAAAAAAAATATGTGAACTGGTAAAAAATGCAGATGAGAAGAATTATGGCCACTAAATCGTTCCCACATAGACAAAGCGAACATAAAACGGCAATCACACCCACCTTAACGAGAATCATATACTCCCTCTATTTCAAAATATAAAATGTGCCCCTTTTTCTGAAAGACATGTATCTAGACACCTTTAGTGTGTAAGTTCGGAGAAGAATGAGTGAACCTACATACTAAAGGGCGTCTAGATACATGTTTTTCAGAAATAAGTCTAAAACATCTTATATTTTAGCGGAGGGAGTACTTGTGATCTATAAAGATATGTGCAACAATACATGGTAGTGGTAGATGTGTTATCTATTTCATCTCTACCATATGGACGATTGGCCATATAGAACGACTGAACATATATTTGAAAAACAGGTGCTTAAGTGGTTATTAATGGAAGTGGTAGTTGTATTATCTTGATATTGTGGCCTCAATCTTTAGTAGGTATTGTCTGAATGCATGTTGTGTGCGTTGTGTGGTTGCATTCAAATTGTACTCTATGTTTGTGTCAAAACAAAACTTTATATTCCTATAACTACCAATATTTTCCCGTGTTCTCTTGATTTCAATGATTATGAAAATGAGTAGGGAAAACAGGATTTCACCTTCATGCCGTCTAGTACTTTGAGAATGGAAAATATCTTAGTTAGGAGTCGAAAATAGTTTCCACACAAAGATTGTCAAAAAAAAAAGTTTCCACACAAAGAACTATAAGACAATTACACTAGTATAATATCCAACCCATTTTCGTCCCCTCTTGTCCCGTTTTACAGTTACACTAATCGACGACAAATCTCATAACAATATGTCCGCCAAGTCAAAGATTGCTCTTACAACTTATGCATTCCATAAATACACATGACGCTAGACAACATTTAATGGTGGGGGCTTAAGAAACCTTTGTATGCGCAATCACCTAAAGCTAAACTGAACAAACACACTAGCTAGTAAAGCTAGGAGTGATGCGATCTTTGACACCAAAGGGCTAAGGTGCGTTTTGATCAACCGATCTCCTGTTCAGGCCGGTCCCCAGCTTCATGGAATCATGGCTACTACGGAGGCACGTCGGCCGGGAGGCAGTACGATATATACACAGCCGACACGTCACTTCCAGGTGGGTCCACCGTGATGCGTGCCCGCATGGGTTTATATGCAGCTGCAACAGTACTGCCAGTGACGTCCCCTGGAAGAACCAAATTGCAGCCGAATAATGACCATGGGACTCCCCAGCCTCTATCATTGCCCTTGTGCTTGAACTCTCGAAGAATTAAGCCATCAATAATGATCCAAGACCAGTATTAATCTACTCATTGTGATGTTCCTCAAGCAATCGAATGATTATCTGTAAGAAGTTCTTTCAAGCCGGGTGTCGACAATAAAAATGATGATACACGCGACACACCAGGGCCCACATGTCAGCGACCGACCGCACCCATTTGCCGTAGAAATGCAGGCTATTGTGAACCAGAATCTGTATGACCCTGTACACTGATAACTGATTGCATGGACGAAAAAGATGTTTCTATCATTTCGATAAGTAGAATCTTTTGGATGCAGGACGCAGCCGGCATCATGAACAGGTATGTGACCTGAGGATGGTTTGGAAAAGTCAAGCATGGCTATTGCTCTCTCTAGCTAGTTTGTAGACAAGAGGATGGTAGGCCATACCTCCTGTGTACTACGACGTCGATATATAGATCTAAAGATAAATTTTGGAATATGAGTTTTGTATTCTTCTGTACGTGAAGATCGAGACAGCTAGAGCTAGCATATATATAATCAAGCATGCATCTTTTGCTTATGAAATAATGTATAACCTAACTGGTAATTTTAATGTTCAACCCGTTTCCTTCTCAAAGTTGTCCTTCTCCCCATGTCTTAAATACATTATTTTATAATATTTCTGAGTTTTAAGACCCCATTTCCCTCATATTATTAATAACTTTCACAGTTCCAAATGTTTTTATTATTTTTCTATTTCATTTAAATTGTATGTTTTCCAATTCTAAGATTTGCAAGATCTTCTCATGCTAACAGGGTTGTGAAATTTGCGAACCGCCGCCATGGAAATCATCATTGACGCACAAACCGGGAGGAAATCTTGCCAGTATTAGGCAATACCAAATTTGTCTGGTTTTAAATTTGAGAGGACCATGTCTAAGCTACGGTATACCTATAGCCTCACTCGTTTTAAATACTTTCAACGAACTTAATATGCTTAAAGTTCTAGAAATTGTACATGATGCTGAAATTATGTTCACATTTAAAGTTTAACATTTATATGTTATGTTGTTTGGTAGAAAAGAGATGGATTTTTAATGATCTTTACTATTTGGGACCACTTATTAGCTTTGCATAGCCCACATTTTTTTGGAAGAGAGTATATATTAATATCAGAAGATACCAATTACACTCAGCATCTACAACAACGCATGCCCTAGTGGCCTTACGGGTGCACACAGCCCAGAAAAAAAAGAACTACAAAAATAAAAGTCCTGCTACAGAGAACGATTCCTCGAAGCAACGATACTAACACCACCAAAACAACACCAGTAGTCCAACCACTCCAATAACGACGCCTTCAGGAAGGAAACAATGCACACGCGCCATCATCACCTGATCAAAGATCATAGGTTTTCACCCTGGAGAATGTCCTCGGTTGCAAAACAATGCCTTCAACAAGGTCATTACTAGGCACAACCAATTAAGGCCAGACCTTGAATTTTCACTCTACAAGATAAGATTGGAACTCCTCCTATGTTGTCGCCCCCACAAACAGTCGTTACTATGAGTCACAAATCACGCAGCCAGTTCCTCATCGCCACGAAGACTCACATCACCATCGCTTCCCTGATGTTCCAGCTTTCCTGACATTCTCCGTATCTGACTTCACCATGGATTGTAGAAGACATGACACATGATGGTAACATATATCAGAGCTTCGCAACGCTTCCGCTAAAACCAAATGGCCAGACAAAAACATGGCTACGCCCGACCGAATTCAATCCGATCCAGCAATCTCCAAGCATATTCGCTCATGGGAGTTCGCCGGCGGAGCCTTCCAGAACTCAACAGTCCGGCCAGATCAACGAGGGCAGACATCAAGAAGATCTTTGTCCTGGCGTGGGAGGAACTCTTTGACCACCACCATTATTCGCGAGACTCGCTGGCCCCCACGCTGCCAGCCTCCTCTAGCACCAAGACAATGGACAAGGAAGCAGTAGAAGGCTGAGACGTCAAAGGAATCGAGGGCCCCCGCAAACCGCAGCCCAACTCGGGCTCCTCCATCCCCGATCAAGGGCCAAAAGGACCAAATCGCGTTCAAGAGGCCTAGATTGCACACACCAGTGATCAACGCCATTGCCGGCGGCCACATCGGCGGGGCGCCGCCGCCTCCATGTCGTAGCCCCGCCGCTGGAGGCCTCAGGCCTCGGCCCTGCCTAGACCGTGCCACCCTGCTCTCTCAATCCACGCCACGCCGCCTCCTGCACGACACGATCGAGTGCCCAACTCTGCCCTCCGTCGTTCCGACCGGATGGGCGCCGCCTCCACCGCCGGCGCTGGCGGCAGCGGCGTCCGCGTCTTCTAGATCGGCCGGGCCTAGAGGATGAAGGTGGAGGCGCCGCGGGAGCCGCCTGGGAGGGAGGCGATCCAGGAGGGTTAGGGTTTTGGTCGGGAGATGTGGCTAGCTCAAGTTCTCTGCTCTTGCATAGCCCACATGCTATAAGTTTTTCCTCCGCTTCTTTCTTACGATATTGTACAATCTTCTACTAATAAACTCATGACCTTGTCTAGATTATTTTTGTACAATTGTGATGCCACAAAATAATGTCCCGAGTTCGGCGGGTGTATGTACACCTCAGCTCAACTACTACTTTACCTTAACGTTTATGAACAAAAGTTAAACTCAGGAGTGGATCTAGAAATGTTTTTGTTTTTATATTAGTTCCTTGGTGACATGGGCCTTACCATCATGCTATATCGTCTTTCATTCTTCATGACCAAACAGTAGATGGTTTGAACTTTTTCCTAAACTTCCTTTTGCACCTTGTGATCATCATGATGGCTGCTCATGTCGTACGTCTGACGTAGCTACAGTGGGTACTGCTCGATCGCCCTCCTATCTGCCTTACGCGGTTGGGGTTTCCATGGACATCTGATCTGTATTAGTATACCCCTTACACTGTAGCGGATAGGATATACGTACGTACCCATTTGGGACTGTTTCATCCGCCATATCATCGAATGGTTTACTACCAAGCTTGTGTTGTATCGAAGACAAGAATGAGAGGGTAGCAGCTGGTAATTTTTTGTAACTCCGGAGTATGTATTTAAGACTTTGTTTTAGGCATTAAAAGCTTATAGAGTTTTAGGCTGTTTAATAATTTATACAGTTTTCTTTCAAAAAAAAAAATTTATACAGTTTGTTCAACATAGTGTTACATATATGTATGTGCGCTGATTTTTCTTTTTTGGCCTCATATCTGTGAAATTCGCAACCCGGATAATCAATTTACCTTCATGTCTCCTCGGTCGTCACGTTATGTAATCCTCCACACAGCTCTACTGTGATATATATACTCCACTCTACACACATTGTTAACTAAAATTGCCAAGGCAGAGTCATTTTTCTGAAAAGGAGAATGCGCGGACCTCTACATCGACATTGTTGATTTTAGTGGAACGATGCGTACCTCCTCGGGCCATCGGCTGCGTGTTATATAGGTAGGGAAAAGCCCCCTACGTGGCAGTACAAAGTTGTTACGTGTACGGTCAGAGTACTACTCCGTACACATACACGTATAGATATTACATACTCTAACATCCCCTTAATGTATACCTCGAGAGAGATTTTGATTACGCTTAAACTCATCAAGACTTTTAACAAGAAGAGACTTTGTAAAACCATCAGCTATCTGGTCTTTGGTAGAAATAAACTTAATGTCGAGAGTGTTGTTGGCAACATGTTCACAAAGAAAGTGATAGTAAATCTTGATATGTTTTGTACGAGCATGAAAAACTGGATTGGAAGATAGAAAGGTTGCACACGGATTATCACACCATAAGCAAGGCTTCTCATGAAGCTGCACATCGAGTTCATGAAGAAGCGCTTCAACCCATATTAACTCTGTATTAGCATTGGCTAAACCTTTTTATTCAGCCTCTGTGCTAGAACGAGACACAATAGCCTATTTTCTAGCACTCCAGGAAACCAAATTTGGACCTATAAAGATAGCAAAACCTCTTGTGGAACGTTTTTCCTCAAGACATCGTGCTCAATCTACATCTGAAAAAAGCACTAACAAGTGTAGATGCAGATTTGCGCCATGTAATACCAAGTTGGGATGTATACTTAACATAGTGAAAAATGTGTTTAGCAGTTGTCCAATGAATAGTAGTAGGAGCATGAAGGTATTGATAGACCTTATTAACAGAAAACTACATGTCTGGATGAGTAAGAGTAAGGTATTGAAGAGCACCAACAATGCGTCTATACTGAGAGATGTCATCAGGGCCACGCGGAGTACCTTCATGAAGGGACAGTGGCTCGGACGGTGACAGTGGTGTAGGTGCAGCTTTGCTCTCAAGGATACCAACTTTGGCAAAAAGATCATGCACATATTTTTCCTGTGCGAAGATTTTACCTCAAGACCAAGGAAGAAGTGAAGTTCCCCCAAATCTTTGATAGCAAAGTGGTCATTAAGATCCTTGAGCAAGACTAATATGGCATGATCGGAAGAATGTCATCAACATAAATCAAGTTAAAAATGGTGACACCAGACTTATCATAAAGAAACAAGGAGGTGGAAGATTTCGATGGGAGAAATCCAAATTCATGCATTTTTGTACTCAAGCAAGTGAACCACGGTCGAGGAGGCTACTTCAATCCATAAAATCATTATCAAATTTGCAAATATGATGAGGAGCATCTGGATGTTCAAATCCAGGTGGTTGCTTCATATATACCTCCTCTTCCATAACACTATAGAGAATCGTGATCTTGACATCTAGATACCGTATACTCCAACCACGAGAGAGAAAATAGAGAGAATAATTCTCATAGTGGCTATTGTGACAACAAGCCTAAACGTATCTTCATAGTCAATGTCATACTTTTGCTTGAAACCTTTGGCAACTAACCATGCTTTGTAACAATCAATAGTACCATCAGCACATCGTTTGATGCGATAAACCCACTTGCAGTCAATTAAATTTTTGTTTGTACTCGAGAGAACAAGAGTCCAAGTCTTGTTTGTCATAAGAACATCATATTCATCTTGCATAACAGCACGACAATGCAGATCATTGAGAGAAGCATGCAAATTTCGTGGTTCTCCTATGGAAGCAAGTAGACCATATCGTATAGTGCCATCAGTGTATTTTTTTGGGTTACTTATACCTTTTTGTAAACGTGTGCGAGGACCAGGGGTGGCGACGGTGGTGCAACAGCTGGTGCACCGGAGCACGCCATAGAGGATCATGCGGATGCAGGAGAGGTCGATGCAGTGGATGCTGACTCAGACTCCTGTGCAGAAGATCCAGAGGAGCCAGTGTTGTCGGTGGAGGAGGCAACAGCTGGCCCAGTGCCACGTGGGCAAAGTGGAGAGGTGCCAGGCGGGGTGGGGCCGGGTGCTATCAGCGCACGCGGGGGTGACGTGACGCGAGTTGGCGTGGAGGTGGGCGTGCACGGGGAGATCGACGCGCTGGCCGAGGAGGGGGAGGGAGAAACCACCCCAGGATCGGTGCCCGTGGGATTCTCGCTATTAGGGGAATGTCCCCCGGACTCATCTTCAATTTGCGCCATTTTCGTCTTCTTCTGAGCTGATTTCAGCAGATGATTATGGAGGCTCTAGATCTCCATTTTGGATAATTTTTAGCAGCTGTTGTGACATCCTGTGTAGCATCATAGAGAGGAATAGTAGTAGGCACAATAGTAGTCATATATTCATCAATATTCTGTGCACCCTCATTAGAAGTAGATGTTGGAAGAAGTAGTATTTCTTTTTTAAGCAGAGCATCGGCATTGGGATGTAGAGCTGCAAAAGGAAAGACATTTTAATCAAAGAAACCATCATGAGATATATAGACATGTCCTATAGGTACATCTAGGCATTTGACACCTTTATGAAGTGGACTATAACCAAGAAAGACACACCGTTTTGACCGAAAAGCAAGCTTGCTTGTATTATAGGGGCAAAGGTTAGGCAAACAAGCACGACCAAACGTTCGAAGAGCATCATAGTTGAGTGTGACATGGAGAAGACGCTTAGCTAGAGACTCAAGATTAATGACTTTGCTAGGAAGCAAGTTTTTGAGAAACGTGGCTGTGAGAAAGGCTTCATCCCAATATTTAAGAGGCATAGATGATGGGTCCGTAGCATGGAAAACAAAAAATTTCTACCGCAAGAACGAACAAAACCCAGATCTAATCTAGATAAAAGCCAAGATCTAATCTATTAGACATGTGCAACGAGATAGATAGGAACTAACCCTCGTAGATCCGAAAGCGTTAACGAGAATAGATCTCGTGGTTGATGTAGTCGATCACTTGCCGATCTCAAGATCGTGTGGACGATCCTTCCGGCGTCGCGTTCCGGCAGCGCTTCCGCAGTCAGTCAAGTGGACGATCCTTCCGGTGCCGCGTTTCGGCAGCGCTTCCGCAGTCGGTCACATGTGTGGAGTCGAAGCAGACCTTCCTCTCCTCGTTCCAGCGAGCAGCGGAGGTAGTAGATCTTCTCCACGGAATCACAGCAGCACGACGACGTGGTGGTGGTGGTGGAGTAGAGAATTCTGCAGGGCTTCGCCTATGCCTGTGCAGAAGAGAGGAGGAGGAGAGAGGCGGCAGAGATTGGGAGTTATGGAGGAGGAGCAAGGGGTGGCGCCTCCCCCTTCTATTTAAAGGAGGGAGGGCGCCTGGGGAGGGGGAGTCCTAGTAGGACTCCCCACCTCCTAGGGCCGGCGGATTGGGGAGGGGGGGAGGAGTCCTCCTCCCCCACGACTCCTTGTCTTGACCCACCAGGACTCCTTGATCCCTATCTTGGTTTTCAAGCAAACTCCAAGAAATCTTCTAGAACCTTCCGGAACATTCCGAAACCTTCTAGAGTCCTCATACAAATACTCCGGAACATTTCCTAACTTAGAAAATGATCCCCAATATATGAATCTTATTCTCCGGACAATTCCGGATCTCCTCGTGATGTCCCGGATCCAATCCGAGACTCCGAACAACATTCGGTCTCCAATGCACATTCCATATCTACTTAAAACAACTTCGAACCTTAAGTGTGTCACCCTACGGTTCGTGAATATGCAGACATGACAGAGACACATCTCCTATCAATAACCATCAGCGGGACCTAGAGATCCATAATGGCTCCCACATACTCAACGATGACTTCGTGATCGATTTAACCATTTACATACGAAACCAATTCCCTTTGTCACGCGATACTATACTTATCCGAGGTTTGATCATCGGTATCTCCATACATAGTTCTACCTCGTTACTGATAAGTACTCTTTACTCGTTCCGTGATATGTCATCCCTTGTGACCCAGTCACATGCTTGCAAGCTAACTAGATGACATTCCACCGAGAGGGCCCCAGAGCATATCTATCCGTCATATGGATGGACAAATCCCAATCTTGGTCCATGCGCTTCAACACATACTTTCAAAATACCCAATGACACCTTTATGACCACCCAGTTACGAAGCGGTGTTTGAGGTCATCAAAGTACCCATCCTGTGATGGTGATTAACACAACCTCATGGTCGAAGGATTAGGTTACTATGCATTTAAAATCTTACAGCAATACGAACTTAATGACTTGATCTTATGCTACGCTTACTATGGGTGTATGTCCATCACATCATTCTCCTAATGATATAACCTTGTTATTAATCACATCCTTATGTCCATGATCAGGAAACCATGATTATCAATCAATCAACAAGCTAGTTCAACAAGAGGCTTACTAGGGACTCTTACATGTTTACAAAACACACATGTATTAGTGTTTCCTAATAATACAATTATAGCATGGGATGTAAACATTCATCATAAACACAAAGATATAATAATAATCACTTTTATTATTGCCTCTTGGGCATATCTCCAACAGTCTCCCACTTGCACTAGAGTCAATAATCTAGATTACATAGTAATATACCTAACACCCATGGCGTTCTGGTGTTGGTCATGCTTTGCCCTGGGGAGAGGTTTAGTCAACGTATCTGCCACATTCAGATCAGTGTGTACTTTGCAAATCTTTATGTCACCATCTCGGACATATTCGCGAATAGCGTGAAAACGTAGCTTGATTTGCTTCAGCTTGCTATGTGACCTTGGCTCCTGTGCATTAGCTATGGCACCTGTGTTGTCACAGTATATGGCCATCGGGTCCAACGCACTGGGAACCACGCCAATTTCAGTAATGAATTCCTTCATCCAAACGGCTTCTTGTGCAGCCTCCGAAGCAGCTATGTATTCCGATTCAGTTGAAGATTTCACCACAACGCTTTGCTTCGCACTCCTCCAGCTTACTACAGCACCATTCAAAATAAATACGTTTCCCGACTGTGACTTCGAGTCATCTGGATCGGTGTTCCAACTAGCATCGGTGTAACCGTTTACAACAAGCTGTTCATCACCTCCATAAGAAACAACCATATCCTTAGTCCTATTTAGGTACTTTAGGATATTCTTGACCGCTGTCCAGTGCTCCATTCCAGGATCACTTTGATATCTGCTAGTCAAACTAATAGCATGTGCTATATCCGGTCTTGTACACAGCATGGCATACATGATAGAACCTATGGCCAAGGCATAGGGAATATTATTCATTTTCTCTCTATCTTCTGCCGTAGCTGGACTTTGAGTTTTACTCAAGGTCTTACCTGACAACATGGGCACGAACCCTTTCTTGCTATCTTCAATTCTAAACTTCTTTAGAACTTTGTCCAAGTATGTACTTTGTGGAAGCGTTATTAGGCGTCTTGATCTATCTCTATAAATCTTGATGCCTAGAATGTATGCCGCTTCGCCAAGATCCTTCATTGAAAAACTATTATTCAATTAGGTTTTGACGCTATTAAGAAGTTCTATATCATTCCCAATCAACAATATGTCATCTACATATAGTACTAGGAATGCTACAGAGCTCCCATTCACTTTCTTGTAAATACAAGCTTCTCCATAAGTTTGTATAAATCCAAAGTTTTTGATTACTTTATCAAAACGTTGATTCCAACTCCAGGATGCTTGCTTCAGTCCATAAATGGAGTGCTGAAGCTTGCATACCTTGTCAGCATCTTTAGGATCGACAAAACCCTTGGGTTGTACCATATACAACTCTTCCTCAATGTCACCATTAAGGAACGCCGTTTTGACATCCATCTGCCAAATCTCATAATCGAAATATGCAGCAATTGCTAACAAAATCCTCACAGACTTTAGATTCGCTACTGGTGAGAATGTATCATCATATTCAACTCCTTGAATTTGTCGGAACCCTTTCGCGACAAGTCGAGCTTTATAGACGGTAACATTACCATCAGCATCTGTTTTTCTCTTGAAAATCCATTTGTTCTCGATAGCCTTACGGCCATCCGGTAAGTCCACCAAAGTCCACACTTGGTTTTCGTACATGGATCCCATTTCGGATTTCATGGCTTCTAGCCATTTGTCGGAATCTGGGCTCACCATAGCTTCTTCATACGTCGCAGGGTCATCAGCGTTGTCCACCAACATGACGTTCAAGGCAGAGTCATACCAATCAGGAGTGGTACGAACCCTCGTTGACCTGCAAGGTTCAGTAGTAACTTCGTTTGAATTTTCATGATCATTATCATTAGCTTCCTCTTCAATTGGTGCAGGCGGCACAAAAACATCTTCTGGTGCTGCGCTACTCTCAAATCCGAGAGAAGGTTCAATGACCTCATCGAGTTCTACTTTCCTTCCAGTCACCTCCTTCGAGAGAAACTCCTTCTCAAGAAAGGATCCATTCTTGGCAACGAAAACTTTGCCTTCGGATCTATGATAGAAGGTATACCCAATTGTTTCTTTAGGGTATCCTATGAAGACGCATTTCTCCGCTTTGGGTTCTAGCTTATCAGGTTGTAACTTCTTTACATATGCCTCGCAACCCCAAACTTTAAAGAACGACAACTTAGGTTTCTTACCAAAACACAATTCGTATGGTGTCGTTTCAACGGATTTAGATGGTGCCCTATTTAAAGTGAATGCGGCTGTCTCTAATGCATAGCCCCAAAATGATAACGGTAAATCTATAAGAGACATCATAGACCGAACCATATATAAGAGAGTTCGATTACGACGTTCGGACACACCATTACGCTGTGGTGTTCCCGGCGGTGTCAACTGCGAAAGTATTCCACATTTCTTTAAATGCATGCCAAACTCATAACTCAGATATTCACCTCCGCGGTCAGAACACAGAAACTTAATCTTCTTGTTACGATGATTTTCCACTTCACTTTGAAATTCCTTAAACTTCTCAAAAGTTTCGGACTTATGTTTCATAAAGTAGACATACCCATATCTACTTAAGTCATCCGTGAAAGTGAGAACATAACGATATCCACCACGCGATGCTGCACTCATTGGACCGCACACATCGGTATGTATTATTTCCAATAAGTCTGTAGCTCGCTCCATTATTCCAGAGAATGGAGTCTTAGTCATTTTTCCCATCAGACATGCTTCGCATCTTTCAAGTGATTCAAAATCAAGTGATTCAAGAAGTCCATCAGAATGAAGTTTCTTCATACGCTTCACTCCAATGTGACCAAGACGACAGTGCCACATGTATGTAGAATTATCATTCAACTATGTTCGTTTAGCATCTATGTTGTGAACATGTGTATCACTACTATCGAGATTTAGTAAGAATAAACCATTCATCTCAGGTGCATTACCATAAAAGATATTACTCATATAAATCGAACAACCTTTATTCTCGGACTTAAAAGAGTAACCGTCTCGCAAAAAACAGGATCAGATATAATGTTCATGCTTAACGCAGGCACCAAATAAGAATTATTCAAATTTAAAACTAATCCCGAAGGTAGATGTAGAGGGAGCGTGCCGACGGCGATCACATCAACCTTGGAGCCATTTCCAACACGCATCGTCACCACGTCTCTTGCCAGTCTTCGTTTATTCCGCAGCTCCTGTTTCGAGTTACAAATATGAGCAACCGAACCAGTATCAAATACCGAGGCACTACTACGATTACTAGTAAGATACACATCTATAACACATATATCAAATATACCTTTCTTCTTGATGTTGCCGTTCTTCAGATCCGCTAGGTACTTGGGGCAGTTACGCTTCCAGTGACCAGCACCCTTGCAGTAGAAGCACTCAGTTTCAGGCTTAGGACCAGCCTTGGGCTTCTTAGCAGGTGCGGTAGCTTTCTTGCCGTCCTTCTTAAAGTTGCCCTTGTTCTTATGCTTGCCCTGTCTCTTGAAATTGGTGGTCTTATTGACCATCAACACTTGGTGCTCCTTCTTGATCTCCACTTTAGCAGTTTTCAGCATGGACGACAGTTCAGGCAACGTCTTGTTCATGCAGTGCATGTTGTAGTTCATCACAGAGTTCTTGTAACTTGGTGGCAGTGATTGGAGGAGACGGTGAATCCCCAATTCATTAGGAATCGATATTCCTAACTCTTGAAGCTTCTTTGCGTACCCAGACATGGTGAGCACGTGCTCCCTAACGGAGCTTCCCTCTTCCATCTTACAGTTAAAGAACTTTTCGGAGGCCTCATAGCTTTCCATGGCCGCGCGAGTCTCAAAAATTAGCCTGAGCTCCTTAATGATCTCGAACGAGTCGTGGTGCTCAAAACGCTTTTGGAGCTCCGCTTCTAAACCGTATAGGATGGCACGCTGAACTGTGGAGTAATGATTTTTCCGAGTGGCGTAAACATTCTTTACATCATCGGTAGCATCATCTGCAGGTGGGTCACCTAGCGGTGCTTCAAGCACATAGGTCAACTGACCAGCCCTGAGGACGATCTTCAATCCACGGAACCAGTCCGTGAAATTGCTTCCATTGTTCTTAAGCTTTTCTTTCTCTAGGAATGCATTGAAATTGATGGAGGGGGTCGCCATAATCTACAACAATTTGCAAGTAGTTTAGACTAAGTTTATGACAAATTGAGTTCAATTTTAATTCTTAAACTAACTAGGTGAACTCCCACTCAAAACAACATCCCTCACATTGTCTTAGTGATTACATGAACCAAGTCCACTACACCAAGTCCGATCTTCACGAGAGAAGATGTAGTTTCATCGGCAAACAATCTTCATGTTCATCATATCATTTATATGACTCATGCTCTACCTTTCGGTATTCCGTGTTCCGAGACCATGTCTGTACATGCTAGTCTCGTCAAGATAACCTTAGTTTCCGCATGTGCAAATATGGCTTGCACCCGTTGTATGCACACGTAGAACCTATCACACCCGATCATCACGAGATGCTTCGAAACGACGAGTCTTAGCAACGGTGCCAACTAAGGGTGAAAACTTTATTACTTGATATTTAGTGAGAGGGATCATCTTATAATGCTACCGTCGCGATCTAAGCAATACAAGATGCATAAAGGATTAACATCACAGGCAATTCATAATTAGTGTGATATGATATGGCCCTTTCTTCTTGCGCCTTTGATCTCCATCTCCAAAGCACGGACATAATCTCCATCATCACCAGCATTGCGTCAAGGTCAGTGGCGCCGCTTCATGGTTGTCCATCATCACTAGCAACTATTACAACTACTTGGAATAAAGCTATTACAAGATGAATAGACACGCAGGTCTTAACAGAATTAAAGACAACCATTAGGCTCCTGCCGGTTGCCATATTACAACAAGGATCATTGCATACATCAAATACAATCACAATCACATGATGGCCATATCACATCACAAAACCCCTGCAAAAACAAGTTAGACGCCTCTAATTTTCTTTGCATGTTTTACGTGGTTTGGGGCTTTCGCATAAGACCGATCTTACCTACGAACAAGGACCACAACGTTGATACAAGTGTTGTCAGATGCTCATTGTAGATTGAATCTTAACTATGGTGGGAGAGACAGACACCCGCAAAGCCACTTGTGCAAAGCAGGTTGCATGTCAAGCGTGGAGCAAGTCTCATGTGCGATGACATGTAATGTTAGCCCGAGCCGCTTCATCCCACCATGCCGCAAGATGCAAAGTACACGCTAAGACACCGACAACAAAAGCATCAACGCCCACAAAAACATTGTGTTCTACTCGTGCAACAGATCTACGCATAGATACGGCTCTGATACCACTGATGGGTTCGTAGCATGGAAACAAAAAATTTCTACCGCAAGAACGAACAAAACCCAGATCTAATCTAGATAAAAGCCAAGATCTAATCTATTAGACATGTGCAACGAGATAGATAGGAACTAACCCTCGTAGATCCGAAAGCGTTAACGAGATTAGATCTCGTGGTTGATGTAGTCGATCATTTGCCGATCTCAAGATCGTGTGGACGATCCTTCCGGCGTCGTGTTCCGGCAGCGCTTCCGCAGTCGGTCAAGTGGACAATCCTTCCGGCGCCGCGTTTCGGCAGCGCTTCCGCAGTCGGTCACACGTGCGGAGTCGAAGAAGACCTTCCTCTCCTCGTTCCAGCGACCAGCGGAGGTAGTAGATCTTCTCCACGGAATCACAGCAGCACGACGGCGTGGTGGTGGTGGTGGAGTAGAGAATTCTGCAGGGCTTCGCCTATGCCTGTGCAGAAGAAAGGAGGAGGAGAGAGGCGGCATAGATTGGGAGTTATGGAGGAGGAGCAAGGGGTGGCGCCTCCCCATTCTATTTAAAGGAGAGAGGGCGCCTGGGGAGGGGGAGCCCTAGTAGGACTCCCCACCTCCTAGGGCCGGTGGATTGGGGAGGCGGGAGGAGTCCTCCTCCCCCACGACTCCTTGTCTTGACCCACCAGGACTCCTTGATCCCTATCTTGGTTTTCAAGCAAACTCCAAGAAATCTTCTAGAACCTTCCAGAACATTCCGAAACCTTCTAGAATCCTCATACAAATACTCCGGAACATTTCCTAACTCAGAAAATGATCCCCAATATATGAATCTTATTCTTTGGACAATTCCGGATCTCCTCGTGATGTCCCGGATCCAATCCGAGACTCCGAACAACATTCGGTCTCCAACGCACACTCCATATCTACTTAAAACATCGAACCTTAAGTGTGTCACCCTACGGTTCGTGAATATGCAGACATGAGAGAGACACATCTCCTATCAATAACCATCAGCGGGACCTGGAGATACATAATGGCTCCCACATACTCAACGATGAATTCATGATCGATTGAACCATTTACATACGAAACCAATTCCCTTTGTCACGCGATACTATACTTATCCGAGGTTTGATCGTCGGTATCTCCATACATAGTTCTACCTCGTTTCTGATAAGTACTCTTTACTCGTTCTGTGATATGTCATCCCTTGTGACCCAGTCACATGCTTGCAAGCTAACTAGATGACATTCCACCGAGAGGGCCCCAGAGCATATCTATCCGTCATTTGGATGGACAAATCCCAATCTTGGTCCATGCGCTTCAACACATACTTTCTGAATACCCAATGACACCTTTATGACCACCCAGTTACGAAGCGGTGTTTGATGTCATCAAAGTACCCATCCGGTGATGGTGATTAACACAACCTCATGGTCGAAGGATTAGGTTACTATGCATTTAAAAGCTTACAGCAATACGAACTTAATGACTTGATCTTATGCTACGCTTACTATGGGTGTATGTCCATCACATCATTCTCCTAATGATATAACCTTGTTATTAATCACATCCTTATGTCCATGATTAGGAAACCATGATTATAAATCAATCAACAAGCTAGTTCAACAAGAGGCTTACTAGGGACTCTTACATGTTTACAAAACACACATGTATTAGTGTTTCCTAATAATACAATTATAGCATGGGATGTAAACATTCATCATAAACACAAAGATATAATAATAATCACTTTTATTATTGCCTCTTGGGCATATCTCCAACAATAGATGCATTTGAAAGCAAGGCAAGACCAACTTCAACTATATGGTGGTGTTTTCTTTTAGCGGAACTATTTTGTTGGTGGGCATGGGGACAAGAGACATGGTGTGCGATACCAGCTTTTTGGAAAAAGGAATTGATTTTCTCATACTCACTTCCAATCAGTTTGCATAATAACAATTTTCCTATCAAACTTGCGCTCAACATAACTGGTAATTAAGAAAAGTTCGATCAACATCAGAGCACTTTTGAGCAAACAAATCCAAGTAAACTTGCTAAAATCATCGATAAAGCATACATAGTATGCATGTTTCTCAATAGAAAGAGGTGCATGACCCCATATATCAGAAAAAACTTGTTCCAAAGGAACAATGGACCTACTAGTAGATATTGGGTATGGTAGCTGGTGACTCTTGGCTAACTGACAAGAATCACATACATATGGAGTAATTTATGGGCTGTAAGCTATTTTATTTCTTCAAAGAACTTGTTCAACCACGAACGAATAAGGATGTCCTTGTTGGTTCGTAGCATAGAAAACAAAAAATTTCCTACGATGTGAACAACTAAGAACCAAGATCTATCTACCTAGATACAATCAACAGGTGAATATACATCCATAGAGAACATACCCTTGAAGAGTGACAAAGCGTTGTTAACGAGTTTTAACTCGTGGATGATGTAGTCATACACTTGTCGATCTCAAGATCGTGATGAAGTCCAGCAAGTCCAGCACCGCAAAGCAGCAGTGCATCCGTGATCGCAGACACGTCCGGTACCCTGACAAACTCCGCGTCCTCCCTCCAGTGATGCAGCGGAAGCAGCAACTCCTTTCCAGATAAAACTACCAGGAACATGTATCTTGCTAATCTGATACTTGGGGAATAATTTCTAGAGGGGGAGAGAGATCCTTAACAAGGAGGTGTGTGTGAGATGGAGTGAGAGGGTGCATTTTATAGGAGGAGGGGGGCAGCCAAGGGCCATGGCGTGTCAGCCATGGTGGGTTCTCCCACCTCTTCCTCATTCATGTGGGTTGAGCACCCACTCACATAAAAGACCTCCACTCAAAATTCCACCCATACATGCATTAATTTTCCACCAAAATTAATGTATCTCTCATTTAAGAAACTATTTTATTTATTTGATTCAGAATTTTGTTAATTAATTCAATTAACAAACATTCACATAAAACTCAATGCAACATTTCAATACCACATGCAGAACCAATTTCTGCAATTTCACCAGAAACAATTTCGGTTTCCATCAAAATGATTCCAGTGCTTTCTTAAATCTTTATCTAAAACATATTTGCTCCAAAAGGTATCGGTATCCCTTAAGTGTGTCACCCTATGGTTCACAAATAATGCAGACATGATCGAGACCCCTCCCTGATCAATGATCTGCAGCGGGACTTGGAGATCCGTACTGACTGCCGCACATTCAACGATGACTCTAATGATGAAACTTTAACATCGTAAGTAAATCCCTTTGTCTCGTGATATATTACATGTCCAAGATTCGATCATCGGTATCTTCATACCTAGTTTGATCTCTTTACCGACATGTACTTTTTTCTCGTTCCCGTGATATAATATTCTAGTGATCACATCACTTGCTTGCAAGCTATCTTAGTGTGATATCACCGAGAGGGCCTAGAGTATATCAATCTGTCATCGGGATGGAAAAATCCCACTCTTGATCCATGAGCCTCTACATAGGGCCTCTGAATTCGTTCTGACGGCTTTGATGACTCGTCAGGTTCGAACTGACATAGGCGGATCGGATCAAACGAAATTCTCCTTTATTCGCCTAAAAGGAATATAAGTACCAACCGTTCAGTGTCATGAACCTTCTCTATCTGATTCAATAAGGGGGAATTAGCCTACAACCTGAATACCAAGGGACCACTATTATAAGAGAGCATAATAAGTAAATGCCGAGCGTAGATAGACGAAATTCACTCCCGTCGTATATCGAAACATCGAGAAATTGTGCATATAGAAAACTCTAAAGAAAGAAAAAAAGGAGACCCATGCCAAGATTTGCAAATATTTTCCAAACCTCTGATCGACCCGGACACATCCAAAATTCTCGGCGTCGAGAGAAAGACGAGATTCAGTAAGTAATTCAGTGAGTGCTTTCTTTTATAAGAAGAGCGTCGGCTTGGAAGAAGAAAATGAGGGGTGGTTTGCGCCCTGTCTATCCACCGAAGATACTAGGAATCTGCTTATTGATTCTTAGGGTGAATCAATCAGCTTCGGGTTATTCAAGGCTTCGATAGACATTGGGGAGATACCGTCGATGTTCACTTTATTTTAAGAACAGAATGATAGTATAGGTTGCTATTCCCCTACGGCCATAGCCTCAGATGAACACGAAGTTCGAGACAAAGGAAAAAATCAAAACATTCCATCCGACCCCATTACCGGGATCCACAGGCATTGATCTAGCTGCCCTTGACTCTTACTCGACCAGAGTGCAACTGGTTCTTATAAAAGGGATCACCCGCGAGTTGTCCGCTGGGGAAGGGCGACGGTTTGGCACCAGATATCCGGGGGTGTGGAAAGAGCAGCTGTGAAAAGCGGAAAAACCATCAAAAAATGACGATTGCTCGTGAAGGTTTCCACAGAAAGACCCCTTGGTTCTGGCAAATAGATCACAATTACAGGTACCTGGGAGCATACCGATGGAATGAACAAAATACGAACTGTTAACATAATATAGACATAGATCTTAGGTTGTAACTTGATCATGAGCGAATTTGTTGATGTTGCACCCACGAAGTATGGAAAGTGCCAAACATTGGGAACTACCCGGGGAGGAGTTAGGAGCAGGAACAAGCGGACATTCCTCATGCTGCGGTTCCCTCCGGTCCGTTCCCAGATCCCAAGCCGAGTAGTTGAGAGCCAATCTAGTCAAAGAAGTCACCCATAACATGGGCACTATCTGGCAAATGAAATAGAATGATTAGATGCTGCAATCAACTTTGCCCTAAAATATCGGATCACAGCTCCCCTTGTTCCTTTCATGGTATCCACATCAAAGCGCCTCACCTATTTCCTCATAACGAGATCAGAATGAAATAGAATGGAATCTAAAGTCTTAGCTAGATCAGGGCTACCACGGCAGTTTTACGTCCAGATCCTAGTGTCGCTCCCCGTACCAATCCTCCAAATTCAACCTTGCTTCATAACATCACGCCCTTCACATATTCCTCCCCAAATCTGCGATGGTCGGTTTCCTAACTATGCTCTTAGGAACTCTTCATCAGGGAAATACATTTCGCACCCTTGCGCTCAAACTTTCTGGTTCTTGCAGCATTCTCCACGCTTGTCCTTCAACGAAGCACTGTTCACCCTAGGCTCACATTCTGGCACTTCTTCAAATCAATAACCTAGCCGTAGAGAATTGATAATTTTCATGTCTTTCAATTCTCGTACTCGTAATTGGAAAGTTACGGAAGGAGACCCGTCATTTTGCAATGAAAACAACATAACAGCTTCATAGCACTGAACCCACCTTTATAGTCACCCTGTCACAGTGTGATGTTTGATGTTATCAAGATACTCTTCTAGTGTTAGTGATTGACATGATATCATGGCCTAAGGACTAGGATTACTTCGTCTGATGTTATAGCAATATAAACATAATGATTTTTGTCGTAACGTTATACTTCGGATGAATGCTCGTCACATCATTCACCAATGTTGTGATCTCGTTATTAACAACATCCATTGTCCATGATCAAAAAACCTTGATCATCTTGTTAATCAACGAGCTAGTTTATAAGAGAGGCATAACTAGGAACCCTTTATTTGTTTATTAAACACACATGTATTAACGTTTCCAATTAATACAATTATAGCATGCAAAATAAACATTTATCATTGATACGTTATAAACGTATCTATAATTTTTTTTGCTCCATGCTTGTTTTGTATCAACTTTCTTATGTTGTGTTAACACTTTGAGGTATTTTTCTACATTTTCTGGAACTAGCCTATAGACAAGATACCGCAGTGTCAGTTGCCTGTTTTCTGATATTTTTGGTTTCAGAAAAGCTAGTAAAGAAATATTATCGGAATTGGACAAAACAAAAGCAGAAGTTCCTATTTTACCAGAAGACTCATGGAGCCAGAAGACGAGACGGAGAGGGGCCACGAGGAGCCCACACCACCTGGTGGCGCGGGCCAGACCAGGCCGCACCAAGGGGTGGTGTGGCCGCCTCGGTCTCCGCCTTGACCTCTCCTTTCACCTATATAAACCCCCTGAGATGAAAACCCTAGGGACCAGGTCAGAATTCCACGAAAAGTTCCGCAGCGCCACCACCATCGAAGAGGAGATTCGGGGGACAGAAGTCTCTGTTCCGGTACCCTGCCGGGACGGGGAAGTGCCTCAGAGCCATCTCCATCGACTCCACCGCCATCTCCATCACCGTTGCTGACTCCCATATGATGAGGAGGGAGTAGTTCTCTCTCGAGGCTAAGGGCTCTACCGGTAGCTATGTGTTCATCTCTCTCTATGCGTGATCTTATTGAGATCATGAGCTTTGTAATCTTGATACATTTCAAATGTATCTGTAATTTTTGATGTTCCATTCTTGGTTTATCTACTTTCTTATGTTTTTTCCACACTTTGGAGTACTTTTCATATGATTCCTTTGACTAACCTATTAACAAGAGCCATAGTGCCAGCTGCCCGTTTTCTGCTATTTTTGGTTCTAGGAAAGTCAGAAAATGAATTTTCTCGGAATTGGACGGGACAAAAGCCAAAGTCGCTATTTTACCGGAAGACATCTGGAGCCAGAATACGAGACGGAGAGGGGCTGGGGCCTAGCCGCGCGGCTATGCCTGGCCCACGCCAGGGGTGGTTTGGCCAGCCCAGGCACCCCCTCGGCCTCTCCTTCCGCCTATAAGATGCCTCCGATATAGAAACCCTAAGTACCCGATCAAAAATCCACGAAAGAGTCTGTAGCCGCCGTCATCTCCATCCCTAGATCGGGAGGGATCTGAAGCCTTTCCCGGCACCCTGTCGGAGAGGGGAATTCACCCTGGAGGCCTTCATCATCATCATGCAAGCCTTCGGTGTGATCGTGAGTAGTTCATCTCTGGACTACGGGTCCATGTAGTAGCTAGATGGCTGGTTCTCCTCCTTTGTGCTTTCATGTTTAGATCTTGTGAGCTCCGTTCATGATCAACATCATCTATTTGCAATTCTGCATGTTGTGTTTGCGGGGATCTGATGGATATTGAGATGCTATTTCAGATTGATTATTGATTCTATCATGTCTTTGTTATTTGTGATCTTGCATGCTTTCTGTTGTTATTAGCTATCTTGGCCAAGTAGATGCTAGCAACTCCAAGAGTTAGTATTTATGCTCGATAGTGGGTTCATGCCTCTGGTAATCTGGGGAAGTGACAGAAATCTCTAAGGTACTAGATGTGCTGTTGCTACTAGGGAGAAAACAACAATCCTTTGTTCATAGAACAATCGTATTGTTTACTTTACACGCAATTCGTAAAGCAATAATCTGTTGCTTGCAAGTTAATACTGGAGGGGGTTCGGATGATAACCTGAAGGTGGATTATTAGTCATAGATGCAGTTGGATGGCGGTCTATGTATAATGTTGTAATGCCGAATCAAGTCTCAAAGGATTCAAGATGATTAGTATATGCTTGTATGCTGTCTCGATGTATGTCAATTGCCCCGCTGTAATTTGTTCACCCAGCATGTTATCTATCTTAAGGAGAGCCACCTCTAGTGAACTATGGACCCCGGTCCTTTCTTTTACATACAATCTACAAATTGTTTACTGCTTTTTGTTTACTTTCTGCAAACTATTACTTCCGTCCATTCGATATGTTTAATCCCTTGTTTTCAGCAAAACCGGTGAGATTGACAACATCATCGCAAGTTGGGGGCAAAGTTCTGTGGTTGTGTTGTGCAGGTCTCCACGTTGCTGCTGGCACCGGTAGTGTGCCCTGCCAATGTTCAGCTAGCTACTCCTTTGGGGTGTTTCCTTGCTCCTACTGGATTGATAACCTTGGTTTCTTACTGAGGGAAAACTTGCTGTTGTGCTCATCATACCTTCCTCTTGGGGTTCCCCAACGAGCTCGATATATTTGGGCCATCAAATCTATAGATCTATTCTGATACTCAAGTGCTTTAATTAATCTCTGCTTATCCCCATGTGTGTGAAGTTGATAGTGTGCACACTGTGTGGCACTTTGGCTAAGGTTACAGAAATACTTATCATGAGTATAATTTGACTTGGATGTCTCTATGAGATTATGGTGTTTGTTGGAACCATCTAGCGCTCAAGGTGACACTAGGGGTTATCTAGATGGGGAATGCAAACTTTAAGGTGTGATGTTATAGCCCTACATCTTCCAACAAGAGAATAGTTCCGGGTAGCATAATGAAGAGAAGATATTTATATGAGAGTGTCCACTAGTGAAAGTATGATCCCTAGGTCTTATTTGTAAGCATTAAAACACCATTTACAATCAGTCCTGTTACATGTTTGCTTGTTGCCACTCTTATTTCAGATTACTATTACCACTTATAATCATCCATATTACTTGTATTTCACTATCTCTTCGCCGAACTAGTGCACGTACACACCTGACAAGTGTATTGGGTGTGTTGGGGACACAAGAGACTTCTTGTATCTTGATTGCAGGGTTGCTTCAGAGGGATACCTTTGACCACTTCTTCGCTAAGTTCGATAAACCTTGGGTGATCCACTTAAGGGAAACTTGCTGATGTTCTACAAACCTCTGCACTTGGAGGCCAACACTATCTACAAGAATATAAGCGTGCGTAGACATCAAGCTATTTTCTAGCGCCGTTGCCGGGGAGGTAAGGTAAAAGGTACTCACATCCTCTATCTACTAAGCTATCTTCTAGTATTGTTGTTGGTGTGTGAGTGCTCGAAGTTATTTCCTTTAGATTCTGCAATTATATCTTTTTGTTTCTTGTTTTTATTTTCTCTAGTTAGCATTAATGGAAAACAACAACAAAATTAGAGAGCTTTATAGTATTTATCTTGAGTTAGGACATGAAGTGTTTGAAGAGAAAATTAAAAAACCCATGGAACTTTAGTTGCATGTTAATAGCAATGTTATTAGTATGAATTCTTTGAACACCATTATTACTAATGCTATGAAAAAGTCTAAGCTCGGCGGAGCTGGTTTTGGTGAGCATGATATTTTTAGTCCCCAAGCACGGAGGAGAAAATTTACTTTGATGATACTATGCCTCCGATATATGATGATTACAATGATGAATATGATATTTTCAGTCCACCTACTATTGAGGAGAAAATTAATTATGATTACAATATGCCTGCTATATTTGATGACTATGGTGATGAGAATAATAATGATAGCTATTTTTTGAATTTGCTCCTACTACGATTAATAAGAATGACTATGCTTATAGGGAGAGTAATAATTATTTTATGCATGTGGCTCATGATAAGAATGTTTTATGTGATATGTATATTGTTAATTTTATTCATGATGCTACTGAAAGTTATTATGAGAGAAGGAAACATGGTTTTATGTATCTCAATAATATTAAGTTTACCCTCTTTATGTTGAAAATTTTGAAGTTGCACTTATTTTGCTTTCCTATGCTTGTTGCTTTGTGCTTTCATGACTTGTTTCTTTACAAGATTATTTTTTATAGGAAGTGGGTTAGACTTAAATTTGTTCCATGTTTGCTTCTTGATTCTCTCTTTTACTTCAATTCATATTTCTTATGTGAGCATCATCGAAATTATCATGCCTATCTTAATGGCTATAAAGAAAGAGCTTTTGGCAAACAACCCATTATATTTTTACTTTCGGTTTATTTTTGTTTTGTTGAGTCTTGGAAGTTATTGCCGCTGTAATAACCTCTTCTTATCCTTTTTGTTTGGTTTTTGTGCCAAATAACCTCTAATGTGAGGGAAGTAAGATATGGGGAAGTTGCTGTCTCGAAACAGATTTTTGTGCTTCACTATAAAACAATCGTGAAAAATAACTATACGTCGGATTGAGCTGTAATTGTTTGTGATTATGCGCCAGGTTATTACCCAACTTTCGTTAGTTTTCCACTTTTCCATTTGAGCAAAACAAGATTTTCTAAAAAAATCGGTCTTGATCTGCTGATCTGTTTTGACAGATTTCTGCCATTATTTGCATTTGCCTCTTAATTGGTTTCTTTTTTAGTTCTCTTTGATCACTTGAGCATTTAGAAGGAATTTCTACAGTAGCTTGTGTTTTAATGGAAGTTTTACTTGTGTTGAAACTAAACCCAAAGACTTATTATCTTGAATACACTAATGTTGCTAATGAAGATTGTGTGAAGTTTTGTATGAAGGAAGTTTTCGAGTGTAGGGAGAGAATGATGTGATGAGATGAAGTATGGACAAAATCTCAAGCTTGGGGATGCCACCCGTGTCACCCCAAGAAATATTTAAGAAGTACAAGTGTCAAAGCTTGGGGATGCCCAAGGCATCCCCTTCTTCATCAATAATCTCAAGTTTTCTTTCAAGACACTTTATTTTTATTACTTTATGCACTATGTGTTGTTCTTGGAGCGTCTTTGTTTTTAGTTTTCTTTTGCTTTCTTTGCTGCAATAAGTTGGTTGTATCCTAACACACTTATTATGGAGAGAGACACACCCAGTTATTCATTGCCTAGAACACTCTAGTTTTCAGTCTTATTGTTCTGTGAGTGTTCTCCTTTGCCAGCACTGCGTTTAGCTTTAGTTTTCTTATTCTTTTGGCTTAGAACTTTTTAGTTCTTATTTTTAGATGGGTGAGACAAGCTCTCTGATCTTTATTGATTATTATCTTGAGAGTTGTTTCAAATAAGTTGATTGGTGTTGGAAAAGAGTAGAAAGTTTCATGCTTATAGTGGTACAAAAGGAAGCTTATTTTTACTGTGACTTAGACTTTATCATATCATGCTAGATGTTGCTTTGACCATATGCTTAGTGATTATTGTTGTAGCATGACTTGTTTCAAACAATTGAGATTGCTTAATGTACCTTGAAAGAATCATACGTTCTTTTAGCATACAAAAGCATAATATTGTGGTATTCTCTTTTGATGCTTTATTTGGGTTGACATGCTGGCACATGCTTACACCATGTTAAGACTATGAACCAGTCACCTTAGCCTCAATGATCATTTAGTTTTTAACTTGTAATATCACTTTATGCTTTAATTAATAATGTTTTGTCGCTTTGCATGATTATGGTCATTATTGCTCTCTTAGTTGGTCGCTCCTAGTCTTTTGCTAGCCTCCACATGTACCAAGTGTCAGTTCCACTCATGCATCCAACCCCCAAGAAAACAAAGGTATTCCAAAGAGTTCACTATAAATTCCTATGCATGGTGTGTTACACCATTCCAAGTATATTCATGCTTTTATCTACCTTCCAACTTAAACTTGTTATGTGAAAATTAGTGATTAAAGCTCTCACAAACTTGATGACACACTTTACTTTCTTGCACTTAATAAACTTAAACCATTATGTCCATCCATGTTGCTTATATGCTTGCACTTTATAAGTTATGTATTTGCAGAACCATGTACCATGGGGAACGCTTTCAACATTGCACTTATTATTCATTTGATATCATGTTCTTTTGTTTATGGATCCCGGTGGTGTGAAATAAAAGGGGAGCTTGTAAGCTCATGGAGTTTGTATGTGTGTTAGAGAAACGCCTAGGCGGCTAGCCTAATACATGCCTAATCATGGTGGAAACTTGCGGCATAACCATAGTGAGCATTCTGTGAAGCATCCTTAATAAAAACCTATGCAAATAGCAAATAAAAAGATCACTCAGATGCTCATTGTCTATTGCCTTGTCATTTTGATATGGGATAGCTCTTGTGTCATGGGCGAAGGGGTACCCCATTGGCGGTTCTCCATGATACACATGTACTTACAATGACAAGAACTTACTTGTGACTAAAGTTGAGTAGCATGAGGTACGGTACTCGTAAGAAAGGGGCATGAGATTTTCAACTTATAACTTGTCAAGCATATCCTCATATTTGTGTCACTTTAACCTTAATCACCTGAAGATGCTTATGATAGGGGCAATAAGAGAGGAAAGCTAACAAGTACCATAATTTTTGGAAGCTCTTTATGAAACTTGAAATCCCTGCTTCCTTCTATGAAGGGCTTTCTTTTTTACTTTTATGTTGAGTCTCCATCTTCTATATTTATGCACCAATTGAGAGAGCATAGTGGTCATTCTTAGTTTAATGTGCATTGTCCCAAAACTTATTGATTGATTGATAACTTTGATATTGCTTGTTCTTAAATTATTTGTATCTAGTCACCCTTATGAACTTTGAAGGTGTCCTATGCATTTGTGTTTTGCTATACCATGAGGGACAAGCTGATTACCACTCTTCTTATGTTTTCTATATGTGAAACAAATAAACGTCTTTCAATGCATTGTTATTCATGATCTTTTGTTTGTACCTTTTCATGTTACAACATAGTTGCTATGTATTATTGTTAGAACTATATCTTTCATGTTCATGTTAGAGTACTATGATCCCAGCTATCAATGTTTTACAATACCTTGATCAAGATTGTGATGGTGCATGTCACTTCAAAAATTATTCTTTTTATCACTTACCTACTCGAGGACGAGCAGGAGTTAAGCTTGGGGATGCTTGATACGTCATAAATGTATCTATAATTTTTGATGCTCCATGCTTGTTTTGTATCAACTTTCTTATGTTTTGTTTACACTTTGAGGTATTTTTATACATTTTCTAGAACTAACCTACTGACAAGATGTCGCAGTGCCAGTTGCCTGTTTTCTGCTATTTTTGGTTTCAGAAAAGCTAGTAAATAAATACTCTCGGATTTGGATGAAACAAAAGCCAAAGTTCCTATTTTACCACAAGACTCACGGAGCCAGAAGACGAGACAGGGAGGGGCCATGAGAGGCCCACACCACCTGGTGGCGCGGGCTAGGCCAGGCCACGCCAGGGGGTGGTGTGGCCGCCTCG
This sequence comes from Avena eriantha, assembly GCA_910589775.1. Taxonomy (NCBI): domain Eukaryota; kingdom Viridiplantae; phylum Streptophyta; class Magnoliopsida; order Poales; family Poaceae; genus Avena; species Avena eriantha. The sequence continues at coordinate 491,938,866 of OU342741.1, read as the reverse complement.
GTCTCCACCTCGACCTCTCCTTTCGCCTATATAAACCCCCGATACGAAAACCCTAGAGATCAGATTAGAATTCCATGAAAAGTTCTGCAGTGCGACCACCACCAAAGAGGAGATTCGGGGGACAGAAGTCTCTGTTCTGGCATCCTGTCGGGATGGGGAAGTGCCCCCGGAGCCATCTCCATCGACTCCACCACCATCTCCATCGACGTTGCTGACTCCCATGATGAGGAGGGAGTAGTTATGTCTTGAGGCTAAGGGCTCTACCGGTAGCTATGTGTTCATCTCTCTCTCTATGCGTGATCTTATTGAGACCATGAGATTTGTAATCTATAGATCTATTCTGCTACTCAAGTGCTTTAATTAATCTCTGCTTATCCCCACGTGTGTGAAGTTGACAGTGTGCACACCATGTGGCACTTTGGCTAAGGTTACATAAATACTTATCATGAGTATAATTTGAGTTGGATGTCTCTATGAGATTGTGGTGTTTGTTGGAACCATCTAGCGCTCAATGTGATAGTGAGGGGTTATCTAGATGGGGAATGTGAACTTGAAGGTGTGCTGTTATAGCCCTACATCGTCCAACCAGAGAGTAGTTCAGGGTAGCATAATGAAGAGACGATATTTATATGAGAGTGTCCGCTAGTGAAAGTATGATCCCTAGGCCTTGTTTCTAAGCATTGAAACACCATTTACAATCAGTCCTGTTACATGTTTGCTTGCTGCCACTCTTATTTTAGATTACAATTACCACTTATAATCATCCATATTACTTGTATTTCACTATCTCTTCACCGAACTAGTGCACCTATACACCTGACAAGTGTATTGGGTGTGTTGGGGACACAAGAGACTTCTTGTATCTTGATTGCAAGGTTGCTTGAGAGGGATACCTTTGACCACTCCCTCCCTGAATTTGATAAACCTTGGGTGATCCACTTAAGGGAAACTTGATGCTGTTCTACAAACCTCTGCACTTGGAGGCCCAACACTATCTACAAGAATATAAGCGTGCATAGACATCAATCATAAACATCGAATAAGATAATAACCACTTTATTATTGCATCTCAGGCATATTCCCTTCAGTCCTAAGCAACGATGCCATGTAGAGGATTATGGATTTATTGTGATGAATGCATGCTTGGAGGACTCGTTGGCGATGGGCAAGAAGGGATAAAGACCTCCATAGCTATCAAGGGCCCATAAACATAATTCGTCGTGTTGCTTGGTCCTTGATCAAAAAGAAGAAAGGATGAAACTCTATAAAGACATGGTTGTCAAGAGTGAATCAGTGAACAGATAAAAGGTTATTAGATGTAGTAGGAACATGTAATATGCCATTGAGATTAAAAGAATCATGAGGGGTGCACAGAACTTAATAACCAATATGACTAATGTGCATACATGTGCCATCAGCTATAGGAACCCGATCTTATCCATTGTATATATCATGTGTAGAGAGCTTGTTCATCTCACCGGTGACGTGGTTGGTGGCGCCCGTGTCATATTACCAATTTGTGTCAACACCATGAGAGGCAAATTTGGCACCTTTATTTCCACGATCTCTATCATCATCAAAGTCATCTTGATAACACCACTAACAATCACTCGCAGGGTGCCCATCGATTTTACAAATCTGATAGGTGGTGTCGACGTAGGGAGTGGGCTGGCGGTCATGACGACGACCACCAACATCTCTGTGATGGTGGTCATCATCATAGCATCGAGGATGATTATCGGCAACGGTTCTGATAACCACCATCATCATCATGATCAGCACGGTAGTCCTAACAGTTGTGGTAGTCCTGGTGGCCGCGATCATCCTAACGACCATGGTAGTCACGTTTGTCCAGGCACCCATGGTCATATTGGTCGGGGCGGTAGTATTGGTGAGGATGGTCATCCTGGTGCGGGTGGCAATAATCCTAGCACGGGCGAGAGTCACGGAGGGCCACATTGGCGAAGGAGATAAAGCCCGGGTCCTCAGCCTTGTGAAGCCAGTCAAACGCCTGGACTTGGCCAAGCAGGTCTACATGGTGGTGCCAAGATTGGCGTTGACGGTGGTGCGGAGAGTGTTGTAGTGACTCCCGAGGCCATGAAGGACATAGTAGACCATCTTGTCATCATCGAGTGGCTTCCTAGCAGCAACAACAAACTCAAAGGCAATGCACTTCATCTTGGCAAAGTATTTTATCAGCAGAGAGATTGTTTTTGCGTGTGTCGTTGAGGGAAGGACAAAGTTGCTAGACACGGGTCTTGGAACTGGTGGAGATGTGGGTGCTGAGGAATTCCTACAATTTGTCCGAGGTCTCGAGACCAATGAAGTGGGTGAGCACATCTGGTGACAAGGCGTTGACAATCCATCGCATCACGTGCTAGTCGTGGGAGATTCAGGCCTTGTACTCTAGGTTCGTGATGGTGTCATTCTTCTTGTTGACGTCTTCTGTGTCGATGAACTCCTCAGGCGCCTCGTCGGTCCCTTCAACAAGCTCAAGGACGTGAGCACCACGAGCAAAAGGGATCACCAGAGCCTTCCAAACCAGCGCGTTTTGACGCTTCAGGAGCAACGACGGAGGAGATCCAAGCATATCGGCCAGGGCAGTGGCATACATGGATGTGGATGATGCCATCAGATCGGACCAGGGTGTGACGCATCTGCAGTATTGAAGGATATACACCGAGAGGCAAATAATAAATAGGTTTTTATTGTCATATCTCAATTAGTTCATAATAGTTTCATATTATGCTATAACTATATCAAGTGGAAACATTGGTATAGGTGTGGTATGTAAACAAACCAAGTCTCTAGTTATCTCTAGCGAACTAGCGCATTGGACATGATGATGATCTAGGGTTTCAAGATCATGGGCATTTATGCCAATTGACAATGAGGTCATATCATTGGTTGAATGACGTGATAGACAAACACCCAATAGTTGTATCATAATGAGATCTAGTTACAAAGTTCACCATTGATGAATAACTAAGAAAAACTCGCAACATAATCCTTAGATTGTGAGATAATGCAAATCACCGTTCTGGAGGGAGCTTAGGTGGTATCAAGTATCATCTCATGATAGGATGATCAAAAAGGTGCTACTCGGGTTTCCCAAAGGGGCGTGTAGAAGAGTACATATCAAGACCAGGATTTGCCAATCCATGTGACGGATAGATACATGTGGCCATCTCGGTGACGTTGCATTAACGAAGCTTGCAAGCATGTGACTGGTTCACGGAATGCAACAACATGGGAACGAGAAAACAAGTTCATCGGTAACAAGATCGAACGAAGGTATGGAGATAATGTAGATCAAATCTTAGGTGAACTAGGTATCAAGTGGCAAAGGGAATGCGAAACAACGTTTACGGTCCAAACGACATTATCATCATGGAATACACATGGGTTATATGGGCATCCCGGTCCCTCTATTGATCATTGATGGAGATCATGTATGTGCCATTCCCGAGCCGTGGGAAAATACACTTAAGGGTACATGAGCTAGAGATCCTCTATAAGTTGGAATCACCATATGAAAGAGAAAAGGAAACCGGAAAAGTTCTGTGAGAGAACCGGAATCATTTCGAGAAAGTTCTGAAGTCGTTCGGAGGAAATCGAAAGGGAACCAAAAGGTGTTCAGGTTCAAATCAGATTTTGTAATATGTATTTACATGTTAATTAATGTAATTAATATTAAATATAATATTAAAATCTAATTTGAATGGGTATTCCACTAATGGTCCAAACTTCTTAGGGAAAAGGGCCCATGAGGGAAATTGCAAGGGGGGAAGGGACAATCCCATGCGCCTAGGGTTTGGGGGGGGGCGCCTAGGGCTACCCTTTCCTTGATGGCGGCTAGGGTTAGGGTTTGGGGCGCCCTAGGGCTGCATCCCTCCCTTGGCCACCGCCTGGAAGACTTGGGGGAGGGGTAAGCCTGCCCCCTCCACCCTATATAAAGGACCCCCCCTTGGAGGAGGAGAGACATCAAAGGGCACGAGTTGGGAGCTATCCTCCCTCCTCTATGCACCTCCTACCTCCCTCTCCAACCTCTCTCTCTCTCCATTGTGACCATGGCCCCATGTATGGGTTGTGCGAACAAGGCACACCTGCAGCATGCCGTTGCGCACCAAGGATTCCAAGCCAGAGATCATCGTACACTGTATGTGTACAAAACCACGAGGGGCCACACTTGGGGCACCTTGTATGTCGTGAGCCGGAGCTGCCGCACGATGAAGATGGAGCAAGGGGTGACCTATGAGGAGCATCGTAACCTTGAGGTCAGCTACGAGTTCGACTACTTCAACCATGTTCCCCTCAGAACGTTAACCGCGTACGGTCTACAAGGGTATGTATTCTATATGCTCTGTTCGTTACTGCATTACTACAAAGATAGATCTTGGGCGTTAGGGAGTTTCAACGTAGGAATTTTTTGTTTTCTGCTACGGAACCCTTTAGTGGTATCAGATCACATCTATACGTAGGAATGTTGTACGACTAGTATGCGCAACTATTGTGTAGGCATTGATCCTCTAGTTGTTACCCTCTAACGTGTACTTGTTTATATCGTGGTATTATTTGATGAAGCGGTCCAGACCAACCTTACGCGTATTCGTACGCAAAGTTGGTTCCATGCTCAACATACGTGTTGCTCCGTATAAATGGCTAGCGGGTGTATATCTCTCATTCAATAGTTGATATGGCATTTACAACGGAGGGCCCCAAAATGAGTGTAGTAGAGACAACTGTTGGATCCATGTTGTGGTTGGAAAGTTTGTAGATTAGAAACGGTTCTATTGCGAAAGCCCTAACGACCACGTAAAACTTGCAAAAGATAAAGTAGAGGCGTCTAACTTTGTTTTGCAGGAGGGCTTATGTTATGATATGGTATTGGTCGTTATGAAGGTAAAGTAGTTTACTGTTCTAGTTACTAAGTAGTATAGTAATAGTCATAATTCCGATGAACGACCTATTGGTGGCGTCGTGGACTTGGCGTCAAACCAGGGGCAAGATGGAGATCATGCTAGAGCGCTCGATGGAGATCAAGGCGCAAGAAGAAGGACCATATCATATCACAATATACATGTCATATTGATACCTATTTTACATCTTATTATATGCTAGTATTAGATACTCAATGGTAGCAAATAAGATAATCCCTAAATAATTCCAATGATAGTGTTCCCCTTGTGTGTGCACCACCTAGAAAGTTCTCCATTATGAGGCAGGCCATGACGATCGGATGTCAGACATATCTGTGTTCGCATACAGTGGGTGTAAGCCATGTTGTACTACAAATACACACAAGTTGGATTGGCGAGCCTACCATATGTAGACATGGCCTCGGAACACAAGAGACCGAAAGGTCAGCATGAGTCACATGGTAGATGTGATTGACATTGTGGAATGTCTACCTTTGAAACTGCATTACCGGCCGTGACGATCAGGGGTGGTGTAGCGAATTGGGATCATGTGATCACTAAAATCGTCTAGGGGATGACAATTTTAGTGGGAGCTCGATTAGGATTGAACTCATATTATGAACTTAGTCTAGATGTCTAATTGTAAATATCTTAGTAGATCATGGCCTATCCCATTGAGGTCTTTTGCGACCATGGGAAATTTCTTGCTTGCTGTGGAATTTAGTAAAAGGGTTAAACTTCATAGATTAATACCCACGCCTGAGGGATATCCTCGTAATAAGATGATCTTCTCTTCTTGATACAATAACCATTAGGAGATAATCCGATGACTCCGCAACATTTGTGTTTTCTCCATAATCATCCAATAAGGCATTCTCTATGTGATGGGGAGTTGGACTACAATTTTGTATTATGCAAGATCTAGCACATAAAGTATGAGCCATTGGACGCGTTTTTCTCCATCATGGATGAAAAGAGAATATTTGAAGAATCACTTAGCAATCTTGCATTAGAGTTGAGAACTCTCAGAAGGGCTTGATTGCAATGGAGGTCATGGATGAAAAGAATATATGTTAGATATACAAAGTTATAAATGTAATTCTTGCAAAACTCGTTGCAGTTTACATAAGTATTGGATACTTGTCCCATTTTGTGAAAACAGGATGGTCTGCTTGAGAATTGCGGGATTTGAGGCAATGTGGCTTAATGACGTCAAGAAAAATAGTTGATGGCCAACATCACGCCATTTCCTTCAGGTTTATCATTTGGATTAGGGGACTTGAATATAATTTGGTAATCCTTGTTTGTGTGTCTTGCTTTTAGCGGGACGATTATTCATATGAATATGTTACAAGCCAGTTGTACTACTTTATGAATAATACCTTTATGGTCACATTATGATTATAAATGAGTTATTTTCATCACTATGTTAATGATAATAGTTTAAGTATTTATAAACTATTAGAATGCTAAAAGATATCCAAAGTTTAATAATGACATGACACTATTGTTTAAGTCATGGTGGTTATTGCATGTTCTTCATTCTAAATGAAGATCGAGGTCTTACATACTTGATCTAGAGACTTTACAAAACCATGTCTCACTAGACAAAATGACTAAAACTCCGCATTCTGGTAAAACAATGATATGCGAAGAAATGTTGAACTTTATACATAATGATGTATCATATTTTCAACAAATAGTGGAAATCATTATTTATACTTCATGTTGAGTTTTATACATAGTGATGTATCATATTTTCAACAAATAGTGGAAATCATTATTTCATACTTTATTATGGATTTGAGTGAATATGAGTATTTACTTAACGAAACATAAGTTTGAAACTATTATGAATTGTTCAAAAATTTGAAAGTGAAGGAGGATATTGAATTAACAAGAATACAAAAATCTCTTCGATTTGACCGACATGACTAAAGAATTTAAGTTAATTTTGGCATAAAAGGACTTGTGAAAGATATTTCACAAATTATGAGAATTCGAAAAATTCAAACTATATTGAAATGTCTAAATCATCATCATCATGTTGTATTAGATACATATGATATAATATCTCTTATCGGCGTTATAGTTATCGTTTAGAGTTAGAGATCGAAATAAGGAAGCACTCATTTGAAAAACAAAGGAACATCTAAAAGATTCGTGGAAACAACACCATAAGAGTTATGACACGTTCGAGTTTCTAGAGGTTTCAATAATTAGGAATCATAGCGAATAAACAAGTCTTTGTAGCGCATTTTTAGGCAACTATGAATACATGTCCCACAAGGGGAAAACCTATTGTTGTCTAAAGTTGATATGTCTTGATGAAGATACACGTAGAAGAGTATTTGACCATACCTCCAGATTGTTGAGTGGCGCAGCAGAATTTGTTTCATGAAACCAAACTCTATAAATAGAGGAGAAACTAATGATAATGATCATAAAGTTTCAGCAAATATTTTTACCAAAGAAAGTAGGATTCAACAATATATACTCTGCAAGTTCACGGAATTATATTATTGATTCACTTGTGATGTTATTTGAATAAAACATACCTACGAACTACAAAGAAGTGTGATGCACCTAGGTGCGAGAAATGACTAGGAGTCATAAAATCCTATATTAAGTTACATTTAAGATTGCAAAGTAATATGTTACTTGATCTTATTAAGTAAATAAGTTTACTTGATATTTTTGAATGACTTCAAAGTCATAAGAAGGAAATGAAACTTAATGAAAATGTAAAGCTTGATTTTTCACAAAGTATGGACAAAATTTAAGGAGTTGACTACAACTGTAGCGATGCTTGACTCTATTAGATTTACACTAGCAATATATGGATATTGCAGTCTCGTAACTAGAATTCTCGATTTGATGGTGATCAAAGAATTTTGAAATGTCCATGATTATCGAGAGGACCCGCATTTTGAGTGGAGCTAAGTAGCTTGGCTGAATCATAATATGTAGTAGACATATTTTGAGTGGGAGCTAAGTGAAATCCTTAGATCTCATATATGGATGCCATATTTGAGTGGGAGTGTGACATTATTCTGAAATATGTGGATGACATATATGAATGATGTGATTGGTACTAATAACATTTAAGTTGGTAAATATGTATGAAGTTGAACAAGTTATTAAACAATGAAATCTATCAAGATAGATTGGTGAGTTTAATAATCATTAAATATCGAATGCTTCCTGGACTTGATTCTGAAAATGTTCAGAATGTCCTAGACAAAATTCTAAAATAGCTCAGAATTGAACGAGTTAAGAAAGAAGTTCTAACTTGTATGAATCATTGATTTAGTCTTAGTATTACAACTATGGTTAAAATAAACAAAGAGGTGTGTTGTGATACATTGCAAATGTATCTATAATTTTTGATGTTCCATGCTTGGTTTTATCCACTTTCTTGTGTTTTGTTCCAACTTTGGAGTACTTTTCATATGATTTCTTGGACTAACCTATTAACAAGAGCCACAGTGCCAGCTGCCTGTTTTCTGCTGTTTTTGGTTCCAGGAAAGTCAGAAAATGAATATTCTCGGAATTGGACGGGACAAAGGCCAAAGTGCGTATTTTTCTGGAAGTGATCAATTGCCAGAATACGAGACGGAGAAGGGCCAGGGAGCCAGCACACCACCTGGCCGTGCGGCCAGGCCTGGCCCGTGCCAGGGGGTGGTGTGGCCGCTCCCGGTGCCCCCTCGGCCTCCCCTTCCGACTATAAGTTGCCCTCGGGACGAAAACCCTAAGTACCCGATCAAAAATCCATGAAAGAGTCTATAGCCGCTGTCATCTCCATCCCTAGAACGAGGGGGATCTGAAGCTCTTCCCGGCACCTTGCCGGAGAGGGGAATTCACCCTGGAGGCCTTCTTCATCACCATGCAAGCCTCCGGTGTGATGCGTGAGTAGTTCATCCTTGTACTACGGATCCATGTAGTAGCTAGATGGCTGGTTTCTCCTCCTTTGTGCTTTCATGTTTAGATCTTGTGAGCTCCGTTCATGATCAAGATCATCTATTTGTAATTCATATATGTTGTGTTTGCGGGGATCCGATGGATATTGAGATGCTATTTCAGATTGATTATTGATTCTATCATGTCTTTGTTATTTGTGATCTTGCATGCTTTTCGTTGTTAGTAGCTATCTTGGCCAAGTAGATGCTAGCAACTCCAAGAGTTAGTATTTATGCTCGATAGTGGGTTCATGCCTCTGGTAATCTGGGGAAGTGACAGAAATCTCTAAGGTACTACATGTGTTGTTGCTACTAGGGAGAAAACAACAATCCTTTGTTCATAGAACAATCGTATTGTTTACTTTACACGCAGTTCGTAAAGCAATAATTTGTTGCTTGTAACTTAGTACTGGAGGGGGTTCGGATGATAACCTGAAGGTGGATTATTAGTCATAGATGCAGTTGGATGGCGGTCTATGTATTATGTTGTAATGCCCAATCAAGTCTCAGAGGAGTCAAGATGATTAGTATATGCATGTATTGCTTTCTCGGTGTTTGTCAATTGCCCCGCTGTACTTTATTCACCCAACATGTTATCTATCTAAGGAGAGCCACCTCTAGTGAACTATGGATCCCGGTCCTCTTTCTTTACATACAATCTACAACTGTTTACTGTTTTGTGTTTCTTTCTGCAAACTTTTACTTCTTTCCATTCGATACGTTTAATCCTTTGTTTTCCGCAAAACACGATGAGATTGACAACCTCATCGCAAGTTGGGGACAAAGTTCTATGGGTTGTGTTGTGCAGGTCTCCACGTTGCTACTAGCATCGGTAGTGCGCCCTGCCAAAGCTTAGCTAGTAACACCTTTGAGGTGTTTTCTTGCTCCTACTGGTCCGATTAAACCTTGGTTTCATAACTGAGGGAAACTTGCTGCTGTGCTCATCATACCTTCCTCTTGGGGTTCCCGACGAGCTCTACACAACACCATGGACCAAGCACTTTTCTAGGCGCCGTGTATTGAGCCATCAAGCGATTTTCTGGCGCCGTTGCCGGGGAGTCAAGAACATCTTCACAAGGGGAGTCCCTCACAACCAATGTCTTTACTTTGTTGTTTTTTTTGCTTAGTTTCTTTTTGCTTTGTTTCCTTGTTTTGTTCTTCAAAAAACACAAAAAAATTAGTTTTACTTGTTTGCTTTCTTATTTCAAAAACACAAAAAAAATTAAGTCTCCTTTAGTTGTCACCTCTTCCTTAGCTCACCATGTTGATCCCCAAGTTCACCCTGAGAGACCTCCCAATTGGTAGTGGTTCTATAATTGGGAAAGATAACATTGAAGAATTCTTTAATCATGTTAGTAAGCATGAAGATACTGAGGATAGATCCCTTGCAGAACTTGCTCCAAATTATGAGATTGCTGCAGCTTCTTTAATTCACATGTTAGAAGCTAGGTTTGTTAACCTCAACCCCTTAATGCAAGTAATGTTTCTTAAGCTTAAAGAAATTGAGGATCCTGAAAAGAGGAATTTTATTTTAAACTTTGTTTAAGGAGTTCTATGATGTTGCCAAGGAAGCTAGAAAAGTTTTTGAACATTTCAATATGCTAGGATTATGTGTAGATGTTGTTGGTACATGAGAAAAGATGAACAAAACCGAACCTAATGGGGGAGGAACCTAAGATACCAATACCCTTCAAATAGTAGCAATACATGATGCCATAGCAAAGAATCTTGATTGGGTTGTTCCTGCAAACCCTTTTGATGAGAATAGTAAACCTAAGAGCATTAAGAGAGGATTCTCTAGAACTTATTTGGATGATATACCTTGCCTTGTTGAAAATATTTCTGGTATTGATCTTAATGCTTCTTCATTTGAGAACACTTGATTCTTTCTTTGCTTCTTATGCCTAACTTAAAGGCGTTAAAAAAGTACTTGTTGGGAGATAACCCAAGAGTTTTAGTTGAGTCATGGAAGTTATTACCTCTGTAATAACCTCTCCTTATCCTTTTTATTTGCTTTTTGTGCCAAGAGTAACCTCTAATGAGATTGAAGTAATGATTGGGAAAGTTGCTGTCCCGAAACAGATTTCTGTGCTTCACCGTAAAAATTCCTGAGAGAGCTCTGTACGTCGGATTGAGCTGTAATATTTTTTGCTGCTGGGCCAGGTTATTATCTAACTTTGTTAGTTCAACACTTTTTTATTTTAGCAACAGAAGGTCTTCAAAAAAATTCGTATTTACCAGCTGGTCTGTTTTGACAGATTTCTACCATTTTTTGCATTTGCTTTCATTTAGTTCCTTCTTGAGTTCCTTTGGGGAATTGAGCTTTCTGAGGAAAGTGATACAGTAGCTAGTGTTCTAATGGAAGTTTATTTGGTGTTATAACTGAGCCTTGAGACTTATTTATCTTAAGTGCACTATTGTTGCTAATGAGATTGTGTGAAGTTTTGTATGAAGGAAAATTTTCAGGTGTATGGAAGGAATGAGTAAAGAGATGATGGATGGACTAAAGCTCAAGCTTGGGGATGCCACGCGTGTCACCCAAGAAGCATCCAAGAAGTACAAGTATCAAAGCTTGGGGATGCCCAAGGCATCCCCTTCTTCATCAATAAAAAATTTCAGGTTTCTTCCAAACGCTTCATTTTTATTGTTTCATGCACATTGTGTTTTTCTTGGAGCGTATTCTTATTTGTTTTTGTTTTGGTTTTTAGTTTGCTTGGTTTGCTTAGTTTTCTGAATATGTTAGTTGGACCCCCTCTTTCGTACTTTGGTTTGCAAATAGTTTGGTTTGGTTTGGAAAAGTGTAGGAAAGTTCATGCTTTTGTGGTAAAAAGAGCTTGTTTTTGACTATGGCCTATGCTTTGTCATGCCATGCTTGATATTGTTTTGGCTTTATGCTTAGTATTCTTTTCTGTAGCATGAATTGTTCTAAACATTTGAGATTCCTTGGATGAATCATGCGTTGTTTTAGCATATTAAAGGATAGTATAGTGGTATTCTCCTTTGATGCTTTATTTGGGTTGACTTGGCGCATGTTCACACCATGTTATGACTATCTCAAGTCACCTTAGCCTTTATGATCCTTTAGTTTTCAACTTGTAGTATCAGTTTATGCTTTGATCAATGATGTTTTGTCGCTCTGCATGATTATGGCCATTATTGCTCTCTTGGTTTGTCGCTCCCAGTCTTTTGCTAGCCTCCACAACAAAGTATGAGTTCCACTCATGCATCCAACTCCCTAAACCAAGTTTTTCCAAATAGTCCACCATACCTACCTACTAGCTTATGCTATTCCAAGTATATTCATGCTTTTGTTTACCTTCCACTTGTTATGAAAAAACTAGTGATTAAAGCTCTCACGAACTTGATGGCACACTTTACTTTACTTTCCCTTAATAAACTTGAACCATTGTGTCTTCTATGTTGTATATGCTTGCACTTATTTGTCGGGAATTAGCAGAACCATGCTTTCATGGGGAACGCTTTCAACATTGCACTTGGTACTTGTACCTAGTTGATCATGCTCTTTTGTATATGGATGTCGTCGGTGTGAAATGAAAGGGGAGCTTGTAAGTCCATGGAGTTATGTATATGTGTTAGAGAAACGCCTGGGCCGCTGGTCTAATCCATGCTGACATGGTGGAAACCTGCAACGTAACCATAATGAGCTGTCTATGAAGCATTCTTCTTATAAAAAAAAGAGTCCTATGCTGGAAAAAAAAGAGAAAAAAAAAGAAAAAAAAAGATACCATGAAAAGAGGAAAGAGAGAAAAAAGCACCATATTCCCATGGTAAATAAGAAGAATGCTGAGATGCTCGTTGTCTGCTTGCCTTGTCATTTTGATATGGGGATTCTTCTGTATCATCGGGCAAGGGGTACCCCGTTGGCGGTTCTCAATCATACACATGTACTTATGATGACAAGAACTTACCGGTGACTAAGCTTGAGTAGCATGAGGAGCGGCCCTCGTATACAAGGGACATGAGATTTTTGACTTATACTTCGTCAAGCATGTACACCATAGTTTGTTCACTTTAACCTTAATCACTTCAAGATGCTTATGATAGGGGCAATGAGAGCTGAAAGCTGCAAGTACCATAATTTTTGGAAGCTCTTTATGAGACTTGAATCCCTACTTCCTTTTACAAAAGGCTTTTCTTCCACCATTATATTGAGTCTCCACCTTCTATCTTTATGCACCTACTTTGAGAGCATAGTGGCCATTCTTAGTTCTATGTGCATTGTCCCAAGACTAGTTGATTGATGCATAACTTGTTATTGCTTGTTTGAAACTATTGTATCTAGTCACTCTTATGAACTTTGAAGGTGTCCTATGCATTTGTATTTGCTACTCTATTGAGGGACAAGCTGAATACTTTTATACTATGTTTTCTTTATGTGAAACAAACAAACGTCTTGCAAAGCATTGTTATTCATGAATCTTTTGTTTGTGCCTTTTCATGTTGCATCATAGTTTCTTTGCTTATTGCTAGAACTTTGTCTTTCATGTTATGATAGAAGTACTATGATCCCAGCTTTGAGTATTTTGCAAATACTTTGATCAAGTCTTTGATGGTGCATGTCACCTTAAAAATTATTATTTCTTTTTATCACTTACCTACTCGAGGACGAGCAGGAGTTAAGCTTGGGGATGTTGATACATTGCAAATGTATCTATAATTTTTGATGTTCCATGCTTGGTTTTATCCACTTTCTTGTGTTTTGTTCCAACTTTGGAGTACTTATGATTTTTTGGACTAACCTATTAACAAGAGCCACAGTGCCAGCTGCCTGTTTTCTGCTATTTTTGGTTCCAGGAAAGTCAGAAAGTGAATATTCTCGGAATTGGACGGGACAAAAGCCAAAGTGCCTATTTTTCTGGAAGTGATCAAGTGCCAGAATACGAGACGGAGAAGGGCCGCATGGCCAGGCCTGGCCCACGCCAGGGGGTGGTGTGGCCGCTCCCGGTGCCCCCTCGGCCTCCCCTTCCGACTATAAGTTGCCCTCGGGACGAAAACCCTAAGTACCCGATCAAAAATCCATGAAAGAGTCTATAGCCGCTGTCATCTCCATCCCTAGAACGAGGGGGATCTGAAGCTCTTCCCGGCACCTTGCCAGAGAGGGGAATTCACCCTGGAGGCCTTCTTCATCACCATGCAAGCCTCCGGTGTGATGCGTGAGTAGTTCATCCTTGTACTACGGATCCATGTAGTAGCTAGATGGCTGGTTTCTCCTCCTTTGTGCTTTCATGTTTAGATCTTGTGAGCTCCGTTCATGATCAAGATCATCTATTTGTGATTCATATATGTTGTGTTTGCGGGGATCCGATGGATATTGAGATGCTATTTCAGATTGATTATTGATTCTATCATGTCTCTGTTATTTGTGATCTTGCATGCTTTTCGTTGTTAGTAGCTATCTTGGCCAAGTAGATGCTAGCAACTCCAAGAGTTAGTATTTATGCTCAATAGTGGGTTCATGCCTCTGGTAATCTGGGGAAGTGACAGAAATCTCTAAGGTACTAGATGTGTTGTTGCTACTAGGGAGAAAACAACAATCCTTTGTTCATAGAACAATCGTATTGTTTACTTTACACGCAGTTCGTAAAGCAATAATTTGTTGCTTGTAACTTAGTACTGGAGGGGGTTCGGATGATAACCTGAAGGTGGATTATTAGTCATAGATGCAGTTGGATGGCGGTCTATGTATTATGTTGTAATGCCCAATCAAGTCTCAGAGGAGTCAAGATGATTAGTATATGCATGTATTGCTTTCTCGGTGTTTGTCAATTGCCCCGCTGTACTTTATTCACCCAACATGTTATCTATCTAAGGAGAGCCACCTCTAGTGAACTATGGATCCCGGTCCTCTTTCTTTACATACAATCTACAACTGTTTACTGTTTTGTGTTTCTTTCTGCAAACTTTTACTTCTTTCCATTCGATACGTTTAATCCTTTGTTTTCCGCAAAACACGATGAGATTGACAACCTCATCGCAAGTTGGGGACAAAGTTCTATGGGTTGTGTTGTGCAGGTCTCCACGTTGCTACTAGCATCGGTAGTGCGCCCTGCCTAAGCTTAGCTAGTAACACCTTTGAGGTGTTTTCTTGCTCCTACTGGTCCGATTAAACCTTGGTTTCATAACTGAGGGAAACTTGCTGCTGTGCTCATCATACCTTCCTCTTGGGGTTCCCGACGAGCTCTACATCAACGCCACGCACCAAGCACTTTTCTGGGCGCCGTGTATTGAGCCATCATGTTGCATCTCCTATGCCTCAGTCATAGGTTCTTCCATATAACCATATTGTATACTCGGTGTAATGTGACCCGAGGTTCTGGTTCGAAGGATAAGCTCTTAACTCTAAGAAAATGTCTTGAAGTGATTCCTAAGTTAATCACTGAACCAGAATTAAGTTTGTCCTTAAATGGCAAGAAGCAAAGTAAGGCACATAGTTGCATTTCATGCACTAGGATCTACATAGATGAAGAAGTATAAGGGCACCATCTAACGTGACGTATATTGTTGTGGCGGGACTAGTTCGTCTTTACGCAGAGGGTGTGTCCCTGGGCACAGTGCCCATGAGAAAGCTCGTTTTGGTTGATCTAACATCACTGCTGGCTCCTGGAAAACGACCTCACTCTGTTGCCATAAATATTATACATACACAAAGGAGTGCTAAGTGTGTTTAAAAGTTTAAAGTGACAACAGTGAAAGCGGCCGTCATAGTAAACACCAGAAACAAAGTCTCACTTTGTTGCCAAATGAATTCTTCAACCCATTATAAGATAATGGTATGAATGTCAATATTAGGAAGACATTAACAATTTGCAAAAGACATAACGATCTGGTAAAACAGAATATGGACAAGACATTTTCCATAAGCATGCATGATCAGTAAACACATATGTGATATGGTTTATGATGAGTAAAATGCGAGCTAGATTATTTGTACTCTAGTGCAAGTGGGAGACTGAAGGAGATATGCCCTAGAGACAAAAATAAATAGGTTTTTATTGTCATTTCTCAATTAGTTCATAATAGTTTCATATTATGATATAACTGTATCGTGTGGAAACATTGGTACAGGTGTGGTATGTAAACAAACCAAGTCTCTAGTTATCTCTAGTGAACTAGCTCATTTGTCATGAGGATGATCTAGGGTTTCAAGATCGTCATGGGCATTTATGCCAATTGATAATGAGGTCATATCATTGGTTGAATGACGTGATATCCAAACACCCAATAGTTGTATCATAATGAGATATAGTTACAAAGTTCACCATTAATGATAAACTAAGGAAACCTCGCAACCTAATCCTTAGACTGTGAGATAATACAAATCACCATTCTGGAGGGAGCTTAGATGGTATCAAGTATCATCTTGTGACAGGGTGATCAAAAAGGTGCTACTTAGGTTTCCCAAAGGGGCATGTAGAGGAGTACATCAAGACCAGGATTTGCCAATCCATGTAATAGATATATACATGTGGCCATCTCGGTGACATTGCATTAATGAAGCTTGCAAGCGTGTGACTCGATCACGGAATGCAACGACATGGGAATGACAAAACAAGTTCATCGATAACGAGATCGAACAAAGGTATGAAGATATCGTAGATCAAATTTCGGGTGAACTAGGTTCAAGTGGCAAAGCGAATGCGAAACGACGTTTACGGTCCAAACGACATTATCATCGTGGAATGCACAGGGGTCATTATGGGCATCCTGGTCCTGCTATTGATCATTGATGGAGATCATGTCTGTGACATTCCCGAGCCACGGGGAAATACACTTAAGGGTACGATGAGATAGAAATCCTCTGTAAGTTAGAATCACCATATGAAAGAGAAAAGGAAACTGGAAAAGTTCCGTGAGAGAACCGGTATCGTTCTTGGAAAGTTCCGAAGTCGTTCGGAGGAAATCGAAAGGGAACCGAAAGCTGTTTCGGGTTAAATCGGATTTTGTAATATGTATTAATAAATTAATTAATGTAATTAATATTAAAATCTAATTTGAAGGGGTATTCCACTAATGGGCCAAACTTCTTAGGGAACCCATGAGGGAAATTGCAAGGGGGGAAGGGACAAGCCCATGCGCCTAGGGTTTGGAGGGCACCTAGGGTTGCCCCTCCCTTGGACGGCGGCTAGGGTTAGGGTTTGGGGCGCTCCAGGGCTGCATCCCACCCTTGGCCACCGCCTGGAAGACTTCGAGGAGGGGCAAGCCTACCCCCTCCACCCCTATATAAAGGACCCTCCCTTGGAGGAGGAGACACATCAAAGGGCACGAGTTGGGAGCTCTCCCCCCTCCTCTATGCGCCTCCTCCCTCCCTCTCCAACCTCTCTCTCTCTCTCTCGCTTGTGACCATGGCCCCATGTATGGGCTGTGCGAACAAGGCGCACGTGCAACACGTCGTTGCACTGCGGGAATTCCAAGCTGGAGATCTACTTCCGCACTCCCGGCGGGATCGGGGAGCCGGAGGTTATCATCAGACACAGTATGTCTACGAAACCACAAGGGGCCACACTTGGGGCACCTTGGATGTCGTGAGTCGGAGCTATCGCACGATGAAGTTGGAGCAAGGGGTGACCTGCTAGGAGCATCGCGACCTTGAGGTCGGTGACGAGTTCGACTACTTCAACCACGTTCCCCTCAGACCGTTAATCGCGTACGGTCTACAAGGGTATGTATTCTATACGCTCCGGTCGTTGCTGTATTACTACATAGATAGATCTTGGACATTATGGAGTTCCAATGTAGAAATTTTTTTATTTTCTGCTATGGAACCCTTCAAGTAGTTGGTACAATAGAGGAATGTAGGTGTCTAAGGTTTTGATTTTGGTTGTGACCGTGCTCAGTGCGGCGACGGCAGCGATGAACCGTGGCGTCTAAGTTTTTTTAGGTGTTTGGGTTTTGGTTGTGGCTCAATGCGGCGGCGACAACGTTGAATTGCGACGGTGGCAGAGCAATGTTTTTTTAGGTTTCGGTAGCTAGAGGCAGGAAGAGGCCTCTTCTGATACCATGTTGATTTTGGTGGAGCGATGCGTACCCTCTCGGACCATCCGCTGCATGTTTTATAGGTAGGGAAAAAAAACCTACGTGGGAGAACAAAGTAGGTACGTGTATGATCGGAGTATTACTCTGTACATATACACGTAAAAATATTACATACTGTAACAGATTGAACCACACAACCATTATATTTGCAAAATGTTACACCATGTCTTATAAGAAAGTCACGAAAGATAAAGGCTGAAACAAAAATAAAAAGATTACATGGTGCACTTATGTAGCACAAAGCGTATTGATATTTCTATACATCATCCAAATTTCTCGAAAAAATGTGACTTGCCGTCTTCAAGTGGTTGCACCCATAATCTAGTGACCCATTCGCCTCTGCACGATGAAGAAATAGAATCGGTGCCCATATGAATTATCTGAAAAGAATGAGAAACTATGACCTTATTAAAAACAAAAATCATTATTATAATTCCATAAGGCCCAACATCATTGGTTGTAAACATGTCAAGGTATGACGATTAGTGGTAAAAGAATGTATAGTAAATTAATTATGTTTGTTGCAACTCTGATCCAAATTCAAATTCATATAAAAGTTTAATGGTTTAAATCATTTTATCGTATTAAAATATATCAAGGCCAACACATTTAGTATCCAAGAGGAAGTCCAAATAAAAACTTGAAGACAACATAATGAAAGGTAAACTCCACAATCCTTGCAAGTAATTTTTACTTCTTTTTTTTTACAAGAAACTACACATCTGGTTACAACTATAATTGGAAAGCTGGACTTAACTTTGCACATACATTAACTCACTGAAAAAAGCAATATTTGCATTAAAACCACACCATTGGGGAATCTCCGGATATACTGCAAATACATAACAATGTAATAAGTGCACTTGAATAATAAATTGTTAAAGTTTTATTTTCCGTATGAGAATATGTGATGTTTAAGACATGGATACAAATCTTCATGATGCAACTCTAACCATTATTTTCTACATATGAGTACAGTGTAAAATAACAAAGTACTAATAAAATGAACTCATGAAAATTCTAATGATATTATAGTTTTGTCCGACTACTTTCCATAGTTTTTACATATAGATAGTCAAAGTTATAAAAGTTCGACTTAATGCTTTATAGAAAATCATGTATTTTTTGACACATTTAGATACTCAAATAATAAAGACAAGATATTTGAATAAACTGAAATCATAGCAAGTGATAAGTAAAAAAGAAAATTAGTTGTGAAGAAGGAATTAATGTATTGTGTAAGGGAGTTCGAGTCATTTAAGCTTTGAATCGGTTAGGGCAGCCACAGCGTGTATATGGCCAAATCTGACACAAGGAAGCATTTGGCATAAGACTCAAATATAGCCACAGCTCCACAACATTTCTATTGCCAAATATCTGTAGTAGGGGTCCTATCTCTTAATTAAACTAGGTAAAAATGGTCTTCTCTCTCCCAATCACACGCCCTTTCACGTGAGTGCAGCACCATGTGAACACTTTTGCTCTTGTCAATTGGAATAGAAACAATATAATATTAGGAGTTGGAAAATTTAGCATCGGAGCAAGAAGTTGCTCCGGTTCCCTCTTCTACTAGTTTTAGAACTATGCTCACAATGTTGGGAACTAGTTCCAAAAGCTAAAAGGCAAGTATAGAACTACTTTTGGCTACACATTGTGGCTGCCCTTATATAACCAAAAGACTTTTCTGTTCTACGAACGCCACCTTCACCTGCTATGGCAAGATGGTTTTGTTGGACTGGGTTTGCTTAACACCACTAGGGCGAGAACAAGCACCAATTTTAATACAACAACATTTAACCTTTTAGTGGCGTTAAATATATGTGCGTGTTTGCTTTTTGTGTAGAATTCTTAATAATGTTGTGTACAAATTTAGTTCAGTAGTAGAAAAAATTGCATGTATCTCGTAAAAAATATGAAGTGAATGCCTGTTTCATTGTTAAACGTTAAAATAGATGATACTAACACTATAAACAATGCATTCCTTTTTATGGAGGAAAAAAACACATGCATTGTGTTATATTACAGATTTAGTAAACAAAAAAAATTCCGTTTCACGACACGTGGAAGCTGGGGGGTCCAGCCTCGGGTGTGGTGGTGGTGGACCCCTCCTCCGCCAGAGGTGGTCGGCCGGCTGGCTGTGACAGATCCTTGACCCCACTTTCAGTAGGGGCAGTGAGATGGGGAGGAGCGGCTACCGGTGAAAACCATGCTATGACCCTGGTCATGGCAGACGATGGCGGCATCTTCGTGTTATTATCTTGTTGAAGACATCACCGCTGCAGCTACCATCTACTTACTCATGTAGCTCCAAGGGAACTCCAGACCCAGATATTCCAGATCGGACGATGACGGCGCTTTGGACATGGCTCTCCCACTTGGGAGCATCGTTTTTAGAGCAGCAACTGTGTAATACACACCCCGTCCAACAACATGCCCCGGGGATGCCACTCTGGCAGCTTACTATGATCTCTAAACTATCCCCATAGACCAATACTTTTTTTCTGTGCACTTTATCCTCACTCATGCGTACCCAGGAATAACTTCTCGGTCGGTCACCCATTCCCAAATTGCTCCAGGCTAAGCACGCTTAACCTCGGAGTTCTTTTCAGATGAGATTCCGGAAAAGAAGTTGCAACTTGTTGTTGGTATGAATATCCTATCAATCCTATTAAGCCATGTGCATGGATCTCACATACACCCACCCTTAGAAGGTCGATGTCCTCATCGATCAAGCGCAAGTCAGGAACATCACCTCTTGGCACACGTTTGTGCGTCCAGTGCCGGTACATGTTCCACTCTAGACCACACACACCATGATCCACATGTCCCGTCATTGACCCACACACGTCTGTGTAACCGCGAGGATCGACACTGTAACACCCTGTCCAACAACAGGCCCCGGGGTGTCACTCCTGGCAGCTTACTAGGATCTCTAGACTGGTACCACAGAGGCACATACCAACATTTGTCTTTTCTGCGCACTTTGTCCTCACACATGCGCACCTGGGAACATCTTCTCGGCCAGTCACCCCATCCTCAAATTGCTTTAGGCTAAGCACACTAAACCTCAGAGTTCTTTTCAGATGAGTTTCCAGAAAATAAGTTGCAACTTGTTGGTATGATTATCCTATCAATCCTATTAAGCCATGTGCCTGGATCTCACAAGCTGGATGGTAGAGGGAAAGAGGTGGAGTGGTGTCTAATCTGGCAAATTACTGATGATGTGCGTAGGTGTGAGGTCGGGGCGCTAGCTAGGAGATGGCCACCCCCTTCATCAAATTTGTAGGTGTTGTGACCGTTGCTGTTTGTGAGGTGGCTTCAGACTGATCTATGTATTCTCTTTGTAATACTTTGTTGAATAATAAATAAAAAAGGTTGTGTGTATCATTTTGATGCAGAGACGATTGGGAGGTATCACCTCCATTTTTTTAAAGTACACAAAATTCAGCATGTTCACATAGAACATTCAAAACTAGAAACACATATACACGGAAGTGTTCCTTAATAAATAGTAATAAAAGGTTCGTTTTTACCACCCATAATAAAATATTAATATTGGCGTGTGTCAAACGCCACACTGTTAACGCACTGTAGCCGTGGAGAATATTCACCAAAGAGCAACGGTACATATTGCTCTCCATGGAAAAGGAACCACAACGTACGTCAATCACATACGATAGCCCCCCGGCAGGATCGGATAAATATTTTTGGTACATCGCCTGTACAATTTATGCATCGCCGTGCATGGTGCAGGTCCCTGCGAATGAAGCTCATACATGTCACGGGTCGCATGAGGAAACACGTCTCTCTCTCTCTCTCTCTCTCTCTCTCTCTCTCTCTCTCTCTCTCTCTCTCTCTCTAGATCTCCCCCTTTCTCTCTCCTATAATAGGTTTCCCTAGTGCACGTATTCCTCGACGATCAATCCTCCACTCCATGAAGCAATCTAGCTAGCTCTCCAGGCATCTAGCCATGGCCAACCCATACACCTTCCTCAGGCCTCACATAGATCCCTTCTTCCTCCCCTTCCAAAGAAGCTTGCTAGTCCCTCCATCCCCTCCCACAAAACGAGCACTCCCACTCCTCAGCCTACTACCTTCATCAAGCCATGACCGCAGCAAGATCCTTGGCCGTGGGTACGCTGGTGATCATAATCAACACAAGAAGGAAGATGAGGACATGAACATCTCGCTCCAAATTGGCCCGCCGACACCTTTGAGTAGCCCTCTTAATTGTGATGGCGATGCGGCGGCAACATCACAAGCTGACGAGCTTTGTGGTGGTGGTGATCACAAGGTGGACAAGGGAGAAGAAGAAGACGGGGACGAGGAGGAGGAGGATGATGATGTCAGTGACGATCTCTGCTCGGAGTACCTTGCCGTTGGTAAGCTGACGAGGGGCAAGTATTGGATCCCGACCCCGGCTCAGATCCTCATTGGGCCCACACACTTCGTCTGCCCGGTCTGCTGCAAGACCTTCAGCAGATACAACAACCTGCAGGTAAATTCATTTTGTATGTATTTAGGTCTCATCATTCAATCATCACAAATTAATTTACAAGCTAAAGCTAGATAGAACGCCTTGACCTCCGATCGATGCGACAGTGTGTCATGTGTGTACGCAGGATCACCGCTTTGGCTGTTTTTTATGATCATGCACGCATGAATTGCATGATCACCACAGTTACGATGGATCGAAGTTGCATATGTAGCAAAGGGAATCTTGATCAGTAGTGTGTAGACTGGTGACTGTAGAAGAGGATGGGGGGCCATTCATGATTTGGTATGTAGTAGCTTGTGAGATGAGTGTTCTTGTGCGATTCAGCTAGCTATAGCCTATAGGTTGGTTAAGTTCGTACTTCATCTGTTAGTTCCCACATTTGGACCAGTACAGATGTAGTGCTTCCTCCCATCATCCTGGTTCTTTGTGCCTGGTTCACATTTTTGTCACGTCATGCGTGTCCAGGCCGACTCTGTCAGAGGGGGAGAGGCCGGTACTAATGCCATGCATGAATATTCTCTCTCCTTTCTGCCTTGCGCAGTTGCACTGTGGATCCATATAGTACTGTGCCCGCCCTGCCTTGCACTGTGGATCCATCCATATGTGTACACGGATTTATAGCTGCTCCCCCCATGAAAGACTCCATGTCTGTCTGTTCGAATTACCCACCGGCCGTTGCTTTGATCAGTAAACGTTAATTACCAACACGGTGCTAATGTTCATATAGATCTTTCTCTTTGTTTTTGCGAGAACACTGCTCATATATAGTTCTTGCAAGATCTGGTCTGTGATGATTTTTTTATTTAATATTGCATATACTAACTCCTCTCCATGCATATATACTAGTATATACTTATCATGTGCGTACGTGGCAGATGCACATGTGGGGGCACGGCTCGCAGTACCGGCGAGGGCCGGACTCCCTCCGGGGCACTCAGCCGGCGGCGATGCTCCGGCTGCCGTGCTTCTGCTGCGCTCCCGGGTGCCGGAGCCACGTGGACCACCCGCGCGCGCGGCCGCTCAAGGACTTCCGGACGCTGCAGACGCACTACAAGCGGAGGCACTGCGCCAAGCCCTTCCTCTGCCGCAAGTGCGGCAAGGCGCTCGCCGTGCGCGGCGACTGGCGCACCCACGAGAAGAACTGCGGCCGACGCTGGCACTGCGCCTGCGGCTCCGACTTCAAGCACAAGCGCTCGCTCAAGGACCACATCCGGGCATTCGGACAGGACCATGTAGAGCGGCCGCCGCCCGCAGCCAAGATGTGACCGTCGGTTGGTCGGTCGACGACATGGACGGCCGGCCGGCCTGATTATTACCCTGTGTAATGTTAGGTGATAATTATGTTTCTGCACAAGTATGGTTTTCTCGTTCCCACATCCACATTACATTAGCAGCTAGCTGAACTTATTTGATTAATTTGTTCACGTTGTTCCAGTGTTGTGTGTGCGTACATAGACTTTCAAGTTGTGTTCTTTATGTTATTTCTTACTTATTAAATGTTCAGATCCACACATGTCAATGGTTCATTTCATACTTAGTTTAGGCAAAAAAAAAACACCGTTCTTTACTTTAGTTCTTCTTATGCATATGCATCTCTTTCTCTTAACGTTTGGGAGCATATGAGTTTAGTGCACCTTCTCTTAAGCAAGGGATAGTCTCTTAGCGTTTAATACAAGACATTTTTCTTAGTCGCACGTTATATAACTGTATATTTTAATCACTACATAATTACAATATTAACTGGTAGAGAAATAACACTTTGCACCTCATATTATATATATGGTGTATTTGTGTTTTGTACATTTTTTTTCGAAACGGGAACATAGTACTTGCCTCTGCATCGATTGACGCATGCACCCCTTATTTCATTATTAAACAAGTTTCGTAAATATATACCCTAGGGGCAATCATAAAATTGTTATTATCATATTTCGTGTTCATGTATATTTTATGCTATAATTTTATTAACAGGAAATATAATACCCGTGTGGTTTCATAAACAACACTAAGTCCCTAGCTCGTTTATAAATGATGGTTGCGGTTTCCTAACCATGAACATGAGTTGATGAGATCATTCCATTAGGATAATGACACGATGGACATACCCAAACTAAGAAGAGCAATTAGATCATGTCGCAATGTTTAAATTTTATAGTTGTTCATCGTCTATTTTTCCTATTCCTTAGACCATGAGATTATCTTACTCCCGAGTAATGGAAGAATAATTTTGGGGCATTAACTGTTACTTCGTAAATGGGTGATCATAAAGGTGTCTTTCAGATATCTCAGAAAGTACTTATTGAGTTGCATGAATCAAGATGGGGACTTGTCCATCCATGTGACGGAAAGATATTCTCTAGACCCACTTGGTAACGCACATTCTATATGGCTTGCAAGCAAGTGACCAATGAGTTTGAGCATAAGGAATGGTGTGTTACGGAACGAGTAAAGAGTTCTTGTTATGAACGAGATTGAACTACGTATGGAGATACCAATGACCGAATTGTGGGCAAGTAAAATATGGCGAGACAAAGAGAATGGAATCCTCGACATTGTGGTTCAACCGCTAATGATCTTCTTTGAATGTGTGGGAGTCATTATGGGCATCCAGGTCTCACTAATGATTATTGGTCGGAGAGGTGTCACGATCATGTGTGCATATTCCTGAACCCGTAGGGTCACACACTTAACATTCGATAACGCTAGGGTAGTTATGGGGTATCTGTAATGGTGAGTTTGAATATTGATTCGGAACCTCGAACAAGATCCAGGACATCAAGCTAAGCTTCAGAATGGTCGGGAGATAAAGATTCATATATGGGAAGTTGATTTCAGCGTTCCAGAGAAGTTCGGGATTTTTCGGTATCATACCTAGAAGGTTCCGGAGTCCACCAGTGGGGCCTACCTGCATGGGGCACATGCGCCTGAGAGGGGAACTCTATCCTACATGGGCCATGGCACCACAACCCAAGGGACACATGTACATCTAGTATGGGTAAACCCTAGGGGTGCGTGAAAAGGGAGAGTTTCCCTTCCTGTTGGGCCGCTGCCCTAGGGCTTAGAGGAGGGCCAAGGCTTCCGCCCTAACCCCTATATGAAGAGAGGGAGAGCTGGGCGCGGCACACATGAAAATCCTAGCAGTTGATTACTCTCCTGCTGCTCGGAATGATCGTCCCTCAACGCTCTGGCAAAGGCTTGCAAGCGACATCTCCACCATAGCCACAACCTCGCCGTGTTGCTGGCCTAGATCCCATGTACTAGTCCCTCTCTTTCTAGATCAAGAAGACGGGGTCGTTGTCATATCGTACACTAGAATACGAAGTCTGGGTGCTGGGGCTTATAGACGCCGAGGCACATGCCTAATCGCCGCGCTTGTGCTGGCATGGCAAAGGAAAAATTTGGAGGGATAACTACATCGGGGAAAGTGAATAGGTCATGATTTTTTCACTCGCCACATCGCCATACGCTGAACTAGCGCTTTCGTAGAAGCAAGGCGTTAACGCCGCCTATTGTAGGCCGACACTAGATGATGTCGTGCCAGCTGTAAGGGGTCGGCACAATATGGTGCCGCCCTACGTACCACATGCATGGCATAATTTTAGTGCCCCCAATGACCTTTTTGGGCATAGAAATTTAGCTTCTATATTTATGGGTTCCCCTAATTCATTTATTCCAAATCACAGAAATCATAATATAAATCACACATGATTATTTCAAATATCACATCAAAAACTTGAATAGATATTATGAGATAGTATCGAACACATACACCGTACAACTACAAAAGGGATCATAAGCAGTTTTGACACATCCATCACATAGTTTTCAATAGAAGTTTAAGTGTGATTGACTTCACACGGATTAACTCGACCAACGGGAAACCCATCTCGTCTAGGGTAACAAGTTCTACGATGAAGTCTTGATTTCTTGGTCTTCAGCTGATTCTATGGCAAACTCTTGATGAACAAGAAATAAAATAAACTACAGATCACTTTACTACAAAAAAGAAATATGTATAGTAGTATATATACTAGCTAGAGGCTCAGACATATTTATGTTCATTCCAAAAATAGAAATAGGTCTATTGTTGGACCCATGAGCTCCTTCTGCCTTCGTAACCTACGAAGTCAATAGATAAACATTTGTCAGGATATGTTTATTCGATAAATCTGGAAGATGTGAATCATTATTCACATACATTTGCAAATATCCAAGCAATGTTGACATGAAGAGATTGGCCCAACTTGTTAACGTTTCTGAGTGGCCTAGGTAGTGGCAGATGCTTTTCCACTATAGCATCAGCCGGGATCTCGTATTAATCCCCTAACAGTTGTCCATCATCCTATGGTGCATGCTTGTTTGTGGAAGTTAACTTCCCTGATGAAACTGTCCTCTCACTTGTCTTCGCAGACCCACTCTTGCTTAAATCTATAAAAAGTTAATGTAGCATCAACAATATATGCATTTGTAAGAGCTAACATACATTCTCAATGATATATAGAAGTCATATACCTGAGTTGCGCAGTTAGTCGAACTCAAAGACTTGCGAACTTTCTTTTCATATCGGTCCTCAGACTATAAAAATATAGAGATCAACAATTGTAATGCATAACACTATAATAGGAAGAAGTATGTACTAAAACTGGAGGCCTTGAACGACCTACTAATTTCTTCTTCTTGGAACTATTTCCACCAACAGATGAAACTGCAGCTCCCAATACTAGGAAAATAGGTATCTATGGGTTGGACACCCAGTGGCGCACCATCTAGGATATGCGCCGCAATTAAGTACCTGTGGCGCACCACAAAAAGATGTGCCACTGGTAGTCCACTTATCTGTGGCGCATTACCTAGTTCGTGCGCCACTAGTAAAATGACATCGTCTATAAGTACAACACACCTAGGTGTGCCCTGGCTCACCATGTGGGTATGCGTCACGGGTATTTTACTTACCTGTGGCACATCCCCACATGGTGCGTCACAGATAAGACATATTATAGAAAGGTACAAGTTATCAGTGGCACACTAGTATGGGGTGCGCCACTGTTATCATCTTTTTAGTTTTAGAAAGAATAAAATGATAAAAAAATCAAATTTCAAATACTTTGATATGTAGTTATGTTAGGTGATCTAGTTGGTACGAAAATTAACAAACATAAATTTTGACTTTTTTTGCAAAAAAACTTTATGTCCCGGTAAAACAGCCATAACTTTTGCATATGATCTCCGATCAAATTTTTTTATATTAAAATTCATCTACGTGAAATTCTACATCTGATGACAACCTTCTCCAATCATTTACCAATTTTTTAGAATCTCCGAATTCGAAGAGGAAAAATTTTATATCAAAAATTCTTTTTTGACTGCAAATTTTTTTTTGGAGCTCACTACCTATTGCGCCATAGATAACCTAGCAGGATTATATTCAAACCGGCCACCTACCCATTCTCCTTCTCCTCCACCTCTTCCTTCCCCTTCTCCTTCTCCTCTCTTTACCCTTCTTCTCCACCTTCCCATTCCCCTTCTCCTTCTCCTCCACCTCCCCATGCTCCTTGTCTAACCCTACCGCCTCCCATCGTCTACACGGCCTCGAGCTCATCCCCTGCACCCTTCTCTGGCCGCATCTCATCCAGTCACACCCTTCTCTGGAAGACTTGGGTGCCACCTCCTCCCCGTGGGGAGGCCAGCAACCTCTCCTCCAATAGATCGATGTTGCGCTCCAGCCTGCACTGCTCGATGTCGAGGAGGACCGGTGTGTTCACCACCTCCCCACTCCCTGTGGTGTTAGGTTGTGGTCATGGCCACAACCTCCACACCCGAGCTCCAATGAGGCGATGGCGACCCGATGGCACCAAATCCCCTTTTTTGAAATCTGAAAATGTTATTAGTGACGCACCAAACCCCATGCGCCACAGATAAGTTGAAATATTCATGACGCGTCCCCACATGCACCACTATTAAATATTATCAATGGCGTGATGACAATGGCACACAGCCCATGCGCCACCGATAGCCAAAATGGTGCGCCGGTGATAGATATGGTTTTTCCTAGCAATGTCCCTTCAAAGAAATAGCAGCAGTGTGAGGGTAGCCTCGGCATCATCTAGAGGGGTGGTTATAGCATCATCAACAGCATATGGAGGGGTAGTTATAGAAGCATCATCACCACCTTGAGGTGTACCACCAGCAGCATCAACATCATCTAGAGGTGCACCAGGAGCACCAACACCATCTGGAGTTAACACTTCAGTATCATCAACTACTCCAGTTAGCACAACATCAATTGGAGTTAGATTAGGGCCAGCTTCTGTTGGGGTAAGCACATCATCAATAGGAACCAACAAGACATAATGAAGAACAACTGCAACACTTCTGACACTTGATGGGAGAGTAATTACAGCACCACGAGGAGCTAGCACAGAGCGAGGTGCCACTTCAGGAATTCTGAGAGATATGCATCAAAAAGTGCCATGTCTAGGATAGGTTGCAGATCTTGATATATTTTTCGAAGAGGTGATTTCACACTAGCTTTTGGTTGACTAGTGCTCCGCCCTACTATGCAAGATTGGTTAGCAGAAATTTATTGACTATCCAACTTCTTGTACATTGCATTCATTCTTTCATCCTAGTCATCCAATGTAGTGATAATGATGACATCGGATGCCCTAAGCTCATAGTTCTCCTCTGATATATGTATGTACACCTTGCAGATGTTCTTGCAATCTCAACAACCTTGTAGGTATGAGATAGCAGTCCCAATCCACGAACTCTGCCTCTTATATCTTTTGAAAATGCACAAGCATAAAGGTCACGTTTTTAATATCTCTATACTCTAGGTATGGATCAAGTAGAAGCTCTCTTTACATACGGGCCTAGAATATTGTTTGGACTAGCATTAAACATCACATATATACATCGTATGTTCGAATATAGTGAATAGTAACTTACAATATTTTTCTCAACCACTTCATCAATAGGTATGTTGTATTCGGTCGTGTGTGTGGCTCTGTCTAGTTCATATCTTATAATTGTACGATGATGAGCTTCTCCTAGTCAAATATGTAAACATTCAAAAAGGGGACATCAATAAAAAAACATATGTAGACATTTAGAAAAATTGATACCAAGTATACATAGACAATTTAGATATTACTCACCCCTATGTACCTCAACCTAGCAAAACTCCTTGATTAAAAAGTGTGACATACATTTGTTTGATTAGCACGGTTTTCTGCATTCTCTCGAGATTTTTACTTGGTGGATTCCAAGCTTCAGTACTCACACAGTGTTTCCCAATCAGTCTGTGATATCTATCTCCACAACCATTTGCAATATTCTCTTCAACAGTCAAGTCAGGTTTAAAATATGTCTTCTTGAGCCTATTTTCGAAATCACGACATTTCTTTCAAGCTAACCTCATTATCCAATCTTTACACAAAGTACCAATATTGAAATATTTATGAATTTTGAGAAACATGTATCAAGATAAATAATACTGATGTAACACAACAAGTATGGTTAATAGGGAAACGCTTGATTATGTTTAATATGTCCCACAACTTATGCTTCTAATTAGCTTTCCTCCACTCTATAAACAGGAACGATATGTCACCCCTTTTTGCCAAATAGAAAGTATAGTTAGCAAAGTTAGCCATAGCAAGCCCATAAGGTTGTCCTAATTTGTTGAATTTGACGTCAGTTTTAAACCTGCCATTACTTCATGTTATTGATCTTATTTTATTAGCATGTTCCTCCTATTCATCACTCGTATTGCATGTATCAAGGATGCATGCATGAAACTTGGGTTAGGGAGGTATGTTATGTGTATGTAGCTCAGTTCGCACACTAAAATTCAGTTAGCACAATGCATGATACCTTTGATTCGGACTACAGATTGTAGTATGGCTTGTTTTTTGAAAGATCTACGTGTATCGAACCTTGGTAAGTAATTGCTATGGTGTAAGGTTATATCGAACAAGACCTTGTAAAGTCATAGTATCTGTATTTACCGTATCTTTCATGTTTATTTTTTGGGTTTGGGTCGATGGATGGAGATAGGCCAGGGCTAAGGATTTACTATCGCTATGCACAAAATGTTAGGGATAAAGATAATATCAATAATATTGTTCATGAGTTGTGATCTAATACCGATAAAGGTTATGGACGATACGTCCGTAACTACTATAGTATTTGCCAGCCACATCTACAATAGACTTTTCTAATCACTACACCAACATCGTGTGGGGTTACACAGTTCTTAAGCAGAACATACCAAAACCTTAAGATCTATGACGTTATCGTGCTACCAAATGGATCTCTAAACAACTGCCATACTCCCCCTACTGTAGGGATGTTAATGGATCGGATCAAATTTTGCCGTTACCATATCCTATTCCATATTTTCTCGACGGATCCAGAGCAGACCGGATAATGACCAGTTGCGGATTTTAATACAGATATATTAGAGCACAGATTTGGAACAAAAATGGAGCGGATTCCGGGCAGAAACAAAATTAATTGGATATGCACACACATAAGTAGGTCAGAAAAATATAAAACTAAAATAATTGATCAAACTAGTTTAAGGAAACTACCATAAAATAAATAATCTGAC
Organism: Avena eriantha; assembly: GCA_910589775.1. Lineage (NCBI taxonomy): Eukaryota > Viridiplantae > Streptophyta > Magnoliopsida > Poales > Poaceae > Avena > Avena eriantha. Next base: position 491,907,822 of record OU342741.1, on the reverse strand, counting down.
ATGGTAGGATGAATAAATATAATATGAAGAAAATACGTCCATATAGATGCAATAACAGAAATACAAGGGTTAGGATAATAATGATGCATGCCTCAGGATCCTAGTATTCTAAGAAGTTTGGACTCCATATTCAATACATTGACTATGTAAATGAGTTATTGTTTAGTGGACAAACTTGGCCACTCACTAATTACTAAATGTGCTCTATTTTCTTCGATGTTTTTGATGAAAATCGGTTTATTCAGATAAAAACCATTGGATAATCCTAAATAGTTTTCGGATACGTATATCTGGGTGTTGTTGGCCATACCATATCTGGGTGTCAAGTTCGGAATCAAATATCCTTATCTGTCGAATTCCTTCAAACCAGATATGGATCCTCTAAAATTGATCTAGAAACGAATTTGTTGTGGAAATTATCCTATCCGTTTACACCCCTATGGCTAGTTTTCACTGGGTTTCACATGTAGAAGCCCATTACCACTCATCTCACCTTATTACTTGTATAGATTCTTGGTGTCTTGGGTACCTAACAAATCCTCGAATCGAGTTAAAAGACAAGAATATAGGATAAATTCAACATTCAATCACAACTCAATATCCCATTAAGTTAGAAGATACACATTATTTCTGAAAGTCTATGCCTCAACCCGCATACTATGAGAACTATTTACTCATGATTAGATAAACAATCATGAACATTGTATAGAAACTAGACTCCTCTTTGCGCCCCCGAGGAATGGTCGTTAGAATTAATGTCTGACTATTAAATGGAAAATGTCAACATAGTGTACATACGTACGAAGAGCCTTCAACCTGTAAAGAATGTCTCTCTTTAGCATTGGTCACATATAGTATACCTCACTTTGCGTAATTGTTAGGTAGAATGTTTGACCACGCGTCTACAAATTAATGTGACTTCTCTTCCAGGCTAAAAGGGCTTGGCTAGTGGCTAGAATGGTTGACGATTTAAAGGAAAATATAGTCGACACCCGTAGTAAGGTCATATGCGGTTGTGGTATAAATAATACCACCGGTGCAGCGGCGAGTTATAGTGTGAAAATGGAGTCAGAACAGTAAATGAAGGAAGCATCAAAAGACGTTCTATTGATTTCTCAGCAAAACAGAGAGCATGAGCAAGAAGTTTAATCCAACACCATTTTCCATCAAACAGACATCAGCGTCACAGTGTTCACAACCTTGTAGCCGCCAGCGATATTAGTGTGGTAGCGTTACATAGTGCGGCCTAGAGCCGAATCATGCACCCTGATGACCCACAAGTATAGGGGGTGTATCACAGTATTTTCGAGGGAAGTGAAACCCAATTTATTGATTCCACACAAGGGAAGCCAAAGAATATTTATAAGCCTTAACAACTGAGTTGTCAATTCAGCTGCACCTGGAAACAATCTTGCTTACAGCAGTTTATTAGTAGCAATAGTTTTGTAGTAGGAATAGTAAAGTAATACCAATAGTAAGAGTAAAGACAATAATAAAAATTGCAGTAAATAGTAGGATTAAGACACGGCAGGCATATGTATGGATGGATGGGCGTTGCATGGACAGGATAGTACATATAGCAATCAGAACATAGCATATTTGGAGATAAATAAGATAAAGCATCCAAGTACTAAATAATCATAGGCATGTGTTCCATATATAGTCATACGTGCTCGCAATGAGAACTTGCACAACATCTTTTGTCTTGCCAGCCCGTTTGCAGTTGGGCCTCAAGGGAACTACTGGCAATTAAGGTGCTACTTTTAATAGAGGACCGGAGCAAAGCATTAACACTCCGTGAACACATGTGATCCTCACATCAAAGCCATTCCCTCAGGTTATCCCGATTGCTATCACTTCAGGGATTTTGGTTCCAGACAACAATGTGTGTAAACAACTTGCAGATAAGACCATAAACAATACTATCATAATGAATCAATAACATATCTGGATCTGAAATCATGGCACTCGGGCCCTAGTGACAAGCATTAAGCATAACAAGTTGCAACAAAGTCAAAAAGCACTAAAAGTAGATTCTAGGCACCATGCTCTAACAACCTGATGCCATTACATGAACGATCTCATCCAATCCCTACCATCCCCATAGCCTACAGCGGGGGATTACTTACTCATAGATGGGGGAAACATGGATGGTCGATGGAGAAGAGATGGTGATGATGATGATGATGATCTCCTCCGATTCCCCGTCCCGGCAGGGTGCCAGAATGGAGTTTCTGGTTCCGCATCACGAAATCTGGTGGTGGCGGCGCAGCGGAACTATTTCTAGAAAAATGTCGAACCCCCCTTGGTTTTTAGGTCAAGAGGAGACTTAAAGGCGAAGAGGGAGGCCGAGGGGGTGCCTGGGGCGGCCAGACCGCGTGGCCAGGCCTAGCCCGCGCGGCCAGGTGGTGTGGCCAGGCCCCAGCCCCTCTCCGTCTCGTATTCTGGCTCCTGGTGTCCCTCGGTGAAAAACTTACTTCGGCTTTTGTCCCGTACAATTCCGAGAATATTCATTTTCTGACTTTCCTAGAACCAAAAACAGCAGAAAACAGGCAGCTGACACTATGGCTCTTGTTAATAGGTCAGTCCAAGAAATCATATGAAAAGTACTCCAAAGTGTGGTCAAAACATAAAAGTAGATAAAACCAAGCATGGAAGATCAAAAATTATGGATACGTTTGCAACGTATCAACATCCCCAAGCTTAACTCCTGCTCGTCCTCGAGTAGGTAAGTGATAAAAAGAAAGAATAATTTTTGAGGTGACATGCACCATCATAAACTTGATCAAAGTATTTGTAAAACATTCATAGCTGGGATCATAGTACTTCGACATAACATGAAATATAAAGTTCTAATCAATAAGACAAAGCAACTATGTTGCAACATGAAAAGGCACAAACAAAAGATTCATGAATAACAATGCTTTGCAAGATGTTTGTTTGTTTCACATAAAGAAAACATAGCATAGTGGCATTCAGCTTGTCCCTCGTAGAGTAGCAAACATAAATGCATAGGACACCTTCAAAGTTCATAAGAGTGACTAGATACAAGTAGTTTAAAACAAGCAATATCAAAGCTATGTATCAATCAACAAGTCTTGGGACATTGCACATAGAACTAAGAATGGTCACTATGCTCTCAAAGTAGGTGCATAAAGATAGAAGGTGGAGACTCAACATAAAAGTAAAAGAAAGGCCTTTAAAGAAGGAAATAGAGACTCAAGTTTCATAAAGAGCTTCCAAAAATTATGGTACTTATTAGCTTTCAGCTCTCATTGCCCCTATCATAAGCATCTTGAAGGTGATTAAGGTTAAAGTGACACAACTAAGAGGATATGATTGGCAAGTTATAAGCCGAAATCGCATGCCCCTTACTTACAAAGACCGAACCTCATGCTACTCAACTTTAGTCACAAGTAAGCTCTTTTTATTGTAAGTGCGTATGTATCATAGAGAACTGCCAACGGGGTACCCCTTGCATATGATACAGGAGCTATCCCATAATCAAAATGCCAAGGCAAGCAGACAATGAGCATCTCAGCAATCTTTTTATTTGCTATTTGCATAGGTTTTTATTGAGGTTGCTTCATAGAATGCTCATTATGGTTATGCTGCAAGTTTCCATCATGATTAGGCATGGCTTAGGCTAGCGGCCCAGGCGTTCTCTAACACAAATACAAACTCCATGATCTTACAAGTTCCCCTTTTATTTCACACCACCGGGATCCATAAGCAAAAGAACATGATATCAACGGGGTACAAAGTACAAGTGCGTTGTTCAAAGCGTTCCCCATGATACATGGTCCTGCTAACTTCAACTTATAAAGCGCAAGCATATACGCAACAAAGATGGACGCAATGGTTCAAGTTTATTAAATGCAAGAAAAGTAAAGTGTGCGATCAAGTTCGTGAGAGCTTTAATCACTAGTTTTCTCATAACAAGTTTAATTCGGAAGGTAGATAAAAACATGAATATACTTGGAATAGCATATGCTCATAGGTAGGTATTGTGGACTCTTTGGAATAACTTGGTTTTAGGAATTGGATGCATGAGTGGAACTCACACTTGGTTATGGAGGCTAGCAAAAGACTGGGAGCGACCAACTAAGAGAGCAATAATGGCCATAATCATGCAAAGCAACAAAACATTATTAATCAAAGCATAAAGTGATACTACAAGTTTAAAACTAAAGGATCATAAAGGCTATGGTGACTTGGGATAGTCATAACATGATGTGAGCATGTGCCAAGTCAACCCAAATAAAGCATCAACGGAGAATACCACAATACTATGCTTTAATATGCTAAAACAACACATGATTATTCAAAGGCACATTAAGCAATCTCAATTATTTATAACAAGTCATGCTACAACAAATATCATTAAGCATAAAGCCAAAACAATATTAAGCATGACATGACAAAGCATAGGCCAAAGTCAAAAACAAGCTCTCTTTACCACTTAGGCATGCACTTTCCTACTCTTTCCAATCCAAACCAAACTATTTGAAAACCAATGTATGATAGAGGGGGTCCAACCAATTTATTCAAGAAAACTAAGAAAACTAAGCAAACGAAAAACCAAAAACAAAGACACTCCAAGAACAACACAACTGTGCATGAAACAATAAAAATGAAGTGTTTGGGAGAAACCTGGGATTTTTATTGATGAAGAAGGGGATGCCATGGGCATCCCCAAGCTTTGACGCTTGTGCGTCTTGAATATTTCTTGGGGTGACACGGGTGGCATCCCCAAGCTTGAGATTTAGTCCATCCTTCATCTCATTACTCATTCCTTCCATACACCTGAAATTTTTCCTTCATACAAAACTTCACACAATCTTTATTAGCAACATTAGTGCACTCAAGATAATAAGTCTTTGGATTCAGTTCCAACACCAATAAAAATTCCACTAAAACAAAAGCTACGGTAGCACTTTCCTCAAAAAGCTCAATTCTCCAAAGAACTCAAAAAGGAACCAACAAGAAGCAAATGCAAATAATGGCAGAAATCTGTCAAAACAGACCAGCAGGTAAAGATGAATGTTTTCGAAGACCTTCTATTGCTGAAATGGAAAAGTGTTGAACTAACTAAAGTTAGATAACAACCTGGGGCAGAAGCAAAAAAATTCACGCCTCAAAAGGACGTACAGAGATTTTACACAGTGAAGCACAGAAATCTGTTTCGAGACATCAACTTTCCCAACCATTACTTCTCTCTCATTAGAGGTTACTCTTGGCATAAAAAGCAAATAAAAAGGATAAGGAGCGGTTATTACTGAAGTAATAACTTCCAAGACTCATCTAAAACTTTTGGGTTATCTCCTAATAAATACTTTCCTTTAACGCCTTTAAGTTAGGCATGATAGTTTGGGAGGATGCTCATGTAAGAAATATGAATTGAAGTAAAAGAGAGCATCAAGAAGCAAATTCAAAACACATTTAAGTCTAACCCACTTCCTATGCATAGGAATCCTGTATGCAAATAAATTCGCAAAGAACAAAGTGACAGGCGTAGGAAGATAAAGCAAGAGTAACTTCAAAACTTTCAGCACATAGAGAGGTGTTTGAATAACATGAAAACTTCTACAACCATATTTTCCTCTCTCATATAACTTTCAGTAGCCTCATGAATAAACTCAAAAATATAACTATCACATAAAGCATGTTTTTCATGTTCTACAGAAACATAATTTTTATCAAGCTCAAAAATAGTGGGATTAAAACCTTCAAACCCACTTTTAACAATTCTAGAACAAGATGACTGATTATTCAATATAGAACCATCATCTAGAGCTTTATCATAAACAATTTCTAAGAAAAACTCTTTAGTACCATGCATCTCGAAGTTAGGCACAAATAAAGGATTATCACAGATAACATGAGCATAACATTCATCCTCCTTTGGTAAGCATGGGGGACAATCAAATAATGTAAGGGATAAAGAGTTACTCTCATTAGAAGGTAGGCATGGTTAGCTAATCCATTCTTCCTCCTTTTGTTCATCACTCTCCTCCTCTTTTTCATCTAATGACCTTTCAGGTTCATCAATTTCTTCTTCCATAAGATCCTGCAAGGCATTAGTCTCTTCCATTTGTGGAAATCATCTATTAATATATTCAAGAATATAGCCATTTTCTTCCTTATAATTATCAAAGCAAAATTTATGTATATCATAAACCTCATATTTGTAAGGTGAATCATCAATATTTTCAAGCACACTATCAAGTTCAAATACACCCTTCCAAGCAACAAATTCCTCAATTTGTTCCACATCATAAAAGTCATAATTTTCTTTAACATAAGAAGATATGGTAACATCATCATTAACTCACATTGAAAAGGGAGGTGTTTGTACCTCCTACAGCAACAAGATTTATCAAAGCAATAAGTAACATTATAAGTAGAGCACACATTTAGAGCAATGGTATACAATTTATCAATTTGATCCCATAAGTGTTTCCCTTTAGTGACAAGCGGTGTTCCTTATAATAATATTTTTGTTCTTCTGTGAACCCACCTTGCCAATAAGGTTCAGTTTCAAAGAAACCAACCATTGATAGAAAGCATGATAAAGCAAGACAATAACAGACCAACGAAAATAACAACTAGAGTAGGAACTATTTTTTTTTGTATTTTTGATAAAGAAACAAGCAAACAATGCGGAAATAAACTAAGAAAAATAGAAAATAACAAAGTGAAGATTTTGGTTATGATTACGCTTGAACAATAGTGATTCCAAGTGAACTTGATAAATAAAGCTATGTTCCTCGGCAACTGTGCCATAAAATAGTCTTGATGACCCACAAGTATAGGGGGTGTATCACAGTATTTTCGAGGGAAGTGAAACCCAATTTATTGATTCGACACAAGGGGAGCCAAAGAATATTTATAAGCCTTAACAACTGAGTTGTCAATTCAGCTACACCTGGAAACATTCTTGCTCACATCAGTTTATCAGTAGCAATAGTTTTGTAGTAGAAATAGTAAAGTAATAGCAGTAGCAAGAGTAAAGACAATAGTAACAATTGTAGTAAACAATAGGATTAAGGCGCGGTAGGCATAGAGATGGATGGACGGGCATTGCATGGACAAGACAGTTCATATAGCAACAAGAACATAGGGCATTTGCATATAAATAAGATAAAGCATCCAAGTACTAAATAATCCTAGGCATGTGTTCCATATATAGTCATACGTGCTCGCAATGAGAACTTGCACAACATCTTTTGTCCTGCCAGCCCATTTGCAGTGGGGCCTCAAGGGAACTACTGGCAATTAAGGTGCTCCTTTTAATAGAGGACCGGAGCAAAGCATTAACACTCCGTGAACACATGTGATCCTCACATCAAAGCCATGCCCTCCGGTTATCCCGATTGCTGCCACTTCGGGGCCTTTGGTTCCAGACAACAACGTGTGTAAACAACTTGCAGGTAAGACCATAAACAATACTATCATAATGAATCAATAACATATCTGGATCTGAAATCATGGCACTCGGGCCCTAGTGACAAGCATTAAGCATAACAACTTGCAACAAAGTCAAAAAGCACTAAAAGTAGATACTAGGCACCATGCCCTAACAATCTGATGCCATTACATGAACAATCTCATCCAATCCCTACCATCCCTATAGCCTTTATTGGGGGATTAGTCACAAATAGATGAGGGAAACATGGTTGGTCGATGGAGAAGAGATGGTGATGATGATGGCGATGATCTACTCCAATTCCTTGTCCCGACAGGGTACCAGAATAGAGTTTCTGGTTCCGAATCGCGGAATCTGGTGGTGGCGGTGCAACGAACTCTTTATGGAAAAACGTTGAACCCCCCTTAGTTTTTAGGTCAAGAGGCGACTTATAGACGAAGAGGGAGGCCGAGGGGATGCTTGGGGCGGCCAATCCACCTCCTGGCACGGCCAGGCCTAGCCCGCACGGCCAGGTGGTGTGGCCAGTCCCTAGCCCCTCCCCGTCTCGTATTATGGCTCCTGGTGTCCCTCGGTGAAAAACTGACTTCGGCTTTTGTCCCGTCTAATTCCGAGAATATTCATTTTCTGACTTTCCTAGAAGCAAAAATAGCAGAAAACAGGCAGCTGCCACTATGACTCTTGTTAATAGGTTAGTCCAAGAAATCATATGAAAATTACTCCAAAGTATGGACAAAACATAAGAAAGTAGATAAAACCAAGCATGGAACATCAAAAATTATGGATACGTTTGCAACGTATCACACCCTTCTAGATGTATCGTAAGACTTAGCCTCATCCTAAAGGCAGCTTTAAGAGATAAAACTAAGACTGCGAGGTAGAACCTATACATCAACCATCGTTAAAACCCAACGATAACACATAAAACGTTTTTTATACTACATGTTTTACAAATATGAATCCAGAACCAAGAAGTTCAAATAAACATGCATGAATATATTGCATATGCATGAAGATATGACAGAAGATATTGGTGAGTAACACCAAACTAACCTACCTACCTAGCTAAACTAATTAGTACTATTACGAAACGATGATGATCGTAGATGGGAAGTCTCGCTCTCTCACTCGTCGACTCCTTGGTGCTGGACGTAGCTCCAGATAGCACGACGACGGTCATAGATAGGAAGTCTCGCTCCCTCGCTCATTGGCTGCTCAGCGTTGGCCGCAACTATAGTCCATTTGTTCGTCTGGAGCGTCGCCACTCCACGCACCTTAGGAGGTGAATGTACCATCCCATCGGGAAGAAGTGATCGTAGTTGGTGAAGACGTTGGTCTTGGTGAAGATGATCATCTCACATAAACAATAATATCAATGGCCATACAACGAACACCCTTGCAAAGGGTTGACGAAGTGGACGTTCATGGTGTTGTGTGCCAGCAACTGAACGCGATACATCGGATGTGCCTTCAAGTGAAGAAAGTTTTAGCCCGTGTTGAGGAACACGCAAGCCGCGTCCAAGAGACTCCTCCCCGAGATAGCCCAAATGCATAGTTCATTGACTATCGGGGGGGGGCATAGGTCCTCCTCCGCAGCAAGCGGGGCGACAAAGCTTGACACGGGAGTTAAGAGGAAGATTACCTTTCTTCCCGTATGGGACAAAACTATGGAGTGACACGAATGTCTTGCAGATGGGCTGGACATTTTATAGAGGAGCGACTTAGGAAGACTATACTGAGTGCGAACTATATAAATAGTAAAGGACACGCTTCATATATTTTTTGAACTGTCCATTCGTCTTTAGACCTTTTGGGTTCTATTCTTTCTTTTTAAATTTTTGAATCAACAAATCATCACCTTTATTTTTTTTCATTCTTTTATATTTTCACTTGCGTGTGCTTTTCTCGCAATGTGATTTACTTTTCTTGCATTTTTTACGATTGTTCTTGCAATTTACTCTGGCTATTTTTCTTGATGGCCTAGCAGTATAATTCTCGTGTTTATATAGTTTTCATATATCCCACCACTCCACCACTGACGCAAGGTTCCTTTTTTGTCACATTTTTTGCCTCTTTTTTGTCCTACGATGTTTTCTTCTTGTCGCATTCGTTGCCTCTTGTTTTCTACAACAAACACTCATACATATCATCACATTTGGACGTCTTTCGATTCGAACAACTACGGTGAAGGGTTCACAGTGGAAAACAATATTTTTTCTTAACTATAGCAACATCATAAGCTAGGATCTATCGAGGAGTAATTCTGTAACTGATAAGATTTCGGCGACATGCTCTTCTAGACAGAAAGAGTTTAACACTCATGCAGAACATGGATAATATAGTCGTACTCGTAGCTAACCTCAAGGTCACGTTGCTTGTCGTGCAAGAATCTTGGTGGCATAATTGGCAGCACCCCCGTGGCCTCTCACACGTCCGGTGTTCGACGACGACCTCTGTGCTCCCTGATCTAGCCAGGATTGTAGACGTAGACCTTCTAGAACTAGGGATCCAGCACCACGATGGAGTGCTGAAGTTGTGTCATCTCCCACATGCGCAGTTATTATTCGAACCAGACACATGAGATCCAACGAGAGAGAGCCATTTCCCTAATGAAATTGCCTTAGAGAATATTGTGTGTCTTTTCCCTCCCATATGGACCTTCTTATATAGGGGAAAAGGGAAGACCCTTCCTTGCCAAGTCCTAGGGTGGAACTAAAGGGGAGGAGGGTCGGCCGGTCAGGGTGGGACCTGCGTTCGGCCCACGGGAGGCCGGATGTCAGGTGGGCCCCACCCCACACCTTGTCCTAGGTGGCGGCTCCCAATGGGGTGGCTTGCCTCTTGGGCCTTTCCCTCTGAGGATTTGGCCCATTAGGGAAGTTTGTCCTTTAAATTTAATTTTAAATATTTATTTAATATTAATTGCAACAATTAATATATAAATTCATATATTAAATTCCCTTTGAGCCGAAACACCTTTCAGTTCACTCCGAACTTCTTTGGATCCTACTGGAACGATTTCGTTTCTCTCACAGAACACTTCCGATATTCTTATCTCTTTCTTCTTGTGATCCCGATGATTACAAAATGATCTCTAAGCGTCATGGAACCCTTAAGTATGTTACCCTACGGTTCAGGAACATCATAGACATGATCGAGACGCTTCTAAAATCAATGATAATCAGCTGGATCTGGATACCCATAATGCCCCTATGCATTCCACGATATCAATGCCATTTGAACCATAAATGTCGAGTCCAATTCCCTTTGTTACTTTGATACCTGACTTGTCTGAGATGTGATCATCGACATCATCATGCCTTGTTCGATATTGTTACCAACAAGTGTTCCTTTACTTGATCCCGTGATATTCCATCCCCGCGACCTAGTCACATGTTGTGCAACTTATGGATGTAATCTCACCGAGTGGGCCCAATGTATATTACTGTCACCTAGGATAACAAATCTTGATCTCGATGCATATGCCTCAACATATCCCTCTGGAATACCTGATAGAGACCTTTATGATCACCATGTTACGGTGTGACGGTTCATGCAGTCATGGCTGCCTTGGGTGATACTGATTAGATATGATCTCACGGTCTAAGGAGAAGGATAGTTCATTTCTAAATATTGCAAGGATGAACTTTGTGACTTGACCATGTCACAATACTTATATATTGGGTACATGTCTATCACATAATTCATTAATGATATGACTTTATTGTTAATTGGAATAAATGCTCCATGATCAGGAAACCTTGATCATTAGTTACCCAATGAACTATTGAATAGAGGCTACTAGGGAGTTTAGTTTGTTTACACACCACACGAGTATCAATGTTTTTGTTTGCCATAGTTATGACACTTTATAAAACTATTATGAATAAATAAAATATGATAATAAACATCTTTATTATTTGCCTCTAGGTCATATTTCCAATACTCTGTCACTTGCACAAGAGTGCAAATAATCTAGTTGCATTTGTTACTAATCATGAAACCATATCACATATGTGTTTATTGATCATGCTTACTCAAGGAAAAGTGTTATGTCATTGCTCTATATCTTTTAGACACTATAAGAAAAGTTGGCTTTTAGAACGGACTGTTTTCGTGGTTGAAGGCCCATTTTCCGTGGTCGAGAAGTCTTCTACGACGGATGGGTACCCATCGTAAAAGAACCGTCACCAAAGAATCAACCATGGATTTTTCACGAACGTGGGGGATCGCACCCTTCAACCACAGAATTTCGTGTCATGGTAGATTAGCTAGCCCCGTTGACTGCTGACGTAATGCAAACCACCATGTGGCAAGTCCTGTTAATGGCTAGTTACCACCGTTAACAGTCATAAAGTCATGGTGGAAGCCAAGGCCTAGTCAAGACCTGCTAATTATTAAATGGGCAGGCCCATTAGACAATCCCAACAAGAATATGGCATGTTACTGTTTTGGTATGCCAGAGGCCTGCCACTATTGGAGGGGCCCCACCACTTTGTAGGCCAGCTGCAGCCTATTAACTTTTCGGCCAGTTACTGTTTTGGCCTGCATAAGTGCCATCTTGGTCCACCACTATGCGGCCCATTAGCGGCATGCGCCACATCGGTCCAACACTATTAAGGCCCACTTTAGGCCCAACATGGTTCATAAAACCCATGGTAGGCCTCCCAATAAAGGCCCATTTGCGAGAAGGTCCATTAATATTCTGACCTTTTATTGTTCGAGCCTGCCAGTCGCGGGCTGCCCACTGATGACCTATATGTGAGAAAGTCTGCTACTATTTTGGACTGCTATTATTCTGGCCTTTCACTGTTCAAGCCATTAACTGTTCAAGCCCATAATGTGTAGGCTTTTTACCGCTTTGCGGACTGCTATGATCTTGGCCATTTACTGTTGTGGCCTTTTGCATTTGAGGCACATTAATATTACGGCCTTTTACTATTTTGGGCTTTCTGAGGCCCATGATACGTCATAAACGTATCTATAATTTTTGATGCTCCATGCTTGTTTTATATCAAATTTCTTATGTTTTGTTCACACTTTGCGGTATTTCTATACAATTTCTAGAACTAACCGATTGACAAGATGCCATAGTGCTAGTTGCCTGTTTTCTGTTGTTTTTGGTTTCAGTAAAGCTAGTAAAGACATATTCTTAGAATTGGATGAAACAAAGCCTGAAGTTCCTATTTTTCTCGACACGACACGAAGTCCAAAGGGGAGACGGAGGGGAGCCAGGAGGCAGGCACACCCTAGGGTGGGTGGGTCCCCTGGCCCACCTCTGGCATCACCCTTTCGCCTATGAACGTCCCCCGGGACGAAAACCCTAGTTACCAGATCATAATTCAACGAAAAGTTATGCAGCGCCGTCGCCACCGAAGAGGAGATTGAGGGGACAGAAGTCTATATTCTGGCACCCTACCAGGACGGGGAAGTGCCCCTGGATCCATCTCCATCGACTCCACCGCCATCTCCATCGGCGTTGCTGACTCCCATGATGAGGAGGGAGTAGTTCTCTCTCAAGGCTAAGGGCTCTACAAGTAGCTATGTGTTGATTTCTCTCTCTCTATGCGTGAGCTTATTGAGATCATGAGCTCTGTAATCTAGGATCTATTCTCCTACTCAAGTGCTTTAATTAATCTCTGCTTATCCCCACGTGTGTGAAGTTGATAGTGTGCACACCGTGTGGCACTTTGGCTAAGGTTACATAAATACTTATCATGAGTATAATTTGAGTTGGATGTCTCTATGAGATTGTGGTGTTTGTTGGAACCATCTAGCGCTCAAGGTGATAGTGAGGGGTTATCTAGATGGGGAATGCGAACTTTAAGGTGTGCTATTATAGCCCTACATCGTCCAACCGGAGAGTAGTTCAGGGTAGCATCATGAATAGAAGATATTTATATGAGAGTGTGCACTAGTGAAAGTATGATCCCTAGGCCTTGTTTATAAGCATTGAAACACCGTTTACAATCAGTTTTGTTACATGTTTGATTGTTGCCACTCTTATTTTAGATTGCAATTACCACTTATAATCATCCATATTACTTGTATTTCACTATCTCTTTGCCGAACTAGTGCACCTATGCACCTAACAAGTGTATTGGGTGTGTTGGGGACACAAGAGACTTCTTGTATCTTGATTGTAGGGTTTCTTGAGAGGGATACCTTTGACCACTTCCTCCTTGAGTTCGATAAACCTAGGGTGATCCACTTAAGGGAAACTTTGTGCTGTTCTACAAACCTCTACACTTGGAGGCCCAACATTGTCTACAAGAATAAAAGCGTGCATAGACATCAACCCACACCACAACAATTAAAAAGGTGTGTATGGACCATCAACGAGCATCATTTACTATTCATCATCGGTCCAGTACATTATTGGCCAATACCAAAGCTCAATTGGCCCAGTTATGGTATCACCTACCGCTAGGTGGGGATATTGTCAACTAAATGCCTACATGGTCTATGCAATTTACCTAGATATTACATCAATTGCAAACTTCTTAAAATTATTACATATCATCAACAAACTGAAGGGTAAGAAAATTCAACATTTCAGTTGCCAATCGAGATTGAGCCCATGAGTAGAAGAGTCCCAAGTTTGCTTTCTCAATATATCAATAGCATCTCCCTTTGAGTCTGACAACTATATTCGAAAACCACCTTGAGACATGATCTTCCAGCACAAGTAAGGAGGTCAAAGCTAAGTGGGATCTTCTTGAAACAATTCAAAGCAATACCGAAGATTGGGATAACGGCAAAGGAAAAGAACCAGGTATAAACTATGAGTATGATTGCATTAAGTCTTTCGCTGAAACTGCTAATTTTTAAGAGCTTAGTGCTAAATATGGTCTTGATCCACAAATTCGTGTTGATTGTTGTAGAGCCTTTTCTTCTCATATTAATGCTCCTAAAGAAAAATGGGACATGTATCAGGAGCCTTTTAAAGACACTTGCATGAAAAATGAAATTGTTATTAATGATAGCAATAAACATGCTCATACCTCTGAAAGTACTATTTCTTATAAGCATGTTAATTTTTGTGTAGTACATAGACCTTGTGAAAAGAATCAAATTGAAGAAGAATACTGTATCACCCACAGGAATGAAAAAACTAGAACGTGGTATAGGGCTCTAAATGATCTTGGTAAAAAAGTTTGTGCCCTCTAGCCTTTTATTTGTGAAATTTGCTTTGAAGTGGGTCATTTCAATTTTCAATGCTCAGGCCATAATAATAACCCTTCTGTTGTCGGATTGATGACAAGTACGCCATGAGGGGGTCCTCGACGCATGTGGAAGAGAGGGGTGTGAGACGTATGGTGTTCCGGGATGGTGAGCACACAAGTTTACCTAGGTTCAAATCCACCGGCTTTGGACGGATCCTACTCCTGCTAGCAATCCAGTAATACGGCAGAGGCGGAATATGGGTTAGAAGGGTTTCGCCTATGCGAGTTGAGATTGTAGACTATTGTGAGGGTGCCCTAAAGGCTCTCCCTAGGACAACTTATATAGATATCTGTCCTAGGGTTTACAGGAGAGATCTATCTGGCTACGACTAAGAGTCGGTTATAGAGTATATCTTGAACTACAAGTAACACCGTAGGCCTATGTCGGTAAGTCTTTTGGGCCTTCCCGTAGCCCGACTGGACTCCGTCTCTTCTACCTGACTGGGCTGCCCGTGAAGCAAAGCTCTAACCCGAAGTGGGCCACCCTGGTCAGTGAGGTACAGTGAGGATACCCGGAAAGTATATCCCAAACAGCAGCCCCCGGAAGCCTCCAAGATCCAAAGTCGGATACATCATCATCTAGCTTGATCTTTGGCTTAAAGAATCTTAAAGGGTTCCTGAAACTTCAAAAGAAAAGATACGACCCGGGTCTCAAAAAATGAGTCGGACCTATGAGTATGTTATTCGTGTTTCTAGCTCGAAATTCAAACTAACTGGAACTTGGTCTCTGACGTAACCTGACGTAACCTCAAAATTCAAACCAACCCAGCGCCATGGTTAAGTCACGTGACTGACTGACATTTCCTGTCAGCACGACCATTGGTGGGTCCACTTTTCGCGGAACCGAGACACTGTTTCAATGCGTGCATGGAGATCGAGGTGGCATAATCATCGCGTGGGAGTTTCCTAGTCCTTTACATGATGTGTGGCATGTTCACTATAGCGTTTGCATGAATCTTGACGTGGCAGGTGGATATAAGTGGTGACGATTCTTTTCCCCATCTCCTTCACTAGTTCCGTGCATCGTTTCCTTCTCCTCTACTCCTCCCACGAACTTAGAGCTCCACTGCTCCCCAAAAAAACCTCTAGCGCCGCCCATCCAAGGTCACCAGCGCACCGGAAAAATGGCTTCTGCATCATCCTCCGGCTCGACAGCGACGGCAGCGGCTGATATGTTGCTAACGTATCCATAATTTTTGATGTTCCATGCTTGGTTTTTATCTACTCTCTTATGTTTTGTCCACACTTTGGAGTATTTTTATACACTTTCTTAGACTAACCTATTAACAAGATGCCACAGTGCCAATTGCCTATTTTCTGCTGTTTTTGGTTCTAGGAAAGTCAGAAAATGAATATTATCAGAATTGGACCGGCCAAAAGCCAAAGTCGATATTTTACCGGAAGACTCAAGGAGCCAGAAGACGAGACGGAGAGGGGCCACAGGGCGGCCACACCATGTGGTGGTGCGGGTCCACCCTGGCCGCGCCACCAGGTGGTGTCGGCCCCCTGGCCTCCCACCGACCTTGCCTCTTCACCAATAAGATGCCTCCCGATGCAAAAACCCTAAATCGTCCAGCCTCCAGCCACGAAAAGTTCTGCAGCGCCGCTGCAACCGAAGGGGAGATTCGCCTAATAGATCTCTGCTCTCCCCATATCTGTTAAAGTGACAACGTGTACACCATGGTGGCACTTAGGCTAGAGATTACAAATACTTGTTATGAGTTATATTTGGAGTTGGATGTTTCTATGAAATTGTGGTGTTTGTTGGAACCATCTAGAGCTCAAGGTGACAGTGTGGGGTTTTCTAGATGGGAAAGGCTTACTTTGAGGTGTGTTGTTATAGCCCTACCATGGATTAGAGTGTCCAACCAGAGAGTAGTTAAGAGTAGTATCATAAAGAGAAGATATTTATATGAGAGTGTTCACTAGTGAAAGTATGATCCCTAGCCCTTGTTTCTTAGCATTGAAACACCGTTTGCAACTAGATATGTTACATGTTTGCTTGCTGCCATCTGTATTTCAGTTTGCCTTTAGTCTCTTCCACACCATCAAGCTATTTTCTAGCACCGTTGTCTTATATCCATACCACTTGTATTTCACTATCTCTTCACCGAACTAGTGCACCTATACACCTGACAAGTGTATTGGGTGTGTTGGGGACACAAGAGACTTCTTGTATCTTGATTGCAGGGTTGCTTGAGAGGGATACCTTTCACTACTTCCTCCCTGAGTTTGATAAACCTTGGGTGATCCACTTAAGGGAAACTTGCTGCTCTTCTACAAACCTCTACACTTGGAGGCCCAACAACTGTCTACTATAATAGAAGTGCGTAAACATCAAGCTATTTTCTGGCGCCGTTGCCGGGGAGGTAAGGTAAAAGGTACTCACATCCTCCGGTGTGAGTTCTCAAAGTTATTTCCTTTAGATTCTGCAATTTTGTCTTTTTGTTTCTTGTTTTTATTTTCGCTAGTTAGGCTTAATGGAAAACAACAACAAAATTAGAGAGCTTTATAGTACTTATCTTGAGTTAGGACATGAAGTGTTTGAAGACAAAATTAAAAAACCTATGGAACTTTATTTGCATGCTAATAGCAATGTTGTTAGTATGAATTCTTTGGACACCATTATTGCTAATGCTATGGAAAAGTCTAAGGTTGGGGAAGCTAGTTTTTATGAAAATGATCTTTTTAGTTCCCCAGCTTTGGAAGATAGCTATTCTATTGCTTATGATGATACCAAACCTCCAATATATGATGATTACAATGATGGATATGGTATTTTCAGTCCACCTACTATTGAGGAGAAAATTTATGATTACAATATGTCTCCTATATTTGATGATTATGGTGATGAGAATAATAATGATAGCTATTTTGTTGAATTTGCTCCCACTACAATTAATAAGAATGACTATGCTTATGTGGAGAGTAATAATTATTATATGATAAGGATGTTTTATGTGATAGTTATATTGTTAATTGTATTCATGATGCTACTGAAAGTTATTATGAGAGAGGGAAACATGGTTTTATGCATCACAACAATATTAAGTTTCCCCTCTTTATGTTGAAAATTTTGAAGTTGCACTTGTTTTACTTTTCTATGCTTGTTGTTTTGTGCTTTCATGACTTGTTTATTCACAATATTCCTATGCATAGAAAGTGGGTTAGACTTAAATGTGCTTTGAATTTGCTTCTTGATGCTCTCTTTTACTTCAATTCATATTTCTTATGTGAGCATCTTCTCAAACTATCAAGCCTAACTTAAAGGCGTTAAAGAAAAGTACTTATTGGGATATAACCCAAAAGTTTTAGTTGAGTCTTGGAAGTTATTACCTCTATAATAACCGCTCCTTATCCTTTTTATTTGTTTTTTGTGCCAAGAGTAATCTCTAATGAGAGAGAAGTAATGATTGGGAAAATTGCTATCCCGAAATAGATTTTTGTTCTTAACCGTACAAATTCGTGTAAAATCTCTGTATATCTTTTTGAGGCGTGAATTTTTTTGCTTCTGCCCCAGGTTGTTATCTAACTGTCTTTAATTTAACACTTTTTTATTTAAGCAACATAAGGTCTTTGAAAAAAATGGTTTTTATTTGCTGGTCTGTTTTGACAGATTTCTGCCATTATTTGCATTTGCTTCTTGTTGATTCCATTTTGGGTTCTCTTTAGGGAATTGATATTTTCAAGGGAAGTGCTACAATAGATTGTGTTTTAATTGAAGTTTTATTGGTGTTGAAACTGAACCCAAAGACTTATTATCTTGAGTGCACTAATGTTGCTAATAAAGATTGTGTGAAGTTTTGTATGAAGGAAAAATTTCAGGTGTATGGAGAGAATGATGTAATGAGATGAAGAATGGACTAAAGCTCAAGCTTGGGGATGCCACCCGTGTCACCCCAAGAAATATTCAAAAAGTACAAGCGTCAAAGCTTGGGGATGCCCAAGGCATCCCCTTCTTCATCAATAAAAATCTCAGGTTCTTCCAAACACTTCATTTTTATTGTTTCGTGCATAGTTGTGTTGTTCTTGGAGAATCTTTGTTTTGTTTTTGATTTTCGTTTGCTTGGTTTTCTTATCTTGGTTGAATAAGTTGGTTGGATCCCAGCACACTTCTTTTGGAGAGAGACACACCCCGTTTTCATTGCCTAGAACACTCTAGTTTTAATTCTTATTGTTTTGTGAGTGTTTTCTTTTGCTAGAACTATGTTTAGCCTTAGTTTTATCGTGCTTTCATCTTAGAACTTTTTAGTTCTTATTTGTGGATTTGTGACACAAGCTCACTTATCTTTATTGATTATTATCTTTGTGAGTTGTTTCAAATAAGTCGATTGGTGTTGGAAAAGAGTAGGAAAGTTCATGCTTAAGTGGTATAAAAGGAGCTTGTTTTTGACTGTGACTTAGGCTTTATCATGTCATGCTTGATATTGTTTTGTCTTTATGCTTAGTGATTTTTGTTGTAGCATGACATGTTATAAACAATTGAGATTGCTTAATGTGCCTTGAAAGAATCATGCGTTGTTTTAGCATATTAAAGCATAGTATTGTCGTATTCTCCTTTGATGCTTTTTTTGGGTTGACTTAGCGCATGCTCACACCATGTTATGACTATACCAAGTCACCATAGCCTTTATGATCCTTTAGTTTTCGACTTGTAATATCACTTTATGCTTTAATCAATGATGTTTTGTCGCTTTGCATGATTATGGCCATTATTGCTCTCTTAGTTGGTCGCTCCTAGTCTTTTGCTAGCCTCCATAACCAAGTATGAGTTCCACTCATACATCCAATTCCAAATAAAACCAAGTTATTCCAAAGAGTCCACCATACCTACCTATTATCATTTGCCATTCCAAGTATATTCATGTTTTTATCTACCTTCTGAATTAAAGTTGTTATGTCAAAACTAGAGATTAAGCTCTCACGGACTTGATGGCACACTTTACTTTTCTTGCCCTTAATAAACTTGAACATTGTGTCGTCTATGTTGCATATTCTTGCACTTATATGTTGGGGATTAGCAGGACCATGCTGTCATGGGGAACACTTTCAACATTGCACTTATACTCTGTACCTAGTTGATATCATGCTCTTTTGTCTATGGATGTCGTCGGTGTGAAATGAAAGGGGATCTTGTAAGTCCATGTAGTTATGTATGTGTGTTAGAGAAACGCCTGGGCTGCCGGTCTAATCCATGCTGTCATGGTGGAAACCTGCAGCGTAACCATAATGAGCTGTCTATGAAGCATTCTTCTTATAAAAAAGAGTCCTATGCTGGAAAAAAAGAGAAAAAAAAGAAAAAAAAGAGATACTATGAAAAGAGGAAAGAGAGAAAAAAGCACCATATTCCCATGGTAAATAAGAAGAATGCTGAGATGCTCGTTGTATGCTTGCCTTGTCATTTTGATATGGGGATTCTTCTGTATCATCGGGCAAGGGGTACCCCGTTGGCGGTTCTCTATGATACACATGTACTTACAATGACAAGAACTTACTGGTGACTAAACTTGAGTAGCATGAGGAGCGGCCCTCGTATTCAAGGGACATGAGATCTCTAACGTATACTTTGTCAAGCATATACTCCATAGTTTGTTCAATTTAACCTTAATCACTTTAAGATGCCTATGATAGGGGCAATGAGAGCTGAAAGCTAATAATTATCATAATTTTTGGAAGCTCTTTATGAAACTTGAATCCCTACTTCCTTCTATGAAGGCCTTTCTTCCACTTTTATATTGAGTGTCCACCTTCTATCTTTATGCACCTATTGAGAGAGCATAGTGGCCATTCTTAGTTCTATGTGAATTGTCCCAAGACTTGTTGATTGATGCATAACTTTGATATTGCTTGTTCTCAAACTATTTGTATCTAGTCACTCTTATGAACTTTGAAGGTGTCCTATGCATCTACGTTTGCTACTCTATGAGGGACAAGCTGAATGCCAATATGCTATGTTTTCTTTATGCGAAACAAACAAACGTCTTGCAAAGTATTGTTATTCATGAATCTTTAGTTTGTGCCTTTTCATGTTACAACATAGTTGCTATGTCTTATGTTAGAACTATATCTTTCATGCTATGTTGAAGTGCTATCATCCTAGCTATCAATGTTTTACAAATACTTTGATCCAGTTTATGATGGTGCATGTCACCTAAAAAAATATTCTTTCTTTTTATCACTTACCTACACGAGGACGAGCAGGAGTTAAGCTTGGGGATGTTGATACATTGCTAACGTATCCATAATTTTTGATGTTCCATGCTTGGTTTTTATCTACTTTCTTATGTTTTGTCCACACTTTGGAGTATTTTTATACACTTTCTTAGACTAACCTATTAACAAGATGCCAGTGCCAGTTGCCTGTTTTCTGTTGTTTTAGGTTCCAGGAAAGTCAGAAAATGAATATTCTCAGAATTGAACCGGACAAAAGCCAAAGTCGACATTTTACCGGAAGACTCACGGAGCCACAAGACGAGACGGAGAGGGGCCATAGGGTGGCCACACCATGTGGTGGCGCGGGTCCACCCTGGCCGCGCCACCAGGTGGTGTGGGCCCCCTGGCCGCCCACCGACCTCGCCTCTTCGCCTATAAGATGCCTCCCGATGCAAAAACCCTAAATCGTCCAGCCTCCAGCAACGAAAAGTTCCGCAGCACCGCTGCCACTAAAGGGGAGATTCGGGGGATAGAAAGTCTCTGTTTCGGCACCCTGCCGGGACGGGGAAGTGCCCCCAGAGCCATTTCCATCGATCTCCACCACCATCTCCATCGCCGTTGCTGATTCCCATGATGATGAGGGTGTAGTTCTTCCTCGAGGCTAAGGGTTCTACTGGTAGCTATGTGTTCATCTCTCTCTCTCTATGCATGATCATATTGTGATCATGAGCTTTGTAATCAAGTATATCTACCTTTCTACTCAAGTGCTTTAATAGATCTCTGCTCTCCCCATGTCTGTGAAAGTGACAGTGTGTACACCATGGTGGCCCTTAGGCTAGAGATTACAAATACTTGTTATGAGTTATATTTGGAGTTGGATGTTTCTATGAAATTGTGGTGTTTGTTGGAACCATATAGATCTCAAGGTGATAGTGTGGGGTTATCTAGATGGGAAAGGTTTACTTTGAGGTGTGCTGTTATAGCCCTACCATCGATTAGAGTGTCCAACCGGAGAGTACTTAAGTGTAGTATCATAAAGAGAAGATATATATATGAGAGTGTTCACTAGTGAAAGTATGATCCCTAGCCCTTGTTTCTTAGCATTCAAACACCGTTTGCAACTAGATTTGTTACATGTTTGCTTGCTTCCATCTTTATTTCAGTTTGCCTTTAGTCTCTTCCACGCCATCAAGCTATTTTCTAGCAGTGTTGTCTTATATCCATACCACTTGTATTTCACTATCTCTTCGTCGAACTAGTGCACCTATACACCCGACAAGTGTATTGGGTGTGTTGGGGACACAAGAGACTTCTTGTATCTTGATTGCAGGGTTGCTTGAGAGGGATACCTTTGACCACTTCCTCCCTGAGTTCAATAAACCTTGGGTGATCCACTTAAGAGAAACTTGTTGTTGTTCTACAAACCTCTGCACTTGGAGGCCCAACAACTGTCTACAAGAATAGAAGTGCGTAGATATCAACGGTGGGGAAGGAGAGCTATCGCGGGGTTTGGATCTTGTGCGTCCTCGACGATCCGAAGCTCCATGTCATTGAAGATGAAGGGCTCCTCTGCGCCGGCGACTGGCAGAGTGGCTTCGGTGTAACCGTCCCTAACCCCCGCGACGATGAGCGAGTACACTTCGGCACTCACCTTGACAGAGGTCTGAGTTTTCCTCCCTCACATTTCTTTTCCGAGGTCATAGGTCATTACGGTGTTCATCTCCATCATATCCCCCTGAACTCCATCTTAGAGATGAGTGCGTACGCCTCTTTGTGCGAGGGGTATCTCGGCATTAGGCTGAGCCTTACTCTCTTCTGGTACTACTTTCATGTCCAGAGAAATTCCATAACTGCTGGTAATCCTTATATTACTGGTACTATTAGTTTTACGCGAGAGCGCATCTATCCTCGGATCATGGCTAGTGAGTCGTCAAGCAATGGCCATCCACTTTTTTCTATCACAAGGATATTCCCGCTCTCGGCAAAGATCATGCTTTGCCAGCTTTCGTCGATGGAGCCTCCATGCCCCAAGAGTCCTGGGACAAGCTCGCCCCAGCTCTTAGTGACGATCTGATCCTCGCCAAGAGGCGGATCGAGTATCTGATGAAACACAAGGGCCTAAAAGGGTCCAACTTAGTTCAATGCTAGGTGGCACGCCGGATCCAACCTCTTCAACATCATGGAGATCGATTGATGTATTCCATCACGTCGTCGAAGAAGGATTCCCTCCACATCAGCCCCAAAACCTTAGATCCAAAAGATTATGTAAGCCAAATCATATGGCTGATAAGGGAGTGGGTTGAGAGGAATATTATGGAGCTGTCCCTGGACATGCATACAGTGGTAGATCCCGTTGTGCCAGTAAGCTTCAGCAACAACTCTTTTTATATGCTCATATTTATGTTATTTTTGCAATGCTGAGATACTTCTCCTTTTCAGCTTGCTGACCTACCCGAGTCGGAGTTCCCTCATATCAAGGGATATCCTCCTGAGTTTTCTCAGGATGAGGGTGAATTGGTTCCAATGCCGGATGTTGTTCCTCGGAAACGCAAAGCTCCGACATTGGCCATTGGCACAAAAGAAGTGCCCGTTGTGAAGAGGTAGTCTTTCCTCACAAGGTTTTTATATTTTTCTCGTAATTCCTTCTGAGATGTAATGTTCTTTGTTCTATTACCTTCTCAGAGCTAAACAGCTCATCAAGGGCAAGGGGAAAGGAGCTGCCTCGAAACCCCTGTGTTAGTCGAAGCTCAATTTGGCTTCTCCTGTCGTGGCTCTTCCGACTCCTGCCCCTCATCCTTCTGCAGCGCCGGAGATTACTCCATCTTCGACTGTTGTAGAAGATCTGACTCAACCAGAAGAGCCAGCAATCCTTGAATCACAAACTGGCATCACCATGGGTGACTCAGGTGTTGATAAGGGTAAACCCTCTTCGGGTAATGATCCCTCGGTAGAGACCTTCACCTACAATCTCCTGGACAATCCGGGACTTGCCAAACTTGGCTTATCTTGGAAGTCTGTGGAGGATATTCAACGGCTACCCCAGGAATGCCTGGAATGCCGGACCATCTCTTCCGAAGAGGAAGAGCAAGAAGCAGAGGATATCAAGCACTCTGATCTTCTTGAACAAGTTCATCTTCGTGATGAGAAGCTAAGGACCGACGAGCTTCCACCTGTGCCAGTTGTCCCCCTAACCCTCGCCGAGAAGGTTGTTGTTGAAGTGAATGTGAGCTTGGACAAACTCACTCGCGAACAATATGTAAGTCGGAATTCCAACTCCCATTTTTCCTTATTTCATATCATATCCTCTAGCCCCCAAGCATGAAGCTGGATAATCAAATTTGGTTTTATGCTTCCTTGGGATTCCAAAGAATGAACTAGTGTAGCCCCCAAGGCTCGTGCTGATATTAGTAAAAATATTAGCCCGAGTCTTTAATAGACTTCTGACTCTGGGTATTCTGACTTATAGAAAGTTTATTCGTATAACCAGGATTTGTTGAAGAATGCTTGCAACAAGCGGAAAGAAATCAGAGCTCTCCAGCTTGAAAATGCACAATTGAAAGTTTCCAGGGATGAGGCCGAAGGTAAACATTCCGAAACTCAAACCTTTTCTTGTATTCATAGTCGAATTTTTTTTTGAACTGTTGTTTTTTGACTTACAACACTGGTAAAGCAATCCCGTGCTACGATTGAAGAGGCCGAGAATCTTAAGACCCTGGTGGTGGAAAACAAGGAACTTCGCCAAGAGCTAGATAAGCTTAAGGCAGATCATGAGAAGAGCATTGCTCAAATTCTTGAATCCACCTCCATGGCCACCGAGGAGCATGATCGTAAGATTACGCTTCGAGATAAGAAAATCTCGGATCTCAGCAATGAGCTGTTCAGAGAAAAGGACATTTCCGAGGCACTCTGGGTTGAACTCCAGAGTCTTCGGGAAGAGAAGGCCAAAGTCGACGATGTCATCTTTGGTATGTTTCCCTTTTTCTGACTTATCTATATCTTCTGAATCTTTGGAGTCCGGGTTTCCTTGACTTACCCTTTGCATTATCTGCGTAGGTCCTCTGAACTTGATGGACTCAGCCGCTGCTGAATCTCGCACCAACCGGCTTACCCAAGTCGGTGATTTTATGCATGACTTCCGCCAATCCCTTGAAGATATTGGCAAAGTTCTCAAGGTTCCAGATATGCATAGCATGTCCTGCTTTGAGGTGCGAGATAAGCCCAAGGATATGCCGCAGCTTGTTTAGGACTAGAACATGTCCTACGTGCGAACCGCGGCGCAAAACGCTCTCACCATGGTTATGAGCCACCATGGAAACATGGAAATCTGGCAAGTAACCAGAGGGTACTGCAAGGTGGACGAAGATGGACTCCTATGCCGGATATGGGTGCCACATAGCTGATTTGACCAGCTACGACACTCCCTTCTTCATCCACGTGGACACGCCGCCTCCGACTCTCCCCCTGATGAGGCTGATGTATCCAGCGATCCGGCAGCTCCTACCTCTCCCCCTGCATCAGAGAGTATCAGAAAGAATAATGTGTTATTCTGAAAACAATTTGGGTCTGTAAATAAGTAGTATAATACTTTTGCTAGTGCTAAGCTTTATTTTATATATTCAGCACTTTTGGCTTTGATATTATGTGCCCGAAATGTTTGCATAAGCACTTGTAATTTTTTGTCTGCACTTATCGTTTATCTAGCTTTCCCCCTCATCCCTTTCGTGAGCCAGCCAACTTTTAGCATGGAAACTTTGCCGAGCAACGGAGCTCAATTGCTAAACTAGTTTACATTCGGAAACAAAGCCAGCTTCCAGTATCAACAATTCACTACTCGGAAAATGCCCGCATCTAGCAATCAGACAAATAACCAAAGTATAGACTAGAAAATTTAGATTTATACCCGAAGGTAGCAATTTTATAATCAGAAATCTAAACCAGAATAAACATGAGCACAAAATACTTTCAAGTATTCTAGGATTTTCGACTGTGACATGATCATTCGGAAATAACATGGTAAAAACTTTTCAGAAAGATTTTGAGGCAACCAAGACTTTATTTCTCATTGAACATGTACACATATACGATTACAAAGAAAAATAAACTAAGAATAAAAGGGACGTAGCTGAGAAATATTCCATGGTTTGTCTAACTCATCCGGATTTGTACTGCCTCCAGCTCTCTTTCTCTTCTTAGTAGCAGGTATTTCTTTGACTGGTCGCATATCTAGTATGAACCATTGTGCAATACTCGACTAACTAAAAATGGCCCTTACCATACTGGGGAAAGTTTGTGCTTTCTTTCCTGCACAAGCCGGAGAACCGAATTGCCCTTATTGAAAGACTTGTCTCTGACTCTCTGGCTATGATACTTGCGTAACTTCTGATGATAGGCTCTTGATGTCATCTCAGCAACGACGCGAACTTCTTTGACTAAGTCGAGATCAATTTGTCAAGAAATTTTGGCATCCTCTACAATATACGCGGCCACTCTAGGAGCAGTGTGAATAAAATCGCTGGGAAGAACTGCTTATGCGCCATAGAACAAGAAGAAAGGTGTGTATCCGGTTGACCTGTTTGGAGTTGTTCGTAAACTGCATATTAAAGAAGGTAATTCCTCTGCCCAAGCCCCCGCATCACGTCGTAGTGGTGCTTCGAGTCTTGGTTTTTGGCCTTGTAGGATTAAACCATTTGCCCTTTTGACTTGTCCATTAGCTTGTGGATGTGCGACTAACGCAATGTCAAGCCGGATATTTTGTTCATTGCAGAATTCGGCAAGTTCTCCCATAGAAAAGTTACTCCTGTTGTCTGTGATAATGCTATGCGGATAACCGTATTGGATTATGACATCCTCGACAAATCTTCTGGCTGTTGCTCTATCACAACGAGTGACGGGTTTAGCCTCAATCCATTTGGTGAATTTATCCACCATCACTAAGAGGTGAGTAAATCCACTTGGAGCCCGTTTAAACGGTCCTACCATATCAAGCCCCCAGACCGCGAAAGGCCATGTTATAGGTATTGTTCATAGCTGATCAACCAGAACATGAGCTTGTTTGGAGTACTTTTGGCAGCCCTTGCTCATCTTGACCAGCCGTTCGGCATCTGCCTTGGTTGTAAGCCAGAAAAACCATGTCGGAAAGCTTTTGCCACTAGAGATTTGGCTGTAGCGTGGTGACCATACTTGCCTTCGTGGATCTCTTGTAAGATTTCCTATCCTTCTTCCGGAGATACATAGTGCTGAAAGACCCTAGATGCACTCCGCTTATAGAGCTCGCCACTAATTATACTATAGGCTTTTGCTCGTCGGACGATCTGCCGGCTTAGAACTTCGTCTTCGGGTAATTTTCCTTCTACCAAGAAATCAAGGTAGGGTTGAGTCCAGCTGGGAATCACAGCCAGAACTGCTACTAAAGGTGAGTCGGATTTGGTTGGATATTCCTCGTCCACTCCCTTTATAGAGGGAACTTTGAGGTTCTCTAAAAAAGCGTCATCCGGGACCTTTTTTGGGCAGAGCCTATTCGAGATAGTGCATTTGCTTCCTCATTTTCTATTCGAGGGGTGTGTTGAAGTTCAAACCCTTCAAACGATTTAGATAGTTCATCCATGACATCCCTATATGCCGCCATGTGCTTGTTTGCCCTACAGATACCCGACACTTGTTGAGCAACAAGATCTGAATCTCCATAACACATTAAACGTCGGATGCCGATGCCCTTAGCAATCCGGATTCCATGTAGTAATGCTTCATACTCGGCAATGTTGTCTGTTGCCATGAAGTGTATCTGCAATATATAGAAAAGTTTATCTCCTTGGGACGACTTGAGCACTACGCCAGCCCTTGAGCCCCCGAGCGCTTTAGACCCGTCAAAATGCAAGTTCTAGTATTCCGACTCTAGCAGGGTCATATTCTCCGTTGTCTCTGTCCAATCAGCGGATTTGGGATTTGATTGTTGTACGAGGTTTGTATGTTGAAAGCTAAGAGCTCTATGCCCCATTTAGCGACGCGTTCTGTGGCATCACTATTGTTGATTATATCTCTCATGGGAGCCGTGCTCACCACGATAATTGGATGTTCCTGAAAATAATTCCGTAACTTACGAGAAGCTAAGAACACACCGTAAGCCAGCTTTTGATAATGCGGATACTGCTATTTTGATTCAGTTAAGACCTCGCTGAGATAATAAGTCGGACGCTGCACCAGCTGTTCCTAATTTGCCTCTAGTCTCTCCACCATCATGATGATACTGATGACCCTGTTTGTCGCAGCAAGATAGAGCAACATCGGTTCCTGTGGTTCCGGTGCTGCGAGGATAGGAGCAGATGAGAGTACTGCTTTCAGGTCTTGTAGTGCAGCTTTAGCTTCGTCGGTCCAAACGAATTTCTTGGTCTTTTTCAGGAGCTTGTATATTGGTGTGACTCTTTCACCGACTGGGCTTACAAATCGACTGACTACGGCAATGCAACCAGTTAGTCTTTGAACGTCCTTCAAGCGAGTCGGCCTGGAAATATTGAATATAGCCTTGATTTTGTCTCGGTTTACCTCTATGCCTCTTTGAGACACAATAAATCCTAACAATTTTCCGGCTGGGATTCCAAAGAAGCACTTCGTCGGGTTAAGCATTATGTTGTATTTTCGTATATTGGCGAACGTTTCCTCCAAGTCGGAAATCAAGGTTTCCTTCTTTTTGGACATCACCGCAATATCACCCACATATGCATGTACAATGCGTCAGATTTGATCGTGGAGGCAACGCTGCATAGTGCGTTGGTATGTAGCTCCTGTGTTCTTGAGCCCAAAGGGCATCGTAACGAAACAGAAGGTTCTGAAGGGGGTATGGATGAAGTTTTGACTTTGTCAGATTCCTTCATACGGATTTGGTGATAACCGAAATATGCGTCGAGAAAACATAGGAGTTCCGAGCCTGCCGTAGAATCGATAACTTGATCAATCCTAGGCAGAGCGAACGGATCTTTGGGACAAGCCTTGTTCAAGGGAGTATAATCAACACACATCCTTAAATCAGTAGTGTCCTTTTGAGGGACCATTACAAGATTGGCCGACCACTCAGTGT
The DNA here is from genome assembly GCA_910589775.1 of Avena eriantha. Classification (NCBI taxonomy): domain Eukaryota; kingdom Viridiplantae; phylum Streptophyta; class Magnoliopsida; order Poales; family Poaceae; genus Avena; species Avena eriantha. The sequence continues at coordinate 491,878,949 of OU342741.1, read as the reverse complement.
GGATGACCTCTTCTATGAGTCCGGCTAACTCGAGCCGTGCTAGTTCCTTAGCTATTGCCTTATGCTTTTCATCGCCAAAACATCGTAGGGACTATTTGACGTAAGTGTCCTCCATGTCGGAATCATCCTTGGTCTCTTTATCTTTTTCGGGATTCTTCTTTCCCTTCTTCCACTTAGCCATGTAGCCAGTGGTATCGTATTTCTTGATGTCATCATTGAAACGACACTTGGCGTTTGTGTGGGACGAGCCCCCATTGGCGTCTAAGTGATGCACACATGGGTTATTGGCAATGTCAGCCTAAGAGTAGGTTTTGCTAGGTTGCTGGTCTCCTCTACTCTGGACTCTTGATGTGCCTTGAGATAGAAAATCCTTCCGGGAATTTTGTAGCTCTTATGCGTGGTCCGAAGCACTTTGGACCCACGTATATATCATCATTTTCGTAGCGCTGTGCCTCTATGTTGGAGTTAATCCTGTGCCTTTTGTCACTTGGGGACAGAGATCGTCCTGAATGACGGCTATGGCTGTGGTGCCTTGGAGCCGGACTCCGGCTTCTGCCACGACACCCTCCTTGGCCTCCCTGGGAGACGTTGTGATGGCTGCTTGGTGGAGAGGGTGGAGCATCTGGGTTGTTTCCGGCTGATCATCGGCCTCCGTCCGTAGCGTCATTATTCTGGTTCTAGGGAGGATCTTCATTACGACGATCCCCCTGCCGGCTTGACTCAGCACGGTGTCCGTCGTTCCTTCATCTGTTAGCCGGAAGGCTTGTATGTCTAGGAGGTGGCATTCTTTGACGGTCCTCCTCACGACGTTTCTCTTTGTCTTCTTCCCTGCGATCGTTCGACTCTCACCGGGGAGGATTCTTTGGATTTACTGCAGCAATTGCCTCTTGCTTCATAGCTGGAGTAACATTGCACCAGTCGTGTGCAGCTTTGTGGTGCTGTCCTGAAGATCCGATTCTTGAGTAGTTGTCTTCCCTACGGTCGGAACGATGATGCTATACCGGAGCGTGTTGGGATCTTATATCGTTCCATGCCGGATCCGTGCGGCATTGGTCAGATTGGGAGACCATTTTTCCGCTTCTGGACAGGCGGCCTTCTGCTGCTCTAGACCCTTGTTGAGTAGTTTAATGCCCAATCGAATCTGCTCTCGGCCTGGATTATTTGCTAGGATTTCTCAAGCCACAATAGTGTTTTGCACTGGTGTTGGATACACCCAGTCTCCCTTGCTGTCGAGTCGAGGCATCACATGGTCTCCTCCAAAGAGGACTTTGTGAATTTCCGGGAATTGGTCGTCATGAGTGTGACATTTCTGGGTCTTCTAATGCTGCCAAGAGATGTACTTCTATGAAGTTGCCATGCGTTTCTTTTCATCCTTGATGTTTTTGGCTTCATCAAGGAGTACTTGGCGACGCGCTTCTAGGGCCTGGGCCCTTTCATCCAGCTCTTCAGCAGTAAGTTCTACAGCTGTAGGGATAGGTGTGGTTAGTGCAACATCGATGAGTTTATGGGCACCTCCGGTGACCACGTGTCCATCCACTGGTTCTTCTTTGGGTTCTTCTAGGATAAGTGCCCCATCCGAGTCTTCCTCGTATTCCTCGGCAATCACCGTCTCTGTTGGAAGCTCTTTTGTCGGGGACTTGTTCTTCTTGTTCTTCTTCTTTGCCTTCTTGGCAGCGCCGGTAGCAAAGACGGCTTTTGGTCCATTTCCCGGAGTCAAGTTCTGATCGGTACTTTCGGACATCTGGAGTTCGAGATTATCTCCGATTTCCATATCATCCTGCGCTTTGGGAGAGTTTTCCCCGGATCCTTCATCCATGGCTTCTCCTTCTTCAGCAGCTTTGGAGTTGTACTCCTCTTCATACGCCGTGGAGAACTTTCGGAAATCCGCCGTCATCATTGAGTCATCCGAAGATGCGGCGGTGTTTGTTCCAATCGCCTCCAGCACCGAGTCGGTGTTGTCTCCAACATCGGCAGAGACGGATCCAGATCCAACGTATCCGACGAAGTGCGACGTGTGGGTCCCGAGGTAGTTGTGGCTTTCCTCGTGGGCTTCCCCGAAGATCCTGATGGTTTCAAGAACCTCATCCACGCCTGCGTCTTGCATCATCATGCGCCTCAACGTGTGCTTCAGGAATAGTTGATCTGTTTCGGCGTTGGCAGGGCCAGAACCATGGTTGTTGATGCGATCCTCCTAGATTTCGACTTTAGTGGGTGGATCGATCTGGGATTCGGCCTCGCTAGGAAGATCCACTCCAGATTCGACTTGAACTGCAATGTCTGCTTCAGGCTCGGATTTCTCCACTATCTCCCCAACGGGTGTGGGCTGGGTGGGATTAGGGTTTTTTGAGATCCGGAACTCTGCCGCCTCTACGGACAAAGGGGACCCAAAAGTTTCTTGTGCCTCTATCATCACCGCTGGGGTGGGTGGGACAGGTTCAGCGAATCCGATGTACACATCGATCTCGCCGAAAGAAATGATGGTGTAGGCAGTCACGGTCTCCCTAGCCGGAATCTATGTCTCGTCGAGAAAGATGAGAGGGACGTCGCTGGCGTAGAGGATGCGACCGACAGCGATAGTCTCTCCGATTCTGATTCTTGCAGATTCCACTTGGAACGCAGATCTGAAGATCACTTTACCCATGGTGGGCTCCAACTGTCATCGGATTGATGACAAGTACGCCATGAGGGGGTCCTTGAGGCATGTGGAAGAGAGGGGTGTGAGACGTACGGTGTTCCGAGACGGTGAGCACACAAGTTTACCCAGTTCGAATCCATCGGCCTTGGACGGATCTTACTCCTGCTAGCAATCCAGTAATACGGGAGAGCCGGAATATGGGTTATAAGTGTTTCGCCTGTGCGAGTTGAGATTGTAGACTATTGTGAGGGTGCCCTAAAGGCTCTCCCTAGGACGGCTTATATAGATATACGGCCTAGGGTTTACAGGAGATATTTATCCGGCTACGACTAAGAGTCGGTTACAGAGTACATCTTGAACTAGAAGTAACACCACGGGCCTATGTCGGTAAGTCTTCTGGGCCTTCCCGTAGCCGAACTGGACTCCGTCTCTTCGCCCTGACTGGCCACCCGTGAAGCAAAGCTCTAACCCGAAGCGGGCCCTGGTCAGTGAGGTACAGTGAGGATACCCGGAAAGTATATCCCCAACACCTTCTAATCCAATGAGTACTGCAAGTTTGTATTGTGATGACATGATCACTCCTAATCAGCATGATGAACTTACATTTTTTTTGGGGTTTGAAGAGTTATCAAGAAAAACATCTTTGGTGGATATGAGTGCTTTTGATATGAATAGCGTCCTGCATGGTTGTCATCTTTATTGTGTTGATAATTGCCACACAAATACTTACATACAAAATATTATAAAAGATGAGATTTTACCAAAATATGATAGGACTAATATGTGTTTTGTTCTTATTAATGAAAAGGAGGAATCCTCCAAAGTTTCCTCTATTGTCTCTAACAATAAACCAGGGTATATGGAGAATCTTCCTTTCAAGCCTCTCCCTCCTAAAGAGAAGAAGAAAAGAAGAAGGGGAGGAGTAAAAGGAGGGAGGAAACGGTATTTCCCCCTAAGCACGTTGCTCCTATTATAGTTTTTGATGAGTCTAAACTTGATGATGTTCTTATGCCTGTTACCTATAGTAGTGATCATGATTTGGAAAAGCACACTACTTTTGATATTGAAAATCTCTTTGGTACTAATCTAAAAATGATGATATTAATAATTGTTGTACTATTAGTGATATCCATGTTCCTTCCAATGATGATATGTTTACAAACAAACACACTTTGGAAGATAGATATTATATTGCTTATGATGATTACAATATGCCTCCTCTAGTTGATTATTATGGCGATGAGAATAATAATGATAGCTATTTTGTTGAATTTGCTCCCACTACAATTAATAGGAATAACTATGCTTATGTGGAGAGTAATAATGATTATGTGCATGTGGCTCATGATAAGAATGTTTTATGTGATAGTTATATTGTTAATTTTATTCATGATGCTACTGAAATTTATTATGAGAGAGGGACACATGGTTTTATGTGTCTCAACAGTATTAAGTTTCCCCTCTTTATGTTGAAAATTTTGAAGTTGCACTTGTTTTGCTTTCCTATGCTTGTTGCCTTATGCTTTCATGACTTCTTTCTTTACAAGATTCTTTTTCATAGGAAGTGGGTTAGACTTAAATTCGTTCCATATTTTCTTCTTGATGCTCTCTTTTACTTCAACTCATATTTCTTATCTGAGCATCATCGAATTTATCGTGCCTATGTTAATGGCTATAAAGAAAGAGATTTTAGGAGACAACCCATTATATTTTTTCTTTCAGTTTATTTTTGTTTTGTCGAGTCTCCGAAATTATTGCCTCAGTAATAACCCTGCCTTCTCCTTTTTGCGTGGTTTTGTGCCAAGAATAACCTCTAATGAGAGAGAAGTAATACTTGCGAAAGCTGCTGTCCTGAAACAGATTTTTGTGCTTCACTATAAAAAAATTTGAAACATCTTTGAACATCAGATTAAGCTGTAATGTTCCGTGCTTATGCCCCAGGTTATTATCTAACTTTAATTAGTTTAGCACTTTTCAATTTGAGCAACAGAAGATCTTCGAAAAAATCGGTTTTTACCTGCTGGTCTGTTTTGACAAATTTCTACCATTATTTGCATTTGCCTCTTCATCTCTTTCTATTTGAGTTATCTTTGATCACTTGAGATTTTAGAAGGAATTGCTACAGTAGCTTGTGTTTTAATGGAAGTTTTACTTGTGTTGAAACTAAACCCAAAAGACTTATTATCTTGAATACACTAATGTTGCTAATGAAGATTGTGTGAAGTTTTGTATGAAGGAAATTTTCAAGTGTAGGGAAGAATAATGTGATCAGATGAAGTATTGAAAAAAGTTCAATCTTGGGGATGCCACCCGTGTCACCCTGATGGCCCAAAATATATCGAGCTTGTTGGGGAACCCCAAGAGGAAGGTATGATGAGCACAACATCAAGTTTTCCCTCAGTATGAAACCAAGATTTAATCGAACCAGTAGGAGCAAGGAAACACCCCAAAGGTGTAGCTAGCTGAACTTTGGCAGGGCGCACTACCGGTGCTAGAAGCAACATGGAGACCTACACAACACAACCACAAAACTCTGCCCCAAGTTGCGATGAGGTTGTCAATCTCACCGGTTTTGCTGAAAACAAAGGATTAAACGTATCGAGTGGAAGAAAGTAATAGTTTGCAGAAAGTAAACACAAAGCAGTAAACATTTGATTGTAGATTGATGGTAAAAGAAAGGACCGAGGTCCATAGTTCACTAGAGGTGGCTCTCGTTAAGATAGATAACATGTTGGGTGAACAAATCACAGCGGTCCAATTGACAAACATCCAGAAAGCATACAAGCATATACTAATCATCTTGACTCCTTTGAGATTCGATTGGGCATTACAACATTATACATAGACCACCATCCAACTGCATTTATGACTAATAATCCACCTTTAGGTTATCATCCGAACCCCCTCCAGTATTAAGTTGCAAGCAACGGATAATTGCATTACAAATTGCGTGTAAAGTAAACAATACGATTGTTCTATGAACAAAGGATTGTTGTTTTCTCCCTAGTACCAACAACACATCTAGTACCTTAGAGATTTCTGTCACTTCCACAGATTACTAGAGGCATGAACCCACTATCGAGCATAAATACTAACTTTTGGAGTTGCTAGCATCTACTTGGCCAAGATAGCTCCTAACAATGAAAAGCATGCAAGATCACAAATAACAAATACATGATAGAATCAATAATCAATCTGAAATAGCAACTCAATATCCATCGGATCCCCGCAAACACAACATGCAGAATTACAAATAGATGATCTTGATCATGAACGGAGCTCACAAGATCTAAACATGATAGCACAAAGGAGGAGAACCAGCCATCTAGCTACTACATGGACCCCTAGTCCAGTGATAAACTACTCACGCATCACACCGGAGGCTTGCATGATGATGAAGAAGGCCTCCAGGGTGAATTCCCCTCTCCGGTAGGGTGCCGGGAAGAGCTTCAGTTCCCTCCCGATCTAGGGATGGAGATGACGGCGGCTACACTCTTTCGTGGAATTTTGATCGGGTCGTTAGGGTTTCCGTATCAGAGGAAATTTATAGGCGGAAGGAGAGGCCAAGGGGGTGCCTAGGGCGGCCAGACCACCCCTGGCGCTGGCCAGGCCTGGCCGTGCGGCCAGGTGGTGTGTCCGGCCCCAGCCCCTCTCCGTCTCGTATTCTGGCTCCATGTGTACCTCCGTGCAAAACTGACTTTGGGTTTTGTCCCGTCCTATTCCGAGAATATTCATTTTCTGACTTTCGTGGAATCAAAAATAGCAGAAAACAGGCAACTGGCACTGTGTCTCTTGTTAATAGATTAGTCCAAGAAATCATATGAAAATTACTCCAAAGTGTGGACAAAACACAAGAAAGTAGATAAAGCCAAGCATAGAACATCAAAATTTATGGATAAGTTTGCAACGTATCAACATCTCCGAGCTTAACTCCTGCTCGTCCTCGAGTAGGTAAGTGACAATAAGAAAGAATAATTTTTGAGGTGACATGCACCATCATAAAGTTGATCAAAGTATTTGTAAAACATTCAAAGCTGGGATCATAGTACTTCAATCATAACATGAAAGAAAAAGTTCTAGCAATAAGAAAAAGAAACTATGTTGCAACATGAAAAGGCACAAACAAAAGATTAATGAATAACAATGCTTTGCAAGACGTTTGTTTGTTTCACATAAACAAAACATAGCATAGTGGCATTTAGCTTGTCCCTCATAGAGTAGCAGACATAAATGCATAGGACACCTTCAAAGTTCATCAGAGTGACTTGATACAAATATTTTAAAACAAGCAATATCAAGGTTATGCAATAATCAACAAGTCTTGGGACAATGCACATAGAACTAAGAATGGCCACTATGCTCTCAAAGTAGGTGCATAAAGGTAGAAGGTGGAGACTCAACATAAAAGTAAATGAAAGGCCTTCATAGAAGGAAGTAGGGATTCAAGTCTCATAAAGAGCTTCCAAAAATTATGGTACTTAATAGCTTTCATCTCTCATTGCCCCTATCATAAGCATCTTGAAGATGATTAAGGTTAAAGTGACACAACTAAGAGGATATGCTTGACCGAACCTCATGCCCCTTACTTACGAACACCGAACCTCATGCTACTCAACTTTAGTCACAAGTAAGCTCTTGTCATTGTAAGTACATATGTATCATAAAGAACCGCCAACGGGGTACCCCTTGCACATGATACAGGAGCTATCCCATAATCAAAATGACAAGGCAAGCAGACAATGAGCATCTCAGCGATCTTTTTATTTGCTATTTGCATAGGTTTTATTGAGGATGCTTCATAGAGTGCTCATTATGGTGATGATGCAAGTTTCCGCCATGATTAGGCATGGCTTAGGCTAGCGGCCCAGGCGTTTCTCTAACACACATACAAACTCCATGATCTTACAAGTTCCCCTTTTATTTCACACCACCGGGATCCATAAGCAAAACAACATGATATCAACGGGGTACAAAGTACATGTGCAATGCTAAAAGTGTTCCCCATAATACATGGTTCTGCTAACTTCAACTTATAAAGCGCAAGCATATACGCAACCAAGGTGGACGCAATGGTTCAAGTTTATTAAGGAGAAGAAAATTAAAGTGTGCCATCAAGTTCGTGAGAGCTTTAATAACTAGTTTTCTCATAACAAGTTTAATTTGGAAAGTAGATAAAAGCATGAATATACTTGGAATAACATATGCTAATAAGTAGGTATGGTGGACTCTTTGGAATAACTTGGTTTAAGGAGTTGGATGCATGAGTGGAACTCATACTTGGTTGTAAAGGCTAGCAAAAGACGGGGAGCTACAAACTAAGAGAGCAATAATGGCCTTAATCATGCAGAGCGAGAAAACATCATTGATCAAAGCATAAAGTGATACTACAAGTTGAAATCTAAACGATCATAAAGTCTATGGTGACTTGTAATAGTCATAATATCATGTGAGCATGTGCCAAGTTAACCCAAATAAATCATCAAAGGAGAATATCACAATACTATGCTTTAATATGCTAAAACAACGCATGATCCTTCCAAGGCACATTAAGCAATCTCAATTGTTTATAACAAGTCATGCTACATCAAATAATACTAAGCCTAAAGCCAAATCAATATCAAGCATGGCATGACAAAGCATAGGCCACAGTCAAAAACAAGCTCTCTTTAGCACTTAAGCATGAACTTTTCTACTCTTTTCCAATCCAAACCAAACTATTTGAAAACCAATGTATGAAAGAGGGGATCCAACCAATTTATTCAGCAAACTAAGAAAAGAAGCAAATGAAAAACCAAAACGAAAACGAAAAAGAAGACGCTCCAAGAACAGCACAACTGTGCATGAAACAATAAAAATGAAACGTTTGGAAGAAACCTGGGATTTTTATTGATGAAGAGGGGGATGTCTTGGGCATCCCCAAGCTTTGACGCTCGTACTTCTTGGATATTGCTTGGAGTGACACGCGTGGCATCCCCAAGCTTGAGCTTTAGTCCATCCTTCATCTCATTACTCATTACTTCCATACACCTGAAATTTTTTCCTTCATACCAAACTTCACACAATCTTTATTAGGAACATTAGTGCACTCAAGATAATAAGTCTTTAGGTTCAGTTATAACACCAATAAAACTTCCAATAAGACACTATCTACTGTATCACTTCCCTCAAAAAGCCCAATTCCCCAAAAAAACTCAAAAAGGAACCAACAAGAAGAAAATGCAAATAATGCCAGAAATCTGTCAAAAGAGACCAGAAGGTAAAGACGAATTTTTTTGAAGACCTTATGTTTCTCAAATCAAAAAGTGTTGAACTAACGAAAGTTTTATAACAACCTGAGGCATAAGCTCAAAAATTCACGCCTCAAAATGACGTACATAGATTTTACACGAATGTTTACGGTGAAGCACATAAATCTGTTTCGGGACAGCAACTTTCCCAATCATTACTTCTCTCTCATTAGATGTTACTCTTGGCCAAAAAGAAAATAAAAAGGATAAGGAGCGGTTATTACTGAAGTAATAACTTCCAAGACTCATCTAAAACTTTTGGGTTATCTCCCAATAAGTACTTTTCTTTAACGCCTTTAAGTTAGGCATGATAGTTTGAGAACGTGCTCACATAAGAAATATGAATTGAAATAAAAGAGAGCATCAAGAAGCAAATTCAAAACACATTTAAGTATAACCCACTTCATATGCATAGGAATCTTGTAATAAAATAAATAAAAGAAGCACATAGTAACAAGAATGGGTAGATAAAAGAAGAGCAACTTCAAAACTTTCAGCACATAGAGAGGTGTTTGATTACCATGAAAACTTCTACAACCATATTTTCCTCTCTCATAATAATTTTCAGTATCCTCATGATAAACTCAACAATATAAGTATCACCTAAAGCATTCTTTTCATGATCTACAAATACTAGAGCTTTATTATAAACATTTTCAAAAGAATCCTCAGGAACATGACATTCGTCCTCCTTTCGTAAGCATGGGGGACAATCAAATAATGTAAGGGGTAAAGAGTTACTCTCGTGAGAAGGTAGGGATGGATAGATCCATTATTCCTCCTCTGGATCGTCACTCTCCTCCTCTTTTTCATCCAATGAGCTTCCAGTTTCAGCAATTTTTTCTTCCATAAGCTCCTGCAAGGCATTAGTCTCTTCCATTGGTGGAGAGCATCTATTAAGATATTCAAGAATATAGCCATTTTATACCTTGTAATTATCAAAGAAAATTTTTAGTATATCATAAACCTCATATTTGTAAGGTGAATTATCAGTATTTTCAAGCAAACTAGCAAGTTCAAATGCACCCTTCCAAGCAATAAATTCTTCAATTTGTTCCACATCATAAAAGTCATAATTCCCTTTAACATAAGTAGATATGGTAACATTATCATTATACTCACATTGAAAAGGGAGGTGTTTATACCTCCTACAGCAACACGATTTATCAAAGCAATAAGTAACATTATAAGTAGAGCACACGTTTATAGCAATGGTATACAATTTATCAATTTGTTCCCATAATTGTTTCGCTTTTTGTGACAAGCGGTGTTCCTTATAATAATATTTTTGTTCTTTCGTGAACCCACCTTGCCAATAAGATTTAGTTTCAAAGAAACCAACCATTGATAGAAAGCATGATAAAGCAAGACAATAATAGACCAATGAAAATAACAATAATAGAAGGAACTAATTTTTTTGTATTGTTGATAAAGAAACAAGCAAACAAAGCAGAAATAAACTAAGCAAAAAAAATAAAACAAAGTAAAGAGATTGGTTATGAGAGAATCCCCTTGTGAAGATTTCCTTAACTCCCCGGCAACGGCGCCAAAAAAATAGCTTGATGGCCCAAAATATATCGAGCTTGTTGGGGAACCCCAAGAGGAAGGTATGATGAGCACATCAGCAAGTTTTCCCTTAGTATGAAACCAAGGTTTAATCGAGTCAGTAGGAGCAAGGAAACACCCCAAAGGTGTAGCTAGGTGAACTTTGGCAGGGTGCACTACCGGTGCCAGCAGCAACGTGGAGACCTGCACAACACAACCATAGAACTCTGCCCCCAACTTGCGATGAGGTTGTCAATCTCACCGGTTTTGCTGAAAACAAAGTATTAAACGTATCGAGAGGAAGAAAGTAATAGTTTGAACAAAGTAAACACAAAGCAGTAAACAATTGATTGTAGATTGATGGTAAAAGAAAGGACTGGGGTCCATAGTTCACTAGAGGTGGCTCTCCTTAAGATCGATAACATTTTGGGTGAACAAATTACAGCGGGGCAATTGACAAACATCGAGAAAGCATACAAGCATATACTAATCATATTGAATCCTTTGTGATTCGATTGGGCATTACAACATTATACATAGACCGCCATCCAACTGCATCTAATAATCCACCTTCAGGTTATCATCCGAACCCCCTCCAGTATTAAGTTGCAAGCAACGGATAATTGCATTACGAATTGCGTGTAAAGTAAACAATACGATTGTTCTATGAACAAAGGATTGTTGTTTTCTCCCTAGTAGCAACAGCACATCTAGTACCTCAGAGATTTCTATCACTTCCCCAGATTACCAGAGGCATGAACCCACTATCGAGCATAAATACTAACTCTTGGAGTTTCTAGCATCTACTTGGCCAAGATAGCTACTAACATCGGAAAGCATGCAAGATCACAAATAACAAAGACATGATAGAATCAATAATCAATCTGAAATAGTATCTCAATATCCATCGGATCCCCGCAAACACAACATGCAAAATTACAGATAGATGATCTTGATCATGAACGGAGCTCATAAGATCTAAACATGATAGCACAAAGGAGGAGAATCAGCCATCTAGCTACTACATGGACCCATAGTCCAGACATGAACTACTCACGCATCACACCGGAGGCTTGCATGATGATGAAGAAGGCCTCCAGGGTGAATTCCCCTCTCTGGCGGGGTGCTGGGAAGAGATTTAGATCACTCCCGATGTAGGGATGGAGATGGCGGCGGCTATAGAATCTTTCATGGAATTTTGATCGGGTCCTTAGGGTTTCCATATCAGAGGCAATATATAGGCAAAAGGAGAGGCCGAGGGGGTGCCTGGGGCGGCCAGACCACCCATGGCGCTTGCCAGGCCTGGCCACGCGGCGAGGTGGTGTGGCCGGGCCCCAACCCCTCTCTGTCTCGTATTCAAGCTCTAGGTGTCCCTCGGTGAAAAACTGACTTTGGCTTTTGCCTAGTCCAATTCCGAGAATATTCATTTTCTGACTTTCCTGGAACCAAAAACAGCAGAAAACAGGCAGCTACCACTATGGCTCTTATTAATAGGTTAGTCCAAGAAATCATATGAAAAGTACTCCAAAGTGTGGACAAAACACAAGAAAGTAGATAAAACCAAGCATGGAACATCATAAATTATGGATACGTTTGCAACGTATCACACCCCAAGAAATATTCAAGGGGTACAAGCATCAAAGCTTGGGGATGCCCAACGCATCCCCTTCTTCATCAATAAAAATCTCAGGTTTTCTCCCAAAACACTTCATTTTTATTGTTTCAAGCACAATTGTGTTGTTCTTGGAGCGTCTTTGTTTTAGTTTTTAGTTTTTTTTGTTTGGTTTGCTTAAATAAGTTGGTTGGATCCCAACACACTTCTTTTGGAGAGATACACCCCCCGTTATTCATTGTCTAGAACACTCTAGTTTTCACTCTTATTGTTCTGTGAGTGTTCTCCTTTGCTAGCACTAGCGTTTACCTTTAGTTTTCGATTGGTGTTGGAAAAGAGTAGAAAGTTTCATGCTTATAGTGGTACAAAAGGAAGCTTGTTTTGACTGTGATTTAGACTTTATAATGTCATGTTAGATGTTGCTTTGACCATATGCTTAATGATTATTGTTGTAGCATGACTTGTTTCAAACAATTGAGGTTGCTTAATGTGCCTTGAAAGAATCATGCGTTGTTTTAGAATACAAAAGCATAATATTGTGGTATTCTCCTTTGATGCTTTATTTGAGTTGACTTGGCACATGCTTACACCATGTTAAGACTATGAACCAGTCACCTTAGCCTCTATGATCATTTAGTTTTTGACTTGTAATATCACTTTATGCTTTAATTAATAATGTTTTGTCGCTTTGCATGATTATGGCCATTATTGCTCTCTTAGTTGGTCCCTCCCAGTCTTTTGCTAGCCTCCACCTGTACCAAGTATGAGTTCCACTCATGCATCCAACCTCAAAGAAAACCAAGTTATTCCAAAGAGTCCACTATAAATTCCTATGCATGGTGTGTTACACCATTCCAAGTATATTCATGTTTTCATCTACCTTCCAAATTAAACTTTTTATGTGAAAATTAGTGATTAAATCTCTCACAAACTTGATGGCACAATTTACTTTCTTGCACTTAATAAACTTGAACCATTGTGTCCATCTATGCTATTTATATGCCTGCGCTTTAAAAGTTGTGAATTAGCAGAACCATGCTGTCATGGGGAATGCTTTCAACATTGCACTTATTACTTAGTTGATATCATGTTCTTTTGCTTATGTCAAGGGGAGCTTGTAAGCTCATGGAGTTTGTATATGTGTTAGAGAAAGCCTGGGCGGCTAGCGTAAGCCATGCCTAATCATGGTGGAAACTTTCAGCATAACCATAGTGAGCATTCTGTGAAGCATCCTCAATAAAAACCTATGCAAACAGCAAATAAAAAGATCGATGAGATGCTCATTATCTGATGACTTGTCATTTTGATATGGGATAGCTCCTATGTCATGGGGCAAGGGGTACCCCGTTGGCGGTTCTCTATGATACACATGTACTTACAATGACAAGAACTTACTTGTGACTAAAGTTAAGTAGCATGAGGTTCAGTACTCGTAAGCAAGGGGCATGAGATTTTCAACTTATAACTTGTCAAGCATATCCTCATATTTGTGCCACTTTAACCTTAATCACCTCAAGATGCTTATGATAGGGGCAACGAGAGCTGAAAGCTAATAAGTAACATAATTTTTGGAAGCTCTTTATGAAACTTGAAATCCCTACTTCCCTTTGTGAAGGGCCTTTCTTTTTTACTTTTATGTTGAGTCTCCATCTTCTATCTTTATGCACCTATTGAGAGATCATAGTGGTTATTCTTAGTTTAATGTGCATTGTCCCAAAACTTGTTAATTCATTCATAACTTTGATATTGATTGCTCTTAAATTATTTGTATCTAGTCACCCTTATGAAGATGTCCTATGCATTTATGTTTTCCTATTCCATGAGGGATAAGCTGAATATCACTCTTATTATGTTTTCTATATGTGAAACAAACAAACGTCTTTCAATGCATTGTTATTCATGATCTTTTGTTTGTACCTTTTCATGTTACAACTTAGTTGCTTTGTCTTATTGTTAGAACTATATCTTTCATGTTTATGTTAGAGTACTTTGATCCCAGCTATCAATGCTTTACAAATATATGGTGCATGTGACCTCAAAAATTATTCTTTTTATCACTTACCTACTCGAGGATGAGCATGAGTTAAGCTTGGGGATGCTTGATACGTCGTAAACATATCTATAATTTTTGATGCTCCATGCTTGTTTTATATCAACTTTCTTATGTTTTGTTCACACTTTGAGGTATTTTTATACATTTTCTAGAACTAACCTATTGACAAGATGCCACAGTGCTAGTTGCATGTTTTCTGTTGTTCTTGGTTTCAGAAAAGCTAGTAAAGACATATTCTCGGAATTGGATGAAACAAAGCCTAAAGTTCCTATTATTCCTGACACGACACAGAGTCCAAAGGGGAGATGGAGGGGAGCTAGGAGGCAGGCACACCCTAGGGGCGCGGGCCCCCCTGGCTGCACAACCAAGTGGTGTGGCCACCCTGGCCCACGTCTGGCATCGCCCTTTCGCCTATAGAAGCCCCCCGGGACGAAAACCCTAGGTACCAGATCAGAATTCCACGAAAAGTTCCACTGTGCCGCCGCCACCGAAGAGGAGATTCGGGGGACAGAAGTCTCTGTTTCAGCACCCTGCCGGGACGGGGAAGTGCCTTGGATCCATCTCCATCGACTCCACCGCCATCTCCATCACAGTTGCTGACTCCCATGATGAGGAGGGAGTAGTTCTCTCTCGAGGCTAAGGGCTCTACAAATAGATATGTGTTCATCTTGCTCTATGCGTGATCTTATTGAGATCATGAGCTTTGTAATCTAGGATCTATTCTGCTACTCAAGTGCTTTAATTAATCTCTGCTTATCCCCATGTGTGTGAAGTTGACAGTGTGCACACTGTGTGGCACTTTGGCTAAGGTTACATAAATACTTATCATGAGTATAATTTGAGTTGGATGTCTCTATGATATTGTGGTGTTTGTGGGAACCATCTAGCGCTCAAGGTGATAGTGAGGGGTTATCTAGATGTGGAATGCGAACTTTAAGGTGTGTTGTTATAGCCCTGCATCGTCCAACCGGAGAGTAGTTCAGGGTAGCATCATGAAGAGAAGATATTTATATGAGAGTTTCCACTAGTGAAAGTATGATCCCTAGGCTTTGTTTCAAAGCATTGAAAAACCATTTACAATCAGTTCTATTACATGTTTGACACGGGAGTTAAGAGGAAGATTACCTTTCTTCCCGTATGGGACAAAACTATGGAGTGACACGAATGTCTTGAAGATGGGCTGGACATTTTATATAGGAGCGACTTAGGAAGACTATACTGAGTGCGAACTATATAAATAGTAAAGGACACGCTTCATATATTTTTTGAACTGTCCATTCGTCTTTAGACTTTTTGGGTTCTATTCTTTCTTTTTAAATTTTTGAATCAACAAATCATCACCTTTATTTTTTTCATTCTTTTATATTTTCACTTGCGTGTGCTTTTCTCGCAATGTGATTTACTTTTCTTGCATTTTTTACGATTGTTCTTGCAATTTACTCTGGCTATTTTTCTTGATGGCCTAGCGGTATAATTCTCGTGTTTATATAGTTTTGATATATCCCACCACTGACGCAAGGTTCCTTTTTTGTCACATTTTTTGTCTCTGTCATTTTTTGACGAAGCTCATGATGTAGGACATATGCATTTTTATATCCGTTATTTCCTTTTCCGTGCTCACGAGTTTTCAATATAGTATCGGTTTCTTTTTTGCATTTTTTGTGTTTTTGTTGTGTCATACGATGTTTTCTTCTTTATGTTGTCCTACGATGTTTTCTTCTTGTCGCATTCGTTGCCTCTTGTTTTCCACAACAAACACTCATACATGTCATCACATTTGGACGTCTTTCGATTCGAACAACTACGGTGAAGGGTTCACAGTAGAAAACAATATTTTTTCTTAACTATAGCAACATCATAAGCTAGGATCTATCGAGGAGTAATTCTGTAACTGATAAGATTTCGGCGACATGCTCTTCTAGACAGAAAGAGTTTAACACTCATGCAGAACATGGATAATATAGTCGTACTCGTAGCTAACCTCAAGGTCACGTTGCTTGTCGTGCAAGAATCTTGGTGGCATAATTGGCAGCACCCCCGTGGCCTCTCACACGTCCGGTGTTCGACGACGACCTCTGTGCTCCCTGATCTAGCCAGGATTATAGACGTAGACCTTCTAGAACTAGGGATCCAGCACCACGATGGAGTGCTGAAGTTGTGTCATCTCCCACATGCGCAGTTATTATTCGAACCAAACACATGAGATCCAACGAGAGAGAGCCATTTCCCTAATGAAATTGCCTTAGAGAATATTGTGTGTCTTTTCCCTCCCATATGGACCTTCCTAATAGGGGAAAAGGGAAGACCCTTCCTTGCCAAGTCCTAGGGTGGAACTAAAGGGGAGGAGGGTCGGTCGGTCAGGGTGGGACCTGCGTGCGGCCCACGGGAGGCCGGATGTCAGGTGGGCCCCACCCCACACCTTGTCCTAGGCGGCGGCTGCCAATGGGGTGGCTTGCCTCTTGGGCCTTTCCCTCTGATGATTTGGCCCATTAGGCAAGTTTGTCCTTTAAATTTAATCTTAAATATTTATTTAATATTAATTGCAACAATTAATATATAAATTCATATATTAAATTCCCTTTGAGCCCAAACACCTTTCAGTTCACTCCGAACTTCTTTGGATCCTCCTGGAACAATTTCGTTTCTCTCACAGAACACTTCCGATATTCTTATCTCTTTCTTCTTGTGATCCCGATGATTACAAAATGATCTCTAAGCGTCATGGAACCCTAAGTATGTTACCCTACAGTTCAGGAACATCATAGACATGATCGAGACGCTTCTAAAATCAATGATAATCAGCTGGATCTGGATACCCATAATGCCCCTATGCATTCCACGATATCAATGCCATTTGAACCATAAATGTCGAGTCCAATTCCCTTTGTTACTTTGGTGCCTGACTTGTCTGAGATGTGATCATCGACATCATCATGCCTTGTTCGATATTGTTACCAACAAGTGTTGCTTTACTTGATCCCGTGATATTCCATCCCCACGACCTAGTCACATGTTGTGTAGCTTATGGATATAATTTCACCGAGTGGGCCCAATGTATATTACTGTCACCTAGGATAACGAATCTCGATCTCGATGCATATGCCTCAACATATCCCTCTGGAATACCTGATAGAGACCTTTATGATCACCATGTTACGGTGTGACGGTTGATACAGTCATGGCTGCCTTGGGTGATACTGATTAGATATGATCTCATGGTCTAAGTAGAAGGATAGTTCATTTCTAAATATTGCAAGGATGAACTTTGTGACTTGATCATGTCGCAATACTTATATATTGGGTACATGTCTATCACCTAATTCATTAATGATATGACTTTATTGTTAATTGGAATAAATGCTCCATGATCAGGAAACCTTGATCATTAGTTACCCAATGAACTATTGAATAGAGGCTACTAGGGACTTTGGTTTGTTTACACACCACACGAGTATCAATGTTTTTGTTTGCCATAGTTATGACACTGTATAAAACTATTATGAATAAATAAAATATGATAATAAACATCTTTATTATTTGCCTCTAGGTCATATTTCCAATACTCTGTCACTTGCACAAGAGTGCAAATAATCTAGTTGCATTTGTTACTAATCATGAAACCATATCACATATGTGTTTATTGATCATGCTTACTCAAGGAAAAGTGTTATGTCATTGCTCTATATCTTTTAGACACTATAAGAAAAGTTGGCTTTTAGAACGGACTGTTTTCGTGGTTGAAGGCCCATTTTCCGTGGTCGAGCAGTCTTCTACGACGGATGGGTACCCATCGTAAAAGAACCGTCACCAAAGAATCAGCCATGGATTTTTCACGAACGTGGGGGATCGCACCCTTCAACCACAGAATTTCGTGTCATGGTATATTAGCTAGCCCTGTTGACTGCTGACGTAATGCAAACCACCATGTGGCAAGTCCCGTTAATGGCTAGTTACCACCGTTAACAGTTATAAAGTCATGGCGGAAGCCAAGGCCTAGTCAAGACCTGCTAATTATTAAATGGGCAGGCCCATTAGACAATCCCAACAAGAATATGGCATGTTACTGCTTTGGTATGCCAGAGGCCTGCCACTATTGGAGGGGCCCCACCACTTTGCAGGCCAGCTGCAGCCTATTAACTTTCTGGCCAGTTACTGTTTCGGCCTGCATAAGGCCCATCTTGGTCCACCACTATGCGGACCATTAGCGGCATGCGCCACATCGGTCCAACACTATTAAGGCCCGCTTTAGGCCCAACATGGTTCATAAAACCCATGGTAGGCCTCCCAATAAAGGCCCATTTGCGAGAAGTTCCGTTAATATTCTGACCTTTTATTGTTCGAGCCTGCCAGTCGCGGGCTGCCCACTGACGACCTATATGTGAGAAAGTCCGCTACTATTTTGGACTGCTATTGTTCTGGCCTTTCACTGTTCAAGCCGTTAAATGTTCAAGCCCATAATGTGTAGGCTTTTTACCGCTTTCACTGATCTTGGCCATTTACTGTTGTGACCTTTTGCATGTGAGGCACATTAATATTACGGCCTTTTAGTATTTTGGGCTTTCTGAGGCCCATGATACGTCATAAACGTATCTATAATTTTTGATGCTCCATGCTTGTTTTATATCAAATTTCTTATGTTTTGTTCACACTTTGCGGTATTTCTATACAGTTTCTAGAACTAACCGATTGACAAGATGCCATAGTGCTAGTTGCCTGTTTTCTGTTGTTTTTGGTTTCAGTAAAGCTAGTAAAGACATATTCTTAGAATTGGATGAAACAAAGCCTCAAGTTCCTATTTTTCTCGACACGACACGGAGTCCAACGGGGAGACGGAGGGGAGCCAGGAGCAAGCACACCCTAGGGTGGCGTGGGTCCCCTAGCCACGCCACCAGGTGGTGTGGCCACCCTGGCCCACCTCTGGCATCACCCTTTCGCCTATGAACGTCCCCCGGGACGAAAACCCTAGGTACCAGATCATAATTCAACGAAAGGTTATGCAGCGCCGCCGCCACCAAAGAGGAGATTGAGGGGACAGAAGTCTATATTCTGGCAGCCTACCAGGACGGGGAAGTGCCCCTGGATCCATCTCCATCGACTCCACCGCCATCACCATCGGTGTTGCTGACTCCCATGATGAGGAGGGAGTAGTTCTCTCTCAAGGCTAAGGGTTCTACAAGTAGCTATGTGTTGATCTCTCTCTCTCTATGCGTGAGCTTATTGAGATCATGAGCTCTGTAATCTAGGATCTATTCTCCTACTCAAGTGCTTTAATTAATCTCTGCTTATCCCCACGTGTGTGAAGTTGATAGTGTGCACACCGTGTGGCACTTTGGCTAAGGTTACATAAATACTTATCATGAGTATAATTTGAGTTGGATGTCTCTATGAGATTGTGGTGTTTGTTGGAACCATCTAGCGCTCAAGGTGATAGTGAGGGGTTATCTAGATGGGGAATGCGAACTTTAAGGTGTGTTGTTATAGCCCTGCATCGTCCAACTAGAGAGTAGTTCAGGGTAGCATCATGAAGAGAAGATATTTATATGAGAGTTTCCACTAGTGAAAGTATGATCCCTAGGCTTTGTTTCTAAGCATTGAAAAACCATTTACGATTAGTTCTGTTACATGTTTGCTTGCTGCCACTCTTATTTCAGATTGCAATTACCACTTATAATCATCCATATTACTTGTATTTCACTATCTCTGCGCTGAACTAGTGCACCTATACACCTGACAAGTGTATTGGGTGTGTTGGGGACACAAGAGACTTCTTGTATCTTGATTGCAGGGTTGCTTGAGAGGGATACCTTTGACCACTTCCTCCCTGAGTTCGATAAACCTTGGGTGATCCACTTGAGGGAAACTTGCTGCTGTTCTACAAACCTCTACACTTGGAGGCCCAACACTGTTGATACATTGCAAATGTATCTATAATTTTTGATGTTCCATGCTTGGTTTTGTCTACTTTCTTGTGTTTTGTTCCAAGTTTGGAGTACTTTTCATAGACTTTCTTGGACTAACCTATTAACAAGATGCCACAGTGCCAGTTGCGTGTTTTCTGCTGTTTTTGGTTCCAAGAAGTCAGAAAATGAATATTCTCGGAATTGGACGAGACAAAAGCCAAAGTTACTATTTTCTCGGAAGACTCACGGAGCCAGACGGAGAGTCGGAGAGGGGCCATAGGGTGGCCACAACACCCCTAGGCGCGGTCCACCTAGGCCGCGCCAGGGCATGGTGTGGGCCCCCTGGCCGCCCACCGACCTTGCCCTCTGGCCTATAAGAAGCCTCGCGAGGCATAAACCCTAAATCATCAAGCCTCAAGCCACAAAAAGTTCCGTAGCGCCGCCGGCACCGAAGGGGAGATTTGGGGGACAGAAAGTCTCTGTTCCGGCACCCTACCGGGACAGGGAAGTGCCCCCGAAGCCATCTCCATCGATCTCCACCGCCATCTCCATCACCATTGCTGATTCCATGATGAGGAGGGAGTAGTTCTCTCTCGAGGCTAAGGGTTCTATCGGTAGCTATGTGGTCATCTCTATCTCTATGCATGATCATATTGTGATCATGAGCTTTGTAATCTAGTAGATCTACCTTGCTACTCAAGTGCTTTATTGAATCTCTACTCTCCCCATGTGTGTGAAAGTGACATCATGCTCACCATGGTGGCACTTAGGCTAGAGATTACAAATACTTGTTATGAGTTATATTTGGAGTTGGATGTCTTTATGAAATTGTGGTGTTTGTTGGACTCATCTAGTACTCAAGGTGACAGTGTGGGGTTTTCTAGATGGGAAAGGCTTACTTTGAGGAGTGATGTTATAGCCCTACCATCGATTAGAGTGTCCAACCGGAGAGTAGTCAAGGGTAGTATCATCAAGAGAAGATATTTATATGAGAGAGTGTTCACTAGTGAAAGTATGATCCCTAGGCCTTGTTTCTTAGCATTGAAACACCGTTTGCTATACTAGATCTGTTACATGTTTGGTTGCTTCCATCTTTATTTCAGTTTGCCTTTAGTCTTTTCCCACATCAACCACACGCCATCAAGTTATTTTCTATCACCGTTACCACTTATACTTATCCATACCACTTGTGTTTCACTATCTCTTCGCCGAACTAGTGCACCTATACACCTGACAAGTGTATTAGGTGTGTTGGGGACACAAGAGACTTCTTGTATCTTGATTGCATGATTGCTTGATAGGGAATACCTTTGACCACTTCCTCCCTGAGTTTGATAAACCTTGGGTGATCCACTTAAGGGAAAACTTGCTGCTGTTCTACAAACCTCTGCACTTGGAGGCCCAACAACTGTCTACAAGAATAGAAGTGCGTAGACATCAGGCTATTTTTCTGGCACCGTTGCCGGGGAGGTAAAGCAAAAGGTATTCACACTGGAGGATTAAAGAAGAAGAACCTCCCACGGAAAACGCCTATTTTCTGGCTCCGTTGCCAGGGAGGTAAGGTAAAAGGTACTCACATCCTCCGGTGTGAGTGCTCGAAGTTATTTCCTCTAGATTCTGCAATTTTGTCTTTTTGTTTCTTGTTTTCACTAGTTAGGCTTAATGGTAAACAACAACAAAATTAGAGAGCTTTATAGTATTTATCTTGAGCTAGGACATGAAGTGTTTGAAGAGAAAATTAAAAAACCTATGGAAATTTATTTGCATGCTAATAGCAATGTTGTTAGTATGAATTGTTTGGACACCATTATTGCTAATGCTATGGAAAATTCTAATCTTGGGGAAGCTAGTTTTTATGAAAATGATCTTTTTAGTCCCCCAAGCACGGAGGAGAAAATTTACTTTGATGATACTGTGCCTCCGATATATGATCATTACAATTACGAATATGTTATTTTCAGCCCACCTACTATTGAGGAGAAAATTAATTATGATTACAATATGCCTCCTATATTTGATGATTATGGTGATGAGAATAATAATGATAGCTATTTTGTCGATTTTGCTCCCACGATAATTAATAAGAATGACTATTCTTATGTGGAGGGTAATAATTATTTTATGCATGTTGATCATGATAAGAATGCTTTATGTGATAGTTATATTGTTAATTTTATTCATGTTGCAACTGAAAGTTATTATGAGAGAGGGAAACATGGTTCTATGCATCTAAATAATATTAAGTTTCCCCTCTTTATGTTGAAAGTCTTGAAGTTGCGCTTGTTTTGCTTTACTATGTTTGTTGATTTGTGCTTTCATGACTTGTTTATTTACAAGATTCCTATTCATAGGAAGTGGGTTAGACCTAAATGTGCTTTGAATTTGCTTGTTGATGCTCTCTTTTACTTCAATTCATATTTCTTATGTGAGCATCCTCCCAAACTATCATGCCTAACTTAAAGGCGTTAAAGAAAAGTACTTATTGGGAGATAACCCAAAATTTTTAGATGAGTCTTGGAAGTTATTACCTCTGTAATAACCTCTCCTTACCCTTTGTATTTGCTTTTTGTGCCAAGAGTAACCTCTAATGAGAGAGAAGTAATGATTGGGAAAGTTGCTGTCCCGAAACAGATTTTTGTGCTTCACTGTAAACAATCGTGTCAAATCTCTGAATGTCTTTTTGAGGCGTTCATTTTTGTGCTACTGCCCCAGGTTGTTATTTAACTTTCGTTAGTTCAAGACTTTTCGATTTGAGCAACAGAATGTCTTCGAAAAAATTCGTATTTACCTGCTAGTCTGTTTTGACAGATTTCTGCCATATTCTGCATTTGCTTCTTGTTGGTTCCTTTTTGAGTTCTTTTTGGGGAATTGAGCTTTTTGAGGGAAGTGCTTCAGTAGCTATTGTTCTAATGGAAGTTTATTGGTGTTGGAACTGAACCTTAAGACCTTTTATTTTGAGTGCACTAATGTTGCTAATAAAGATTGTGTGAAGTTTTGTATGAAGGAAAAATTTCAAGTGTATCGAAGGAATGAGTAATGAGATGAAGGATGGACTAAAGCTCAAGCTTGGGGATGCCACGGGTGTCACCCCAAGAAATATCCAAGAAGTACAAGCGTCAAAGCTTGGGGATGCCCAAGGCATTCCCTTCTTCATCAATAAAAATCCTAGGTTTCTTCCAAATGTTTCATTTTTATTGTTTCATGCACAGTTGTGTTGTTCTTGGAGCTCTTCTTTTTTCGTTTTCGTTTTGGTTTTTCGTTTGCTTGGTTTGCTTAGTTTGCTGAATAAATTGGTTGGACCCCCTCTTTCATACATTGGTTTTCAAATAGTTTGGTTTGGATTGGAAAAGAGTAGGAAAGTTCATGCTTAAGTGGTAAAGAGAGCTTGTTTTTGACTGTGGCCTATTCTTTGTCATGCCATGCTTGATATTGTTTTGGCTTTATGCTTACTATTCTTTGCTGTAGCATGACTTGTTATAAACAATTGAGATTGCTTAATGTGCTTTGGATGAATCATGTATTGTTTTAGCATATTAAAGCATAGTATAGTCGTATTCTCCTTTGATGCTTTATTTGGGTTGACTTGGTACATGCTCACACCATGTTATGACTATCTCAAGTCACCATAACCTTTGTGATACTTTAGTTTTCAACTTGTAGTATCACTTTATGCTTTAATCAATGATGTTTTGTCGCTTTGCATGATTATGGCCATTATTGCTCTCTTAGTTGGTCGCTCCCAGTCTTTTGCTAGCCTCCGTAATCAAGTATGAGTTCCACTCATGCATCCAATTCCTTAAACCAAGTTATTCCAAAGAGTCCACCTTACCTTCCTATTAGCTTATGCTATTCCAAGTATATTCATGTTTTATCTCCGTTCCAAATTAAAATTGTTATGAGAAAACTAGTGATTAAAGCTCTCACGAACTTGATGGCACACTTTTCTTTTCTTGCCCTTAATAAACTTGAACCATTGGGTCCTTATTTGTTGCGTATATGCTTGTGCTTTATAAGTTGAAATTAGCAGAACCATGTATCATGGGGAACGCTTTCAACATTGCACTTGTACTTTGTACCCCGTTGATATCATGTTCTTTTGCTTATGGATCCCGACGGTGTGAAATAAAAGTGGAACTTGTAAGATCATGGAGTTTGTATGTGTGTTAGAGAAACGCCTGGGCCGCTAGCCTAAGCCATGCCTAATCATGGTGGAAACTTGTAGAAAACCATAATGAGCACTCTATGAAGCATCCTCAATAAAAACCTATGCAAATAGCAAATAAAAAGATCGCTGAGATGCTGATTGTCTGCTTGCCTTGTCATTTTGATTATGGGATAGCTCCTGTATCATGTGCAAGGGGTACCCCGTTGGCGGTTCTTAATGATACACATGTACTTACAATGACAAGAGCTTACTTGTGACTAAAGTTGAGTAGCATGAGGTTCGGTCTTCATAAGTAAGGGGCATGAGATTTCGGCTTATAACTTGTCAAGCATATTCTCTTAGTTGTGTCACTTTAACCTTAATCACCTTAAAGATGCTTATGATAGGGGCAATGAGAGCTAAAAGCTATAAGTACCATAATTTTTGGAAGCTCTTTATGAGACTTGAATCCCTACTTCCTTTTACAAAGGCCTTTCTTCCACCATTACATTGAGTCTCCACCTTCTATCTTTTTGCACCTACTTTGAGAGCATAGTGGCCATTCTTAGTTCTATGTGCATTGTCCCAAGACTAGTTGATTGGTGCATAACTTGATATTGCTTGTTTTAAACTATTTGTATCTAGTCACTTTTATAAACTTTGAAGGTGTCCTATGCATTTATATTTGCTACTCTATGAAGGACAAGCTGAATACTATTATGCCATGTTTTCTTTATGTGAAACAAACAAATGTATTGCAAAGCATTGTTATTCATGAATCTTTTGTTTGTGCCTTTTGATGTTGCATCATAGTTTCTTTGCTTATTGCTAGAACTTTGTCTTTCATGTTATGATTGAAGTACTATGATCCTAGCTATCAATGTTTTACAAATACTTTGATCAAGTCTTTGATGGTGCATGTCACCTCAAAAATTATTCTTTATTTTTATCACTTACCTACTCGAGGACGAGCAGGAGTTAAGCTTGGGGATGTTGGTACATTGCAAATGTATCTATAATTTTTGATGTTCCATGCTTGGTTTTATCTACTTTCTTGTGTTTTGTTCCAACTTTAGAGTACTTTTCAAAGACTTTCTTGGACTAACCTATTAACAAGATGCCACAATGCCAGTTGCCTGTTTTCTACTAATTTTGGTTCCAGGAAGTCACAAAATGAATATTCTCGGAATTGGACAGGACAAAAGCCAAAGTTACTATTTTCCCGGAAGACTCACGGAGCCAGAAGGACAGTCGGAGAGGGGCCATAGGGTGGCCACACCATCCCTAGGCACGGGTCCACCTAGGCCGCACCAGGGCATGGTGTGGACCCCCTGGCCGCCCACCGACCTTGCCCTCTTGCCTATAAGAAGCCTCCCGAGGCATAAACCCTAAATCGTCAAGCCTCCAGCCACGAAAAGTTCCGCAGCGCCGCCGCCACCGAAGGGGAGATTCGGGGGACAGAAAGTCTCTATTTCGGCACCCTGCCGGGACGGGGAAGTGCCCCCGGAGCCATCTCCATCGATCTCCACCGCCATCTCCATCACCATTGCTGATTCCCATGATGAGGAGGGAGTAGTTCTCTCTCGAGGCTAAGGGTTCTACCGGTAGCTATGTGTTCATCTCTCTCTCTATGCATGATCATATGGTGATCATGAGCTTTGTAATCTAGTAGATCTACCTTGCTACTCAAGTGCTTTAATGAATCTCTGCTCTCCCCATGTGTGTGAAAGTGACATCATGCTCACCATGATGGCACTTAGGCTAGAGATTACAAATACTTGTTATGAGTTATATTTGGAGTTGGATGTCTTTATGAAATTGTGGTGTTTGTTGGACTCATCTAGTACTCAAGGTGACAGTGTGGGGTTTTCTAGATGGGAAAGGCTTACTTTGAGGAGTGTTGTTATAGCCCTACCATCGATTAGAGTGTCCAACCGGCGAGTAGTCAAGAGTAGTATCATCAAGAGAAGATATTTATATGAGAGAGTGTTCACTAGTGAAAGTATGATCCCTAGGCCTTGTTTCTTAGCATTGAAACACCGTTTGCTACTAGATCTGTTACATGTTTGCTTGCTTCCATTTTTATTTCAGTTTTCCTTTAGTCTTTTCCCACATCAACCACATGCCATCAAATTATTTTCTATCACCGTTACAACTTATACTTATCCATACCACTTGTGTTTCACTATCTCTTCGCCGAACTAGTGCACCTATACACCTGACAAGTGTATTAGGTGTGTTGGGGACACAAGAGATTTCTTGTATCTTGATTGTAGGATTGCTTGAGAGGGAATACCTTTGACCACTTCCTCCCTGAGTTCGATAAACCTTGGGTAATCCACTTAAGGGAAAACTTGCTGCTGTTCTACAAACCTCTGCACTTGGAGGCCCAACAACTGTCTACAAGAATAGAAGTGCGTAGACATCAACTGTCTACAAGAATAGAAGCGTGCGTAGACATCATCCCACACCACAACAATTAAAAAGGTGTGTATGGACCATCAATGAGCATCATTTACTATTCATCATCGGTCCAGTTCATTACTGGCAAATACCAAAGCTCAATTGGCCCAGTTATGGTATCGGCTACCGCTAGGTGGGGATAATGTCAACTAAATGCCTACATGGTCTATGCGATTTATGTAGATATTACATCAGCTGCAAACTTCTTAAAATTATTACATATCATCAACAAACTGAAGGGTAAGAAAATTCAACATTTCAGTTGCGAATCGAGATTGAGCCCACGAGTAGAAGAGTCCTAAGTTTGCTTTCTCAATCTATCAATAGCATCTCCCTTTGAGTCTGACACCTATATTGGAAAACCCCCTCGAGACATGATCTTGTAGCCCCTCTTTGGTGGCGATAGCAACAATTGTAGTCTGAAACTAAGTAATAACAAGTTAATACAACAAACAAGTGAAATAAACAAGCATCAGCATTATCAAAGAATTTGAAAATACTCATTTGAATAGGAGTTTACTACAGGTCCATGGTTTAATTAAACAAAACATGATAAACAAGCAAGCATTAACAAGTGTGCCTTCCGTGAAATGAGCAACAAAACAAGTGCGTGTGGCTTAGAATTTCAGCAAATATGAACTAGTTAGGTCATTTCAGCAAATATGGAAGCAGTTGCATAGCCTAAATGGACGAGATGTTTGATGACTCAAAATTTGCGGTGAACTACCAAATATGATGCAGTTACTTTTGTAGCTAAGAATGAACTAGGTAGAAATTATAATGGCATCATACCTGAACTTGTAGATCAGGAAATGGAAACCACCCATGAACCACACAACAACGGCTAGTTATGTAGTTTATTAGCATGAACCAACACTAGACACGAAATATAAAGGCATTGTTTGTGAACCTGTACAACAAGATTCACAAACCAACATGTTCGGTGTTCCAACTTCCAAGTTTGAGATCTATACAAAGGAAGATAAAATAGTTGGTGTTTTAGATTTTGAAGAACCGGATGGAAACAATAAAATCATAAATGAATTAGTTCGAAGAGTTTAAACGGATACTACAAGATAGTGGAAGGATGCCAGGGAGGAACCAGTCGCACGAACTTAGCTTAGGACAAAAAGTTAGAAGTCAGAAAATGTCGAGCAGGTAATGCAAACTAGTACTATGTAGTAATATGTTCCAGTGACTTTGATTTTGCATAAAAACCATAATATCAGGTAATTACTATTGTACGGAGTAGCTAAGAACATGTGCATGACAAAATAACAAATTTGTAGAGTAGGTGATGGAAACTAACATGTCTAGTGACCTTGTATGTAGCACAAAGAACACGCATGAGAAGTGATTTGTGTGTAGCACGATTACAAAAATGTCCTTCACTACAACAGCCCTGAACTTGCTATACCGCTGGAAAAACAAAAACGCATTGGAGATTTGGTTACCTTCGTTGGAGAGGCATCCAAGCATCATCGGTATAGTGCGAGTGACATCTAGGTCAGTGAGGGTGTTGTGGTTGCGGTGGCTGTTGGCGTCGGGGAAGAAGATTTTGGGCGGTCGATGTCGGCTTGAGCATGGTGGACAAGAGCGTTGCTGAAGCAGATCCGATGCAGTGAGCGGTGATTCCTGCGCAACTGGTATGGAGCGGCAGACATGGAACTCGCTGAACTAGATCCCGTTTGGCAGACATCGGTGAAGTGGCTCTAATATGGTTGGGGAGTTGTCGGTGGCGGGGAAGGATAGCTTGGGATGCAATGATACCATCAGCACGGTGAATGAGATAGAAGCTCAGGTGCAGTGGCAGAGTGACCCGGCGAACTAGATCTGGTGCGGTGGGCATCGGTGAAGCGGCTCCGGTGTGGTGCACGAGACCACAGCTAAAGCGGCTCCGGCCGCCGACCGGTCCATGTGGTGGTCGTGGAGGTGAGAGTGTGAGAGAGGAGTTTGGGATTTTTTGGAGGGCCGGCAGGAAATACTGCGCGAATTAGGACTATAGAGGTGAACATTGAAATAATTACGATCGTACCCCAAGATACGGACTTTAGCATGCCCATTTGTCATCTGAACAATGGGTAGGATGGGAATTTTAAAGTAAAAATAGTTTTCAAATGAAGAGGCGCAAAATGCTTCAAGGTGGGTGTGTGATTTTTCTGCTCGATTGAGATTTTGATTTGGCTAGCGTCCATCTAATAATAGAAAAAATGGTACTCGCCCGGTTGGAGATTTTGACTCATAGTTTTTGAAACGGATGGGCATGAAAAGCTTCAAACATGGTGGGTGATTTTGACGCTCGATTGAGATTTTAAATTTTTCTAGCATCCATCTATCTACTGATAGAAAAATGGTACACCCCGGTGGGAGATTTTGCCTTAAAGTTTTTGAAACGGTGTAGCACCCCAGTTTTACTTAAATAGTATTTACGGTTTGTTTGTGCATTCATGAGCATCATTTCTTAAAAATGCATGCAAAGAGGAGATTAATAAAACCCTAAACCCTAATCCTCCCCTCTCTTTCTGAAATGCATTCAAAAAGGTTTTGTATTTTGGAAAGTGCCAAAATTATGGAGCCCAAATGGACTAAGAGGGCCCACAATATTTTACTAGTTTTATAAAAGCCTCTAGTATTTCTGAAATACCCAAAACAAGTTTGAAATTGAATTACAAAATACAAAAGAGAGAAAAGGTTTTGGAAAATGTTTTAGCTAAAAAAACAGAACCAGCAGCAGCCCAGGCCGTAGCATAGTTGGGCCTCTGCCTCCCTCATCTATCTGCCGCTCACGCATGCAGCCGCGGCCCAGTACCCCTTCGACGCATCCCCTGTTTGTTGTCTTCCTTCCCGACAACCAAGCAGCTCGGTGGAGCTCGCTCCGCCGTCCGACGCCCTCTGTGTCAAGATCACCGCCGCCGCTCTGGAGAGGGATAAGATCACCCCGATACGTGCTTCTCTTCACTGCCTCCCTCTCACTCTCCCCCTCGCATGTTGTCTTCCTTTTTTCCCTCTGGCCAGAAACCCTAGCCCTAGGTGCTCCGGTGCGCCGCTGCTAGAAGCCTCCCCACACTCAGATGATCAGCTCCCATGACCGCCTCGTCGGCCTCGTCCTCCTCACCGAAGAAATCTTGCTGGTATGCCCTTGGTCGCCAGAATTGGAACCTCTTCTCCAACTCCGGTCGGAGCTCCACCGCGTTGATTCACCGGCTCTACGCCTCCTCCATCATCGCCGACCCGACCAATGGTCTTGTGGGGAGCTCCTGGTCCGCACAGATCCTCTCCCTTTTCCTCCCGTGCCCTATGTTGCCGTGTCGACATGGCCCACTGACTGCCGCCACCAATCATGGTCGTGGTCGCCACTCCGGTGACCCAAATCGGGTGACCCAAATCGATGAGCCCGACGTGCCCTCTAGCAACATGTGCGTGCGCGACCTGCGACGTTCACCGCCGGCTTACGTCACGCTGACGGCATGGTGACGTCAGCAAGGCCGGTCAGCGTGGTCAAACCACGCCGGGTCCCTCTCCGCCCACATGGCGGTTGAGGTGGCACCGGGCCCGCCCGTCAGTGTCTCTGGCTAGGGCTAGCCCTTGTATAAAAAGGTTTCCTAGTTTTGTTTCCAATTTCAGAAAAAGGTTTAATATTGTAAAATCAATAAATTTTATTTTGTAATTCAGAAAATACAAATAATATGTCAAAATATTCATAAAAACAAGATATTTACAATAGACTCAAAATCATGCATTGTTCAACAACTTTCATAACAAGTTTAATTAGAGAACTAAATGAACCCCGCAGGTGATTCCGGGATCTCTCATGTATTAGGGTTTGGACCCCTCGGATCCCGCTTAAATCGCCAAGCATGCCTTAGGGTTCCATTTAAATACTAATTAGCTTCTCATATCATCATCCTTGCTTGAGCATTACATCGATGCCATGTGTTGATTGTTGTTCCCCCTTTCTTTCTGGTGTTTGCTTCTTCCTCATTAGAATACGATATCGAGATCGAGACCGAAGACCAAAATCAACACCATCGACGATCGACGAACAATACTTGACCAACTGTAACAAAGTCAAGTACAAGACGCCCGAAGATCTATATCTGGGTATCAACATAGAAGGCAAGCATAGCCCGACCATTATACAATCCCATGGTTTCAAAGTATTTCATTCTTGCCATGATGCATACGATTCTACTGTGGTCTTTTATCGTTATATATAGTATCCTATCTATTGCATTACTCCCTTGAGCTTATATTACCTGATCTACTGCTCCTAGCATAACTAGGTTTGGCTTGTGTGCACTGCTAGAGCTTTTATCTATGTCTTGCTTAGCCATGCATAGCTGTCAGTGCTGGTTCATCCACAAGATGTACCAAATGCAGAGAATCTAGTATGACAGGAGAACGATGTATACTGATAAGGTAAGATCAGTGGTAAAGGTTAAACATGCTAAGGCTTGTATGGGAGGCCACGGTGGGATGTGGTTTTTCTAGTCCCACGCTCGCCACCACAAGGAAACGAGTTCAAGGCTTTGGACCAAGACAAGCGTACAGGCACACGGGGTTTATGGGGACCCCTCCGCTGACTAACTTGCCTATTAGATTCCATTCGACATATGCATAGAAAATGTTTTGAAAGATTTGGTGGTCAAGGTGGATCATAATAGGTAGGTAAGCGTGGGTGGGGTTGCTTGGTGTAGATGGAGCCCCTGGTAAACCAACCTCGTCTCACATCTCTAGGGACCGGCTTCGGGATTTGAACCGTTACGGCGGAACCATCCTTAGGGCGTGACTCATGGTCTCAGCGAAAGCAAGGTAAAGGTCATGTCCAACCACCCTCTGCCGGCCTTCCAAGGAAGAGGGCTTATCTAGTGGCATTAAGAGTCGGTTGGTACGTGTGGGTAAAGTTGTACACCCCTGCAGGGTTAAATCTTTTCGAAAAGCCGTGTTCACGGTTATGAACGCTTGGTGACCGAATTCTAAGATCATAGAGAACTTTAACCTATTCGTAAAACTTGGCAGATCAACATGTGCTTAAGGATGCTTCCTCTTGGGTATGAGGGGGTGATACTAGTTGTGATATGAGGATTACTTTGGTGGATAACAAGATGATGACCAATTCTTCAGAGATGTCGCTCTCTTATCCCCTTTTAAAATATTCTGATTAGACGAGCTTCTTCTTCCTCTTGTTTTATAAACAAAGATGGCTTTATGAAAAATAACCCCACCAGCCATAAGTCTTGCGGAGTACACCTTGTACTCACCCTTGCTTTGTTGATACTTTTGTAGCAGAGTAAGTGTTCCCCTGAAGATAAGTTTGGTACGACATCGACACCGACGAGTAGCTTGGGGTTCCTGGCTTGCAGCCTGGAATCTATGGGTTGGGACATCATCGTTATGCTTCAGGCCTCTTAGGCCATTTGTTAAGTTTGCTATACTTAATAGCATAATTTGGCTTCCATTGTTTGATGTTTGTGGTCAGTGACCTCTGCTTGTAATATTTTGTTTCTTCGCTCAGTTATGAGCTTGCTGTAATAATTTTTGTGTCGCATGGTACTGTTGTGTTACCGATTTCTCACTGAATATCCTCGATCTCTAGGTTAATCTTATGTCAGGCTAAGGTCTAGGATTTGTTTAACCCTGATCTCGGGGGTGTTACAGTTCTTGGTATCAGAGCAGTACCGACCGTAGGAAAATCTTGCTACTGTCGATGTTGAGTCTAGTGCTTGTGAAAACTATTTCAAAGATGAAAAGTATTTGTGAAAACTCTACTATGCTTCTTTTGCTCCTTATCTAGTTTCTCTCTTAACTTTGGGTTATCTTATCTTGTGTTGACTTTAGAAAAGTTTTGATATCTCTTCTAGTCTTTCAAAACTTAGGTGCCTTTTGGGCATGTCGTTTCTTAGCTAGTTGATCTAGTGATGAGTTCTCTAGAGTTACATGTGTTGTGAATTCCTTGTTTCCCTTTGCTCTACATCGGCTGAGAGATTCCTTTCTATCATGATATCTCTACCTTATGGACCCACAATATTATATTGTAGGATCCATAGTGTTCTGTTCTAGGATTCGAGGTTTCCTTTCGCCTCGTGTGCCTCCTTTTTATGTGTTTGGGTACTTCAGAAGTTCTTTCTTGTCTTGGAAGCTACCTCATGATTACTGTCTTCCAGTGTACGCTATGTCACTCAAGTAGTAGTTACTCTTTTCTTGGGTTTTAACCCTTGGACTTGAACCGAATATCCCGGATCGTACTGGATTCTGGTGTTGCGAATCTTGTACATGAAGCTGATCTTTAACCCAAGATCCATTCCTTTGACCCCTGTTGTTAATGTTCAAACGTTACCTCAGGATGGCTGGTACTACAATTCTAGCCTTCAAGCTCATGGTCTTTGTCGTGATTGAATTGTGACAATTAAGGACTTCCTCTACCACTAGCTATGGCATATGTACTTTAATGGAACCAAAAAGATCATGACAAGAGTACTCCTCATGAGCCTCGCATCTATACATGTGACTTTTCCACACCCTCCCTTCTATGCATTGGTTTTCAGAAGATTGATAATCTATGCATCTACATCTCGGGATTCTATCCTGAGCATGTTCCTTTTTCCCTTGTTGTTTTCCGACCTTTGTTCACCAGTTGGTAGCCA
This sequence comes from Avena eriantha, assembly GCA_910589775.1. Lineage (NCBI taxonomy): Eukaryota > Viridiplantae > Streptophyta > Magnoliopsida > Poales > Poaceae > Avena > Avena eriantha. The sequence goes on along the minus strand of OU342741.1, from coordinate 491,845,666 downwards.
AGTAGTAATGCGCATTGGTGTCTTCCGATGCAAGATAATCTTGTGGTCTATCAAGACAAACCATATTAGGATGTCAGGAGAAACAAACTCGATCCGATACCTCGTCGTATCTAGGACAAGGTCAAAGTGTTGTCACCCGCAGATCAAAAAGCATTGATTAGCTTCTGTTCTGTTCTACCTTAAAGTATCACACTCTTATACACTAAGAGGACGTGTCGAGTCTCATGACCCTCTTAATGAAGTGATCCTCTTACACATATTTACCCACTCCTCTCTCGAGCCTCCGCGCTCGTGAATGACGTGTGTGCATAATAATGTGGCCATCTAGGATTCTTAGAAATTCGTTATTGCTTTGAATTCTAAGGACATTTGTGTCATTCTTAGCATGATTGGTTAACCCTGTCACTAAGCGATGGATGATTGTGCTACCAAGTCCGTTATTGTGGTACACTCTCTTTGGTCAAAGATTTAGGATTTTGCCGAAGCTCTGAGACTATGTCTTCTTTCCATACCAAGCAAGTTCCCTCTCAAACTAAGTGACGTATCGATGGTTCGTGATATTCTAGACGTCTTTCTAGAAGTACCACCATGTTGCCACATGACTGTGTTGTCAAGTTCTTGAGTAAGCAAGTTCTCCGAACTGCTCCTTCTCCAAGGATCCGTACTGGATACCCCTGAACTAGTTGGTTGAGCTTAAACAACAAATTGGAGAGTTCTAAGACAAAAGTTGTATCAAACTCGTTCCTTCTAATGGGATGTATAGTTTTGTTCGTGCTGAAGAAGGATAGTGTTCCTTCGTGGAAATGTTATCGTCCCCACCTTTGGTTTGATTCGGGCTATCGTCAAATCAAACTCAGTCCTAGGGACTATCCTGATGGTGTATCTGTTCGTGATGTTTCACCTAGGTACATCTTCATGTCCCTTGGTCTGACCAATATTGTTGTTCCATTCATACCACATATGAGTCCATATTCATGGAGTATATGGATAAGTGTGTTATTGAGCCCATCGATGACATTCTTATCTTCTCCATGCTAGATTATATTCATATGGAATAGTTAGCGGTAATGTTGCAAACTTTTGAGAACCGTCTTCGTGCTATTTCGAAGTATATGTTCTGGATGTTAGAAGTGACTTTCTCTAGTTCACGTGCAATTGTTGAAAGATGTCACAGTGGATTAGAGCAGAGTTATGTTTGTTTCCTCAAGAATCATTTCAAGTTAGTCAAGCATGTGCGAAGTATTCTTGATATGTTAGGTTGATACCTTCACATCTCAAAAACATCCTCCAAGCATGCTAAGCCACTGATGATTTGTCATGGAAGAGAAGTTCTTGAAAACACTTCAATGTCTTCCTAAATATTTCCCAATATGGATTCATTTGTGGTTCGTTGCAATCAATTCATGTAGGGGCAATTATCTTTTGATAACTCTCTAATACATGGGTTTCGCAACCTAGCTCATTCTTTTGGAGCTTTACAGTGTAATCCATGTCTTGAGAATCTAGTAACTTTACCTTTGTGGTAAATGTTGCAAACTTTCTATTCGGACATGCTGAGTCTGAAGTATCATCCCACCAAACCAAATCAAATCTCAAGTAGATACGATGGTTGGTGTTCATCAAGGTTTTTGGCATAGGTCTCTTTGTAAACCCGGCCTGATTGATGTAATGGTTGACACAATTAGTCGGAAGACCTATTGCCATATTCTCTTGATTCAGCAATAACAACCACTCTTCATGAGGCATCTTCTATGAGTTAATTATAGGAGTTGTTCTTATGGTTCCCTTTGTCTCCGAAGTCCGACCTTTACTTGATGTATGTTTTCTCGAACATCAAGGAGAACATTTAAAGTAGTGTTGCTAAATGTCTCTCGGTCGATCCTCTAGACCCTTTTATGTTGGCAAGCGTCTTATTGTGCCAAGTAATTGAAGTATGAGAATTTAGTTTGTTTTCCCTCGTGTCATCAGGAATCTTCTTATATATTCATCTTAGTGGTATAAAGTGATATCACGATCTTCGGCAAAGATTTTGATAAACCTGGATGAATAAAGAGTTTCCTTTGTTTTCAAACATGTTCGAAGAGCGACTACGATTTTGGTAATAAGAAATTCCTCTTGTTACATGTTCCTTGTGACTCTTATCAGTCCTCGCCACAAAACACCTTTCTGTCTTGGCCTTCTGTTGAACGAAGAGTGATCCTTCTATATCAAAAGTAGTTCAACAACTTGGTCCTCTTGATCTATCTCTGTATACCTAGAAGCTCTACTTAAGACATCTAGTAGAGTTTCATCTCTCGAAGTCTGTGGTCGTGTTCGTTCTGTTGTAAGCTTTCCCTTTCAGAAGTTTAAACTCATCTGAAGCTCCATGGTCTCAATCCTTATGAAGACCAGCTATCTAACAACTTGTAACCTTCTCCTCCTGTTTCCTTTGTTACCTTAACGCGTTTCGTGTTCGTAATCTCAGAGATGTCCCTGAATGCTCCTTCACGAGTTGACCATGAGATACTCTATGTGTTGTTAGTGTGTTTACCTCTTATCTTTAGAGTTACCCTGTTTCTTTTCCCTCTGTCTCTCTTCCTACCTGCGGAATCTCGGGTCGAGATTCTCATAAGGGGGATAGAGCCGTAACACCCTAGTTTTACCCAAATAGTATTTAGGGTTTGTTTGTGCATTCATGAGCATCATTTCTTAAAAATTCATGCAAAGAGGAAATTAATAAAACCCTAAACCCTAATCCTCCCCTCTCTTTCTGAAATGCATTCAAAAAGGTTTTGTATTTTGGAAAGTGCAAAAATTATGGAGCCCAAATGGACTAAGAGGGCACAAAAATATTTTACTAGTTTTATAAAAGCCTCTGGTATTTTGGAAATACCCAAAACAAGTTTGAAATTGAATTACAAAAGACAAAAGAGAGAAAAGGTTTTGGAAAATGTTTTAGCTAAAAAAACAGAACCAGCAGCAGCCCAGGCCGTAGCCCAGTTGGGCCTCTGCCTCCCTCGTTCATCTGCTGCTCACGCACGCAGCCGTAGCCCAGTACCCCATCGATGCATCCCCTGTTCATCGTCTTCCTTCCCGATGACCAAGCAGCTCGATGGATCTCGCTCCGCAGTCTGACGGCCGCTGCGTCAAGATCACCGCCGCCGCTCTGGAGAGGGATAAGATCACCCCGAGACGTGCTTCTCTTCCCTGCCTCCCTCTCACTCTCCCCCTCGCGTGTTGTCTTCTTCTTTTCCCTCTGGCCAGAAACCCTAGCCCCAGGGGCTCCGGTGCGCCGCCGCTGGAAGCCTCCCCTCACTCAGATGGTCAGCTCCCATGACCGCCTCGTCGGCCTCGTCCTCCTCACCGAAGAAAGCTTGATGGTATGCCCTTGGCCACTAGAACTACAACCTCTTGTCCAACTCCGGTCAGAGCTCCACCACATCGATTCATCAGCTCTGCGCCTCCTCCGTCGTCGCTGACCCGACCAATGGTCTTGTGGTGAGCTCCTGGTCTACACAGATCCTCTCCCTTTTCCTCCTGTGCCCTATGCTGTCGTGCCGACGTGGCCCACTGATAGCCGTCTCCAGTCATGGTCGTGGTCGCCACTCCGATGACCCAAATCGGGTGGCGCCACCACATTTATGCTTCCAGCAGCCCCGCGAGTCTAATGCGATTCGTCGCTGAGCCCCTCGTGCCCTCTAGCGACATGTGCATGCGTGACCTACGAGGTTCACTGTCGGCTTACGTCACGCTGACGTCATGGTGACGTCAGCAAGGCCGGTCAGCGTGGTCAAACCACGTGGCGGTTGAGGTGACACCGGCCCGCCCGTCAGCCTATCTGGCTAGGGTTAGCCCTTGTATAAAAAGGTTTCTTAGTTTTGTTTTAAATTTTAGAAAAAGGTTTAATATTGTAAAATCAATAACTTTTATTCTGTAATTCAAAAAATACAAATAATATGTCAAAATATTCAGAAAAGAAAGATCTTTACAATAGACTCAAAATCATGCATTGTTTAACAACTTTCATAACAAGTTTAATTAGAGAACTAAATGAACCCCGCAGGTGATTCCGGGATCTCTCATGTATTAGGGTTTGGACCCCTCGGATCCCGCTTAAATCGCCAAGCATGCCTTAGGGTTCCATTTAAATACTAATTAGCTTCTCATATCATCATCCTTGCTTGAGCATTACATCGATGCCATGTGTTGATTGTTGTTCCCCCTTTCTTTCTGGTGTTTGCTTCTTCCTCGTTAGAATACGATATCGAGATCGAGACCGAAGACCAAAATCAACACCATCGACGATCGACGAACAATACTTGACCAACTGTAACAAAGTCAAGTACAAGACGCCCGAAGATCTATATCTGGGTATCAACATAGAAGGCAAGCATAGCCCGACCATTATACAATCCCATGGTTTCAAAGTATTTCATTCTTGCCATGATGCATACGATTCTACTGTGGTCTTTTATCGTTATATATAGTATCCTATCTATTGCATTACTCCCTTGAGCTTATATTACCTGATCTACTGCTCCTAGCATAACTAGGTTTGGCTTGTGTGCACTGCTAGAGCTTTTATCTATGTCTTGCTTAGCCATGCATAGCTGTCAGTGCTGGTTCATCCACAAGATGTACCAAACGCAGAGAATCTAGTATGACAGGAGAACGATGTATACTGATAATGTAAGATCAGTAGTAAAGGTTAAACATGCTAAGGCTTGTATGGGAGGCCATGGTGGGATGTGGTTTTTGTAGTCCCATGCTCGCCACCACTAGGAACCGAGTTCTTGCCTTTGGACCAAGACAATAGTAACAGCCACATGGGGTTTACGGGGACCCCTCCGCTGACTAACTTGCCTAGTAGATTCCATGAGTCACATAGTTCGGCGTTCCATTCGACGTATGCATAGGAAACATTTTGAAAGATTTGGCGGGTGAAGGTGCATCATAACAGGTAGGTAAGCATGGGCGGGGTTGCTTGGGGTAGATGGAGCCCCTGGTAAACCAACCTTGTCTCACATCTCTAGGGACCGGCTTCAGGATTTGACCCGTTACGGCGGAACCATCCTTAGGGCGTGACTCGTGGTCTCGGCGAAAGCAAGGTAAAGGTCGTGTCCAACCACCCTCTGTCATCCTTCCAAGGAAGAGAGCTTATCTAGTGGCATTAAGAGTCGGTTGATACGTGTGGGTAAAGTTGTACACCCCTGTAGGGTTAAATCTTTTCAAAAAGCCGTGTTCACGGTTATGAACGCTTGGTGACCGAATTCTAAGATCATAGAGAACTTTAACCTTTTTGTAAAACTTGGAAGATCAACGTGTGCTTAAGGATGCTTCCTCTTGGGTATGAGGGGGTGATCCTAGTTGTGATATGAGGATTACTTTGGTGGATAACAAGATGATGATCAATTCTTCAGAGATGTCGCTCTCTTATCCCCTTTTAAAATATTATGATTAGACGAGCTTCTTCTTCCTATTGTTTTATAAACAAAGATGGCTTTATGCAAAATAACCCCACCAGCCATAAGTCTTGCGGAGTACACCCTGTACTCACCCTTGCTTTGTTGATACTTTTGTAGCAGAGTAAGTGTTCCCCTGAAGACAAGTTTGGTACGACATCGACATCGACGAGTAGCTTGGTGTTCCTGGCCGACAACCTGGAATCTATGGACTGGGACGTCATCCTTATGCTTCAGGCCACTTAGGCCATTTTTTAAGTTTGCTATACTTAATAGCATAATTTGCCTTTCGTTGTTTGATGTTTGTGGTCAGTGACCTCTGCTTGTAATATTTTGGTTCTTCGCTCACCTATGTGCCTGCTGTAATAATTTTTGTGTTGGAGGGTTACTGTTGTGTTACCAATTTCTCACTGAATATCCTCGAGCTCTAGGTTAAGCTTATGCCAGGCTAAGGTCTAGGATTTGTTTAACCTAGATCCTGAGGGTGTTACAAACGGTCGGGTGGGAAATGCTTCAAGGTCGGTGGGTGATTCTACCACTCGGTTGAGATTTTGAATTTATCTAGAGTCCATCTATCTACTAATAGAAAAATGTTACTCCTGGGTGGGAGATTTTGCCTCAAAGTTTTGAAACTGTTGGGTGGGAAATGCTTCAAGGTCGGTGGATGATTTTGCTGCTCGATTGATATTTATAATTTTTCTAGAGTCCATCTACTAGTAGTAAATAAAGGTGGTAGACTATATTGCTATCTGGTCAGAAACTCATGTTCGAGAGTCACATCAACTAATCGTACATGACCATACTTAAATACTACTAGCCTACTGCCGAATTGTAGTGATCTATACTGGTGTACTATTTATATGTAAATGACCCACCTCACATACTCACAAAGTGCCTAAGAGAATGTGATGCAGCTCATGTCGGCTCTTGCATGAGGCCACTTCTCTTCTCTCTCATCTTCCCTTTCATCCAACTAAGCAAAATAATACTAGTTTAATTCTTGTAGCATGCTAAGAACTAATTGTACTGGCTCTAATATGATACCGTATCATAGCATGTAAAACTAGAAACTTTAATGATAAATACTTCTTGTACATAAGTTTGCATTGAGACTCTACAAATCATTAAATACAATGAGGTTATGATACTACTAGCATCCTATCCATGATAAATACAATGGGTAGTAATGTGAGATTGTAGTACACTGCTCCCACTAGGACACTATGGCTAGCCTCATGAATATACTAGTAGTAGTAGTACTAGTAAATTCTTAGTCAGATTGTTGCGTGCTCATCAAGACTTTAAGTTTGGAAGACTCCCAAGAGTCATAAGCTGGTGTGCACGTCCGTTGCCCCATAATTAGTGTGCGTGCCCATGTGGGTTATTACCAGTTTGATGAAATGCGTTGGAGGTTGCTGTGTCCATGTTGTCATCTCGTTTCCACATTCTTCGCTTAGCATTACCAGGCCTTGTTAAAATGTGTGTCTATGGAACCGCTTCCTCCACCAGTTGATGGGACCAAGACTACACGAACATGATCATCCATGGCCTGCAAGAATAAAGAGGAGTCTCCATGGGCTGGTCTCCCTAAGGGACTCTTCTAGAAGATAGGTGACATCTTCCTCTCGACGAACGACTTCGACTACTATGCCGCCTTCCGGGAAGTCTGCAGTGCCTGGCATGGCTTCACGGAGGAGCGTTTTATGCCAGCCAACTGGATTATTCTAGAGCACCAGTTGTCCGAGGATGATCCGATACACTATGCCACCATCAGGTTGTTGAACGTGAGAACTGGCCGCCACGTTGAGAAGAAGATTAGCCAAGTTATTCGTAGGTTCTTTCTTGATATTCATCTGTATATATGCGATCCTTTTTTGCATTTACTTCCTCATGTCATCCCATTTACTAGATTTACTTCATATTTGTTTTTTAAGTTCTGTTCTTCGTCTACTTGTTGGCTAGGGTTCTGCTCCATGGTTTACCTTGATCGAATCCCTATCTATTAACCTTGACTGAATCTCTATTTATCCTCTCTCTAGAAGGTACTTTTACGTCGGTAGCACAACTAGCAGCCTCCTTGTGTTAAGACAGAGGGTGCAGCCATACAAGACCCGGTTGTACAACCCCTTTTCGGGTGCTATCAAGCACTCGAGGATGGAGATACCGACCGAGAAAGTGGCTTCTATCACTGTGATGATGTTCCCATCATTGATGGTGTTTACATCAATCCTTCATAACCACACCATTCGGTGATTCGATGAGGGAACAGAGAAAGGGAGTCTTCTGGTCTTTGGTGAAGGGTCGTACTCGACATCTGACATCTTCGGGGAACTTTGGAGCATGACTTATTATGCTTGTGATGTTTTTGTCGCCGATAGATATGGGTCTGTCCTCTCAACTATACATGGTGATGTTTATGGAGATGTCCAGCTACAACACTCCACGTGGACCTACCTCGTGGAGTCGGACGGGGAGTTGTTGTTCGTTGTGAGTGGATCAGCAGGATGATTGTTTACCAGGTTGATACCCAGAATCGTATCCTTCAGCCGGTTAGAGGCATCAGCAGTCGGGCTCTCTTAGTTGCTGACAGTCGGTGCGTCTACGTCAATACCGCTAGGGTACCCACGGTATAGGCCAAAATCATCTACTATGTGGATATATCTGAGATTAGATCTTATGACTTTGAGGCTCTTGTGTGGGAGGAGGAGCCAAGGGTTGTACATGGGTATGGTGTAGGCGGTTTATGGATAAATGACCATCCTTTCGAACTCGATTGATTGTTGACAGAATATTGCAGAATCGTCGAGTATTATGGGCTGCAGATGGTGCCGCCTTATGGCGAGTATGGTACCACCCACTACAACTACTATGGTGTCTATCCGTCAAATTGATGTATCTTGTGGGTCTGGTCCAGTTGTATTCTCTCCATGGCTGCTCTTTGTGTGTTTAATTTGTTGAGTGAACTTCTGTGATTTATGCAAGTTCTGTGGTGCCCATAATACAATGGAAGTTCTTGATGTGTCAAGAAAATCCTGTGTTATATCTCTTACAATTTCACTATTTTTTCTATGTGTAGTAATTCTGATAGATGGTTTGTTACAATCCTCAAGAAACTTATACCCCCAAATTACAGTAGATTATTAAAATTCTAAAAAAACTTGATAGTAATTAAATGAAACATAAAAGTTGTATCAAAGTCTAGCACGACTAAAAACACCATAACTGGTGTTATAGAAAAGGTCTCTATGGAGCTTGCATGGTGAGACATGTAACAATGGGCATCCCATGAGAACTGCAGGGGAGATTATTAAGGACATTCTATGTCAAAGCTTGCTTGTTTTTCAATTCATATAAGTCTTTGCATGCTATAGTGATTACTGAATCTGCGTTGTTGGCTTCTTGCTCAACAATATCAAGGGCATTTGGAGAGCATCCCCAAATAATCTTTCAGCTGGAAGAGGATCAGTCGAAGCGGTGTGCCATGAGAAATAGTTATTGTCACTTCTACATTGTGAAACAGTCGGAAACAAAGACAAAACCAGTTATAACAGCACTACCAGGCAAACATACCACCATGAATTTTAAATGTGTTAATATGGTGTTATAAGGAAGGCATCAATTAATAGTGGTGCACTTACATCTCTTTCTTCCTGAATAACTGGACCAGTTGACGTCATGGACTAATGAGAGTATGTGGTACTATATGAAATGACTGCTCTACTTGAAGAAGGCTGAAACCAAGACAAAACAAGTTACTTAAACAACAGACTTGGGAAAAAACTAGTACAAGTTCATTTCGAATGGATTTGAAAATATTTCATGGGACAATCATAACAATCCGAGCAATCAACCCAAGTACCTCATGTCGACTGATCAAACTAGAATGTGTAGAACATGAATACAACGAATATTAAAACTAGGCCATTATGTTTCTCATAAACTAGCTACGCACTACATAACTAAATTTGCCATTGTTTTAATCATAAACAAAAATTGAGTGCCTTAGTCAACCAAACCAGACCAATTATGTGCCTCGAATAGACTATCCAGATCATTTCAGACAAACAATGAAACAAGTTATCATACTTTGGGTTATTCATTAACAAATAGATTATTTCGATAGTTCATTTAGCGGCTTGAGAACAACAAACTGAACCATCATGTGCCCCATATTAAAATAGTCAGTTCATCTAACTATGATAAGAAGTAGATACAAGAGTGAGATGAAGTGCACAGAGTTCCTTATGATAATTGTGAATTATACTGGATTTAATCGCAAGTGTGGCCTTGTTCTTATTATTAGCCAACTCAGATGCAATATACCCGACCTCTGCATATCTAACACATGGAACAAAAGCATACCATAGTGTGTCTGGAATGTTTGATGCCAAATTTTGGCAAAAAATGAAAACGAGATAGACAAATGGGCAATTGAAGTAATAAAATGTGGCAAGGACCAAACTTTGGCTGCAAAAACCAAAAAAAAAATTGTGTGTGTGCGTGGGGTGTGGGGATTCTTAAGATGGGTTTTACACGAGTCCTATGGTGGCTCCTGTGGATGGGCGGACTATGTACTCCATTGTTGCTCCTCTGCATAAAGGTATGGCCAACTATAAACACAAACATGTTCCACCGTGATATACCTTGGCATGAAGTGACACAAAAGTGAGGGGTCTTACGATATTATAGGTGCCATTCACTCTATGATACTGTGTGCAAACTGAGGCTGCTCGTTGCATAATAACATCAGATAATGGTCAAGAGGGATTAACTCGACAATACATAATGGTCAAATAGTATGGTGTGTGTAAACGGTTAGTACGGAATAGCAACATAATAGCTTGGTGGAAATACTAGTTCGTAAATCGACCAACGAGAGAGACATTATAATCTTATCTCCTATGGACAGGTAGAGCAAAGAATGTAAAAAAATGTGTTGAGTGACTAATAATTCACGAAGAAATACCATACATAAAACAGTTCAATGCGTGCGGTTTAAGCCTAACGACAACGAATTTATGTAGTAAATTATGGGTATATCAAGCAAAGAACCTGTTAGTTATAAATTTAGCACGAATACAATACATTTCCAACAAAGAAAATCGCACAAGGAGATCTGGTTACCTCGGTCCGGACGCTGCCTAAGAATCCTCTACATCCTCGTGGGTCACGTCGACGTCGCGAAAGGTGTTGCGGTTGTAGTGGTTGTCGATGACAAGGAAGCAGATCTTGATCGGATGAGGATAAGATCAGAGCGTTGCATGACAATGTCCGTGGAGCAGAACCGGGGCGGTCGATGATGTGCTCGGCGCGCCATACGAATGGGTCGGTTTAGCAGATCAGGTGTGGAGGGTACGCCAACTAAAGTGCAGCGGGGATGTTCCGACTGGTGAGGTATTCCTAGAGGACAGACAGGGGTAGTATTTTTGGGGGGGCTTGCGCATGGGGGACCTACGTTGAATCTATGATATATAGGTACTAGTGGTACTGTGCTAGAAAAAATACGAGTGAAGCCCCCCACCCATCGACTTTACTAGGGGTCGAATAGGAATTTCGAAGTATCTCAAACTTTGGGGAATGAATATGCCAAAATAGGCAAGAGATTTTGCCGCTTTGTTTTAGTTATGAATTTGGTCATGTTCATCATGTAATAATAGAAAAATGGTTGGATGTACTCCCTCTCTACCCAGGAATCAAATGCCGAGAGTCACATCAACTGTTTCACAGAAAATGTAACACCTCAACTGATCATCCATGGTCATACTCCCTCTATTCAAGAAACTCGAGGAAGATGGATATCATACTATGCAACCATTGCCAAGGTGTGGGGCCCCCGGATCAATCCTCCGAGAATCCCTATTATGCATACAACCACGCTCCCATGATGAGTTAGTCGTGGCACATAACCGACAAGTATCATTACAACATCCGAGAATATACTGAATTACAAGACTTACATAAATGCCGTTATGGCTACATCAATGATCATCAGCATAACTTCATCAAGCGTAGAGCCCGAGCCATGCCTTAACCTACATGCAACTGACTGGGAGAACGTCCTAGATCGCATAGTCGTCAACTTCCTCCTCTTCTTGATATCTGACCAAGTTAATAGCCAGGGACAAAGCCAGTGAGTACATCGAATGTACTCGCAAACCACCTTAGGAGAATAATAATAACACGAGGATATGCATTATGGCTGTGGTAGCAGGAGGGCTCCAAGAGAGGCTCTTTTCTCTATTAGTTTCTCTTGTAGATATAACATCTACATATCTTTGTTGAAAACTTTTGTAAACGTTTTGGAAACCTTTTTGAAAAGTTTTGGAAAACATCAGGACTGGGTCACCCATTTATTCCCGACTTCTGGTTGTCCCACGACCAAACTCCTTCCATTCCGTTCTGACCATCCCATGGTCAAAACAGGAATCCTTTCTGACCATCCCATGGTCAAAACATTTCAAAGCCACTTCTTTTCTGTAATCCTTTTTGAAAACAAAACCAGCACCGCTCTACAGAATTTTGTCCAACCCGTCCTTAACCGCGGACATGGCTATTTGAATAGATTTACACTCTGCAGAGGTTGTACACTTTACCCACACCATCCGGGTACACTACCCTGATCTTCACCGATCGTGGGTCGAGTAACCGATCAAGACACTCCGGATGCCCACTCCAATATAAGTGCCTACCCTATGAGTGTTAATCCCCTCCAAACCGGGACGTCGAGCGAGGACCAACCGGAGTGCTTTTTCCACTTCCCAAGTGTGCGCTTTCAATGAGGGGCTCATAGTAACGCGTGGAGGCTAGCCGACCCTTCATTCCTTCTCTAGGTCGATGTCCCACATGGACCTTTACCGGAGAAGGCCCACCATCCAGGGATCCCCGATCCCCTGTAGTTGTTGCGAGGCAGCTTATACCGAAATAGACAACCATAAAATCCAGCCCTATCCCATACCAGAGTAATGTGCTTGCACATGGTTAAGTTGTTATAGCTAAACTGCAAAGAACCGGGTGTGTTTTTGTAAACCTTCTTCCTCTGGTTTTCCTCCAGCATTTTATAAAACAAAATTCTTATATCTTTCTCAACATCTCTTGGGAGGTCCCACCTCACCATGGTTTTATCATAAAACATTTGGTAAAACTTTTTCCGGGGTCTTCCCATCCTCTAGCTTTGCTTCGGCTAAATCGGGGTCTCCAAAGGGATATGGTGTAATACACCATCTACAATACTAGGGGCAAGTAGGTATCATCAAGAGGGTTGTACTTAGTAGTACCATTGAGTAATGGTTTGAAGGAGCCAAACCACTACCATATATACATCAACAAATAATAAAACAATGCAGTTTCACAAATAGTAGACAAAACATGCATAAGTAAAATAGTAGGACAAGGCTTATGAGCAAGAAGGTGGCTTGCCTGAGATCAGTAATATGGCATAATTTTCCCTAGGCTTCTTCTTTAGATAACCCATAATACCAATAATAATTACCACTTTTTCTGCTCTCCGATTTCATCGCAGCTATCGTCGATATGGAACACATGCAGACAAACAAAAGGGCCCAATCAATACAAGGCATGCAATCACCAATACATACAGCAAACAATGAATAATACAAGTTCACAAATCATTGGGTCTTGGGAGGAATGGATTTAATAAGATTTTCCTTGTCTTGAAAAGTGGAAGAAAAATCCCTTAGGATGTATAGTCTAGAAACTACCTAAGAGATGGATTTTTGGGACAAGAGCATATTCTGTATGATACCATTGTATCCAAATGATACCTACCGGTTGATGTTTATAAAATGAAACCAACAAAAGTGGTTTCACTAATTTATCACTTTCCATTGATTTATAATGAATTTTCCAGTGGGAACTACTCTAGTTTTAGGAAATAATTCAACAGAAAGGTTTGTATGACCAAAAATTATTTCCATGGGTGGCCTAGTAAAGTTTGATGTACTTGTTCACTGAGAGTTGGAATCAAGTCAAGATAATTACCAGAATGCCCTCAAGAAATTCCCAAAGGTAGTTCTGTGGGGTTTTTGTCTTTTTCACCAAATGAAATCCACAGTAGATATTGATTTGATTCCAAGGGCACATGGTAGGAATTTAGAATACCTTTCTATAGGAATTGGATTAACTCTTTTTGGTGTTGTAAAACTCCTGGAGTGTTTTATTTAGTGATAATACGCCTGACAGAAGTACTCAATTCATTAGAATTCAACAGATGCTCAATAAATAGTGAGCTCCTGGGTTTAGATAGGTATTGATGTACCACATCACTAGGATTTGGAAACAACCCAAAATATATTGCAGATTTACCTAGGGAATTTTCTAAAGGCAGAAACTAATAGCTTTTGTTATTTTTACTAAAGAGAAATTGTTGTTCACCTTGTTAGGAGACCTATGCTGATTGATTGGTATGGAAATTACCTTCTAGGGGAACTTTGATTCATGCCAAATGGATATGTACCACTTCCTGAGGAATTTATTTAGTGTAAATTATAATCTTTAGAAGATTAAATACTAGAAAATAATAAAAATTATTTTTGGCAAGGGACTGGTTCTGCATGTCAGACAATTCATATGGGAACATGATAAAATTTATATCTGGTCAATTCACCCCATTTTCCAATTTTTTCTAGATTTAAACCAACTAGCAAAACTACAGATTTCGTATATAATAAAAAAGAAAAGGAGTTGGGCCAGCTCTGAGCCGAGATGGGCCTTATCGCGCGGATTCAGCCCACACGGAATGAAGACATGGGCGGGAGGATGATTTTGAACTGCCCGGGGCGGGGCCCACGGGTCAGCGGGCGCCGAAGGGGTATCTGGCGAGCTCAGCCGTTGGATCTTATGGGAGATCGACGGTTGTCCGGCATCGTCCTCCTAGCGATAGAGCAGCCGGAGCAGGAACCCTAACCGTGGCGATGGCGACACGAGAAGCTCACCTGCTACCCGAGAGGAGTCGAGGATGCGATGGAGCGAAGCGGTAGTCGACGACATCCTCGACGATGGGCAGAAATGGTGGTTTCCACGCCGGGAGTGCTCTCGCGCGAGGAAAACTGCATGCACCACTCAGGAGCTCGCCGGGGTAGGTCTAGGAGGCCTACTAGTCGGTTCAGATGGCTCCGGGCGGTTGCGGAGATCGCGGCGAAGTGCACGGTGGGCGGCGTAGGTGTCCTTGGTGACCGAAAGGGGCTCGCGTGGAGATGACCGAGGGGAAATCTCGTCAGAGCTCGCCGTCGTCCTTGGTGGAGCCATTCCTAGGAGGGAAACAGAGAGGGTTAGAAGCAGAAGGGACAGGGGACCTCAGCACTGCGACATCAAGAGGGGTCAAGGCAGATGAGGGAGCACACGGACCAATTCTTGGAAATGGCCGAGAGGGGGAGCTCTCCTTCTCCTGCGAGATGCAGAGGCAAGGGCTCAGTGAGGGCTCTGCAGGGAGAGGGTGGAGGTGGGTAGGATGCAAATGAGTGCCAAGAAGAGGCAGGGGAGCCTCTCGCTATATATTTCGAGGAGGGATGGTTCATCATGAACTTGTCCCATGGAGAGGTAGGGAGGGAGGTGAATACCAGGGGAGGATGCTGTGGGCAGGGGAGGTGGTTTTCTGGTCGAGCTGCAAAGCAGAGGGGAAGGGTAGCTGCTGCTAGAGGAGTAAAGGGGTTTTTCAAGCCCAAACACCCACATGTGGTTAAGCACTAGTGTCCAAGCACTAGAGGACAAGCATGCTATAGTAATTGTTACAATGATCATGACCAGAGATGAGTGCTGGGTGTTATGGTGCATTGCCTTGCAAGATTGGTGGTGGTTTGGTCTTGATTTAACTCAATACTAGTTAGGTTTGCTAAATGGAGTAAATAGCTGCTTGTGAAGGAAGTTTGATAAATTTTATAAGACAAGGTAGGGAGATGGTACTGGTAGATGGTTTAGGTCAGGATACATCTCCTAGATTTATTTGGGATTTTTTCAGATGATTTTTAGTGCCTTTTGATCAATTACTCAAATAGGGCAGAAATGTTTTCTAGAAGCTCTTTTGATATTTTTACATTGGGCATGGTTGGTTTTTGGTGTGAGATGGTCCTGGATACCATATTACACCTTGGTAAATTTTATTGGGATTTATTGAGGTGGGAGGGTATTTTTAAAGAATTAATTCTTGTTTCTGCCATTTAAGAAAAAGGGCAAAAAGAATTATTAAAGTTCTTCAAAAATATTTATTTTTGAAGTTGGATGATAGGGTAAGATATATAGGACTCAAAAGTGCTTAGATTTGGGGAAGTGTTTTGGCAAAAACCAAACCTTCCTTTGGGAAAGGAGTTTTGGAGAGATTGACTATTAAAGGGATTAATTAGATTTGGAGCCATAGTAATTATGGAGAATTATTGGTAAATCTTGATGATCTAGGTAGATGATGTAGACAAGGTGTAGCAAACATTTTCAACCTTGGGATTGGATAATCCAAGTTGATTTTGGTGAAATACCTTAGGTTAAGGATCTAGGGTGATGTTAATTTCATACCATCAAAACATGGTTGTATCTTGGAGTTCAGATCTCCCCTTGGGGCATGGGGAATATGTATGGACAGACCAAGTGATGTATATTGCAATGGTGTAGAGGTTTGAGCTTTATCCTACTTGAGCTCACCAATAAATGCTTTGAAACTTAGAATAAAATAAGCCTGCCAAAGCAGATTATCAACTAGCCTTCAAAACCTTGTGGGTTTAAGAAGCACAAAGATCCACTTGGAACAAGTTAAGTAGATATTGATAGAACTATATGAGTATAACACAACCATGCAAATAGTTGGTGGAAAGAAGGTTGGATGGTAGTGTGAGCTTCTATCAAAGTAGGCATGTTGACTAGATTTGCAGGAAAAGTTATTTTCTTGCCTGCAAAACCATCAAGAACCAGTGGTAGGAAGATGATATAATCAAGGGAAAGAGTGGTAATGCGTAGTACTTAGGATGGTTAACAAGATGGTTCAAGTGCATTACTAAAAATGCACAAGGATTGAGAAAGGGATACATCCAAAAGGTGATGTTAAAAATTTAGCAGTTTTGAGGATTTTGACTAGAGTATGAGAGGGGATGTTTTTGATGGGTTGCAAGGTACCCAAGCATCATCAAGTGTATGTGGTTGAAGAGTATATTGAGTAGAATGGATCCATGCTTGATATTGGTCCTCATTGACTTGGAAACTTCTAGAAGGGATTTCTTCAGAATTGATCTGGTTAAGAGTTTTAGATGATCACTTAGTAGATAGGGATTAGATCCAGATTGTATTCTTGCTTAGGGTGGGATGATTTGGATGCATCTTGATCCTAGTGATGAGATCCTAGAGTAGCTCATATATCTCCTAAGCAGACAATTCAAATAGCAGATCAAGGCAACTCATCTTACAGACAATCAACTACTACTAGGGTTACCATCAAGCTTAGCTTGAGGTAAGGATGGGTATTTTGAAATAGGTTGGAGTTTGAATAAGGTAAGGTCCTTGGTATCTCTACCGAGAGTAGAGTTCAAAATCTTGCAAATAAGTTTTGTAGATCCTAGAGGCAAGAGTAGTTGAAGGTTCTATCTTGAAAACATAAGGAGATTATATTATATAACTCTCCATAGTTTAGGGAAATAGAAGCTACTAAAATAGTTGGTTTGCAAAGGCTTATTTTCTCAGGTTTAGAAATGCCAGAACATTTGAGAATATGGAAAGTAAGCCAAGACGTTTTGGGAAGTAGCTTTTGTCAACTGGTGTTGGGGTAAGGGTGTATATCATCTAAAACTGATTCATATGCATAAGCATATCCAAACAACAAGAAAACACTACATCATTAAACATGAAAAAGTTTTTGTTCCCCCTGGTTTTTGCATTCTGGACAACTAATCAGGGTTGCTGAAATTGGGATGTTACACAAGGGCTAATTAATTAGGAGTACTGTAACAGAAATCATATACTAATAAAGATGAGTGAAATTCAAAAAAGGAAAAAATAACAATCAAAAATAACACATCCACAACACAAATGGACCTGCTCATAGCAGCAGCAGTAACTTCGAATATACTCTCCCTGTTTCACAATATAAGCCATAAAGACAAACTCGCAAAATAAACAGACGTCATATAGCAGCTACCGATGTGGAGCTATAGAACAAACAAGGGTGCAAACACAGTGGATTTTTTGTGCTATGATCCTTTATGTAAAGTGAGAGGCCTTATCCTCAAATTTATGGTTTTTCCCGATAAGAAATATTAGGGGTCTCCCTGTAAACTTGTACCCGCTGAAATTTTAATATAGCTTCTAGGCCTCTCGAGGCCTTTTCTGTTCAAAAAAAGGATGGTGTGCGCGAGAGAGACTGAGAGAGAGGGAGGGAGAGACAGATGGATGGTTCTCTTCGATCATAGAGAGGGCCCCTTTATTGTACTTTATGATGGCTGACAGTTACACTTCTAGTCCACGTATTTCATACCCCTATTCCCCGCAAAATAATTTGCACCATTATTCTGAGAAACTCTAAACCATATGCATTCATGGTCTAACCTTAGTTTGTCCTACCTTTCAGAGCATGTTCCATGTATCCTAGCTATTGGAAAATTCATAAAACTTGGGAATTATCCATAAAACATGGTCCACTTTGTGTGGAATTGGGGTAGTGGCATTTTAAGCCATACTAGTAAGTTACATGTGCCTTACACGCGAGAGATCGTATAATGAATGTATGACATATTTTCTAAAAGATGTCTCTTATAATTAAGTACCTCCTCTTTTACCTCCATATACAAAACTTAAATGACTATTTATAGAAATATAGTCTCGACACAAGATAAGAAAAATAAAACAATGACAATTCTATTTAAAAAGTAAGTTGGAATATTTTAAGCATAGAAGATTGTAGAATGGTAGAGAAGTGTGTTTTGAGGTTTGTGCATAGTTTCATTGTGCTAAAGGCTAACAACATAATGTTCTACTAGACATGACATAACCTTGTGTACTGAAAGAGATCCAACGGTCAGCAATGTTGTGATTTGTCAATCTATATCCAATGGTCGTTGTTCAAATTTATTTGTACACTATATCTTACTAGTAAGTTACATGTACCCTGCACGTGAGACTCGGATAATATACGTATGGCATATCATAACTATATAAAATTATAATAGGTATGGGTGTTCAAAAAATTATAAATTTGATCGACATCTATAAAGTATGGGTGTATATTTAGTTTTTGCACTTTGTATCATGTAGAAGTCACTGTTTATTAGCTACCTACTACTTAAAATTTTTGGTAACATGGTCTAGAGAAACGACGGAGAATATTCAAGAATGGTGTAGAAGTGTGTTTTGAGGTTTGTTCATAGCGTTCATTGTGCTAAAGACTATCAATAGAATCCTCAAGATGCTAGAATGGAAAAGAAGATCCAATAGCTGGAAATGTTGGGATTTGCGAGTCTTAATCCAACAGTCAATATTCGAAGATATTCATACACTATATAGTGGTAAGACTAGTAAGTTGCACATGTCCTGCACGTGAGACTCGGATAATAGACATATGACATATCATCACTATATAAAATTATAATAGGTAAAGCTGAAAAAATAATTATAATTTTGAACCACATTCATAAAGTATCGAATGTATATTTGGTTCTTGTACTTTATAACATATATAAACCAACCATTATTAGCTACCTAATACTCGAAAATTTTGGTAACATGCTCCAAATAAATGGGATAGAAGATTCTAAAATAATTGAGATCTATGTTTGGAAATTTGTGCATTGTGTTTATTGTGCTAAAACCTATCATAATCTTCTAGATGCTAGAATAGAAAATAAGATCCAACGGCTAGCATTGTTGGGATTTTTCCTATCTTTATCTAACAATCAATGTTCAAAGTTTTCGTACACTATATAGTGGTACAACCAGTAAGTTTCATGTGCCCTGCACGTGAGACTGAGATAATAGACGTATGACATATCATTACTATATAAAATTATAATAGATAAAGCTCCGGATATTATAAATTTGATCGATATCTATAAAGTACGGGTGTATATTCGGTTCTTATACTTTATATCATGTAGGATTCAACGTTTATTAGCTACCTAACACTTGAAAATTTTGGTAACATGGTCTAGAAAAACGATGGAGAAGATTCTAGAATAATGGAGAAGTGTGTTTTGAGGTTTCTGCATAGCATTTATTTTGCTAAAGACTAGATATCAGTATAATCTTCTAGATGCTAGAATGAAAAAAAAGATCCAATAGCTTGAAATATTGGGATTCATGAGTCTTGATCCAACGTCCAATATTCAAAGTTATTCGTACACTTTATTGTGTTAAGATAAGACTAGTAAGTTGCATGTGTCTTGAACGCGAGACTCAGATAACGTAAGTATGACATATTTCCTAGAATAGAAAATAAATTCTACCACGAAGTTGCATCTTTCAAAACTTTTAGGGGTTTTTCCAGCGGGGAACTCTCATTGGTTGTCGATATAGTGATTGTTTGGTTACCTTAAAATGATTGTCGGAAATCTTGGAAGCAAGTTATGACAACACTTTGTAGTTCAAATTTAACCTACTTTTGGTAAGACGACATAAAGTTGTTTAACCGCGTGAAGTTAGATCGAAATCTTGAAAATTATCCATATAACATGGTCCAATTTTAAATATATATTTTTGCTCATAAAAATTGGAAGCTCCTAGTGGCAACATTGTTTATACTACCAAGATGCATGCATCTACCATATATGGGTACCTTATATAAATTATGATGATGATGTACATATTGCCATGACCTTAGTCATTAGGCTTGAAACCCAACGGCCTCTCATACATGGTAGGCCATGTTACCAAGCAAGTTTTTCCAAAAGTTGTCCATGTTATGAAGCAAGTTTTTCAATTATGGTATTGTTCATGGAAACTAATACATGTAAGAGGATGCCATGTCAAGCTTTTCATTTTTCATCTTTTCTTTATTTTGCTTGATTTTTTTAGAACAGTTCAAATTTTACTAGCACAAAAACTCATACAGGCAAGTTAAAACTTTCAAAACTCTCAGTGGTTTTCTATATCATGTCTACTTGGGTGCCTTATAATGATTTAATGAAAATCTTAGAAGCAAGCTATCATGAACTCATAGTTCAAATTTGTCCTAATTTCGGTATATTGTCCTAAAGTTATTTGGATTGGTGTTAATGGTGTTCTAGGCTATATTCCTGCGTTTATACTTCCTAAAAAAATATCGCTTAGATTGTCGTTGGTGGCGTTCTAGGCGCCCACATGAGTTACTGAAGTAAGTTGGTTCACGGTGACTTACCCTTAACATCTACCTTGTAGAGAGAGTGTGCAGCGTTAGAAAAAAGCTATGTCTAAGAGAATCTTTTTGCTCTTAGACATACATCAAAACACAGAGAGGGTGAGTCTAGCTAAGTTTTTCTTACACTTGAGTCTAGTACTAGACATATGTCAATCAAATGGCAGATGGACCCACTCGTTAGTGTATGATAGATCTTTTTTTTATTCCTTTGTATCCTAGTTGGTGGGATGCCTTACATGTGCTAATGGTGGAGCAAATCTGGTTTCTTAGACTTGAGTCTAAGAAAATCTCATGCTGTACATCTAATGTTTCACGTTGGTTCCGGCTTTAAACTAAAAAACTAAAACTACTAAGAAAATTGTGTACCAATTATAGTAAATTGTAAATGTCTTGTTTTGAAACTTGTGAACGTTTTATCCCACTCGGATAACTAGTTTGTGATTAAATAACTTTTTACATTTTCGAGAACCACTTTTAAACTAGTCTTATTTTACTTTTTCAAGAACCACTTTGTGATTAAATAGCTTTTTATGTTTTTAGAACAACTTTTAAACTAGTCTTATCTTACCACTATATAGTGTACGGATAACTTTGTATATTAACTACAAGAAAAAATGGCTTTTCGGATGATTTTCACGGTTGAAGGTCTGTTTTTCATGGTTGAAAAGTCTTCTAAGATGGATAACCTTCATGGTAAAAGCCAGGTCACAAATGATTCTACCATGTTTTTTGCGACCATGGCGGATCGCACCCTTCATCCACGAAAACTTTTTCCGTCGTAGATGTTTTTGCCAGCCGTGTTGACTATTGATGTCATGCAAACTTCCACGTGGAAAACGTTGTTAACGGCCAGTTACCACCGTTAACTGTCATGAAAACTATGGTAGAAGCTAGGCCCAGTCAAGGCCTGCTAATTATTAAGTAGGCCAGCCCATTATGAGAGCCCAATAAAAAGACAGCATGTTACTCTGTCATCCTGCACTGTTTGAAATGGGCCCATAAGTGCAGCCAGCTACAGCCCATAAACTTTCAAGCATGTTACTGTTTTTTTCCTACAGAAGGCCCACATTTGTCCAACACTGTGCGGCCTATTAGCGGCATGTGCCAAGTCGATCCAGTACTATTAAGGCCCGCGGTCGACCCGTAACTGTTCTTAGAGCCCATCATGGGCCGCCGACTAACGACTCTTCTTTGAGAAGGTCCGGTACTGTTCTAGCCTTTTACTGTTCTGAGATTCTACTATTCTTGCCTTTTACTGTTCAGGCCCACAAGCGGCATGCTACTGTTTAGGCCCACAAGCGGCATGTTACTGTTCTGGCCTGGTAATTCTTTTCGTCATGTTACTGTTCTGGCCTAGTAAGTTTCCGAGTCTGTACTGTTTGGCCTCTTATTGTTCTGATCTCATAATGTTCTGGCCTTTTACTTTTATGGCATGTCACTGTTCTGTCATGTTACTTTTTCTGGCATATTTCTTTTCTGGTCTCATATTGTTCTGGCCTTTTACTTTTATGGCATGTTACTATTCTAGCCTTCTTCTATTCAGGCATGTTACCGTTCTGTCATGTTACTATTACAAGTTCCTGCAAGTGGGTCGGCCCATTATGTTTATGGTCTTTTACAGTTTTGGTCTTTTTGAAGCCCATGCCGATGTCATAAAAAAGGTTTAGAATTGGCGAGCATCTTTTACTATTCAACATCGGCTCAATACAAGAAGGGCCAATAACAAGCTCAGTAGTGTTTCCTAATCGACCTGGCTGGCGTAGTTATGGTACCGCCTATCGCCATGTGAGGACGGCGTCAACTAAATGCCTACATGGCCTATGCGATTTATCTAGATATTACATCAGCTGCAAACTTCTTAAAATTATTACATATTATCAACTCAAGGTAAAGAAAATTCTGCATTTCAGTTGACAATCGAGTTGATAGCAGTCCTCAGTTTGCTTTCTCAATCTATCACCTGCATCTACCTTTTGAGTGTGACAGCTACATTGTAAACCCACCTTGAGGCATGATCTTGCAGCCCCCTCTTTGGTGGCGATAGCAATAATTGTAGTGTGAAACTAAGTAATAACAAGTTAAACATCAAACAAGAAAAACTACTCATCAAACAGGACAAGCAAGCATTAAAAAAGTGTGTCTGCCATGAAAAACGAGAAATCAAACAATCGGTGTGTGTGTGGCTTAGAATTTCAGCAAATATAAACTAGCTAGGTCATTTAAAAAAATGGTAGCCATTGTATACCCTGGAATGCAAGAGAAGTTGGGTGACTCAGAATTTATGGTGAGCTACACAATGGCATGTAGTTACTATCGTAGCTAAGAATGAACCAGATAGAAATTATAACGGCATCATACGAGAATTGTAGAGCAGGAATGAAAACCACGAATGAACTATACAGTACAAGATAGTTATGTTGTTGCATAGGATGAACCAGAACCAGATATGAACTATAATGGCATCGCTTGTGAACCTATAGAACAGGACAAGCAAGCATTAGACAAGTGTGTCTACAATGAAATGAGCAATCAAACAAAGTGTTTCTTATAATTTTAACAAATATATATGGAAGCAGTTGTATATTCTGGAATGCAAGAGACATTGGGTGACTTGGAATTTGTGGTGAGCTACACAATGGCATGCAGTTACTATCGTAGCTAAGAATGAACCAGATATAAATTATAATTGCATCATAGCAGAACTTGTAGAGCAGGAATGCAAACCACGAATGAAGTATACAATAGAGGATAGTTATGTTGTTTCTCAAGATGAGCCAGCACCTGATACGGAATATAGTGGCATCGCTTGTGAACCTATAGAAGAGGACAAGGAAGCATTAGACAAGTGTGCCTACAATGAAATGAGCAATCAAACAAAGTGTCTCTTAGAATTTCAGCAAATATAAACTAGCCAGGTCATTTCAACAAATATATATATAGAAGCAGTTGTATATCCTGCAAAGCAAGAGACTTTGGGTGACACATAATTTTCGGTGAGCTACACGATGGCATGGATTTACTGTCATACCTAAGAATGAACCGGATAGATATTATAATGGCATCATAAGAGAACTTGTAGAGCAGGAATGCAAACCACGAATGAACTACACAGTAGAGGATAGTTATGTTGTTGCTTAGGACAAACCAACACCAGATACGGAATATAATGGTGTCACTTGTGAACCTGTAGAAGAGGGTGTGTAAACCAATATATTAGGTGTTCCATTTTTGAGCTCTAAGCAACGAAAAATAAAATAGTTAGTGTTGCAGCTTTTGAAGAACCAGATGGCGACAACAAAATTATAATTTAATTAGTACGAAAAGTTTGTGCAGGTACTATATGATAGCAGAATGATGCCATGGAGGAAATAATAGCAAGAACTTAGCTCAGGACAAACTACATAGATTCAGTAACTGTAGAGCAAGGATCCACACTAATATTTTCAAATAACTTTATATTTTGCAAGAACTAAACAATATCAGGAGATTACTATTGTACGGAGTAGCTAAGAACATGTGCATGACAAAATAACAAACATGTGCATGACTTGAAATTTGTAGAGAAGCGAATGCAAACCAACATGTATAGTGACCTTGTATTAGCACAAAGAACAAGCGTGCCTAGTGAATTGTATGTACTAGCACGATTACAAAAATGTAGATCACTACGACAGGCTTGAACCTACTATACTGCTGACAAAACAAAAACAGGTTGGAGATTTGGTTACCTTAGTTGGAGAGGCGTCTAAGCATCATCGGTACTGTGCGGGTGACGTCCAGGTCACCGAGGGTGTTGCGGTTGTGGTGGTCGTTGGCATCGGGAAAGCAGATCTTGGGCGGTCGATGATGTCTTAAGCGCGGTGGACGAGAGCATCATTGAGGCCGATCTGGTACAGTGAACAGCGACGCCCGTGTAGCTGGTCTCGAGCGGTGGACATGGAACTCATTGAACTAGATCCCGTCTAGTGGACACCGATGAAGTGGATCCAGTATGGTTGGGTAGCTTTAGGCGGCGGGGAAGCATAGCTTGGGTGGTCGATGACGCCATCAGCATAGTGAATGGCAGAGAGACCCGGTGAGCTAGATCTGGTGGGGTGGGCATGGGTGAAGCGGCTTCATGGTGGTGCATGACACTATAGCTCAAGCGGCTCTAGGCACCGTGGAATTGCCATCGGCCGGTGCGCATGGTGGTCGTGGAGGGGACAAAGGAGCTTGGGATTTATGGGAGGACCAACAGAAAAAAGTGTGCAAAATTGAGACCATAGAGGTGAACAGAAAAATAATTACGATCGTGCCCCCAAACTAACGACTTTAGCATGCCCATTTGTCATGTGAACAATGGGTAGAATGGAAATTTTAAAGTCAAAAGCTTTTGAAATGGAGGGGCATGAAATGTTTCAAGGTTGGTGTGAAATTTTCCCGCTCGATTGATATTTTGAATTTGGCTAACGCACATCTAATAATAATAGAAAATTGGTACTACACGGTGGGAGATTTTTCCTTAGAGTTTTTGAAACGGAGGGGCGGGAAATGCTTCAAGGTCGGTGGGTAATTTTGCCGCTCGATTGAGATTTTTAATTTTTCTAGCATCCATATACTAATATAAAAAGGTAGTAGACCGTAAGCTATCTTTCTGGGAATTCAAGGCCGAGAGTCACATCAACTGATCATCCATATCCATATTTTTGCACCAAACATTAGATACCTATGAGCGTAGGCGGTAAATTTTGCCGTTTGATAGAGATTTTGAATTTGGAAATAACCCAAATAATACTCCCTTCGTCTCAAAATTGATGTCTCAGATTTATCAAGTATATTCCACAAACTAGTTGCAATCTCTCAAGTATATTCCACAAACTAGTTGTGCATGCACCCCTTTTTATTTGTCATACTTTCAACTTCTCAAAAAGTATGAGATAAATCAAGAACATTGGTTGTGGTGTATCTTGTGAATTTATAGAATTTTGTCCCAAAATATGATCATATGTGACAAATCTTGTAAAAAATAAAATACTTAAATTAATAGTATCGTGTGTTATGTAAACAAATTTTCTTAGTTTCTGTAGGTAGATGATACGTTGCAAACGTATCTATAATTTTTGATGTTCCATGCTTGGTTTATATCTACTTTCTTATGTTTTGTTCACACTTTGGAGTAATTTTTATACACTTTCTTGGACTAACCTATTAACAAGATGCCACAGTGCTAGCTGCCTGTTTTCTGCTGTTTTTGGTTCCAGAAATGTTAGAAAATGACTATTCTCATAATTGGACGGGACAAAAGCCAAAGTCATTATTTCACCGAGGCGGACACGGAGCCAGAATACAAGATGGGGAGGGACCAGAGGGCCACCACACCACCTGGCCGCACGGCCAAGCCTGGCCTACGCCAGGGGGTGGTGTGGCCGCCTAGGGCACCCCCTCGGCCTCCCCTTTCGCCTATAAGATGCCTCCAATACAAAAACCCTAAATAACCGATCAAAATTTCATGAAAGAGTCTGTAGCCGCCGTCATCTCCATCCCAAGATCGGGAGGGATCTGAAGCTCTTCCCGGTACCCTACCGGAGGGGAGAATTCACCCTAGAGGGCTTCTTCATCACCATGCAAGCCTCCGGTGTGATGCGTGAGAAGTTCATCCTTGGACTACGGGTCCATGTAGTAGCTAGATGGTTGGTTCTTCTCCTTTGTGCTACCATGTCTAGATCTTGTGAGCTCCGTTCATGATCAAGATCATCTATTTGTAATCATACATGTTGTGTTTGCGGGGATCCGATGGATATTGAGATCCTATTTCAGATTGATTATTAATTCTATCATGTCTTTGTTATTTGTGATCTTGCATGCTCTCTGTTGTTAGTAGGTATCTTGGCCGAGTAGATGCTAGCAACTCCAAAAGGCAGTATTTATGCTCGATAGTGGGTTCATGCCTCTAGTAATCTGGGGAAGTGATAGAAATCTCTAAGGTACTAGATGTGCTGTTGCTACTAGGGAGAAAACATCAATCCTTTGTTCATAGAAAAATTGTATTGTTTACTTTACACGCAATGTGTAATGTAATTATCTATTTCTTGCAACTTAATACTAGAGGGGGTTCGGATTGATAACCTGAAGGTGGATTATTAGTCATAGATACAGTTGGATTATGGTCCATGTATAATGTTGTAATGCCCAATCAAATCTCATAGGAGTCAAGATGATTAGTATATGCATGTATGCTTTCTCGATCTTTGTCAATTGGCCCGCTGTAATTTGTTCACCCAACATATCATCTATCTTAAGGAGAACCACCACTAGTGAACTATGGACCCTGGTCCTTTCTTTTACCATCAATCTATAACTGTTTACTGCTTCCTGTTTACTTTCTTCAAGCTTTTACTTTCTTCCACACAATACGTTTAATCCTTTGTTTTCAGCAAAACCGGTGAGATTTACAACCTCACTATAAGTTGGGGCAAAGTCCTTGTGTTGTGTTGTGCAGGATTCCAAGTTGGCAACAACACCTTGGAGGTGTTTCCTTTCTCCTACTGGTTTGATAACCTTGGTTTCATAACTGAGGGAAACTTGCTGTTGTGCTCATCATACCTTCCTCATGGGGTTCCCCAATGAGGTCAAGATATCTTGAGCCATCAGTAGACAATGTCATATTTTGGGACGAAAAATTGCTTATGCACAAGGCACAACATAATCTATGTTCATGATTTATTTCACATTCTTAGAATCATGAAAGTGTGGAATGCAACGGTTCTTATGATAGAAAGGCAAAAGCTCTAGTGCAAACAGCCAGTCAGTAAGGACATTTGCCAGTTAGTAGCATTTGAAAGGTTCATTAGTACATAATAAGATAGGAAAATATCACAGATTCACATTTCATATTCAGCAGGACTTGATAGATTCAGTAGCATTTAAAAGTGACTGATTCAGCAATACAGACTCTGAAATTCAATAGCAGTACAGAGAGAATCAGTTCTTGTTTCAGCTCTCAAAAACTTCGCATAGGATGAGTTTGCCATTTTCTCCGGACACGCTCCATCATTGGAGAAAGCAAAACTAACAATCAAGTTTGTATTTTGTGCATACATTTTTCTCGCATCAATGCCTATGTGATAAACATATATGCAACCCAAAATGCCCAAGCCTCATCTAGATTGTGAAAAGATCATGTTTAAAAAGAAAAGCAAAACAATCTACTGCCATTGATCAAAACAAGTATCAGTACATTAGTATTAGTTCCACAAAATAATAACAACATCAAAATATTTGATAGATTCGGTAGCTTTTGAAAGATTCAGCAACACAGGCTATATTCTGCACTCGATCTGAACAATTCCTAGTACATAGGAATTATTACAAAATATATTAGCAGTTGCATAACTCCATACAAAATACTTGCTAGAAGTGTAAAACTACTTGTAGTAGTACCTTAAGCTAGCTAGGAACCACTACATGTCCCATCATATACTCCAAACATGCATGAGAGAAAAGAGAGAGGTCAGAATCACCATAGGATCTGTATGTCAACGATTCAGCGTGTCCAATTCATGGCCGTGTAGTGCTTTCTTTCCACCCTAGCACGCTTCTCTCATTTCACCATCGCCTGTTGATCCTTGTAATAAGCTTCCGCATGTGCACCCTCAGCAAGATAGATGTAAAATTCATGGATCTTTCTAGAATATTCCACCTCTCCGATTACGAAGGGGATCTACCACTAACATAAATAAAGTAATTAATATTAGTATAGAGGGACTAACAAATTAGAAAGTACATTCATATTAGGATCATCATGAGAATATTAACATGTGATATCTCACAATGGGTTGATGTCATCGTCGATCCAATATTGGAACTCCATGGGGAACTCCGACCAACGATTAGGGGGCTTGAAACTAAGTCCTCGGCTCCAACAAGTATTGACTGAGTGCACTCAGCGTGGCTTCGGCCGGCAGCACCACATCTTTGGCTCGGAATAAAATGCAAGCTCATAGAACCCATGAAAACATACCAATGATGACATGCTCACCTCGTACTCCTCCAATTCCCACACCACCGACCTTACACAACTAACGGACATGATAATCTCTGTGTTGTGCTCATCAATCTAGCTGGTGAATAGTGTGCCCGCCTGTCGGCATAATGAGATCGGGGGTCCCTCACATTGCGCCGAAGCGCGTGGGCCAGGACCCATCGGTCAGCGACTCAGCGGATGCGTGGCCTGGCCGGCAAAGGCATCGCAAGGATGCGAGCACCGTGTGCTCCAAGCAGGTATGGCCTTGGCATGATGTGCGTATGCAGACTAACTATCGGCTAGTGTAGGTGCCTATGGATGAGATGAACACTACGAGACAAGCCTTGATTAGCCAATCAGGCGTGGACAGGAAGGAAAATACAATGATGCGCGAGGTGATCCCATCCCTCCTTCAGGGGCTGCTCCGAAAGGAGGGTAAGGACGCGGTTGGGGGACAGCGAAGCTAAGGAGCAGCCTTGACTGAGCCCCGGAAGGACCCTGGAGCACTTCTCCTGGGCTTGGCACGGCCCGGTAACTAGAGTCAATTGAGCCTGACAAGGCGTGTCAGACCCAGCCTTGGGAACTGGTGACGCAACGGCACTTCTGGACATCATCATGGCACTGCAGTCCGCTATAGTGCGCCACCGACAGGAGTGATAGCTCGGAGCCTGAGCCATCACTCAGCCATCAAGTGCACCTGTGCACCGCCCCTGGCCATCTATTGGCCACGTGTGCTACCCATCTCCCAAAGCACGATGGCACTGCATGATGAAGAAGTCTCCTGTTTATGTGGTCCAGACATGGGCCCATAGTCATGAGAGAGAGAGAGAGAACCAACTAGAGGAGGTCTCCCCAAAAGAGATGGAACCTTTTGTTGATTATTGTTGTATTTAATTTGTCAAAATACCTCTCTTTATATAGGGGGGAAATCCCCCATAGCTAACTAGCTTAGACATGTGGGACTAAACAAGGGAGAGGGGGAGCTTGGCCGGCCGGCCAAGGCCCTTGTGGGCCCCTCTCGGGGTTTCCAAGGCCCAGCCGGCCACCCCCTCTCTCCTTCCTCCCTTCAGTCTTTCCCTCATGGGCCCTTTTCCCTCCGGATTTGGCCCAATTAGGTATTTGACACTTTTTAATTCTTTTTCTTTTATTGAATAAATATAATTGAATGATTAAATCAATATTCAACATTCACTTACATATTATTCAATCCCCATTGATGTGGAACTCATTCCCTCTCATTCTGAACATCCTTCAGACTTACCGAAACCCTTCTGGTTTTCTCTCTTATCTTTTCTTCGGTGATTCTACTGATCCTAAAACACTCTCTGAGCATCATCAAGCCCTTAAGTGTGATACCCCATGGTTTGGGAACACTCCAGACATGGTCGAGACCCATCCGCACTAACTATCAACAAAGGGACCTAGATGGCCATGTCACCCCTATGCATTCCATGAAATATTTCATCATTTGAACCATGAACATCGTGTCATATTCCTTTTGTATCTCGATACTTGCATTGTCCAATATCTCATAAATGACATCACCATGTCATGTTCAATCTCGTTACCGACCAATGCTACTTGACTCGTTCCGACAAGTGATATCCTCGTGATCAAATCACACGCTGTGCAGCTATTGGATATAACTTCTCCGAGTGGGCCCTCGAGTATCTTTCCGTCATGCGGATGGAAAAATCCCGCTCTTGACGCATATTGCCTCAACTGTTCTTCTGAATACCTGAACACACCTTTATGATCACCATTTAACCGAGTGACGTTTGATGCTATCAAAGTACCCTCGGGTGACAGTGATTGATATGGCCTCACGATCTAAGAAATAGTACACTAGGTCTATTCTAATCATCGTAACTTGAACTTTGTGACATGATCGGGTCATGATCCTTAGGTTGGGTATAGTTCATCATCTCATTCTCATAATGAGGTGACTCCATTTCGAACTGGCATAAATGCCACATGATCAGGAAACCTTGATCATTTGTTGACCAATGAACCAGTGACTAGAGCTTCACCGGGAAATCCTAGTTATTTATATATCAGACGTGTATTGACGTTTCCTTTCAATATAGTTATAGCATGATATAAAACTTAATCATAAACTTTATGAAATATGAAAATAATTCTTATTTGTCTCGAGGGCATATTTCCAACGCCAACATCCCCGATGTCAGAGGCGAAACGCGACATCTAGCACGCCAGGTAGCGGGTGCTCGCATTTTTGGCTTCGGTAATCATCTTCATTGTCAACAGCTTCGTCCGCTTCTTCATCATCACCATCATTGACACCGACTTTTGTTTCATCTTCGCGGTCAACATCAGCATCGACCATGCCATCACCAGCTATGGCGACCAAGAGAGGTGCTAGCGTTAGGACCGGCCCTACCGTGGTAGACTCGCCCACTGCATGAACTCGCTCCCATTCCCTTCCCACAACTAGGGGCTTGGATGTCGAGCCTCATGCATGGCGCGCTACTACCATTGCAGGTGCCGACCCACATCAAGGGCCAAGCGGAACTGCACCACCGCCGCCACCGTCGCAACCGCACCCCGCGATTGAGGCGGGCGAGCATGCTGGCGGAGGCGCTGCTGCACAAGAAGTACCATCACTAGGTGACGCAGGAGGCATCGCGCTCGAAAATCCCTTCGCTAGCGACGCAGGAGGCACCACCGGCGAACTGTCTCTCTCCGGTGGCGTAGGAGATGCCCCCGGAGGGGGCCATCTGCTAGAAGGAATCACGTCGGTGATACATTGCAAATGTATCTATAATTTTTGGTGTTCCATGCTTGGTTTTATCTACTTTCTTGTGTTTTGTCCACACTTTGGAGTACTTTTCATATGATTTTTCTTGGACTAACCTATTAACAAGAGCCACAGTGCCAGTTGTCTGTTTTCTGCTGTTTTTGGTTTCAGGAAGTCAGAAAATGAATATTCTCGGAATTGGACGAGACAAAAGCCAAAGTCATTATTTTACCGGGGGACACTTGGAGCCAGAATACGAGACGGAGAACGGCCAGAGGGCAGCCACACCACCTGGCCGCGCGGCCAAGCTTGGCTAGCGCCAAGGGTGGTGTGGCTAGCCCAGGCACCCCCTCGGCCTCTCCTTCCGCCTATATATTGCCTCTGATGCGGAAACCCTAAGTACCCGATCAAAATTCCATGAAAGAGTCTGTAGCCGCCGTCATCTCCATCCCTAGATCAGGAGGAATCTGAAGCTCTTCCCGGCACCCTGTCGGAGTGGGGAATTCACCCTGGAGGCCTTCTTCATCATCATGAAAGCCTCCGGTGTAATGCGTGAGTAGTTCATATCTGGACTATGGGTCCGTGTAGTAGTTAGATGGCTAGTTTTCCTCCTTTGTGCTTTCATGCTTAGATCTTGTGAGCTCCGTTCATGATCAAGATCATCTATTTGTAATTCTGCATGTTGCGTTTGCGGGGATCCGATGGATATTGAGATGCTATTTCAGATTGATTATTGATTCTATCATGTCTTTGTTATTTGTGATCTTGCATGCTTTCTGTTGTTAGTAGATATCTTGGCCAAGTAGATGCTAGCAACTCCAGGAGTTAGTATTTTTGCTCGATAGTGGGTTCATGCCTCTGGTAATCAAGGGAAGTGACAGAAATCGCTAAGGTACTAGATGTGCTGTTGCTACTAGGGAGAAAACAACAATCCTTTGTTCATAGAACAAACGTATTGTTTACTTTACACGCAATTCGTAATGCAATAATCTGTTGCTTGCAAGTTAATACTGGAGGGGGTTCGGATGATAACCTGAAGGTGGATTATTAGTCATAGATGTAGTTGGATGGCGGTCTATGTATAACGTTGTAATGCCCAATCGAATCTCAAAGGAGTCAAGATGAGTAGTATATTCTTGTATGCTTTCTCGATGTTTGTCAATTGCCCTGCTGTAATTTGTTCACTCAACATGTTATCTATCTTAAGGAGAGCCACTTCTAGTGAACTATGGACATCGGTCCTTTCTTTTACATTCAATCTACAATCAACTGTTTACTTCTTTGTGTTTACTTTCTGAAAACTATTACTTCCTTCCATTCGATACGTTTAATCCTTTGTTTTCAGCAAAACCGGTGAGATTGACAACCTCATCGTAAGTTGGCGGCAAAGTTATGTGGTTGTGCTGTGTAGGTCTCCACGTTGCTGCTGGCACCGGTAGTGCGCCCTGCCAACGTTCAGCTAGCTACACCTTTGGGGTGTTTCCTTGCTCCTACTGGATTGATAACCTTTGTTTCGTACTGAGGGAAAACTTGTTGCTGTGCTCATCATACCTTCCTCTTGGGGTTCCCCAACGAGCTCGATATATTTTGGGCCATCAAGCTCTTTTTTTGGCGACGTTGCCGGGGATTCAAGGACATCTTCACAAGGGGAGTCCCTCATAACCGATCTCTTTACTTTGTTATTTTTGTTTTGCTTAGTTTCTTTTTGCTTTGTTTGCTTGTTTCTTTATCAAAAACACACACAAAATTAGTTTTACAAGTTTGCTTTCTTTATCAAAAACACACAAAAATGACTACTCTTGAAAACACTAAGTTGTGTGACTTCACTAGCACCAACAACAATGATTTTATGAGCACACCTATTGCTCCACCTATTCCTGAAGCTACTTTCTTTGAGATAAAACCTGCTTTACTCAATCCTATTATGAGAGAACAATTTTCTGGTATTGGAAATGAAGATGCTGCTACCCATCTAAATAACTTTGTTGAACTTTGTGAGATGCAAAAGCATAGGGATATAGATGGAGATATTATTAAGCTTAAATTGTTTCCTTTTTCTTTGAGAGGAAAAGATAAAGAATGGTTGAATGCCTTAACTAGGAATAGTATTGATTCTTGGACTAAATGCAAAGATGCTTTCATTGGAAAATGCTATCCTCCTGCTAAGATTATATCTATGAGAAGTGAAATAATGAAGTTTAAACAAGCTGATAATGAACATGTTGCTCAATCTTGGGAAAGAATGAAATCTTTGGTAAAGAATTGTCCCACTCATGGACTGACTGCTTGGATGATTATCCAAACTTTTTATGCAGGATTGAACTATTCTTCAAGGAACCTATTGGATTCTGCTGCTGGAGGTACCTTTATGACCATTACTTTGGGTGTTGCAACAAAGCTTCTGGATAATATGATGGTTAACTATTCTGAATGGCATACTGAGAGATCTCCATAAGGTAAGAAGGTAAATTCTGTTGAGGAAACCTCCTCCTTGAGTGATAAGATTGATATTATTATGTCTATGCTTGTTAATGGGAAAGCCCATGTTGATCCAAATAATGTTCCCTTAGCTTCTTTGGTTGCTCAAGAAGAGCAAGTTGATGTGAACTTTATAAGAAATAACAATTATGGCAACAATGCTTATGGTAATAACAGTTATAGGCCCTGCCCTCCTAATAATACTTATGGTTATAATGGTAAACCGGGATTACCTAGTGAAGGAAGAATTTTAGAAGTTGAAAGATCCACTAAGAACTTCATGCAAATGCAATATGAGCAAAATAAACTATTTACTAAAACTATGGAGGAACATTCTACCATTTTGAAGAATATTAGCCATCAACTGGAGAGTTTGAATAGGGAAATTCCTAGTTTGCAATTGAAACTTTCTAATGCTGAAAGAAATATAGCATCTTTGGCTGAAGCTCAATCTTGTTTGAATAAAATGGCTTCTAAACCTGAAACTAATGAGAATCCCTTTGCAGCTACTAATGCCATACAAGTAAGAATTGCTGAAAATGTTAGACTATTAGCTGAATTGCATGCTAAGTGGGAAAGAGAAGATGAAATTGCTAGAAACATTAGTGTTTCTACTATAGCCACCACTAGTGTTGAGGCTATTAATAGTCCTACTACTTTAGATGATAGTTATGATTTTGATCTTGATGGTTGCAATATCTCTGAAGTTATTAAGTTCCTACAAAATCTTGCTAAAAGTCCTAATGCTAGTGCTATGAATATGGCCTTTACAAAACACATTATTGATGCTCTCATAAAGATTAAAGAAGAAAAGATGAAACATAAAGCTTCTATTCCTATAAAACAAGAAGTTGGTTAGGAACCCATCATTAATATGAAAGTGAATGATTTTGATTTCAAAGCTTTATGTGATCTTGATAGTAGTGTTTCTATTATGCCTATAAGGATTTATGATATGCTTGATTTGCCACCACTTGAAGATTGTTATTTGAATATCCCAATTGATGATAATGCTAAAAAGAAACTCATGGGGAGTATTAATGATGTTCTTATTATGGTTAACAATGCTTATGTCCCCATTGATTTCTATGTGTTGGATGTTGAATGCAATGCTTATTGTCCTATTACTTTGGAAATATCTTTTCTTAGAACTGTTGGTGCCATTATTGATATGAAAGAAGGCACCATTAAATATCAACTCCCACTCAAGAAAGCTATAGAACACTTACCTAAGAAGAAAGAGAAGATTTCTTTTTCCTCTCCTATGAAAACAAAATTTGGTCTTAATACTTCTTCATTTGAGAACACTTGATTCTTTTTGCTTCTTATGCCTAACTTAAAGGCGTTAAAGAAAAGTACTTATTGGGAGATAACCCAAAAGTTTTAGATAAGTCTTGGAAATTATTACTTCAGTAATAACCACTCCTTATCCTTTTTATTTGCTTTTTGTGCCAAGAGTAACCTCTAATGCGAGAGAAGTAATGATTGGGAAAGTTGTTGTCCTGAAACAGATTTCTATGCTTCACCGTAAAAATTCGTGTAAAATCTCTATACGTCCTTTTGAGGCGTGAATTTTTGTGCTTCTGCCCCCGGTTGTTATCAAACTTTCGTTAGTTCAACACTTTTTGATTGAAACAGAAGGTCTTTGAAAAAATTCGTCTTTACCTGCTGGTCTGTTTTGACAGATTTCTGCCATTTTCTGCATTTGCTTCTTGTTGGTTCCTTTTTGAGTTCTTTTGGGGAATTGAGCTTTTTGAGGGAAGTGATACAGTAGCCTGTGTTTTAATAGAAGTTTTATTGGTGTTATAACTGAACCTAAAGACTTATTATCTTGAGTGCACTAATGTTGCTAATAAAGATTGTGGGAAGTTTTGTATGAAGGAAAAAATTCAGGTGTATGGAAGGAATGAGTAATGAGATGAAGGATGGACTAAAGCTCAAGCTTGAGGATGCCACGCGTGTCACCCCAAGAAATATCCAAGAAGTACAAGCGTCAAAGCTTGGGGATGCCCAAGGCATCCCCTTCTTCCTCAATAAAAATCCCAGGTTTCTTCCAAACGCTTCATTTTTATTGTTTCCTGCACCATTGTGTTTTTCTTCGAGCGTCTTCTTTTTCGTTTTTGTTTTGGTTTTTAGTTTGCTTGGTTTGCTTAGTGTTCTGAATAAATTGATTGGACCCCCTCTTTCATACTTTGGTTTACAAATAGTTTGGTTTGGTTTGGAAAAGAGTAGGAAAGTTCATACTTATGTGGTAAAAAGATCTCGTTTTTGACTGTGGCCTATGCTTTGTCATGCCATGCTTGATATTGTTTTGGATTTTTGCTTAGTATTATTTGCTATAGCATGACTTGTTATAAACAATTGAGATTTCTTAATGTGCTTTGGATGAATCATGCGTTGTTTTAGCATATTAAAGCATAGTATTGTGGTATTCTCCTTTGATGCTTTATTTGGGTTGAATTGGCACATGCTCACACCATGTTATGACTATCCAAAGTCACCATAAGCCTTTATGATCCTTTAGTTTTCAACTTGTAGTATCACTTTATGCTTTGATCAATGATGTTTTGTCGCTCTGCATGATTATGGCCATTATTGCTCTCTTAGTTTGTCGCTCCTAGTCTTTTGCTAGCCTCCGCAACCAAGTATGAGTTCCACTCATGCATCCAACTCCCTAAACCAAGTTATTCCAAAGATTCCACCATACCTACCTATTAGCATATGCTATTCCAAGTATATTCATGTTTTTGTTTACCTTCCAAATTAAATTTGTTATGAGAAAACTAGTGATTAAAGCTCTCACAAACTTGATGGCACACTTTACTTTTCTTGCCCTTAATAAACTTGAACCATTGTGTCGTCTATGTTGCACTTATTTGTTGGGGATTAGCAGAACCATGTTGTCATGGGGAACGCTTTCAACATTGCACTAGTACTTTGTACCTAGTTGATATCATGCTCTTTTGTCTATGGATGTCGTCGATGTGAAATGAAAGGGGAGCTTGTAAGTCCATGGAGTTATGATGTGTTAGAAAAATGCCTGGGCCGCTGGTCTAATCCATGTTGACATGGTGGAAACCTGCAGCGTAACCATAATGAGCTGTCTATGAAGCATTCTTCTTATAAAAAAGAGTCCTACATTGAGAAAAAAGAGAAAAAGAAAAAAAAGATTATGAAAAGAGGAAAGAGAGAAAAAAGCACCATATTGCCATGGTAAATAAGAATATTGTTGAGGTGCTCGTTGTCTGCTTGCCTTGTCATTTTTATGTGGGGATTCTTCCGTATCATCGGGCAAGGGGTACCCCGTTGGCGGTTCTCTATGATACACATGTACTTACAATGACAAGAACTTACTGGTGACTAAACTTGAGTAGCATGAGGAGCGGCCCTCGTATTCAAGGGACATGAGATCTCTAACGTATACTTCGTCAAGCATGTACACCATAGTTTGTTCACTTTAACCTTAATCACTTCAAGATGCTTATGATAGGGGCAATGCGAGCTGAAAGCTATAAGTATCATAATTTGTGGAAGCTCTTTATGAAACTTGAATCTCTGCTTCCTTCTATGACGGCCTTTCTTCCACCTATATATTGAGTCTCCACCTTCTACCTTTATGCACCTACTTTGAGAGCATAGTGGCCATTCTTAGTTCTATGTGCATTGTCCCAAGACTTGTTGGTTGATGCATACCTTGATATTGCTTGTTTTAAACTATTTGTATCTAGTCACTCTTATAAGCTTTGAAGGTGTCCTATGCATTTATACTTTCTACTCTATGAGGGAGAAGCTGAATACTACTATGCTATGTTTTCTTTATGTGAAACAAACAAACATCTTGCAAATCATTGTTATTCATGTATCTTTTGTTTGTTCCTTTTCATGTTGCAACATAGTTTCTTTGTCTTATTGCTATAACTTTGTCTTTCATGTTATGATTGAAGTACTATGATCCCAGCTTTGAATTTTTTACAAATACTTTGATCAAGTTTATGATGGTGCATGTCACCTCAAAAAATATTCTTTCTTTTTATCACTTACCTACTCGAGGACGAGCAGGAGTTAAGTTCGGGGATGTTGATACATTGCAAATGTATCTATAATTTTTGGTGTTCCATGCTTGGTTTTATCTACTTTCTTGTGTTTTGTCCACACTTTGGAGTACTTTTCATATGATTTCTTGGACTAACCTATTAACAAGAGCCAAAGTGCCAGCTGCCTGATTTCGGCTGTTTTTGGTTTTAGGAAGTCAAAAAATGAATATTCTTGGAATTGGACGGGACAAAAGCCAAATTTATTATTTTACCAGGGGACACTTGGAGCCAGAATACGAGACGGAGAAGGGCCAGAGGGCGGCCACACCACCTAGCTGCGCGGCCAGGCTTGGCCCGCGCCAGGGGGTGGTGTGGCCACCCCCCCTCGACCTCTCCTTCCGCCTATATATTTCCTCTGATAAGGAAACCCTAAGTACACGATCAAAATTCCATGAAAGTATCTATAGTCGCTGTCATCTCCATCCCTAGATTGGGAGGGATCTGAAGCTCTTCCCGGCACCCTGTCGGAGAGGAATTCACCCTGGAGGCCTTCTTCATCATCATGCAAGCCTCCGGTGTGATGCATGAGTAGTTCATCTCTGGACTACAGGTCCATGTAGTAGCTAGATGGTTGGTTCTCCTCATTTGTGCTTTCATGTTTAGATCTTGTGCGCTCCTTTCATGATCAAGATCATCTATTTGTAATTCTGCATGTTGTGTTTGCGGGGATCCAATGGATATTGAGATGCTATTTCAGATTGATTATTGATTCTATCATGTCTTCGTTGTTTGTGATCTTGCATGTTTTCTGTTGTTAGTAGCTATCTTGGCCAAGTAGATGCTAGGAACTCCAAGAGTTAGTATTTATGCTTGATAGTGGGTTCATGCCTTTGGTAATCTGGGGAAGTGATAGAAATCTCTAAGGTACTAGATGTGCTGTTGCTTCTAGGGAGAAAACAACAGTCCTTTGTTCATAGAACAATCATATTGTTTACTTTACGCAATTCGTAATGCAATAATTGGTTGGTTGCAACTGAATACTGGAGGGGGTTCGGATGATAACCTAAAGGTGGATTATTAGTCATAGATGCAGTTGGATGGTAGTCTATGTATAATGTTGTAATGCCCAATCGAATCTCAAAGGAGTCAAGATGAGTAGTATATGCTTGTATGCTTTCTCGATGTTTGTCAATTGCTCAGCTGTAATTTGTTCACCCAGCATGTTATCTATCTTAAGGAGAGCCACCTCTAGTGAACTATGGACACCGGTCCTTTCTTTTACAATCAATCTACAATCAACTGTTTACTGCTTTGTGTTTACTTTCTGCAAACTATTACTTCCTTCCATTCGATACATCTAATCCCTTGTTTTCATAAAAAACGGTGAGATTGACAATCTCATCGTAAGTTGGGGGAAAAGTTCTGTGGTTGTGTTGTGCAGGTCTCCACGTTGCTGCTGGCACCGGTCGTGTGCCCTGCCAACATTCAGCTAGCTACACCTTTGGGGTGTTTCCTTGCTCCTACTGGATTGATAACCTTGGTTTTGTACTGAGGGAAAACTTGTTGCTGTGCTCATCATACCTTCCTCTTGGGGTTCCCCAACGAGCTCCATATATTTTGGGCCATCACCGGGCGGGACCGGAGGAGCCGACCACGAGCCAGGGCATCAAGCGTTGGTCCAGCACGAAGCATCTTGTGCCAGGGCTCACCTCGCCGTGCTAAGTACTAGCCGCCAACTGTAGTCCCACCGCTTTGGGAATAGAACTTTGGGAGAACCGACGACCATGCCACATTCCACTTGGGGGCTAGCGCCCCAAGACCTGCAGAACAAGACCACATCTCTGTGGGGTCATCTAATTACCCCGCACACAGGCACGCCGAAGGACGTTGAGGCGATTCTATCCCGGCAAATGAGGCGCTAGTTCGAGATTACCTACTGCAGCTGCGTCAATAGGTTGTGGGTGCGGAAGCATGGCATAACTGAGGAAGGAATCATGGCTTTGGGATACGGAAGCGGCGGCCCTGCCTTCTATCCTGCCTTACGGCAGGTGGTGTGGCCGCCGAAGTTCCGTCCCATCGTCCCCGTCAAGTTTGAAGGAAACACCAACCCAAAGGAGTTTCTGACCATCTACTCCACCGCGATGGTGGTTGCGGGTGCTGATGAGAAGGTCATGGCCAACTGGTTTCCAATGGCCCTGAAGGGAACGACCTTGTCCTAGCTCATGCATCTACCCAAGGAGTCCATTCATTCCTGGGCCAAGTTATGTACTCGCTTTGTGAGCGTGTTCTATGGAGCATTCAAGTTCCTGGGAACACTCATTCAACTCCACATAGTGGTCCAGGCGAGCGGTGAGCGGCCACGAGACTTCATGTTGCGATTTTCACATATCGCACACACTATCCTAGAGGAGGAGGACGTCACCACTATTGGCGCATTCATCATGAATGTGCGCGACAGCAAGATGCATGCAGAGCTTAACATGCATCCCATCAAGAGCATCCACAAGTTGTGGGCATTGGCTTACCTCTGCTCCTTAGCAGAGGAAGGACGCCTCGAGCCCTAAGAAGCTGTCTGGGAAGCTGCTGGAGTGGCAAACCTAGGAAACACTGCTGCGAAGAAGACTATCTCACGTAAGCAGGGACCTTGACAGGCTTTGGCTGTGGAGCCTAGCGCTACCACCAGGGCTGAAAAGAAGACCAAACCGGAGGAAGATGTGGCAGTTGCCAAGCCCGCCACGGGGAAGTGGTGCCCTATGCACGTGTCTGATGAGAATGATGCTTGGAATTGCCGCTTTTAAGGTTACGCCGAGGGATGGAAGAGGCGCATCACTGAGCAGGGGACTAATGGTACCTTCGAGAACTGTTACCGCTACAAGAAGGCTGGCCATCATGCAAAGGACTCTCTGGTCCAATCTCTCCTAGGTGCCCCCGCTGGAGGTCGCGGGGGGTAACATGGGTAATGCACGAGGAGGGGATGGAGGCGATGGAGATGGAGCAAGAGCAGGGTGCGGAGGGGTCCGCGGCAATGTAGGTCCTCAACCGCGAAGCAATGGCCCTGTTGTTAACCAAGGCAACGAAGACGGGTGCAGACAGTACCCACAAGTATAGGACTAGGCGTGCGCACATGGAGTAGCCTACGCCATGACTTCCCACGAATAGCCCATCCCGGAGGCGCAAAGGCCACTTCGGTGCTCTCATGTGCCAATTCATTTTGATGCGGGAGATCACCCGGACCGCATCGCCGGGGTCGGCATGCTACCCCTGGTGGTCTCCCCCATCATAAAGAACGTCCGAGTTACCAAGATGTTGGTGGATGGAGGGGCTGGCCTCAACATCCTCTTGGCAAGGCTGATGGATAAGCTCCAGATCACTGAGGATCAATTAGCCCCTACGGGTGTTTTCTGGGCGTAAGCCGGGGAGCTATCCAGATGTGGGGTAAGATCGAGCTGCCGGTCACATTCGGCACTCAAAACAACTACCACACTGAGAACATCATATTTGATGTTGCGGACATTGCCCTGCCGTATAACGGCATAATAGGGCGCCCTGCCTTGGAAAATTTCATCGTGTTCTCCCACCATGCCTACAACTCTCTTAAGCTTCCCTCCCCGTGGGGGGCCTTGACCATCAAAGGTGATATTAGGGACGCCATTTTCTGCTTTGAACAACTATTCAAACTGGAAGCCAGCGCTTCCCATGTGACTCACACTGACCCTTTGTCCGACTCGTACCAACCTTTCGCCCCGATTCCCGGCTCACCCAGGAAAAGGCTGTGACCCTTTCTGAAGCTTGGTTCTGATGACTATTTAGGTACTGGTGGCTCTCCTAGTAAGCTAAAAACTTCTCGCATCCACCCTACCAACTAAAAAGCTTGTGAGCATGTGTGGTGCTCCCGACAAACCTTAAAAGCCCGGGTGGAGTGGAGGTTCCCCTGGCAAATAAAAGCCCGGGAGCGTGCGTGGTGCTCCCGACAAACCTTAAAAGCCCAGGAGGAGTGGAGGTTCCCCTAGCAAATGAAAGTCCTGAAGGGTTGATGTCTACGCACTTCTATTATTGTACACAACTGTTGGGCCTCCAAGTGCAGAGGT
This sequence comes from Avena eriantha, assembly GCA_910589775.1. Classification (NCBI taxonomy): domain Eukaryota; kingdom Viridiplantae; phylum Streptophyta; class Magnoliopsida; order Poales; family Poaceae; genus Avena; species Avena eriantha. The sequence goes on along the minus strand of OU342741.1, from coordinate 491,803,546 downwards.
TTGTAGAACAGCAGCAAGTTTCCCTTAAGTGGATTACCCAAGGTTTATCGAACTCAGTGAGGAAGTGGTCAAATGTATCCCTCTCAAGCAACCCTGCAATCAAGATACAATAAGTCTCTTGTGTTCCCAACACACCCAATACACTTGTCAGGTGTATAGGTGCACTAGTTCGGCGAAGAGATAGTGAAATACAAGTGGTATGGATATAATACAACGGTGCCAAAAAATACTTTGATGGTGTGGAAGAGACTAAAGGAAAACTGAAATAAAGATGGCAGCAAGCAAACATGTAACAGATCTAGTTGCAAACGAAGTTTCAATGTTAAGAAACAAGGCCTAGCGATCATACTTTCACTAGTGAACACTCTCATATAAATATATTCTCTTTATGATACTAATCTTAACTACTCTACGGTTAAACACTCTAATCGATGGTAGGGCTATAACAGCACACCTCAAAGTCCGTCTTTCCCATCTAGATAACCCCACACCGTCACCTTGAGCACTAGATGCTTCAAACAAACACCACAATTTCATAAAGACATCCAACTCCATATATAACTCATAACAAGTATTTGTAATCTCTAGCCTAAGTGCCACCATGGTGTGCACACTATCAACTTCACACACATGGGGAGAGCAGAGATCTATTAAAGCCCTTGAGTAGCAAGGTAGATCTATAGATTACAAGCTCATGATCTCAATAATATCATGCATAGAGAGAGAGATGAACACATAGCTACCGGTAGAACCCTTAGCCTCGAGAGAGAACTACTCCCTCCTCATCATGGGAATCAGCAACAGTGATGGAGATGGTGGTGGAGATCGATGGAGATGGCTCCGGGGAACTTCTCTGTCCCGGCAGGGTGCCGGAACAAAGACTTTCTATCTCCCGAATCTCCCCTTCGGTGGCGGCGGCGCTGCGGAACTTTTCGTGGCTGGAGGCTGGACGATTTAGGGTTTTTGCATCGGGAGGCATCTTATAGGCGAAGAGGCAAGGTCGGTGGGTGGCCAGGGGGCCCACACTACCTAGTGGCGCCAGGGCTAGCCCGCGCCACCATATGGTGTGGCCACCCTGTGGCCCCTCTCCATCTCGTCTTCTAGCTCCGTGAGTCTTCCGGTGAAATATCGACTTTGGCTTTTGTCCGGTCCAATTTCGAGAATATTGATTTTCTGACTTTCCTAGAACCAAAAACAGCAGAAAACATGCAACTGGCACTGTGGCACTTGTTAATAGGTTAGTCCAAGAAAGTGTATAGAAAGTACTCCAAAGTTGGTACAAAACACAAGAAAGTAGATAAAACCAAGCATGTAACATCAAAAATTATGGATACGTTAGCAACGTATCAAGAGTTCGCAGCATAGAAAACAAAAAAATTCCTACGATGAGAACTATACGCCAAGATCTATCTACTAGATACTAGCAACAGGTGGATATACATCCATGGAGAACTTACCCTCGAAGACAACAAAGTTTTGTTAACGAGTAGGAACTCGTGGGTGATGTTGTCGTATGCTTGCCGATCTCCAGATCGTGTGGAAGTCCTAGCGCCGCAAACTAGTAGTGCATCTGCACTCGCACGCACGTGTAGGCCACCGAACAACCTCTGCCTCCTCGCTCCAGCGATGCAGTGGAAGCAGCAACTCCTTCCAGATGAAATGCCACCAGGAACATGTATCTCACTAATCCGAGACCATGGGGGAATAATTCTAGAGGAGGAGAGAGATCCTTCACGAGGAGGTGTGAGGAAGAAGGGTGAGAGAGGTGGCCTTTTATAGGTATGTATAATAACAACTTTATTATTGCCTCTCAGGGCATATTCCCTTTAGTCTGCCACTTGCACTAGAGACAATAATCTAGTTACATGGTGATAAATCTAACACCCATGGGTTCTGGTGTTGATCATGTTTTGCTGTAGGGAGAGTTTTAGTCAAAAGATCTGCTACATTGAGATCCGTATGTACTTTACAAATCTTTATATCTCCATCCTTGACATGCTCACGGATGGAGTGAAACCGGTGATTAATATGTTTGGAATTCTTGTGAGACCTTGGTTCCTTTGCGTTGGCTATGGCTCCATTGTTGTCACAATAAATCACCATTGGATCCAACGCACTAGGAACCACACCCAGTTCGGTAATGAACTCCTTCATCCAAACCGCTTCCTGTGCTGCTTCTGAAGCAGCAATATATTCCGCCTCCGTTATTGACCTTGTTACCACAGGTTGTTTGGAGCTCCTCCAACTAATTGCTGCTCCGTTCATGAGAAATACGTATCTGGATTGATACTTAGAGTCGTCCGGATCAGTGTCAAAGCTAGCATCGACATAACAATTAGCGACCAGCTCTTCTTCACCTCCGTATACAAGAAACATTTCCTTAGTCCTTCTAAAGTACTTAAGGACATTCTTGACCACTATCCAGTGTTCCAAAACTGGATCAGATTGGTACCTACTAGTCAAACTAATAGCATGTGCCACATCCGGTCTTGTACATAGCATGGCGTACATTATAGAGCCTATGGCTGAAGCATAGGGGGTCTTAACCATTATCTCTCTTTCTTCCACCGTAGCCGGACTTTGAGTCTTACTCAATGTCTTTCCTTGCAACATAGGTAAGAACCCCTTCTTACTTTTGTCCATTTTAAACTTGTTTAAAATCTTATCAAGGTATGTACTTTGCGATAGCCCTATGAGGCGTCTTGATCTATCTCTATAGATCTTTATGCCTAATATATATGACGCTTCACCAAGGTCTTTCATAGAAAATTTGCTGTTTAGATAACTTTTAACACTTTTTAAAAGATCTATATCATTTCCAATCAATAATATGTCATCCACATATAATATCAGAAATGCCACATTGCTCCCACTCACTTTCTTGTGAATACAAGCCTCTCCATAAGTTTGGACAAATCCAAACTCTTTGATCACCACATCAAAGCGGAGATTCCAACTCCGTGATGCTTGCTTCAGTCCAACGAGGATCGCTGAAGCTTGCTCACCTTGTTATCATCCTTAGGATCGACAAAACCCTTTGGTTGTATCATATATAACTCTTCTTCAATGTTACCATTGAGGAACGCAGTTTTGACATCCATCTGCCATATTTCATAATCGAAATATGCAGCAATTGCTAACATATCGTAACTCATTTTAGCATCTCTATGGGAAAGAATGTCTCATCGTAGTCAACTCCTTGAATTTTTCGAAACCCTTTTGCCACAAGTCAAGCTTTATAGATGGTTACATTACCATCAGCATCAGTTTTTATTTTGCAAATCCATTTATTCTCAACGGCCTTTTGGTCATGAGGTAAGTCCACCAAGTTCCAAACCTGGTTTTCGTACATGGATTCCATCTCGGATTTCATGTCTTATAGCCATTTATTGGAATCCGGGATCATCATCGCTTCTTCATACGTCGCAGGGTCTTCTATTTCATCAACCATGAAATTTACAACAGGATTCCCGTACAGTTCAGGAGCCAGACGTGTCCTGCTTGACCTGCGAGGTTCAGTAGTCTCCTCTTTCGGAGATTCATGATCATTATCATTAGTTCCTTCTTCATTTGGTGAAGTCAACTCCGGAACAACTTCTGGTGCTGCGCCACTCGCCATTTCATGAAGAGAAGGTTTAATAACCTCTTCGAGTTCTACCTTTCGACTACTCACACCTTTCGCGAGAAACTCTTTCTCTAGAAAGGATCCATTCTTGGCAACGAAAATCTTGCCCTCGGATCTGTGATAGAAGGAATATCCAATTGTTTCTTTAGGGTATCCTATGAAGACGCATTTTTCTGCTTTGGATTCGAGTTTATCCGGTTGAAGTTTCTTCACATAAACATCGCATCCCCAAACTTTAAGAAATGACAGCTTAGGTTTGTTTCCAAACCATAATTCATACAGTGTCCTTTCAACGGATTTAGACGGTGCCCGATTTAAAGTGAATGCAGCGGTTTCCAGTGCATAACCCAAACATGATAGTGGCAAGTCAGTCAGAGACATCATAGATCGAACCATATCCAATAGAGTACGATTACGACGTTCCGATACACCATTACGTTGTGGTGTTCCGGCAGGCGTGAGTTGTGAAACTATTCCACACTCTTTCATGTGTGTGCTAAACTCATAACTTAGATAATCACCTCCACGGTCAAACCGCAGAACTTTGATCTTTCTATTATGATGATTTTCCACTTCATTCCGAAATTCCTTAAACTTTTCAAAGGTTCCAGACTTACGTTTCATCAAATAGATGTACCCGTATCTACTCAAATCATCTGTGAAAGTAACAAAATAACGATATCCACCTCGCGCCGACACACTCATTGGACCGCATACATCAGTATGTATGATTTCCAATAAATCTGTCGCCCGTTCCATTGAACCGGAAAACGGCATTCTAGTCATCTTGCCCATAAGGCATGGCTCACATGTATCAAATGATTCCAAAAGTCCATCAGAATGGAGTTTCTTCATGCGTTTAACACCAATATGACCTAGACAGCAGTGCCACATAAGTTTAATTCTTTTAGCATCAACATTATGGATGTGCGTATCAGTACTATCTAGATTCAACAGAAATAAACCATTCATCATGGGTGCATGAACATAAAAGATATTATCCGTATAAATCGAACAACCATTGTTTTCAGATTTAAATGAATAACCAGATCGCATCAAACAAGATCCAGATATAATGTTCATGCTCAGTGCAGGCACCAAATAACAATTATTTAAGTTTATCACTAATCCCGATGGCATATGGAGAGGCAGCGTTCTGATGGAGATCACATCAACTCTTGATCCATTGCCAACACGCATCGTGGCCTCATCCCTTGCTAGTTGTCGCTTGTTCCGCAACCCCTGTATCGATTTACATATATTAGCAAATGGTCTGGTATCAAATACCTAGGTGCTACTACGAGTACTAGTCAAGTACACATCAATAACATGTATATCACATATACCTTTGTTTGCCTTGCCGGCTTTCTTGTCCACAAAAAACTTGGGGTAGTTGCGCTTCCAATGGCCATTCCCCTTACAATAGTAGCGTTCGGCATCAGACTTAGGGCCATCCCGGGATTTCTTTTTGGGCGCAGCAACAGATTTGTCGCCCTTCTGTTTACCCTTCTTGTCTTTCTTGAAACAGATGGTCCTATTGACCATCAACACTTGATGTTCTTTCCTAATCTCCACTTTTGTAGTCTTAAGCATTGACATAAGCTCGGGGAGAGTCTTCTTCATGCCCTGCATGTTATAGTTCATCACGAAGCTCTTGTAGCTAGGTGGCAGAGATTGGAGAACATGATGTATGCCTAAATCAATGGGAATCGTTATTCCCAAGGACACAAGTTTATAGGCGTACCCAAACATTTTGAGTACGTGCTCACTTATGGAGTTTTTCTCTTCCATCATGTAGCTAAAGAACTTTTCTGAAGCATTATAACTCTCTACGGCATCATGGGTATCGAAAATCATCTTCAATTCACCCATGGTATCAAAGGCATTGCCATTTTTGAAACGCTTTCAAAGTTCTGGCTCTATCCCATACAGTATGCCGCAATGAACGAAGTTGTGGTCCTCCTAACGAGTCACATAGACATTCTTTTCCTCGTCGGGGGCGTCAGGAGCTGGTGGGGGGCCTAGCGGCGCTTCTAGCACATATTGCTTTTGTGCAGTAGAGAGGAGAATCCTCAAATTCATAGCCCAGTTGGTGAAGTTACTACCATTCGTAGCAAGTTTCTCTTTCTCCATGAAAACATTGAAATTAAAAGTAGGTGGTCCCATCTACAACAAAATTTGTAAAGTTTATTTGGACTAAGTTTATGATAGATTGAGTTCAACTAAACTCCCACTCAAAAACAACATCCCTCGTGTCTTTTTGGTGATTACATGAACCGAATCCACTACGCCAAGTCTGATCATCATGTGAGTTGGAGTATCTTCAAAGGTGAGCATCTATATGGGCATCATATCAACTATATGACTCATGCTTAACCTTTCGGTCTGTGTTCCGAGGCCATGCATGTACATGCTAGGCTCGCCAAGTAAGAACCTTACTACTCGCGTGTGTAAAACTGTCTTACACCCGAAATATGATCGTGGATTCAAGTACACCTGATCATCACATGATGTCTTGAAGCGACAAAACATAAACAATGCGTACTTAAGGAAGAACACATTTTTATCTTGATATTTAAATGAGGGATCATCTTATAATGCTACTAAAACTCCAAACTAGCAATATAAGATGTGAACATCATATGTGTAAAGTGAAATGATATGGTTCTTGCATTTGATCACTATCATATGCATCGTGGTATGATCTCTATCATTCCTTTGTGTGTAAGGCCAAGGTCTATGGAACTTACACATTAAATGTGTTGTAAGTGTATCAACTATACATCAACTCACAATAATACCATATCATGACACAAGCCCAGCAACGATCTAAACTAGACACCTCTAATTTATCAATTGCAAGTTTTACGTGGCTTAAGGCTTTCGAAGATAGAACCATTCTTGCCTACGAACATGGAACCACAACGATGATAACCAAATTATTAGCAACTCGTTGTAAATCAGATATTGAATATAGTAGGAGAGACAGACACCCGCCAGCCACTTATGCAAAACTAGTTGCATGTCAATCATGGAACCGGTCTCATATGCGATGAAATGTAAGGTTGGTCCGGGCCGCTTCATCCCACTATGCCACCAATATCCAAAGTACATATAAGAACCAATACCATGATCATCACCGTCCACATACTCTTATGTGTTCTACCCGTGTAAAGCGCCTACGCATAGATCAGGCTCTAATACCACTGAAGGGTTCGCAGCATAGAAAACAAAAATTTCCTACGATGCGAACTAAACGCCAAGATCTATCTACTAGATACAAGCAACGGGTGGGTATACATCCATAGAGAACTTACCCTCGAAGACAACAAAGTTTTGTTAACAAGTAGGAACTCGTGGATGATGTAGTCATACACTTGCCGATCTCAAGATCCTGTGGAAGTCCTAGCGCCGCAAACCAGCAGCGCATCCGCACTCGCACACATGTTCAAGCCACCGAATAACCTCTGCCTCCTTTCTCTAGCGATGCAGCGGAAGCAGCTACTCCTTCCAGATGAAATGCCATCGGGAACATGTATCTCGCTAATCTGAGACCATGGGGGAATAATTCTAGAGGAGGAGAGAGATCCTTCACGAGGAGGTGTGAGGAAGAAGGGTGAGAGGGGTGGCCTTTTTTAGGAGGAGGGGGGTACCCCTCCCCATGGCTGGCGCCCCATGGGGGGGTGACCCCTCACCTCCCCCATTCATGTGGTGGTAACCCCCTCCACATAAAAGTGTCCCTTAACATTCCTCTTTAAAGTCTTTACTTTAAACGCATTAAATTTCTCCAAATTTAATGCTCTCTCATTTAATAAAACTCTTTTATTAAATTTATTCAGAATTTTGTTAATTACTTTAATTAACAAACATTCACATAAAACCCTTTGCAACATTTCAATATTACATGCAGAACCAGTTTCAGCAATTTCACCCAAAATAGTTTCGGTGTCTATTGAAATAATTCCAACGCTTTGCAATTCATTCGTCTGAAACACATTTGATCCAAATGGTGTTGGTGTCCCTTAAGTGTGTCACCCTACGGTTGTGAATAATGTAGACATGATAGAGACCCCTCTCAGATCAATAATCAGAAGTAGGACCTGGAGATCCATACTGACTCCTGCACATTCTATGATGACTTATGTGATCATGAGAACCTTTAATGCTAGTAACTAAATCCCTTTGTCTCGCGATATATTACATGTCCGAGATTCGATCATCGGTATCTCCATACCTAGTTTGATCTTGTTACTGACATGTACTCTTTTCTTGTTCCCGTGATATAACATTCTAGTGATCCCATCACTTGCTTGCAAGCTAACCAATGTGATATCACCGAGAGGGCCCAGAGAATATCTATCCGTCATCGGGATGGACAAATCCCACTCTTGATCCATGAGCTTCTACATAACACTTTTGTAGCACTGAACCCACCTTTATAATCACCCTTTCACGGTATGACGTTTGATGTTATCAAGATACTCTTCTAGTGTTAGTGATTAACATGATCTCATGGTCTAAGGACTAGGATTATTTTGTTAGATGTTCTAGCAATATAAACACAATGACTTTGATCGTAATGCTATACTTCGGATGAATGTTCATCACATCATTCCACTAATGATCTGATCTCGTTATTAACAATATCCAATGTCCATGATCAGGAAACCTTAATCATGTTGTTAATCAACGAGCTAGTTTATAAGAGAGGCATAACTAGGAACTTTTCTTTTGTTTATTAAACACACATGTATTAACGTTTCCAAATTAATGCAATTATAGCATGCAAAATAAACATCTATCATATACTTGGAATATGTATAATAACAACTTTATTATTGCCTCTCAGGGCATATTCCCTTCAAGTCCGGGAGTGTGCGTGGTACTCCTGGCAACCTTAAAAGCCTGGGTGTGAGTGTAGATTCCCCCGGCAAATGAAATCCCCGGAGCGTGTGTGGTGCTCTCGGCAAATCTTAAAACCTGGGAGTGAGTGTAGTACTCTCGGCAAATGTGATGAATACTAGCGTATCTGGCCTGGCCCGCCTATGTGTAAACCGCTCGTAACTCGGGGGTTGCCCCCATTTTGGAATGAAAATCCCATTGCTCTTGTTCTTCCGCCCATTTTCATTTGCTGAGCCTTTTAAGGATTTCGCATTCCTTTTGTTTTTCTCAGGGTCGGACGTGGGTACCAAGACTGTCAAGCCAGGAAATGTCGTACTCTCATGATCTGCTCTAAGGTATGAGCGTTATGCTCTAGGCATTACCGATAAGCACTAAATCGCAAAGACACACCTCCCACACCAGGACCTCGAGTTGGCACCGTCGTGCGCCCTGATCAAGTGCATGGCATCCTACTTTAAACTTGAGGCATGGGTAAGATGACATAAGGTGTGTTCATCGTGTTTCAGGATGTGCAACGAATGGATGAACAAGAAGAGGACAGGGAAAGGTCTCGGCAAGAGTGCAGGGCTCACAGCCAGATAGCAGTAGTCCCGCGGCTTCTGGGGGAGGCTGGCCCCGCGAGCAAGGTATGAGTAGACTACAAAGCTGGAACTAAGGAGCAGGAGAAAGGCACATGAGAAGATGAACAATGTAGCAATCAGGCCCTACGAAGGCGTAAAGGCAGCGAGGGATGGACGGATCCAGGGCAACCTTAAGCATGATACGGCATGAAGAAGAGAAAATAACGCGAAGGCAAAGGTAAATTCATTGATAATGGCCAATTGGCATTACATTTAGGAAATGTACAATGTAGCAATCGGCACACAGAAGATGCTTGACGAAAGGGTGCGGGCAAAAGGTTGCGCACTAGCGAAAGGGGGCAAGTACCGCTCCCTAGCGCTCCCAGCGGTGCCGCATTGCCTGGTCGGCCCCTGGCATCATCCGCATCAGGGGGAGATCCCCCTCGACCCCGCATCACCAGGGAGGTAAGGAGGGTAGCAGCAACAACACATGGTATCGTCGAAGAATTTTACTACGGGCCGTCCCGCGTTGCAATAGAAGAACTTCAGCAGATGCTTGGCCTATAGCTTGTACCAATCTTCAAATGCGGCCACCTCTTGCTCAGGAACATGCGTCCCTCTTTGTCAACATCCATCCGAAGATCCTAGATGGGTTGGCCCTCGCTGGTCTCGCACAATTCTACGTCGCGTGTGTGAAGACCATTCAAATCCTCGACCAGGGAACGGGGAAGCACCAATCGCTTCTTGAACTCCGCGCCTAGGATGACCAAGAATTCGGAACCCACCAAGTATACCATATATTTCTCCTGTGACTGAGACAGAGAGATTGAAGGGGACGGACGGAGGAGTGAGCGTCTCCCGTTGCGACCCTGGCGGGGTAGGCTACCTCCGCGCCTTGGAGAAGGGTAACGGCAACCGGGAGGGCCTCCCCGTCTGTTGCCGCCTTCCCGGCCGCCGTGGCAAGGTGGGGCCTTAGTGTGCGGTTGCGGGAGACCCATGCCAGCGGCGGAGGAGACACGGAGGCCTCGGCTTCTCCGGCAAGGCCGGGGCCATCTCCCTCAGAGAAGGAGGATCATCGTCACCGGAGGTGCCCGATGCCATCGCTACCGAGCAGGGAGTTGGAAGGGAAAGGCTATGGGGAAAGTGGAGAGTAAGCCACAACCCCGCGCCGTCCCTCCCTTTTATAACCCATGTGGAGGGGGAACAGTTGCTGCTCACCCCACCGGCTCATGGGAGGGGAACAATCACGCCCCACCAAAGTTGTTTTGCAGGAATCAAAGCGGGAGTAGTCAATGCAGGCTGTCGTGGAAGACAAGGTGCGGCTCAGTAGTCCCACAACCACTTGAGTGTGCGAGCAAGTGCACATCAGCTTCGCGGGATGGAAAGCATGTCGTCTAGTCATGTCGTGCTTCCGGTGACGTGGACTGGGCCCACGCGCTATTGAAGGGCAAAGCCATGCAACAGCCTCTTTGTCAAGCATGACCAGCGTTGCAATTTGCAGGCCCTCGCCCGGGGGCTTCTATCGGCGTAATGAGATCGGGGGTCCCTCACATTGCGCCGAAGCGCGTGGTCCAGGACCCACCGGTCAGCGACTCGGCGGATCTGTGGCCTGGCTGGCAAGGGTGGCGCAAGGATGCGAGCACCGTGTGCTCCAAGCAGGTATGGACTTGGCATGATGAGCCTATGGAGACTGATTGTCGGCTATGGTGTAGTTGCCTATGGATGAGACAAACACTACGAGACAATCCTCGATCCGCTAGCTGGGCGTGGATAGGAAGGAAAGACAACGATGCATGAGATGGTCTTATCCCTCCTTTCGGGTGCTGCCCCGAAAGGAGGGTAAGGACGCGGTTGGGGGACAACAAAGCTAAGGAGTGGCCTCGACTGAGCCCCGAAAGGACCCTGGAGCATTTCTCCTGGGCCAGGCACGGCCCGGGAACCATAGTCAACTGAGCCAGACAAGGCATGTCAGGCCCAGCCTTGGGAACTAACACGTGCGCGCTGCTGGTCATCATCATGGCGCTGCAGTCCATTGTAGTGCGCCACCGACAACAGTGGTAGCTCGGAGCCTGAGCCGTCACTCAGCCATCGAGTGCACCTGTGCATCGCCCTTGGCCATCCATTGGCCACAGGTGATGCCCATCTACCTGAAGACCATGTGGCACCCCGCGATTGAGCCCGTGAACACCCCAGATAGAGCTCAACCCTGGCTCTTGTAGTGACCACTCGGTGTATAAAAGGAGGCACTTGGCTGAGAGTTGGAAAGTGGGATCTGGAAGGGTTTTTTGAGAGGAGTTTTTGAGAGGTATCTGGAAGAGTTTGGGATAAGGGTTTTTTGGGAAAGAAAGGTCCCAGAGGTAGGGTTCTTAGAGAAGGGTCCTTTTAGACGTGAACAGCTGGAGAGCTTGGAGGGAGGTAGGAAAGAAAGAGAGAAGAAAGAAAGAGGAAGCCCAGGGAGTGTAGAAGCTAGAGAGAAAGCGTCTCCCCGGCACCATAGAGACCATCTTCTTGTACCTCAATCCACCCCAGATAATCCACCAAAGCAGGACGTAGGGTTGTTAGACGATGGGTGGCTCGAACCTGGGTATAAATGTATGTGTGTGCTCTGTGCGTGCTGTGTGCTCGAATCAGCAGGTTCCTTCGTCGATGTTGAGGCCGAAACTCTTTCGTGCCTACTACCGAACAAATAGGGGGTGTCCAACATCCCCAATGTCAGCATAGGCGAGATGCGAAACCGCCTTCTCGATGCCGATGACATTTATTCTCCCCGAGACCCATGCACGAACTGGCTTAGATGGGTCCCATTGTTCGATGTTGTAGCGGACTGTGGGCACCTCCATTGAGTGGGTAGATCTGAGGTGCAGATACAAATTTAATTTGTTTCCGACCCTCTTCCATCCTGGATCCGTGCAGATAAATAGGCTGTGGATGCAGAGATCATGTGGGCATAGAGTTCATTGAAGGATACCATTGTCGAGCAGTCATAGTTCGGGCAGCTACAACCTTCTCCGCCGGCTACTTGACAGTGTAGCTCCTTGGAGCATGCGACCAGCCGGATGATGCTTTTAGCATCCAGATGCTCGTTGATGACGTCTTCACCGACCTTGCTAAAGCTGCTGTACCGCCGGCTCTCCCTCAAACCTCTCCAAATTTTGTACAGACAATGCACCATCGCGTCCGGGAGGATTGGGGGCGAGGACAAATCTATATAGAACTGTTGGGGTTTCTTGAGGAGAGGGGTGGTGGTCTGGAAGGAGTGATGTAGCGGGAGAGATGGTGAGGAAAATATGTGAACCTCGCGGTTGAGAGTATCCCAAATGCGTCCAGTCGGTATCGGCGAGTGGGGATAAACTAAATAGAGATGAGAAAGATAGGATGGATCTTTAAAAGAGGTTTTTTCTATTCTTCTGTTGTAGGAAGCGGCTGCATCGAGGACACCGGCTAGCGTGATAGACTAGTACGCCGTTGTGCACTAAATTAACCATGCCACCACCTGGCATAGTATAGTATAGTCTCGTCTCGTCACGTCAGTTTGACCAGACACATTATTTATTTACAGCTTCTATTTGCATAGTATTACTCTACCTCTATCCCAAGGAATAAGGTGTCCTCATTTTGCTTATTTTTTCTTTAACCAAGATTTACTCTAAATATATAAAGAATGTTGGTACAATATTACATTACTGGAAAGTATTATTCTACCTCCAACGATACTAATTTTTACACAATGTAATTAAGTATCAGTTACTCTATTTATTCGGTCAAATTTTACACAATGTAATCAAGTATGTATATTCTCGGCACCCCCGCGCATACCTACCAGCTGATCTCTCCCTCGTCCAAAGCATGACGCTCAGCAACTATGCCATGGTTAGGGTTGCGAGCGGGATCACTCGAAAGTCCCGCTTCTACTTCATTTTGAGGTTTCATATGAGTACGTCAAAATGAACTACAAGCGGGACTTTCACAGGATACCGCTTTTAACTCTAGCCATGGTACGACGGCTCTATATCTGTCAGCTACGTTGCGTTGGTGTGCATAGGAAAGAACCACTTTGGACCTTGGGTGGGGTGGTGGCAAAAGGCAGTAGCGAATCAAAATTTTCGGGTTTCGATTTTTTACTTGCTTCCCAAATATCGACATGGAAGGTTATTCCAAAGATCGACACTCGCAATACTGTAGAAGGGATATTGTACTTAATATATATACAACTCGGCAATTCTACAACCGGTTGTAGATTAATAATCTACAACCGGTCATGAACTTACTAGACCTGAACTTTTCTCTGTATCGTGCCTAAACTGCCACGTTGTAGCGCGTCTGATCTATGGTATTTTTCTTAATTTTTTAACCGTTTGCCGTAATTGCACAAATGATGTACCATTAGAAAGCTATAGCAATTACAAAACTTTTTCATATTATAACTTTTTTCAAATCCATTACGGTTTAAATTTAATTTTGAAAATACTAAACCATGTTCAAAAGCGTCATAAGAGAAATTATGATGCTATTTTTCAACGGTTTAGCGGAATGATGCAAATAATATGGCTTTGCATAGATATTGAAATTTCACAAAATTTTCATGTTGTAAGTTTTTCCAAATTCATCATGGTTTCTAACAATTTTTAAAATATTGAATTTCGGACGTATTGAAAACACAGACGAGCGTCATTTAGTTAATTGTTTCAACCATAGATCGGAATGATGCATTTGAAAGATATGGAGCAGGTGCATGTTATTCGTTCAGGTAATTTTTGATAATTTTTTATAGTTTAGGCATAATTTTAAATTACTGTTCACTCCTAAAAAACGTGGTTAAAATGGCTACGCTGTTTTGAATTGCCCGCGAAGCTTACTTGAACTTTTACCGTGAGCGCACCTAAATTGTCCGCGATAGCGCAGCTGAACTTTTCTCGCGAGCACAACTGAATTTTTTGTGGTTCAAAGCTTGAACTGCCCTCTGTATGACCTCTGCACTTATCAGAATTCCGTGGTTAAACTTATCATGGACTTCATAAACTTGCCTGCGATATCGCACCTAGAAAAAGCATGTACTTTTTCTCGGTGGCGTTCCTGAACTTCCATGTCTTTTTTTGCTGATTTTTCCGAAAATGGAAAAACATTGTGCTAAACTATCGTGCACCTGAATTGCTCTGTGTATTATGGTTGTACTTATTTTGCCCCACTGCCTGTACTTATTTGCTCCACTGTGTGTACTTATTTTTCTCTTGTATCATGTACTTATTTATTCCTGTACTTATTTTTCTCGACTGCCTGAACTTTTCGTGTGTCTGTCTACCTAAACTGTCCACAGCCTCGACCGCCTATACTTTCCTCATTAGCGCACATGAACTGCTCTGTGTAACATGCTTGTACTTACCTCACATGTTTAACTAAACTGCCGAAAATGAATAATAATTTCCGCGCCAAACTGTCGTTCGCATGAACTACCCTGAGTACTGTGCGTGTACTTGAACTATTTCAGCAAACATGTACTGCCAACAACTAATTGTGCCCAGTTTTTCATTTGTGTGTTTTCACTGTATTTTCTATACCCCGAAGATGGTCTATGTTTATCCCGGTCAAATTCCACGATGCTCCACACACCACAGCTCGGGTATCTGTACTACAGCAGAGGATATCAGTAAACCGCATTAGCTGAACTTTCTTTTGGAGAACGATTGTACTTATGTTTATAAAACAGTTGTACTGAACATTGCCCATCAGTTCAAAAAATAGAGCATTTCCCATGGGCGTCGACCATCACAGTGGAGAGTAAGCAAGAGAAGGAGAGGGAGATGGGCCGGCCATCACCGGCTGCGGGGGTTTGCCCTGTGCCTGAATCGGCCGCTCTAGAGGCAGGGAGGAACGCGGCAGCGGTGGACAGGTGGCGCGCCGACAAAGGGGAGAGAGGGATACCGGTGCTAGCAGGGCAAGGGGGCACGCCGGCCTGCGCTGCAGGTGGAGACGGAGATAGGGATGAAAACAGAGCGAAAACGGATAGAACTGAGTGATGCCATATTTTTTGCGGAAGCGGAAACAAATACAGAAACCCTGGAAAAAAAAGAAACAGATATTGTCGAAAACAGATACAAAAAATGAATACAGTGCAGACGCGAAATGATGCAGATTTTATCCCGAACCAAGAGAACCCTATTATCATGCAACAATTCTCAAGCATTCGAGAGAACAAACAAAATCGTGCCCTAATTATACCATAGTACTAGGTTTACAAGGGAATAAGAAAAAGATAAAATCGTAAAAGCCTCCTCGAATGCATAATGGATTTACATGGTCATCGGTACATAATCAGCTTTGCAAGTTTAGCTTGACAAGGTCAAGTAATGGGCTAGTTGGATTTGGCCATATGAATCAACCCTAAAATGGAAAACCCGTATTAGACGAAAATGGAAATTCCGCTTCCACTTCCGTTCTGCCGGAAAACGCTGTTCCATTTTTGTTTTCGTTTCTGCCAAAAAAGTTCCGTTTCTGTTTTGTAAAATTCTGTTTTCGTTTCCGTATTTTTATTCTATTTCCATTTTTCCACGAAAAAGTCGGAAACTTTCCGCTCCACTTTCATCCCTAGACGGGGGGAGGCATGGCGGTCGCTGGGGACACAGGGGAGGGGCGTCGCCACCACGCGGGTGTGGGAGAGCGCCTCGGCGCGGGAGGTGGGAGCGCAGGGGCAAGCCAGTGGTAGGGGCGCAGCGCGGGCAGCAGTGGGGGCATAGGTCCACATTGGGGGCGGAGGCGCGGGGACGCGTTGGCGGCAGGGGTGCGGCGGCAGCGAGGGCACGGAGGCACGCTGGGGGCGGGGGTGAGGGGGCCATCGATGGGGAGGGTTACGGGTTGGTTTCCAGTTTCATCGCCTCCTTATAGGGGTGCCAGTTGTATATTAACATTCTACAACCGGTTTTAGAATGGATGTTTTCTATATATATATATATATATATATATATATATATATATACACACACATACATACATATATATATATATATGTATATATACGTCCCATCCCATTTGATGCACTTCATCAGTAAGATCTGACAAAAGTGAGTACCGCGCTGATTTCCTTTTTGTTAAGGAAGTAGTGTTTGTTCTAGTACGAACGATATGCCTCCGCTAGTCGGAGGAGATGGAGAGCCAGACCCAACTGATTTTCTATGCTTATTTCCAGACCCCTTTGTACTAAAATATGGATTAGGGGTAATTTTCTCTTTTTGAGGTCCTTGATGTAACATGTACTTCAACTAACCGTGTTAACTTGTTAACTGAACCATCTCACTCCTTATGGGCCAAACCTAGTTGAAAAAATGGCACCACCCCACATTTCAGACAAAGTAGACCATGCTTTCTTATAACTTCTTAGTTTTAGAATTTCTCAAGCACCCTAGCTAGCTAACTTCACCCACTTAGAGGACTTTATGCCGATTTAACGAAATTAGGTCAGATATGAACTCCAAGGGGTTAGGTTAGAAGATTATCTAGGGTTTACTTCTTATTTGAATTCAAAAGGTTTGTTTTGTTTTATTTGTGTTTGTTTTCAAAACATGCAAGATCAAGAGAGGCAAAGGTGGCACTAGGGCTAAGGTTGATCCTTGCCATCCGATGCAAGCTTGGACAAGACAAAAAGAAAAGAAGGAATAAGATGGACCAAGGTTACCTATTTGAATTAATTCAAATATGAACCACATGAAAGGAAGATGGTGCATGATTGCATGGATCATGCATGTATAATAAATGCATGCTCTAGTTTGTGGAAACAAACTAGATCCCATAATCAACCATGTAACTCAAGCAAGCTTCCAAGACTGAATAAACCCACCAAAAAATGTTTATGAAGCTTCCCAACACATATGGTATGTAAAAATCATGGTCATGCATGAATAAGAATGTGGCCTATGCTAGTGTGTAGATAACACTAATATTACCATCTAGCCACACCATAATTCAAACATGATCCTAATTCCACAAACCACATGTGAGGGGATCTCCCCACTTCACACGGTAAACAAATGTGGCAAGCATGCTACCATGAATAATATTGTGAAAACAAGTATAGCCATTGTATGGGGGCATGTAGAAAGTAGAAGGAACCATCCTCAATATCCATGAGCTAGAATTAATAACCAAAGAAAAAGCATGGGCTCAGATATAATTTGGATGGTAGAATTATAAGTTGGTGACAAATAAAGGTGGTGGAGTCAACAAATATATGCCGCTAACTCAACCTGGGAATGAAGCAATTTATCAAGAAGCAAATATAATATATTAAGAGGCAACTACAAGTGAGACAATATAATGCATATGGCATAAGAACCAATAGATGGGTTTTATATGATGCTCAAATGCAAGGTGTCATGGTGACCTGAGCATGATATAATCATGATGCAATAGTGACATGTAGGAAGTAGAAATATATAGACTAGGAAAGTAGCATTATAATTGTTAGACAATTGGGATGCTACAATAATCACAACCTTTTATATATACTTGTGTTATTGAGCATGTCCTAGCTATATTGAACATTTGGTGGATACTGCTACTATTTCCTGTGTTAATATGTAGTTTGCTATCATTATCCTGTATATTGTGTATTCCTGTATTATGTGTATTTCCTATTATTTTTTTGCTCTAATACATAATATCGCCGGCGAACAAATTTTCTTACCCCTGGAGAATATCTATGCGCTAGTGCTAGGGGACCTTATCCCCGGCGAATTGGGATACTCGCTAGTGATATGCGTTGTTATCACCCGTGAATGGTGGCATTCACTGGCGGTAATGAATTACCACCGGCGTGAGGGTCACCGGCGAACCGAAACTCGCCGGTGGTAGATGTTTTAGGTGCGCTGACGGTGAGTTGTTCCCTAGTAGTGGGAGGATGAGATGCTCCAGAAGGATGAGAATTTAAAGGTGGTTTGCACCAAATGGCAAGACCCTGATGTGCTTATACGATAGGAGCTGGAAGATGATTTCAACATCTTTTTCAACACCACCGGTTTGCGTAAGCATAGGTCCAAGACCTATGAGGAGCTAAGTAAGGAATTCCTCTCCACCTTTAAGTTTTCTCATCAAAAATCTAATAAAGGTAAAAAGTAAAGGGATCCACATTTGATGTTATGTTTAGAGTGCAAGGAAAACACATAATCATGACATTAGAAATTTTTTGTAATGCTTTGCATCTTCCGTATAGTGGTAGTTGGAAAGAAATGCCCACAAAATCTAATAATGAACTTGTAACATTCTGGAGGTCTGATAGCATAGATGTTCTTGCAGAAATTCATAGGGGTAAACTCAAGCATATTCAACACCCTGGATTAAGGTACTTTATTGCATTCTTCTCTAAGTGATTTCTTGCTAGAGATAACTCTACTGCTTGCACCGGTCCTATTTTGTACTTGCTTATGTGTGCAAAAGAGGGTAGAACACACACATATAATTTGGGCACCATGTTGCCTAGAACTTTCTCTTATTCTATTGCACATAATGTTATTGCACCTCTTTGTTGTGGGGCTATAGCCACTATGGTCCATGAATATATTAAGGAAGACATGAAGTTGGGTGATTTTCTAGGTACTGAAGTTAGGGATTCTACTCTTTCGAATCCTGATACTTTGGAGCACATGGGTATTGTGCATCGCTTTTTGCACGAGCATTATATTTACAGGTACATGGTCAGGAGGTGGAACTTCGCCACTACACACTTCCTTCGACCTAAGTACTTCAACAGGCTTGAGGATAGGTGGAAGGTTCCCGAGATTGACTATGATGCTCCTAACCCGTGGGAACCTGAGCCAGCATATGATGAGAATGAGAATGCATATGTTGCGAACGCTGGATGGGGATAATACTACTACCAATAGTCATCACCCAAGCTTTGGGGAGTATGATTTACTCGTCTTCTCATTATTTATACCATAATCATGATGTATTAGTTGTAGTTCTTGATACTTTAGTTTATGTTATTACTAGTTGTCTTAATCAAAATCGAAAACACAAAAAGATTTCCTCAAGTTCTTCTTCCTACTTACTTTCATGTAGTTTTCTTTGTTCAATTAAAACCATAAAACAACAAAAATATTGTCGTTTGCTTATTTAAGTATGTTATTTAGTAGTTACATATTCTACATGTTGGGGATATGCTATACGGGTATCCTCATAGCATGTCACCAATCCGCCTAACCCGGGTGACCCATAGTTGGTAGCAAGGCCTATGGCCTGCTGGGCGGCCCAGTTAGATGGATCCAGAAGGGAGGCCCATGCCGGATAAAGGAAGGCTACGCAGGAGTCACCGACGTACTCGAAGCCTTTGAGTGCAAGACATGAAAGACTAGTTCATATTAGTGTAGGACTCTTTACCTTGTCCGGCAAGGACCTTTCCCTGTAAACCCTAGGTTCTGGCGCCTTTATAAGCCAGACCTATGGGAGCCTTTAGGGCATGAAGATAACCTCTTAGATTGCCACGTACAACATGCAACACCTTGCACAGCGAACCAATCTATACAACTCGGTGTATTCCCATTATAGTGATTTATAGGAGGAGTAGAGTTCCGCCACTGTTGTGGCACTTGAACCTGGGTAAGCTATATTACCTCGTACCCGCCAACTCTCCGCCTTACCCCACGTATCTAAACACGCATTGTGAGGACCCCTCCATGGCGTACTCGTCGGCAATACCACGACAGTTGGCGCCCACCGTGGGGCAAGAGGTGCTTCGAGCTCTAGACCAGGCAAGGTCCAATCTCTTCGCAGGAATCGGTGACAGCGTAGCCATCAGACGCGTTCTCTTCTTCGGTAACATCCCAATCGTCCCTCTAGATGATTATGGGTGCCAGCGAAGACGAACCCTACGCGCTGCTACGTCATCCCCTTCGGAGATATCCACATCTTCATTGGTGAAACCGACTCGGGTCCTAGCTCCCAGGAAGTCGGAAACTCGTCAAGCCCCGCACGGACCGCCTATTAGCAGGACAGGTTCACGGAAGGATCTGGACCATACCTCTCCTTAGAGAATGGTGGCTCAGATAAGGAAAATTCAAGGCCCACCCAAACCGCCCCTGTGCAGGATATAAAGGTGGAAGGACCCCGCAAATCCGCTTGGCTTCCCCATGCGTTAGAGATGCGCAGGTCAAACTTTGTCAGCGTAGTCACCATCTTCGATCTGGCCAGATGCATTCAAAGGGATGGAGAACCTCCCTGTGAATACCTCGCCAGATGGATGAGGGTGAGGGAAACCCTAGAGGGCAACCGTGCCGACAAGCTCGTGTGCCACTTTGTGGAAGGGCTCACACCTAGAACACTCCTTCGGCATACCCTCCAAAGGCGGAGGGCCGCAGGATCTGTCACCCTTGGTGAGATGGTCACCATCATCAACGAATATGCGGATGCCAATGAAGAGGCCGAAACGGCAATCGCCGTCATAGCCGGAGGAGGAAACAACAACAACCCGCCTCTATCACCCTCCACATACGCCATCGCCAACACCGAAGCCAACTCCGACTCCGTCCTTGACGCGCTATATGCTGACATCAATATGGATGGTGGTGGCTTGGACACTAACTCGGAGGAATACGATGTTGTTATGAGGGAGATCGACTAGGAGATCGAGAAGGAGGAGCGTGCCGAGAAGACCAACACCTTCCACCAGGTGCTAGTCACCACTAGGAGCGTGGTGGAAGAAGACGGACATGAACATGAACGTGAGAGAGCTCCGCCCATGCTAGCGGTTACCAGAGCAGTAGCAACTAAGAAAGCCGCCGAGCCTCCGGCTATCCGCCCGCAGCCGGCGCAGGAACTCACCACAACCCCTAGTACTGCCCGACAATCAAATCAACCGCCAATGCCACCAGCAACGTCTGCAGCTAGCAACCCGTTGGTTACTCCCACCGACAAGGAAATTTATGATGAACTCCTCGTTGAGACTATAACCGTCGCCCATATCTGGAGCATTATGGGGCTCTATGAGAAATGCACGGCAATTTTAGCGGAGGCCTAGTGCATTGTAGAGCAAGGCGCTAAGATGGACGAAGTCATGGCTAGGGTGCAGTAATCCATTAAGGCGACAAGAGCTATGGAGGCTGAATACAAGCAATTCTTGTTGAAGCAAAAGGCAAAGAAAGCACCAGCTCACATCGTCGAAGACCCCGGCATTCGGCATAGGTTGGGGTATGAGGGATCCAAGCCGACAAAAGCCACGCCATATATCGATTAAGAGGGAAGGCATGTCATGCCAACTCCCGCCCTCAACATCACCGTCGCCAAGACCCTCCTGGAATAGGACAGGTCTCCAGAAGTAGTTGCTCAGGTTTACGACCTCGTCGCTAAGGCATGCAAGCAACAGGAAAAGGCTACCTCACAGAGGCTTGAGTCCAACCCGGAGCTTTGCCAGTCAACCCTGAACAGCCGCAGAAGGCCAAAATCTCCCCGTGACGAGGGATCCCACACAGGCTCCACGGAGCGAAGACGGAGGGAGGCACGCAACAGGACTAACGCCATACCCATATCCTCTGATCACGGAGAAATGGCTCGTCCCCGCCGGTCGCCACCCCCACCTTCTCGGCATCACAAGGAACCAGAGCCACGCCACCGTACAAGCATGCCACCCCCAAGGCGTCCCCAGGCTGGCATCATTATACGCGACCAGGGTGAGTAGCCCCGACATGCTGGAGAGCGCAGCGGCATTGAAGGACATAGGAGCAGGTCCCATAAGGAGCCGCACGTCCGACAAGCAACCGCGACAGGCGTGAAGAGTCGCAGGAGGGCCACAGAAAGAAGGCTAACCCACGGCCTCCACCGCCACCGTCGCTACCTAGCAGCCATCATGGCGGAGGGCATGGTGGATCTCATAAATCGTGCCACAACTGCCCTCCCCATGATGGAAAAGGGAAGAAGCCAGAGTCGTATGAGGCAAGTTCACGGCTAGATAAGATCCAAGAAGCTCGGGAGCTCCCATACCTTGGGCCACGTTGCTTTGGACCAGTAATACAGGCCACAACTTACCCAAAGGGCCTCCGGATAGACAAGATCATCAAGCCCTACGATGGCACTGCCAAGCCAGCGACATG
This sequence comes from Avena eriantha, assembly GCA_910589775.1. Classification (NCBI taxonomy): domain Eukaryota; kingdom Viridiplantae; phylum Streptophyta; class Magnoliopsida; order Poales; family Poaceae; genus Avena; species Avena eriantha. The sequence continues at coordinate 491,781,389 of OU342741.1, read as the reverse complement.
GTTGCAGGACTATAGCAAAGTGATTCAAATCGCAGAGGGAAACCCTAATGTCGCTATCAAGTACCTCCCACTCATGTTGACTGGCATTGCCCGACAATGGATCGAAGACTTGCCGGAGAAATCAATATGCAATTGGTTGGACATGCATGAAGCATTCACCAAGAATTTCGAGGGTACGTAAAAACGTCCCTGCAATGTCGGAGACCTCAAGTGGTGTGTGCAAGAAATGGATGAAAACTCTCGTGCGTACCTCTCTCACTGGCTGGATATGAAAAATTCCTGCGCAGGGGTGCACGATCAGACCACTATGGCCTCCTTCGTTGAGGGTTTAGAAAAGGGCGCTTCGCTCCGGCATAAGTTGAAGCGCAAGCAAGACAAACAATGAGCTCACCCTCAACGCAATGATCGCCATGGCTAGCAATTTCACGGCTGCTAATGACGACATGTGTGGATCGTTGCCGACAATAGCAATCCCTACCCAGGCCATAAAAACAACAATAACAAGAAGAAAAATCTGCGTGAAGAAAAGCAAGCGGCTGACATGGTCGCCGCAACGTTCACTGGCAGAGGCGGAGGCGGACAACGTGGACGTGGTCAGGGGCTAGCAGTGGCTAGCAAAGGAGTGATTCTACACCCTCTGCGCCTTGCGTTCCCCAAACATATGAAGAGTACCTTGATATGTTGTGTTTCATCCACCTTGACGCAAATGGCAAGGCCACCCACACCAACCACCAATGAAAATTCGTCAACGACCTCAAGGAAGACCCTGAGTCTGGATATAAGCGAAGTCAGAAGAATAGACCACGCGGAAAGGGAAAAGGGAAGAAGATGGAGGAAGAGCCCAAGGAATCAAGCGATATGGATGAGGACGTGGAACCTAAATCTTCCGACAAGGGAGAGGGTAAAGGGAAAAATCCCTTCGAAAAGAAGGCTCCATGTTACCATACCTTCCTTGGCACTCCCACCGTATGGGCCTAGAAAACCTCTCTGAGGATACTAATGTCTACCCTCCCTCCGGTTCCCCAGTACGTTAGGTGGTCGGAAGTTCCAATTACTAGGGATAGGAAGGATCACCCAGACCTTATCCCAATAGAGAACCAGTATGCCATGGTCATCAACCCTTTCATTGATGACACAGAGTTCACCAGGTGCCTCGTGGATAGTGGAAGCAGCATCAATATCATGTACCTGGATACACTGCACAAGATGAACTTGACGTAGACCCAGCTAAGGAAGAGCAACACCGTGTTCCATGGGGTTGTCCTGGCCGACAAGCAAATTCCCTAGGCTGCATCACCCTTTCGGTCGCTTTTGGCGATGTTAACAATTACCGTCAAGAGCGCATGACCTTTGAAGTGGTGCCTTTCAAGAGCGTGTACCACGTCATCTTCGGACGCAACATCTTCCAGTCCTTCCTTGCAAAGCCATGCTTTGTCTACAACAAGCTCAAGATTCCCGGACCAAACGGTGGCATGACCTTTCATGAAAGCTTCACCAAGGCACGAGAGTGCGATCTCAGCGAGGCCGCCTTCGCCGAAGAAGTCCTCTATGGCGAGGAGTTCAGGGAGATCCAGAACCAGGTCGATGCCTCAGAGATGCCGGCTTCTAAGAAGCAGATCACTGCTACCGAACCCGCCTTCAAGGCCACCATCAAGACCAAGTAGGTGGAGCTTGTCAAAGGAGATTCCTCCAAGACCACCGCCATTGGCATGGACCTAGATCCCAAATAGGAAATTGCGCTCGTCGAGTTCCTCCATGAGAATAGGGACATATTTGCTTGGCAACCTGCCAACATGACAGGTGTACCTAGGGAACTTGCCGAGCACAGCTTGAATATTGATCCCAATGCCAAACTGATGAAGCAACCTCTACGATGCTTTGGTGATGAAAGATGAAGGGCTATAGGCAAAGAAATAGCTAGGTTACTTAAGGCTGGCTTTATAGGAGAAGTTATTCACGCCCGATGGGTGGAAAATCCTATACTAGTCCCTAAAAAGGAAACCAATGAATTAAGAATGTGCGTTGATTACACCGGCTTGAACAAAGCATGTCCGAAGGATCCATTTTCCTTTCCTCGCATTGACCAAGTCATTGACTCGACGGCTGACTTGGAACTTCAGTGTTTTCTCGATGCCTACTCAGGATACCACCAAATCCGGATGTGAAAGTTGGACCAACTCACCACTTTGTTCACCAACCCTGGCACGTATTGTTACACCATGATGCCCTTTGGGTTGAAAAATGCTGGTGCTACTTACCAGCAGAGAATGCAACGTTGCCTACACGACCAAATAGGCCGCAACGTACATGCTTACGTGGACAATATCGCGGTAATGTCAAAGAAATCACATGACCTTATCGCTGACTTGTAGGAAACCTTCGACAATCTCCAGAAATACAACATGATGTTGAACCCCAAGAATTGCGTCTTCGGGGTACCCTCTAGCAAACTATTAGGCTTCATCATTTCGCATCACGGAATCGAGGTGAACCCGGGGAAAATCAAGGCCATCCTCGACATCAAACGTCCGACATGCCTGAAGGACATACAAAGGGTCACAGGCTGCGTTGCAGCAGTAAGACGGTTCATCAACTGACTTGGTGAGAAAGCTATGTCGTTCTACAAGTTGCTCAAGAAGGCGGACAAATTCACATGGATGGACAAGGCTGACGTAGCACTTCAGGAGTTGAAGAGAATACTCTCCTCCCTACCAATACTTGTAGCACCAGTGTCAAGGGAGCATATGTTAGTTTACATGGTGGCAACCAACCGAGTAATCATCATCGTCATCATGGTGGAGTGCAAGGAACCAACGCACAAATACGGACTTCAGCATCCTGTTTACTATGTAAGCGAGGTCTTGACGGAATCCAAACAGCGTGACCCGCACTACAAGAAGATAGCTTATGGAGTTTTCCTTGCTTCGCGCAAGCTAAGGCATTATTTCCAAGAGCACCCTATCACAGTGGTAAGCAAATCTCTACTGTCTGACAACATCAACAACAGCGACGCTGCAGGGAGAGTGGCAAAGTGGGGCATTGAACTTGCCACCTTTGAAATCACCTACAAGACACGCGACACTGTCAAATCACAAGCATTGGCGGATTTTCTCGTAGATTGGACAGAACTACCAGACGACACTGTTGTGATAGAGCCAGAATATTAGGTCATGCACTTTGATAAATCAAAGCTACTCAATGGCTCGGGGCTGTTGTATTATTACAATCACCAACAGGAGAAAAGTTGTAATGCGTCCTGCAGATTCACTTCAATGCTACAAACAACATGGTGGAGTATGAGGCCCTCATTCACGGACTTCGCGTAGCCAAAGATATTGGCATCAAGCGCATAGTTTGATGTGGAGATTCCGACTTGGTTGCCCAGCAAGTAGCTGGCACCTAGAACGTGTGGAACCCTATGATGGCAACATATCAAGACAAAGTAGACGAAAGAGCCAAGTGCTTCGACGGCTACGAAGTCAAGTACGTCAAAAGGGAGGAGAATGAGGCGGTAGATCTATTGTCAAAGCTTGGATCAGCCCGTCGACCAATTTCGCCAGCCGTTTTTCTGGAACATTTACGGACCCCATCCGTGAAGGGAGCGGACCCCGACAACCTGGATAGAGTAGATTCATTTCTTAACATAGTAATAGTGACCTCTCCGGCTTGGACGAAACTGTTCATGGACTATCTACAAGACGGAACTTTGCCCGCCGACGAAGTCGAAAGCCGACAAATAGTACGCAGAGAAAAAGGCTACATCATCATTGATGACTAGCTTTACAAAAGAAGTACCAAAGGAGTTTTTCTTCGATGCGTCTCCCAGCAGCAAGGTATCGAAATCCTTAGACAAATACATCTCGAAGATTGCGGACACCATGCCGCACCCCGATCATTGGTGGCTAAGGCCTTCCGACAAGTATTCTACTGGTTAACAGCCAAGGCGGACGCTGACAAGTTGGTAAAAACATGCCTTGGGTGTCAGTTCTATGCAAGACAACCAAGTGTTCCAGCTGAAGAATTGCTAAGCATACCAATAACTTGGCCGTTTGCAGTCTGAGTGCTCAACATGGTAGGACCTTTGGAGACAGCACCCTGTGGATTCACACACTTGCTAGTAGCAGTGGACAAATTCACAAAATGGATTGAAGCTAAACCCATTAGAAATCTTGATGGGGCAACAACCCTAAAATTTGTCTGGGATCTAGTGGTGAGATTTGGTGTCCCACATGGCATCATCACCAACAATGGCAGAAATTTATCCCTCGGAGAAGTAGAGGAGTAATGTCATGAAAAAGGCATCCGCCTTGACCTAGCATCTGTGGCACACCCACAGTCAAATGGACAAGTTGAAAAGGGCCAATGGACTAATTTTGCATGGAATCAAGCCACGCTTAGAGGCAGCGCTACATAGAGCAGCTAGAGCTTGGGTGGAGGAACCGCCATCTGTCTTGTGGAGTTTACGAACAACACCCAACAGATCCACTAGCTTGACTCCTTTCGTCATGGTTTATGGAGTAGAAGCGGTCCTCCCATCTGATATCCTCCATGATGCACCAAGAGTTTCCGCCTACAAGGAGGATGATGCTGAAGAATCTAGACGCCTATCTGTGGACCTACTTGAAGAAGAGCACGTGCTGGCATGCCAGAGATCCTCCATCTACCAGTAGAAGCTGTGTGGCTACCATAGTCGCCGCATAAAGCATCGCTTGTTTAAAGAGGGGGATCTGGTGCTTAGGCTCAAGCAGGAGAAATCACACAAACTATCCCCGCCTTGGGAAGGACCGTTCTTCATGAGCAAAGCATTGCTAAATCGTTCAATTACCTTGTCGATATTCACGAGTTGGAAGATAGGCCAAAAATCGCAAGTGCAAGCAACGTGACTCCGATGATGATTACCCGGAGAGAGATCGTCCATGGAACATAGCATAGCTATGTCCCTTTTCCACTTAGCACATTCATATTATGTAATAAGTTTCTTATATGTTCGATGAAATAAAGCATGTGGTTCACTAATATTCTCTGAGTCTTTTACCTCCTTTAGGTGTTCATTTTTGGATCATATAAACCCTTTATGCGCAAGTTTGCGTTTGCACTTGCGAAAATTCCGCCTACGAGCATTAGTTTAAGTTTTCTGGTCTACACTTTTTTGAAGTTTTTATGCGGATTCCGGAGTAGTGACTTCTCGGCACTCAAAGCCGGTGATTTTGCTCTTAGGTTCTTGACGGTGCTATTAAGCATCATCACTTGAGGGCATAGTTCTGCGCTGCGAGTCTTCCATCTCACGAAAGGTCAAGCATACGAACCAGAATAATGGATAAGACAGCGCTTGCTCGAAAAATATACACATGCTGGAAACTTGCAGGAAACTTGAGTACAAGTTTTTTGCCTTAGTAGCACATATGTTTTTCCGCATACATTTAATACAAATATTGTTTTTCATGGCTCTGGTGTAGGGGACTTTGTGGTGGCATCATCAGGAGAGCCAGGCCGGGAGAGCTCGTCAAACTCGGAGGGAGATGGGCTAGACTCAGACGAAGTCATGTCTTCATCAAGGATCTCGGCAGGCACAAAGACATCTGCGTTGACCATCTTAGCGATCCTGGTGTCGAAGCTGGTGAGGGAATTCCAAATAGCATCGCTATCGATTTCCTTCCCTTCCTCATCTAGCTTGGGAAACCTGGATGTCACCAGATCGATGTCGGTGTTGTCGTAGTGTGCCTTCACCAAGGACAGGGTCATCCTAGCACCAGCCCGGACGCAAGAGGCTTTCTAGTCCTTGACTTTCTCAGGGGCTCGGCGCAGGATTTCCGCGTACTTGGCCGCTAAGTTTGTCGCCTTGATATTAATTCCTATAGGCGGGGCTATCTCCTTGGCCTGGGCAATGGCGGTGCTGACAAAGTTGCCAGCAAGAATCATGCATTCCTTGGGATCTGGAGCACCTTCATCCAAGTTGGCAAAGCCAATGGGAGCTGCGATTTGTGCAAGATACAAGGACCATGAGCACAAACAAATCAAATCATTATCTGATACATTGCAAATGTATCTATAATTTTTGATGTTCCATGCTTGGTTTTATCCACTTCCTTGTGTTTTGTCCACACTTTGGAGTACTTTTCATATGATTTCTTGAACTAACCTATTAACAAGAGCCATAGTGCCAGCTTCCTATTTTCTGCTGTTTTTGGTTCCAGGAAAGTCAGAAAATGAATATTCTCGAAATTGGATGGGACAAAAGCCAAAGTGCCTATTTTTCCGGAAGTCATTAGATGCCAGAATACGAGACAGAGAAGGGATGGGGGCCGGCGACACCACCTGGCTGCACGGCCAGGCCTGGCCCACGCCAGGGGTGGTCTGGCCGACCCCAGCACCCCCTCGGCCTCTCCTTCTGCCTATAAGATGCCCTCAGGACGAAAACCCTAAGTGCCTGATCAAAAATCCACGAAAGAGTCTGTAGCCGCCGTCATCTCCATCCCTAGACCGGGAGGGATCTGAAGCTCTTCCCGGCACCTTGCCGAAGAGGGTAATTCACCCTGGAGGCCTTCTTCATCACCATGCAAGCCTCCGGTGTGATGCGTGAGTAGTTCATCCTTGGACTACACATCCATGTAGTAGCTAGATGGCTGGTTCTCCTCCTTTGTGCTTTCATGTCTAGATCTTGTGAGCTCCATTCATGATCAAGATCATCTATTGTAGATTGATTATTGATTCTATCATGTCTTTGTTATTTGTGATATTTCATGCTTTTAGTTGTTAGTAGCTATCTTGGCCAAGTAGATGCTAGCAACTCCAAGAGTTAGTATTTATGCTCGATAGTGGGTTCATGCCTCTAGTAATCTGGGGAAGTGACAGAAATCTCCAAGGTACTAGATGTGCTATTGCTACTAGGGAGAAAACAACAATCCTTTGTTCATAGAACAATCATATTGTTTACATTACACACAGTTTGTAAAGCAACAATCTGTTGCTTGCAACTTAATACTAGAGGGGGTTCGGATGATAACCTGAAGGTGGATTATTAGTCATAGATGCAGTTGGATGGCGGTCTATGTATAATGTTGTAATGCCCAATCAAGTTCCAAAGGAGTCAAGATGATTAGTATATGCATGTATTGCTTTCTCGATGTTTGTCAATTGCCCCGCTATAATTTGTTCACCCAGCATGTTATCTATCTTAAGGAGAGCCACCTCTAGTGAACTATGGATCCTGGTCCTCTTTTCTCTACATACAATCTATAAACTGTTTACTCCTTTGTTTTTACTTTCTGCAAACTATTACTTCCTTCCATTCGATACGTTTAATCCTTTGTTTTCAGCAAAACACGGTGAGATTGACAACCTCATCGCAAGTTGGGGACAAAGTTCTGTGGTTGTGTTGTGCAGGTCTCCACGTTGCTACTAGCACCGGTAGTGCGCCCTGGCAAGGCTCAGCTAGCAACACCTTTGGGGTGTTTCCTTGCTCCTACTAGTTCGATTAAACCTTGGTTTCATAACTGAGGGAAACTTGCTGATGTGCTCATCATACCTTCCTCTTGGGGTTCCCAACGAGCTCTACATCAACACCGAGCCATCAAGCATTTTTCTGGCACCGTTTCCGGGGAGTCAAGGACATCTTCATAAGGGGATTCCCGCATAACAAATCTCTTTAATTTGTTCTTTTTGTTTTGCTTAGTTTCTTTTTGCTTTGTTTGCTTGTTTCTTTATCAAAAACACAAAAAATTAGTTTTACTAGTTTGCTTTCTTTATCAAAAACATAAAAAAATTAAGTCTCCTTTAGTTGTCACCTCTTCCTTAGCTCACCATGTTGATCCCCAAATTCACCCTGAAAGACCTTTCAATTGGTAGTGGTTCTATAATTGGGAAAGATAATATTGAAGAATTCTTTAATCATGTTAGCAAACATAAAGATACTGAGGATAGATCCCTTGCAGAACTTGCTCCAAACTATGAGATTGCTGCAGCTTCTTTAATTCACATGTTAGAAGCTAGGTTTGTTAACCTCAACCCCTTAATGCAAGTAATGTTTCTTAAGCTTGAAGAAATTGAGGACCCTCAAAAGAGGGATTTTATTCTAGAAACTTTGTTTAAGGAGTTCTATGATGTTGCCAAAGAAGCTAGAAAAGTCTTTGAACGTTTCAATATGCTAGGCTCATGTGTAGATGTTTTTGGTACACGAGAAAAGATGAACAAAACCGAACCTAATGGTGAGGAACCTAAGATACCAATACCCTTTAAACTAGTAGCAATACGTGATGCCATAGAAAAGAATCTTGATTGGATTGTTCCTACAAACCCTTTTGATGAGAATAGTGAACCTAAGAGCATTGAGAGAGGATCTTGTAGAACTTATTTGGATGATATATCTTGCCTTGTTGAAAATATTTCTGGTATTGATCTTAATGCTTCTTCATTTGAGAACACTTGATTCTTTCTTCCTTCTTATGCCTAACTTAAAGGCGTTAAAGAAAATTACTTATTGGGAGATAACCCAAAAGTTTTAGATGAGTCTTGGAAGTTATTAATTCTCTAATAACCTCTCCTTATCCTTTTTATTTTCTTTTTGTGCCAAGAGTAACCTCTAATGAGAGAGAAGTAATGATTGGGAAAGTTGTTGTCCCGAAACAGATTTCTGTGCTTCACCATAAACAATCTTGTAAAATCTCTGAACGTCTTTTTGAGGCGTGAATTTTTGTGCTTCTGCCCCAGGTTGTTATAAAAATTTCGTTAGTTAAACACTTTTTGATTTGAGCAACAGAAGGTCTTCGAAAAAATTCGTCTTTACCTGCTGGTCTGTTTTGACAGATTTCTGCCATTTTCTGCATTTGCTTCTTGTTGGTTCCGTTTTGAGTTCTTTTGGGGAATTGAGCTTTTTGAGGGAAGTGTTACAGTAGATAGTGTTCTAATGGAAGTTTATTTGGTGTTAGAACTGAACCTTAAGACTTATTTATCTTGAGTGCACTAATGTTGCTAATAAAGATTGTGTAAAGTATTGTATGAAGGAAAAATTGCAGGTGTATGGAAGGAATGAGTAATGAGATGAAGGATGGACTAAAGCTCAAGCTTGGGGATGCCACGTGTGTCACCCCAAGAAATATCCAAGAAGTACAAGCGTCAAAGCTTGGGCATGCCCAAGGTATCCCCTTCTTCATCAATAAAAATCCCAGGTTTCTTCCAAACGCTTCATTTTTATTGTTTCATGCACAGTTGTGTTGTTCTTGGAGCGTCTTCTTTTTTGTTTTCGTTTTGGTTTTTCATTTGCTTTGTTTTCTTAGTTTTCTGAATAAATTGGTTGGACCCCCTCTTTCATACATTGGTTTGCAAAAAGTTTGGTTTGGTTTGGAAAAGAGTAGGAAAGTTCATGCTTATGTGGTAAAAAGAGCTCGTTTTTGACTGTGGCCTATGCTTTGTCATGCCATGCTTGATATTGTTTTGGCTTTATGCTTAGTATTATTTGCTGTAGCATGACTTGTTATAAACAATTGAGATTTCTTAATGTGCCTTGGATGAATCATGCATTGTTTTAGCATATTAAAGCATAGTATAGTGGTATTCACCTTTGATGCTTTATTTGGGTTGACTTGGCGCATGCTCACGCCATGTTATGACTATCTCAAGTCACCATAGCCTTTATGATCCTTTATTTTTCAACTTTTAGTATCACTTTATGCTTTGATCAATGATGTTCTGTCGCTCTGCATGATTATGGCCATTATTGCTCTCTTAGTTTGTCGCTCCCAGTCTTTTGCTAGCCTCCACAACCAAGTATGAGTTCCACTCATGCATCCAACTCCCTAGACCAAGTTATTACAAAGAGTCCACCATACCTACCTATTAGCTTGTGCTATTCCAAGTATATTCATGCTTTTGTTTACCTTCCAAATTAAACTTGTTATGAGAAAACTAGTAATTAAAGCTCTCACGAACTTGATGGCACACTTTACTTTTTTGCATCTAATAAACTTGAACCATTGGGTCCTTCTTTGTTGCGTATAGGCTTGCGATTTATAAGTTGAAATTAGCAGAACCACGTATCATGGGGAACGCTTTCAACATTGCACTTGTACTTTGTACCCCGTTGATATCATGTTCTTTTGCTTATGGATCCCGGCGGTGTGAAATAAAAGTGGAACTTGTACGATCATGGAGTTTGTATGTGTGTTAGAGAAACGCCTGTGCCTCTAGCCTAAGACATGCCTAATCATGATGGAAACTTGCAGCATCACCATAATGAGCACTCTATGAAGCATCCTCAATAAAAACCTATGCAAATAGCAAATAAAAAGATCGCTGAGATGCTCATTGTCTGCTTGCCTTGTCATTTTTATTATGGGATAGCTCCTGTATCATGTACAAGGGGTACCCCGTTGGCGGTTCTTTATGATACACATGTAGTTACAATGACAAGAGCTTACTCGTGACTAAAGTTGAGTAGCATGAGGTTCGGTCTTCGTAAGTAAGGGGTATGAGATTTCGGTTTATAACTTGTCAAGCATATTCTTTTAGTTGTGTCACTTTAACCTTAATCACCTTAAATATGCTTATGATAGGGGCAATGAGAGCTGAAAGCTGTAAGTACCATAATTTTTGGAAGCTCTTTATGAGACTTGAATCCCTACTTCCTTCTATGAAGGCCTTTCTTCCACCATTATATTGAGTCTCCACCTTCTACCTTTATGCACCTACTTTGAGAGCATAGTGGCCATTCTTAGTTCTATGTGCATTGTCCCAAGACTAGTTGATTGATGCATAACTTGATATTTCTTGTTTTAAACTATTTGTATCTAGTCACTCTTATGAACTTTGAAGGTGTCCTATGCATTTATATTTGCTACTCTATTGAGGGACAAGATGAATACTAGTATGCTATGTTTTCTTTACGTGAAACAAACAAATGTCTGGCAAAGCATTTTTATTCATGAATCTTTTGTTTGTGCCTTTTCATGTTGCATCATAGTTTCTTTGTCTTATTGCTAGAACTTTATCTTTCTTGTTATGATTGAAGTACTATGATCCTAGCCTTGAATGTTTTACAAATACTTTGATCAAGTCTTTGATGGTGCATGTCACCTCAAAAATTATTCTTTCTTTTTATCACTTAACTACTCGAGGACGAGCAGGAGTTAAGCTTGGGGATGTGGATACATTGCAAATGTATCTGTAATTTTTGATGTTCCATGCTTCGTTTTATCCACTTTCGTGTTGTTTGTCCACACTTTGGAGTACTTTTCATATGATTTCTTGGACTAACCTATTAACAAGAGCCATAGTGCCAGCTGCCTGTTTTCTGCTGTTTTTGGTTCTAGGAATGTCAGAAAATGAATATTCTCGGAATTAGACGGGACAAAAGCCAAAGTGCCTATTTTTCCGAAAGTCATCAAATGCCAGAATACGAGACAAAGAAGGGCTGGGGGCCGGCCACACCACCTGGCCGCGTGGCCAGGCCTGGCCCGCGCCAGGGGGTGATCTGGCCGACCCCAGCACCCCCTCGGCCTTTCCTTCCGCCTATAAGATGCCCTCGGGATGAAAACCCTAGGTGCCCGATCAAAAATCCACGAAAGAGTCTGTAGCCGCCGTCATCTCCATCCCTAGATCAGGAGGGATCTGAAGCTCTTCCCGGCACCCTGCTGGAGAGGGGAATTCACCCTGGAGGCCTTCTTCATCACCATGCAAGCCTCCGGTGTGATGCGTGAGTAGTTCATCCTTGGACTACAGATCCATGTAGTAGCTAGATGGCTGGTTCTCCTCCTTTGTACTTTCATGTCTAGATCTTGTGAGCTCCGTTCATGATCAAGATCATCTATTTGTAATTCTGCATGTTGTGTTTGCGGGGATCCGATGGATATTGAGATGCTATTTCAGATTGATTATTGATTCTATCATGTCTTTGTTATTTGTGATCTTGCATGCTTTCCGTTGTTAGTAGCTATCTTGGCCAAGTAGATGCTAGCAACTCCAAGAGTTAGTATTTATGCTCGATAGTGGGTTCATGCCTCTGGTAATCTGGGGAATTGACAGAAATCTCTAAGGTACTAAATGTGTTGTTGCTACTAGGGAGAAAACAACAATTCTTTGTTCATAGAACAATCGTATTGTTTACTTTACACGCAGTTCGTAAAGGAATAATCTGTTGCTTGCAACTTAATACTGGAGGGGGTTCGGATGATAACCTGAAGGTGGATTATTAGTCATAGATGCAGTTGTATGGCGGTCTATGTATAATGTTGTAATGCCCAATTAAGTTCCAAAGGAGTCAAGATGATTAGTATATGCATGTATTGCTTTCTCGATGTTTGTCAATTGCCCTGCTGTAATTTGTTCACCCAGCATGTTATCTATCTTAAGGAGAGCCACCTCTAGTTGACTATGGATCCCGGTCCTCTTTTCTTTACATACAATCTATAAATTGTTTACTGCTTTGTGTTTACTTTCTGCAAACTATTACTTTCTTTCATTTGATACGTTTAATCCTTTGTTTTCGGCAAAACACGGTGAGATTGACAACCTCATCGCAAGTTGGGGACAAAGTTCTGTGGTTGTGTTGTGTAGGGCTCTATGTTGCTACTAGCACCGGTAGTGCGCCCTGCTATGGCTCAGCTAGCAACACCTTTAGGGTGTTTCCTTGCTCCTACTGGTTCGGTTAAACCTTGGTTTCATAACTGAGGGAAACTTGTTGCTGTGCTCATCATACCTTCCGCTTGGGGTTCCTAATGAGCTCTACATCAACACCGAGCCATCATTATCCAAACTACAGAATTCACCAAGACGGATAAAGGTTACCGAAGATGCTCGTCTCCGCTTGCTTTCATGTCTCCGCCAAGACATCCCGCTCCTTCTAGACTATCTTGTACACCTCAAGGCTCCTCGCATTCTGCTCTATGGTAGCTTGGTTCTGCTCCTTGAGTTCTGCAATTTGGTCCTTCAGGCGTTGCATCTCGGCGTCAGCAGATTCTTGCAGCACCTTCATCGCCTCCTCATGGCCCTTGACGGCATAGGCTAGGTCTTTCTTCCAGATTTTGTTCTCATCATCGAGCTCCTGGATATGCTTGGATTGCTCGACGATGCTCTTGTCCTTGGCAATGAATTCTCTAAAACGGAAATCAAAAAGTACTATGAGAAGACGGCAGAAATGAATCCATGAGAAAAAGCAAGGAGCTGTTGCAAGAAACAGACTCTGGCTATTTTTGATCTGTTGCTTCAGGAAGGTTGTTTTACCCTGTTCAAGCTCCAGCTCCTTCTGCAAAGCAGCAAACCTCTCATTGGTTGTTACCCTCCGCCAATTCTCATTCTGAAAACAAACAAGCATGCTTAGTTTCTCTAGAGCATCTAGTAGGAACTATACGGTTTCAACTACACGCTCGGGGGCTACAACATAAGATTTTAATCAGCAAGTATGCTACTCTTAGAGCATCTAGCCGGAATTCTTCTAAGTTTCCACCTAGACGCTCGGGGGCTACACTATCAATTTCTATTGTTAGTTCTTTGGAGAACTTGGGCTAATAACTTTGTTTTATCCGCCTAAGAGCTCGGGGGCTACAGAGGGATATACTACACAAGATAAAAGAAGTGAAGTTCAAAAGACTTACAATGGCAATAAGCTTGAGATTGTTGACCGGATTGGCATAAGCGGTGTGGAAGATGCCGGCATTATTGTACATGGCATCCGCCTGCGCAATGAGGTCATCTAGGCAAAATGTCGGAGGAGTTGCTACCAAGGGAGATGATGAAGCCGGAGGCATGGGTGATGCCCTAGCTGCCTGTTGTGTTTTCAGAATAGTTGATGGCTCAGCGGCTCCCGCCTTCACCATTGCCTCCGCATCCGCCTCTTCCATCACCTGCTTCCCTTTATGGGTGGCATCCTTAGCCGGAGCTTCAGCCACTTTAGAGGAAACACTCTCCTGTGTCGCATGGACGCTGGGAGCAACGTCTGCCTCGACAGAGCCTGAGATATCAAGGATTGGATTGACATCTGTCTCCATGGCGGAGATCTCAGGGATGGCGGGAGACGAGTCCCCAGTAGTGCCAGTAGAAGGCTTGGCGGTAGGAGTAGGGGAGCAGTACGAGAGAGGGCTTGGCGGCCACATCTTTGGTCAGCATGTCACAAATGTTTTTGACCCTCCAACATCTTTGGAGGATCGCTTCAAACTAGCACCGGATTTCCTCTTGAAGCGTACGAAGCATAAGTACAAGAGTTGAAAAAAGGTATGAGCTTAAAAGTACAAGTCGGAGAAGGAATACACTTACTCCACGGCAGAAACCTTGGTGAGGGGGATGCCGGTGGACTTCTCCTTCTTTGCCTCTAAGGCGGCGGTGGATCGTCTGGAGACTCTACTCTCCGATTTCTTCTTCTTCTTGGACTCTGCAGCAGTGTTAGAGGTGGAGATCTTCCGCTTTTGTGCTGCCGGAGCTGGTTGATCCTTGGGGCATCATCGTCGGACACCACTTGGATATCCTTCAGCTTGGGAACATAGACCTAGGAGGCCATCTGATCCGCCGCCAAGGTCGCCAGCTGGGATACAGAGGAGTGTTAGATTGACAACTTCAAGTCGGAAAAACCTTAGAGTATATAACGAGAAACAAAGGAAACATAAGCTACCTCTAGGCATTTGCCGTAATCGAACATGTCATAGGTGATCTTAAAGCCACGCTTCCTGTCCTTCACCTTAGCAATGTCCTTTAGCCGGAGTTTGATGGAGTCAATGGAGAAGTTATCCCGCGAAATTTGCATGGGATCCCTCCTTTCTTGAGTGTACTTGCACATCAAATCGGCGCGGTGCTGCAGAGGCTGGATCCGCCTAACAAACCAGCACATGGCTAGGTCCAAGCAAGTCAAACCTCCATCCACGAGCCATTCGATTTGCCTTACAACGCGATTGGCCTCGTCGTCCGAAGGAAGGGAGGCTGGGGTCCGCCATGCGGGTACCTCGGCAGCAGCTCCATCGACGAAGTCGGGATAAGTCTCAAGACGGTTAGGCAGAGGAATGTCTGGGCCATATAAGTATGTGCGCTACCAGTTCTTGCATGACTCATGCTCTACGATGTCGGGGAAGCACCGGCTAGGCCTGATTTTGAAGCTAATGGTTCTGCAGATCCGCAATTCGTCCTTGGACTCTACGGACTCTCTCTTGATGGTCAAAAAAGTATATGAACAGATCTAATCTAGGTTTGATACCTAGGAATCCTTCGCACAGAGCTACAAAGTTGCTAAGGACTAAAATGATTTTGGGAGAGAGGTTGTGGGGAAGTACCCGAAAATACCGGAGAACATCCAAGAAGAAGTCGGAGACTGGAAGGCTTATGCCACGTACCAGCTGAGATTTAAGGTACACCTTCTCTCCGGCTTGGGGAGAAGCAACCACCTCGCCGGCCGGCGCTGCCCAACAGACCAGATCCTTCTCCGCGGGGAGATACCCCTCAATGACCAGTTCCTATAAATCTTCGACGGTGAGGCCAGAGCCCCTCCACACCCCCTTGTGGGAATCGTTGTCTTCTTCAGCAGCTTCTAGCACCGCTTGTTCTTGGTCATTGCTGGTGGTTTCCACCACGGTGGTGATACGGACAACTACCCCCTCCGGCGTGACAGATACTCCCTAGGATGGCTCTGAAATAGCCCCGGGAGTCGCCTCCGTCAAAGGGACAGAGCTGCTGGAAGCCATTGCAACGAGCGGTGGGTGAATAGGAAGAGGGCTCTAGCTAGGGTTTTCCGGAGAAGAGCTCGAACAGGCGCGCGGCTGGAGGAAGACGAAGATGAGGAAGCGAATACAGGTAAAAAAGAAATAAATTGACCACAGTGAAGATATATAGACCCCGCATCAAGATTCGTGCTAAGGGATCTGATGGATGGAGCGTTGTCGGCATGGAGACGAACGTGCGGGGTAATTTTGCCATGTCCTCCGTCTTTGCCGCTTTGCCGTTTCGGATTTCACGTGCGTGAAAATAGCTGATGATTAATTCTCTGTTTCTATGAGTTTCACGGTAGTGTAGGCTGCACCCTACGTCATCCTTCTGACCGTTGCATTGAAGCGTCACGTCCGAAGATTCCATAAAAGACGGAGGTCGTCTGACTCTAGAAACGAAGACTGGAGGAATATCCAGCTATAATTGCAAAGCCAGAGAGGATTGCAGGGTTCTTTGGGAGACCTTTGAGATATTGCTTGACGAATTGCCAGCATCACTTAGACAGGATATTCAAAGATCAATGGGCAAGACGGCGCAAGATTTCAATTCTCCCGGGGGCTACTATTGAGGATATGCTATACGGGTATCCTCATAGCATGTCACCAATCCGCCTAACCCGGGTGGCGCATAGTTGATAGAAAGGCCTATGGCCTGCTGGGCGACCTAGTTAGACGGATCCAGAAGGGAGGCCCATGCCGGATAAAGGAAGGCTACGCAGGAGTCACCGACGTACTCGGAGCCTTGGAGTGCAAGACACGAAATACTAGTTCATATTAGTGTAGGACTCTTTACCTTGTCTGGCAAGAACCTTTCCCTATAAACCCTAGGTTCTAGTGCCTTTATAAGCCGGACCTATAGGAGCCATTAGGGCACTGATACGTTGCTACCGTATCCATAATTTTTGATTTTCCATGCTTTGTTTTTATCTACTTACTTATGTTTTCTACACACTTTGGAGTAATTTATATACACTTTCTTGGACTAACCTATTAACAAGAGCCATAGTGCCAGCTGCCTGTTTTCTGCTATTTTTGGTTCCAGGAAAGTCAGAAAATGAATATTCTTGGAATTGGACGGGACAAAAGCCAAAGTCAGTTTTTCACCGAGGGACACAAGGAGCCAGAGTACGAGACGGAGAGGGGCCAGCGGGCCGCCACAACACCTGGCCGCACGGCCGAACCTGGCCCACGCCTGGGGGTGGTCTGGCCAACTCCGGTACCCCATCGGCCTCCCCTTTGGCCTATAAGATGCCTCCGATATACAAACGCTAAGTACACGATCAAAATTCCACGAAAGAGTCTGTAGCCGCCATCATCTCTATCCCTAGCTCGGGAGGGATCTGAAGCTCTTCCCGGCACCCTGCCAGAGGGGAGAATTCACCCTGGAGGCCTTCTTCATCACCATGCAAGTCTCTGGTGTGATGCTTGAGTAGTTCATCCTTGGACTACTAGTCCATGTAGTAGCTAGATGGCTGGTTCTCCTCCTTTGTGCTATCATGTTTAGATCTTGTGAGGTCCGTTCATGATCAAGATCATCTATTTGTAATCCTACATGTTGTGTTTACAGGGATCCGATGGATATTGAGATGTTATTTCAGATTGATTATTGATTCTATCATGTCTTTGTTATTTGTGATCTTGCATGCTTTCCGTTGTTAGTAGCTATCTTGGCCAAGTAGATGCTAGCAACTCCAAGAGTTAGTATTTATGCTCGATAGTGGGTTCATGCCTCTAGTAATCGGGGGAAGTGACAGAAATCTCTAAGGTACTAGATATGCTGTTGCTAATAGGGAGAAAACAACAATACTTTGTTCATAGAACAATCGTATTGTTTACTTTAAACAAAATGTGTAATGCAATTATCTGTTGCTTGCAACTTAATACTGGAGGGGGTTCGGATGATAACCTGAAGGTGGATTATTAGTCATAGATGCAGTTGGATTTCGGTCTATGTATAATGTTGTAATACCCAATCGAATCTCAAAGGAATCAAGATGATTAGTATATGCATGTATTCTTTCTCGATGTTTGTCAATTGCCCCGCTGTAATTTCTTCACCCAACATGTCATCTATCTTAAGGAGAGCCACCACTAGTGAACTATGGACCCCGGTCCTTTCTTTTATCATCAATCTACAATTGTTTACTGTTTTTTGTTTACTTTCTGCAAACTATTACTTTCTTCCACACAATACGTTTAATCCTTTGTTTTCAGCAAAACCGGTGAGATAGACAACCTCACTATAAGTTGGGGGCAAAGTTTTGTGGTTGTGTTGTGCAGGTTTCCACGTTGCTGCTGGCACCGGTAGTGCTCCCTGCCAAAGTCTAGATAGCAACACCTTGGAGGTGTTTCCTTGCTCCTACTAGATTTATAACCTTGGTTTCATAACTAAGGGAAAACTTGTTGATGTGCTCATCGTACCTTCCTCTTGGGGTTCCCCAACGAGCTCGATATATTTTGGGCCATCAAGCTATTATTCTGGCGCCGTTGCCAGGGAGTCAAGGACATCTTCAGAAGGAGAGTCCCTCATAACCAATCTCTTTACTTTGTTATTTTTGTTTTGCTTAGTTTATTTTTGATTTGCTTGCTTGTTTCTTTATCAAAAACACAAACAAATTATTTTTACTAGTTTGCTTTCTTTATTAAAACACACAAAAAATTTGTTCCTATCTTAAGTTGCCATTATGTCTAGCATTGCTCCAATCACTACGTCACCTGAGGAAATGATTTTCAGTTTTAAACAAGGAATTGAAGAGAGTTTCAAAGAAGCTTGGTCTAGAATCTCTGATCTACATGAAAAAACTGAACCTAAAATGACTCAAAGCTTGTTCCTTAGCAGTTTTTACCTTTGGAATTGCTCTTTGCTATAGATATGCTTTGGATGCTGTAGTGGGAGGAGATTTCCTCCAATGCAATGAGGATGATGCTTTTAATGCCATAAAGAAGTTGGTTTTTACTTACAACTTTCCTAGCAAATCTGATTCTTCCTTCATAAACATATTTGCTAGATTGAATACTCTTGAGACCAGCACTTCTAGTTTGAAAGATTGCTATAATACACTTAGAGAGCATCATAACTATGTTCCAATAAATTCTGAACCCTCAAAATGGCTTCCCATAGTAAGGATTGCTATAAATAATGAAACTTTTCATGCTCGCTGTGATATCATGTCTGAATTCTGTCTTATGCCTAAAGATATCTATGAATCTTTGGGGACTTTCTGAAGGAGGAGAAGAAATATTTCTTATTAATAATGCCACAATATCACCAATTGGAATAGCTGAAGGAGTGTTTACAAAGATCCTAGGGAAAATGGTTTCTACTGATTATCTTATTATTGAATGTGTAGGGAAAGGACAAATTACACTTGGAAGATCCCTATTGAAACTCCTTGGAGCAATAATAGATGTAGGAAAGGTCACCATGCACTTTGCTTATCCACCAAACAATCATATGTTCCCCAAGGTTAAGAATAAAATTAAGAGAGGTAAGGGCAAGACATTTGGTTTTAATGCTTCTTTATTTGAGAACATTTGATTCTTTTTCTTGCTTCTTATGCCTAACTTAAAGGCGTTAAAGAAAAGTACTTATTGGGAGATAACCCAAAAGTTTTAGATGAGTCTTGGAAGTTATTAAATCTGTAATAACCGCTCCTTATCCTTTTTATTTTTTTTGTGCCAAGAGTAACCTCTAATGAGAGAGAAGTAATGACTGGGAAAGTTGCTGTCGTGAAACAGATTTCTGTGCTTCACCATAAAAATTCGTGTACAATTTCTGTATGTCGTTTTGAGGAGTGAAGTTTTGTGCTTCTGCCCCAGGTTGTTATCTAACTTTCGTTAGTTCAACACCTTTTGATTTGAGCAATAGAAAGTCTTCGAAAAAATTGGTTTTTACCTGCTGGTATGTTTTGACAGATTTCTGCCATTATTTGCATTTGCTTCTTGTTGGTTCCTTTTTGAGTTCTTTTGGGGAATTGAGATTTTTTAGGGAAGTGCTACAGTAGCTTGTGTTTTAATGGAAGTTTTATTGGTGTTGAAACTAAACCTAAAGACTTATTATCTTGAGTGCACTAATGTTGCTAATAAAGATTGTGTGATGTTTTGTATGAAGAAAAATTTTAGGTGTATGGAAGGAATGAGTAATGAGATGAAGGATGGACTAAAGCTCAAGCTTGGGGATGCCACCCCGTGTCACCCCAAGAAATATTCAAGAGGTACAACCGTCAAAGCTTGGGGATGCCCAAGGCATCCACTTCTTCATCAATAAAAATTCCAGGTTTCTTCCAAACACTTCATTTTTATTGTTTCATGCAAAGTTGTGTTGTTCTTGGAGCGTCTTCTTTTTCATTTACGTTTTGGTTTTTCATTTGCTTGGTTTTATTAGTTTTCTGAATAAATTGGTTGGACCCCCTCTTTCATACATTGGTTTTCAAATAGTTTGGTTTGGATTGGAAAAGAGTAGGAAAGTTCATGCTTAAGTGGTAAAGAGAGCTTGTTTTTGACAGTGTCCTATGCTTTTTCATGCCATGCTTGATATTGTTTTGGCTTTATGCTTAATGATCTTTGTTGTAGCATGACATGTTATAAACAATTGAGATTGCTTAATGTGCCTTTGAAGAATCATGCATTGTTTTAGCATATTAAAGCATAGTATTGTGGTATTCTCCTTTGATGCTTTATTTGGGTTGACTTGGCAGATGCTCACACCATGTTATGACTATCCCAAGTCACCATAGCCTTTTTGATCCTTTAGTTTTCGACTTGTAATATCACTTTACGCTTTGATTAATGATGTTTTGTCGCTCTGCATGATTATGACCATTATTGCTCTCTTAGTTGGTCGCTCCTAGTCTTTTGCTGACCTCCATAACCAAGTATGAGTTCCACTCATGCATCCAACTCCTAAAACCAAGTAATTCCAAAGAGTCCAACATACCTACCTATTAGCATATGCTATTCCAAGTATATTCATGTTTTTATCTACCTTCCGAATTAAACTTGTTATGAGAAAACTAGTGATTAAAGCGCTCACGAACTTGATGGCACACTTTACTTCTCTTGCCCTTAATAAACTTGAACCATTGTGTCGTTTATGTTGTATATGCTTGCACTTATATGTTGGGGATTAGCAGAACCATGTTGTCACGGGGAACACTTTCAACATTGCACTTGTACTTTGTACCTAGTTGATATCATGCTATTTTGTCTATGGATGTCGTCGGTGTGAAATGAAAGGGGAGATTGTAAGTCCATGGAATTATGTATGTCTTTTAGGGAAACGCCTGGGCCGCTGGTCTAATCCATGTTGTCATGGTGGAAACCTGCAGCGTAACCATAATGAGCTGTCTATGAAGCATCCTTCTTATAAAAAAGAGTCAGATATTGAGAAAAAAGAGAAAAAAAAGAGATATGAGAAAAGAGGAAAGAGAGAAAAAAGCACCATTTTCCCATGGTAAATAAGAAGATTGCTGAGATGCTTGTTGTCTGCTTGCCTTGTCATTTTGATATGGGGATTCTTCCGTATCATCGGGCATGGGGTACCCCATTGGTGGTTCTCTATGATACACATGTACTTACTATGAAAATAATTTACCGGTAACTAAACTTGAGTAGCATGAGGAGCGGCCCTCGTATTCAAGGGACATGAGATTTCCAACTTATACTTTCTCAAGCATATACTCCATAGTTTGTTCACTTTAACCTTAATCACTTCAAGATGCTTATGATAGGGGCAATGAGAGCTGAAAGCTAACAAGTTATGAAACTTGAATCCCTACTTCCTTCTATGAAGGCCGTTCTTTTACTTTTATGTTGAGTCTCCACCTTCTATCTTTATGCACCTACTTTGAGAGAATAGTGGTTATTCTTAGTTCTATGTGCATTGTCCCAAGACTTGTTGATTGATGCATAACTTTGATATTGCTTGTTCTTAAACTATTTGTATCTAGTCACTCTTATGAACTTTGAAGGTGTCCTGTGCATTTATGTTTGCTACTCTATGAGGGACAAGCTGAATGCCACTATGCTATGTTTTCTTTATCTGAAACAAACAAACTTCTTGCAAAGCATTGTGATTCATGAATATTTTGTTTGTGCCTTTTCATGTTGCAACAATAGTTTCTTTGTCTTATTGCTAGAATTTTATCTTTCATGTTATTATTGAAGTACTATGATCCCAGCTATCAATGTTTTACAAATACTTTGATCAAGTTTATGATGGTGCATGTCACCTCAAAAATAATTCTTTCTTTTTATCACTTACCTACTCGAGGACGAGCAGGAGTTAAGCTTGGGGATGTTGATACATTGCTAACGTATCCATAATTTCTGATGTTCCATGCTAGGTTTTTATCTACTTTCTTATGTTTTGTCCACACTTTGGAGTACTTTCTATACACTTTTTAGACTAACCTATTAACAAGAGCCACAGTGCCAGCTGCCTGTTTTCTGTTGTTTTTGGTTCCAGGAAAGTCAGAAAATGAATATTATCAGAATTGGACGGGACAAAAGCCAAAGTCAGTTTTTCATCGAGGGACACAAGGAGCCAGAGTACGAGACGGAGTGGGGCTAGAGTATGTGACGGAGAGGGACACAATGGTGTGATGCTTGAGTAGTTCATCCTTGGACCACAGGTCCATGTAGTAGCTAGATGGCTGGTTCTCCTCCTTTGTGCTATCATGTTTAGATCTTGTGAGCTCCGTTCATGATCAAGATCATCTATTTGTAATCCTACATGTTGTGTTTGCGGGGATCCGATGGATATTGAGATGTTATTTCAGATTGATTATTGATTCTATCATGTCTTTGTTATTTGTGATCTTGCATGCTTTCTTTGTTAGTAGCTATCTTGGCCAAGTAGAAGCTAGCAACTCCAAGAGTTAGTATTTATGCTCGATAGTGGGTTCATGCCTCTAGTAATCTGGGGAAGTGACATAAATCTCTATGGTACTAGATGTGTGGTTGCTACTAGGGAGAAAACAACAATCCTATGTTCATAGAACAATCGTATTGTTTACTTTACATGCAATGCGTAATGCAATTATCTGTTGCTTGCAACTTAATAATGGAGGGGGTTCGGATGATAACCTGAAGGTGGATTATTAGTCATAGATGCAGTTGGATTTCGGTCTATGTATACTGTTGTAATATCCAATCGAATCTCAAAGGAGTCAAGATGATTAGTATATGCATGTATGCTTTCTCGATGTTTGTCAATTGCCCCGCTGTAATTTCTTCACCCAACATGTCATCTATCTTAAGGACAGCCACCACTAGTGAACTATGGACCCCGATCCTTTCTTTTATCATCAATCTACAACTGTTTACTATTATTTGTTCACTTTCTGCAAACTATTACTTTCTTCCACACAATAGGTTTAATCCTTTGTTTTCAGCAAAACCGGTGAGATTGACAATCTCACTGTAAGTTGGGGGAAAAGTTCTGTGGTTGTGTTGTGCAGGTTTCCACATTGCTGCTGGCACCGATAGTGCACCCTGCCTAAGTCTAGCAAGCAACACCTTGGAGGTGTTTCCCTGCTCCTACTGGATTGATAACCTTGATTTCATAACTGAGGGAAAACTTGCTGCTGTCCTCATCATACCTTCCTCTTGGGGTTCCCCAACGGGCTCGATATATTTTGGACCATCAGGCACGACGATAACCTCTTAGATTGCCACGTACAACGTGCAACACCTCACACAGCGAACCAATCTCTGTAACTCGGTGTATTGCCATTATAGTGATTTATAGAAGGAGTAGAATTCCACCACCGTTGTGGGACTTGAACCTGGGTAAGCTGTGTTACCTCGTACCCGCCAACTCTCCGCCTTACTCCACGCCTATAAAAACACAATGTGAGGACCCTCCATGTCGTACTCGTTCACAATACCACGACACTACACACCGTTCTTCGTTGTTTTAGTTTTCCTTTTTTTGTTACTCCGAAAAATCTGAAATGTATGTGGCTATTGTAACTTTTCATACCTTACAAGCAAAAAAATGGCAAAAATTCTTAGCATGTCTAAGTAGGGTAATTCTGGTCGTTTTCTAGCAGATTTTTTTGACAGATTTTGTCTCGAGTCACATAAGTGACATGTTTAAGCTTGAAAGTCAATCTCCAATGAACCAAATGATATATTACAATGATAGTCATTTAAGTAACCCTTTTTTATACTCTTCCATAAAACGAACGTGCACCATGTCCATGATTATCTCGTCATGAAATATCGCTTTTTATGAACCATTTGCATTTGATTGTTCCTACGCTACATGTGAACATGTTGTGCAGGTTCAGTTGGTAAGAGGAAGAGCAAAAATGATAAATCATTGTGTATGGATTGATAAAATGTGTATGACACCTTTATCCATCTATGTTTGAGAATTAACAATGATAAATGCTTATAAGGTAGTAACTTCAATGTTTCGAGGAGTAATAGTGAAACTGCATGTTAACCGTGTTCTTCTAGTTATGCTTTGCTACTATTTAGATATTATTGCCATCATATATAGCCTTGTTGTTAAGAGTGTAGTGGCTCTAAAAAAAGTTCTTCACAACCATTATAATTGATTGTGGACGTGGTACGCATTCAATGAATTATATTCATGTGTGCCTTTGGAATATTATGAGTAATGATGGTGCTATTTGAACCATTCAATTGTGAGTCTCCTCGTAGAGGAATACATAATAGTGTATTATAATATATTTGGTTGACAACAACAATCTTATCACTTAGTTTGAACGTTAACATAGTGATTAGAAATATGCTTATTATATACTTTACATGTTCAAGTTGAGTCTTGGTAGAACCATGCTGACATGCGGCGCGCTTTCAACTCTATTGATATAAATATCATGTTTATTTTGGCTGTGGATACTAGGTGGTGTGAAATAAATTGGATCACCTCAAAGTTTTTTAGAATATGCATATGCGCTAGAGGAATGCCGAGCCAGCAACCTAATCCATGCTATGCATCATGGTGGAAATTTACATCATGAATATCTAATGAAGCATTTCTAATAAGAATCTATGCAAATAGTAAATAAAAAGAAATTGCTCAGGGGTTTATCTATCAGTTTTCTTGTCATTTGAGTATGGATAGCCCCTAAAAAATACTCTTTGTATAATGGGGCAAGAGGTACCTCGGTTGCCACCTCGTTTGGAGCCATATGCATATAATGCAAAAGTTATTTGGGGCCAAAGTACTTTGAGACCCTAAGTTGAGTAGTGATGAGTTCAAATTTGAAGCATATTTATCGCATGTTTTTGCACTAGTAGAACAGGTTTTTTGGTATTTTACTGCGCTCGCGTGCACCTTTTGTCCTTGTTTCAACTAGATCCCGATTTACTAAGTCCTTGTGAATATATCAATTGGAACTATCATATTATATAGTAATATGATATTTCTAAGTGATAAATATCATTTAGTTAATTTTTCCTTGCACCCGAGAGAATAGAAAACATGAAGAAAGGCTGCTGAAGGTTTAATGACCACTGGTATGGGTGGAGATTTGTTGTACCACGCGAAGACGGATCTGAGATCCGGCATTCACAATAACTTCTAGCTTGTAAACACCACACCAGAGAGGAATCTAGAGGAGGAACTTGGCGAAGGGCAAATCCTTGCTGCTTCACATATCATCATAGGACATCGCATAATCCCATTTATCATCAACCGCTGCACCTCCATCACCATCACCATTCCCCTCTCTCATACTTTAGATCTTGTCATAATTCCAAATACAATTGTGGATTGCACTAGATTTATCCTCATAACTTTATCCATCCATTTTAATATGATGATGTTGTTGATTGCCTCCATGTGTGAGTAATTCTCTAAGTTCTTGGGGAGATGGAGAAACCCTAGCACTATTATGAAATGAAATAAATATGATCTATTACTTTGGTCCATGATCCATTGATCTATGATATTGTGTTTGGTCTCTCTCTTTAGATGGTATGTGTAGTCAGACACATATCATTTTCCTCCGGGGTCTAAAGAGGGGGTGATACCCTTAGGACATGTCTGAGAGTATGTCCAGTATTACTTTTGTGACTACAAGCATAGGCTTATAATCTACATGGTCTAAGCAGGACCGGTCCTAGGATTTTGAGGGCCCGGGGCAAAACTAAAATTATAGGCCCCCGCTAATTTTTTTGATATATAAATATATGAAATGATGAAAAATAAATATTTCAAGTATACCTAATTGCAATATTCATATAAAAACAACAATGATTACAAATTACCATAAAACTTTATCCGTGTATTCCTAGAACCAAAGTAAGTGACAATCGAATCAATATCAATCTCGTCCAGTAACTTCTTCTTGATGCATAGAGTTGTCAAACCCTTTAACCTCCCTTGAGACATTTTAGATCTCAAATAGTTCATCAATAATTTCAACTTTGAAGATCTTCTTCAGCTGATGCAACAGTCACAAACAGAGTAAATCATATCCGATAAGCGATAGAAATATTAGAATAACAATCCGTTTATTTGACAAACTCAAAAATCTCCATATGAAAATTTTGTCGAGGTAGTATCATCTAAAGGAAAGTAATATTTTCTTATCTAATAGACTCATTCTCGACTAATGTGTCCCTTGCTTTGTTATCAAGACTAGCCAAATTTTCGAGATCATGAATGTTTACACTACCTAGTTTCTCATCAACACTACCAGATTCTGTAGGAGATGAATTAAATACATGCTCATGATCACTCGCATTGTCATCATCTGGGTTGATGTCAACCTTGTCCTCTATAATGATATCGTCCTCTAGATCAACATTACTTTGTTCCCCCATAAGAACCAATGGAAACTCATCTAGATTCCTCAAAGTGCCTCTTTTTCCTTTTCTTAGCACTGGAATCAATTACCATAACCAATTAACTACACTGAAAATAAGAAGAAAAGCTTTTAATCAAAAGTAGAATTATGGCATAAACTAATGGTACCTAACCCAAGTTTGATTGGGGAAAGATGTTTCGATACATTCTGAGTTCCGACTGCCATGTACACAATAGACTGGAATCAGACCTGCAATGCCTGAACAGTCTTTCCTTGTGAGCTAGACGAGAGGCAGGGAGAGGCGACGGGCGATGGGCCGACAACATGTGTACGAAGAGCGAAGAGTTTGGGAACGAGCGAGGAGAACGGCCAAACCGGACTCGTGTAGTCATGTGACCAATGCAATCAACGATGATGCAATGACCGATCTGATCTGATCGCTCTACCTGGACTCCTAGGCCTATCTAGCCCAATTGGAAACTCTGAACTAGTACTACTATTTTTTGGGGATCTGTACTAGGCCATATATGAATCACATATCTAGGAAGGCCCCCTCAAAATTTTGGGCCCGGGTTGGCTGCCCCTCTAGACCCCCCTTAGGGTTGGCCATGGGTCTAAAGGGGAACTAAGAGATATTCACTAAGCTTATTACGATATCCATGGGGAAAACCTTAATTATGGTGGTATGTATGAGTTACTGCTCTTACGCATCATAGTGGTTATTTAGAGATGACCTCATTACCTAACTCAAGAAATCGACTGCCCACGAGTCTTGTTGTGAACATCTTATTATGGAGCTCTCTCCACACATATCATGACGAAAGAAACAAACTATCCTAATTATGATTAATTATCCCATGCTAGTGGTGTATCCTACATCCCAAGAATGCTTTAGCATTATTGAGTTCCAACACCATTTTCTAATGCTTTCATTACTTTTTTTACTTTACTTGATTTATTACTTTCTTGCACATAAACATAAATCCTTTCAAACACCCTTTACTTGAAATCAAATGCATCTTACAAGTATCCTTTGGTAGAGAGTGACGAGGGGCATAATGAACCTAACCAAATAGCACTGTGTGGGTTCGATACTCTTATTTTGAAACTAGCTACATGTTGCGACCTCGGATCGTTAAAGACCCTAAGTCCCGGTGATTAACATGCTAGTCCCTGGATCAATAGCTAGCACTCACAGTCGATGAAATATCATGTAAAACACAAGTCATTATTACACGAATAATCCAGAGTATATTTATTACAACTTGCATAGCTCATAGCTAGCTCAAATAAAACAGCGGAAACTAAATAAAACTTGAGTCCATCAACGCCTCAGGCTAGCTGCGTGAAGACCCGCGATCCCTACGCACCTCTCAATCTTCGGATTCTCCACATAAGACGTGCAGCCAACAAGTTGGGTCAATACTTTGAATGTATTGGCAAATTACACCAAGGAAGGAACAAGACTAACTCTACATGCAAGGCTAGAGTAGGCTTTGGGGTTTATTTGCGTAAAGCCAATTTTATCAAGGTAATGAGAAAAGAGAGGAGAGTTTGCCCTACTTTGTAAACTTTGATAAGTAGTATAGGGTTGAATGGAACACGTGGATATTACTCACCAAGTGCCCATTCAACCTAACACTTGGATATTACACACCAGGTGGCACTTGGATATTACGCACCAAGTTACTTGGATATGATACACCAAGTTCCCAAAATCCCACCCAATGGCGATATTACTCACGCCCTGGGTTTTATAAAAACTTTAAGTTTGGAAAGAAGAGAGAGGAAGATCTTTCAGAGGCTCCATTCCTTCAGATGCTCAAAATGTTCTTTTTCCGTGAACACGGCTGATCAATCAGATTGCAATACTCTCGAGAGGTTGTGCACTTTCCCCACAATCCACGATCAAGTCCTTTTACAGACAAGACCATGGCGAAGCCTTCCCTTAGTAGCCCCTCTACCAGCTGGATCCAACCGTGCCAAGAACCTCCAAATGTTGGTACCCCGGTGAGGTTTCCCACTAAGTACTAAGCCAAGACAGAGCCCATATGTATTGTGGTTACACGAGAAGCTTCTGAATTCTAAAACATGGCAGACTTCTTTGATTCCTGGGCGGCCGTCCTCCACCAAAATCTCACTCGTTGTCCCGACAACCATTCCGCCCAGAAGAAAACTTAGTTTTATTTTGAAGGGGTTTTGGAGAAGAAAAGTTCGCTCGAGAGAGCTATCATACTTAGAAAATTTTGAGTCTTTCGAACCCCCCAACGGTACTTAGTGTATATATAGCATAGCAAGCAATACTTAGCAAAAACAGGGGAACTTAATAGGATGGAAAATTCCTAAGTATAAAGCTACTCATGGCATACTACAAAACCGCACTTGAAAAATAATACTAAGAAAATCTACCAAAATCCTACACATGCATACTATAGAATTTGAAGAGTAAAACATGCATAGTCAAAAACTAGGACATTAATATGAACAAGTGGTGTAACTTGCCTTGATCCGAGCAGCAATCTACACAACAAAACTCCTCAGCGCACTCCGAGCAATCTAACGAAACAACATGGGTCCAATTACAAATCGCACAAAATGAGTCACGAAGTCACTTATGCATGCATGCAACATGGTAAAATGCAAGAGTGGATTTGATTTCGACCAAGGGTTTTAACCAGGGGTGTTGTTGAGTTCGGGATGTCATTAGAATTGATCTCCCACAGATTTTAAGTATTTTGGGTTAAACCCTAATTAATCAGGCTTGAAACTAGATCTACAGCTCTAATCTATATCAAAACAGATCTAAACACCCTAAGCAAGATATGACAATTTTCTACAGAAGGTATTTTCAAAACCAAGCCAACGCAACGAGAATCAACTAAAACGAAGCTACGGATAATTTTCTAGAATTAAAATACTCTAATCTAAACTTTTAATTCTACTGCAAGATTGCTATGGCAAAACAGTAATATTATTGTAGATCTGTGTTCTACTCGAAAATATGAATCCAACAATATATTATACGCAATTTTTGGACTATTATTCGAATTACTATGAATTTTACAAGATTTTAGCTAATTCTCCTATTTAAAAGAAAAAGGGGAAAAAGGGCCAGCGACGCGGCGACACGTGGCGCCACGTGAGTGGGCTAGCGGGGCGCGCGTGACGCGACGCGGGGGCGACGTGGCGTCGACGTGGCGCTGCCACGCGGCGCGACGCGGTTGGCCCGCGGGCGTTGGCGGATCTGGGCCGTTGGATCTAGATCCAACGGTCGGCGAGGGGGGGGGCGGCGCTTACCGGCGGCAGCGGCTGGTGGCAGCGGACGGCGGAGACGGACGGCGGCGATGACCGGCGATGGCGGCGGAGCTCCTCGGCGAGACGGAGAGGCGGATGGCGTGCGGCTCCTCCTCGCGGTCCCGTTCCCGGGGGTGGCGGCGGTCCCCCTTCTCCGAGGCGGCAGCGGACGGCGGCCGGAGGCGGTGGAGGCGGCGGTGCTCTGGCGAGCAATCGGTGGCGGCTCGGCGGCGTTGGCGGCTCGGCGGCGGTGGCGGCGGAAGAAAGGGCTAGGGTTTTGGGAGGCGTGCTCGGGCTTAATATAGGGGCGAAGACTTGGGGCGGGGGCCGCGGAATCCGCCCTGGATTCGCCGGCGGCGGTTGTGCTGACGGGCGGCGGTGGCGGGAGTCCGCTTTGATCTCGTCGGGGTGACGATGGTGGTGGGGCCCACCTGTCGGCGAGCGCTGGCGCGGGCGCGGGATGCTGGCGGGCTGCCGGGGCGGGAGCGGCTGCTAGGCCGCTGGCGGCTGCGCGTCGCCCACCCGGCCGGGCGGGCGGCAGATAGCCCCGGGCTGGCTCGGCCGGCCCAGTCAGTTAGTTTTTTTTTAACAATTACTGAATTTCTATTAGTTTGATAACTTTTGCAAACGGGCTCCGAATTAGACAAAATTGGTCTCTAAAATTTTGTAAAAAGAACAGGGTTAGGATAGGATTATAAAATAACACTTTTGCAAAGGTTTTGGTGGTTCAAAAGGTTTTACCCCCTCCCCCTTTTGTCCATAAGTGACTATGGGGTTTGAGAAAAACCTGATGCAAATTTTTCGATATGCGATGCTATGATGCAGTGATATGATGCATGCTTACTAGTAACATCTAAATCTACAAAATTTGGGATGTTACACTACAATTGATCTATGCACTTGCAGTCATCAAACTATTTTATGACGCCATTGCCGGGGGACTAAGCGCTTTTGGTCTTTGTTCTTAGTTGATAATTCTATTAATTATTTTACTAAAGTTGTTTACTAGTTTCAGGTAAGCACCATGAATACACTCGGGTTGATGAATAAGCTTGATGCAACTAAATACCTCGGAAAGTTCAATAGAGGACCTGTTAAGGAATTAACGAGTGGGAGCAAACCAGAATTCGAGGTTAACCCTCACTTTATCGCCATGCTTAAATAGAAAACTTTTGTAGGAGATGATCCAGATGAGGATCCTTACACTCATTTAATGCATTTTTCCAAGTTATGTTGACACTTCAATTGATAGTCTATACTGATGATGAATTGAAACTTAAACTATTTAGCCAATCTCTAAGCAACACTGCTTTAGCTTGGTATAGAATTTGCCCTGTAGAGAAAATTGATACTTAGGGAAAGCTCAAAGGAGAATTTGTATTTTGATTCTTTCCCAAAGTAAAGATTGCTAAAGTAAGGAGGGCAATCACAGACTTCAAAAACCGCCCAGGTGAATGATTGGTAAGAGCCTTCAAGAGGTATAAATCCATCCTTAATAGATGTCTCCATCATGATTTACCTGGATGGTATGTTCTACATATTTTCTATGGGGGGCTTAATCAAGAGATAAAGCATGAACTTGACACTAATTCTGGAGGTTCTTTTACGGACTTAATATAACTAAAGATTGGGAACTTTTAGAATGAATTCGCCATAATAGAGAAACTTGGGGATTTGATTTAGGCGACGAAAGAGGGATATAAATTGAATATGATCGTCTCAATGCTTATAAGGAATCTGGTAAGGTTAAGGAAACCTCTAATGAACTTCAACTTGCTGATGATATTATTTTGCAAATTCTCTAGTCTTTTACAGAACACATCGAAGCTCCTAAGAAAGATTGGCTTCAATACACTCGGCCGCCTGAGAAAGTTGAAGATGTTGAGATAAAAATTGTGGTCCTATAGAGCCATTATAGAAGGAAGCCCCATATGTTGAACACCTTCCTTTTCCAAGGACGGCAAGAAAATATATGAAGGCTCAACAACTCGAAGAACAGTTGGAAGAAGAAAGAATGTTCCTTAAGAAATTAGAGGAAGAGGCAAAAGCATAACAAATCAACTAAGTAAATATTCAAGAGACAATTGAACCAACTAAGGAATATATATTAACCATGTTTGCACACTGCAACGTGATCAAGCTAAACACTGAAGCTTCACAATTCATTAAAGGAAAGGTAAAAGCCAAAGATGTTGGTAAGCCTATTCTACCTTGATCTTTTGGTGGGTATTTTTATATTATGGCCTTAGTGATATAGGAACAACTGTTAATGTAATTCCTTACAATTTTTACTTAAAAATACAAAATGAACTTATCCTAGCTGAATTGGAGGACAATAATATGATAGTAATGTTGGCAAATAAGACACTCAGAATTCCTATGGGGGTAATTAAAGATGTTCCAATCTATATTGGACCTTACAAATACCCTATTGATTTTGTACTTGTTGATATCCCTACTAATGTTTATTGTCCAATTATTTTTGGAATAACTTTTCTGAACACCGTAGGAGAAAACATTGATTGTAAGAAATAAATTGTATCTCTCAAGTTTCGCGAGGATAAAATGAATTTCCATTTCTCCAAGTTTGATCATAGGACAACTATTGAAGAGTTTGATGAATATGAGTATGAGCAAGAGGAAGAAAGTAACATCACTAGTCTTGCTGTTATATTCATTTAAACTCCGATGATAATTTAGCAAGAAACCTAGTGGATAGTGACAATCTACCTAAAGATATAGATAAAATGGAAATTGATAATTATCTTGATTTGGCCCCTGCGATTGATCCCGAAATGAATCAAATATGAGATACCTATAAGGAAAGGGTATGAGGCACTTCCACCTCCTACACTCAAAGCCCTTCCCAAATAATTAAAATACCAGTTTCTTGATGAAACTAATAAATATCATGTTATTCTAAGCTCGAACCTTGCATAAAAAGAGGAGGAGAATTTAATGATAGTCCCAAGGATGCACCGAAAAGGCCCTTGGATGTTCGATGGATGACTTGAAAGGGATTAGTCCCTCGATAGCCACCCATTGAATATTTATGGAAGAAGGACCTTAGCCAGTTGCACACTTCCAAAGGCGACCTACGAATTTTCTTGGAATTTTTCAAAAATATTTTCTATCTAGGATTTTCAAAACTCAAGAAACTGATAATTATGGGCATTAAATTTTTCAAGAAATTTATAATGAGCGAAGTAAAATCTAAAACTATTCAAATTACTGTAACTTCACTCATGACATTCATAAACTTATCATCATAAAGTTACTAATGAGGTTGACCAAGTCTCATTAACACCATGACAAGGATAATATGATGAGTTCAGTATTATTATTTAAAAGAATTAAACTCAAGATACCTCATACTTGATTGGATCAATCATCAGTAGTTCTAACTTTGGTGTTGGAGGTGGAATTGGATTTAATGCTACCAATACTAATAGTCATAACTTGGATGGAATTAACTTTCCTTGTTGGAAGTTCCTGAGTATTCTTCTTTGGAAAATGAATAGTGCGTTCTTTACCTTTAACATTGAAAGTGACTTTGCTCTTTGTGCCATCAATAACAACCCCTGCATTATTAAGAAAATATCTCCCAAGAATAATATATAGATTATAATCTTTAGGCATTTCTAATAAAACAAAGTATGTAGGGATTTGCACATTAGCAATCACAACAAGAACATTTTCACATATACCAATGGGAACAACGGTAGATTTATCAGCCATTTGAAGAGACACTTTAGAAGGAACTAGTTTATCCAAATTTAATTTCTTATAAAGAGATAAAGGCATGACACTAACCCCAACACCTAAATCACATAAGGCACACTTAACATAATTATTCTTTATGTAGCATGGAATAGTGGGAATTCCTGGATCCCCACTCTTTTCAGGCAATTTACCTTCAAATTAATAATTATCAAGCATAGGAGTAATAGCCTCATTAGATATCTTTATTTCATTAGTAACAATGTCTTTCATGTATTTAGAATATGGAGGAATTTTAATTGCGTCTACTAAAGGAATTTGTAAGCATAGATTCTTTAGCAATTCAACAAACCTCGCAAATCTAATATTATCTTGAGTTTCATTACCTCTTGAGGATAGAGTATGGGTCTTTGTACCCAGGGATCCCTCTCTTTACCTTTTGTCGTGGAGGCTTCTTCTTCTTATATTTTTTCCTTGAAGAATGAGGATCATCACTTGAAGTAACTTATTGTTCTTCATTATTTTCATTCTCTTATTGAATTTCATTACTTTCAGATAATTCCTCTTCATCATCTTCTTTAATATTATCCTCACTTTCAACATCATAAATAGATATATCATTTCCTTGTTCATCAGAATGGCCATTATTATCATTGTTAATGGGGGATTTTGATGCATAAGATTTATTAATTCTAAGAGCATCTTGCTCTTTCCTCTTTGGATGGCCTTCAGGACAATCAGGGTCTTGTGTAACAGAACCCCCTTATGAAATCCCAAGACTTGCTTCTCTTAAGATAGAAATTTCTCATAGAAATTATTTTGAAGATAAATCATCTGCCCAACTTGGTTAGTCATCATATCATAATGTTTCACAATAATCTTAATAGAATCAAAAATAACATTTAATTTGTCATGAAGAATTTTAATCTTGTAGGTGCTTTTAGTAAATTGCATTTAATATCATTATTAAAATCTCTTTGATGATAAACAAATGCATTCATATGATCATTATTGTAAGCTTATATGTGATATATTACCTTATCATTGCCTTCAAAAATGGATATAGGATGGACTTGAATAGGGAAACAAGATTCATAAATAGGAAATTTAATACCTTTCTAAGATAGTTGTATAAGATAAGCAGTTTTAATTCCCTTCCCCTTAATAGACCTTGAACCCTCTTTCATAATCTCATTAGATAATTTGAGAACACCCCTCTTCTTAGGAACAATTTTAATATCATCCTCTTCCTCAATGTTCCAATCATTATAATTTTCAGAGATAGTAGCCATTAATTCCATAGCTTCATTAATAGTTCTTTTCCTCAAAAGGTTACCTGTAAAAATATATAGATATGAACTAGATTATTCACTTAGTCCAAAATAACATATATCAAGTAATTCATTATCAAGAAATCCATGCACATGGCATCTTCTTTTCGAATCATTAAATATCCCCAAGCTTGAGGTATATGATGACCCACAAGTATAGGGGGTGTATCACAGTATTTTTAATAAGTAAGAGTGTCAAACCCAACAAGGATCAGAAGGTGTTGGTGAATGGCTTGGAGCAAGAATTCTCTGTAAATACTTAGCAAACGGATTTTAGGGTTTTTTGGTAATGCAAATAAATAAAGTACGAGTAAATAAAAGACAATAAGAATAAATGCAGCAAGTGGCCCAATCCTTTCTTTAGCAAAGGACAAGCCGGTTGTATTACTTAAGATGACTAAACGTTCTCGAGGTCACATGGGAATATCGTCAAGTGCTTTCGCTTCATATAGTTGATTAATCTTCTTTAGTTTGCTAAGTGTTGTGTAGGTGAACCTGTGCTAATGTACTGACCTTCCTATGACTAATACATACTTGTGATTATACCCCTTGCAAGCATCCGCAAGTACAAGAAAGTAATTAAGGTAGAAACCTAACCACAGCTTTAAACTCTAAGACCCTAACGTCCCTTGTGCAATAGTTTCCTAATGGGGGTTTAGGTTTCTGTCACTCCGGCAACCCCTACGATTAGTAGCCAAATACAGAATGCATTCCCCTAGGCCCATAATGGTGAAGTGTCATGTAGTCGACGTTCACATGACACCACTAGAAGAAATACACCACAACTTAAATATCAAACCATTGAAACTTTCTCAACACAATTCCACTACTAACAACATGACTTCTCCCATGTCCTCAAGAACAAAACAAACTACTCACAAGACATCATATGGATCAAGATCAGAGATGATATAATGATATGTAACAATCTAAACATAAACGATCATTCAACGGTTCACTCAATATCATCAACTACAAGGAGTAATCAACACCGAGAAAGTTTCCCCTAAGAACTATGCAAGATTCTACCCAATTGTTATAGCGGTATGAAGTGGTGATGATAGTGCTGGAGGAGATCATGGTGGTGATTATGATGATGATGATCGTGATGAAGTCCAGCTTGATGGTGGTGTTGTTGGCGATGATCTCCCCTCTCCGGGAAGGAATTCCCCGGCAGAATACTGTCTGCCGGAGAGATCTTTCTCTCTCGGTGTGTTCCGCCCCACAGAGGCGGCGAAATCTTTTTGTGGTCGCTCCCCCAGGTATTAGCGTTTTGTGGAGATAATATACGCTAGAGGGGAGATCCTAGAGTGGTCCAGGGCGGCCACACCACCTGTTGGCGCGGCCTAGGGCTGCCCGCGCCAGGGGTAGGTCTGGGCCCCCTATGTCCCATCCCCACTTCCCCTTCTGGCAATCTTCGTCTTCTGGAAAAATAGAATTTTCCATGTATTTTCCTGGATTTTTTGATCTTCACGAATTTCGCCTCCAAACACCACCTTTTCCATCAGAATCCTGACTACAGCAGTGCATGCTCCAAAAGTCATCAAGCATGCAAAAACAGATGAAATAACAAAAGTATCATCTCTTAATATGAAATATATCAATGAATAACAGTAAATTACGATATAGAATAGTGATGCAAAATGGACGTATCAACTCCCCCCAAGCTTAGACTTCGCTTGTCCCCAAGCGAAAACTGAGCTCAATAAACATGACCTTAGGCTTATGGAGTGAAGAGTCAATAAAAGAATATGGACAAGAAGCATCACATTCATCAATACATAAATCATAATAGAAGACAACTCACTATTATATAACTTAACTTGCAATAAGTAAAGGAAACACAATAAAGATGCATAAAGTAAATCATAATTGGTAATGGCAAACTTACCTCTTGGTCGAAATATAGTTGACAATTTGCTGGAGTTCACACATAACTGGTTTTCAATGATAGCTTTCAAAGTAGTATTCACTAAGATAAGAGCAATGTGCAAAACAAGCAACATAAGTAACATGATCAAATAAATCATCATAAGAATGAATGAAATACAACAACTCAAAATACTTGCTGAGATAGAAGGGAATAAGTTTACTGACTCAACTAAAAAGTAAGGGAAAATACAGGCCCTTCGCAGAGGGAAGCAGGGATTTCAAGTTTCATAAAGAGCTTCCAAAAATTATGGTACTTATTAGCTTTCAGCTCTCATTGCCCCTATCATAGGCATCTTTAGGTGATTAAGGTTAAAGTGATCAAATATGAGGATATGCTTGACAAGTTGCAAGTTGAAAATCTCATGTCCCTTGAATACGAGGGCCGCTCCTCATGCTACTCAAGTTTAGTTACCGGTAAGTTCTTGTCATAGTAAGTATATGTGTATCATAGAGAACCGCCAATGGGGTACCCCTTGTCCGATGATACAGAAGAATCTCCATATCAAAATGACAAGGCAAGCAGACAACGAGCATCTCAGCAATCTTCTTATT
Source organism: Avena eriantha (assembly GCA_910589775.1). Lineage (NCBI taxonomy): Eukaryota > Viridiplantae > Streptophyta > Magnoliopsida > Poales > Poaceae > Avena > Avena eriantha. The sequence continues at coordinate 491,744,096 of OU342741.1, read as the reverse complement.
TACCATGGGAAAATGGTGCTTTTTTCTCTCTTTCCTGTTTTCTCATCTTTTTTCTTTTTCTCTTTTTCTCAATCTCTATCTCTTTTTTTATAAGAAGAATATACATTCTCATTATGGTTACGCTATAGGTTTCCACCATGATTAGGCATGGATTAGACCGGCGGCCCAGGCGTATCTCTAACACATATACATAACTCCATGGACTTACAAGCTCCCCTTTCATTTCACACCGACGACATCCATAGAGAAAAGAGCATGATATCAACTAGGTACAAAGTACATGTGCAATGTTGAAAGCGTTCCCCATGAGAGCATGGTTCTGCTAATTCACAACTTACAAAGCGCAAGAATATACACAACATAGATGGGCACAATGGTTCAAGTTTATTAAGTGCAAGAAAGTAAAGTGTGCCATCAAGTTCGTGAGAGCTTTAATCACTAATTTTCACATAACAAGTTTTATTCGGAAGGTAGATAAAAACATGAATTTACTTGGAATAGCAAATAGTGCTATTAGGTAGGTATGGTGGACACAAATGGCGTAGGTTTTGGTTTTAAGGATTGGATACACGAGAAGCATTCCCTCTCAGTACAGGTTTTTGGCTAGCAAGGCTGGGTAGCAAGCATAAGAGTTGAAGGAAACAAACAAACATACAAGTGATAAAAACAAACATGCAATCTTCCTTGGAAGCACAAAAGATCTTAACTAGGGAATACTAAACTTATGTGAAAATCAAGAAAGAAAGAAGATGAAATTATATTTATTTAAGAGTAATTTTGTCTTTTTCATTCAATTCTCAAAATAGTGTGGCTACTGACCGAGCCAGGTTTGCCAAAACCAACTAAATTAACTCAATGATCCAAAAGTGATACCAATACAAACGACAAGATCAATCATATAACAATGAATTGAAAACTAATATGAGATATGCAAAAGAGTAAATGATAGAACTTCTCATTAATATTCCGTAACGGCAACTCACTCCAAGGGATACATAGATATCTAACGAGAGGGGGGACACTTCCACAATGGAAACCATCCTACATGATAACTTCTCTATTCATGATATGACTCTACGAAAAAGGTAAAAAGACAGAAGATAGTGATATGATACCGCGGCACTCCCCCAAGCTTGGAACAAACCAAGGGGATGCCAAAACCTGATGACGAATTACTCCTTCAGTTGTGGTGGTATTCTCTCGATGAGCTTTTTGATTAATTTCCCCAAGTACACAATCTCGAAGGTGAGAGTATGAATCAACTCCGATTTTTGCTCGATGCGGCTCATGATCATGTCGGGTTGCGAATTCCAGCTCTTGCGATTCTTTCCCCACTCTTCCTCCTTGAAATCTTATTTTCCTGCATGGTTAGAATGAGGCATATCCCAATTGGAGGGTAGTTTATCCTTGGGCATATTCTGGAATTGATGCTCATGGATAAGGGTATGGAAGGGATTCTTCGTGCATGGAGGAAGGACCGTGGAGCGAAACAGTACCGCGGAGGCTTCCCTCCAGTTGACATCCGTATAGTCCTTTTGATCTTGGTAGGGTTTACCAACACTCCAATGCTTGCAATGGTAGTGCTGGTGTGCGGATGCTGGCCTTTATTTGCCTCCTCTTCATCTTTACTCTTGATCTCCTTCTCCTTCCCGGGGGCTTGCGGATCTTCCTCCATAGGCTCCTTGCCCTTATCGTTGGTGGAGACCATTGTGCTTCTTAACTTTTATGAATAGTTCCTAGCAGAAACAGATCGAAACGAAAAAAACGACAAGAACACGATATATGAACCTCGGGGGATCCGGGGGGATTATATATTACGAATTTTTACAATAAAAGGAAGGTACTGGGAGAAAATGGGTCGGAGACGGAGTCCGGGGCAGCCACACCACCTGCTGGCATGGCCAGGGGGCCCGTGCCAGGGGGCGGTGTGAGCCACCCTAGCTCCGTTTCCGTCCCTCTTTCGCTTCGTAGCTTTCCTTGTTGGATAAAAACTGCTTAAATATAACTGGACAGAATTTTCGCAGAACTTTTCTTACCAGCACTATTACCTATTCGAAAACAGACTCTACAGGTCTCTGAATTTGGTCTTTGATAAAAAATCCGGAGTTACTACTTGAATAGCATCAATATCTTCATCTTCATACTCATATTGCTCGAGTCATGAAACCTTTCACTTTCTTATTACACCATTTTCTCTGATAACCTGGAAATTACTTTCACACAAAACTTCACACAATTATCATTAGCAACATTAGTATAAGCGAGGTAATAAACCTTTTAGGTTCAAATTCAACTGAAGTCCATCAAAACATAAGCTACTGTAGCAACTCCTTCCAAAAACCCAAAAAGGATTCAAAAAGGAAATCGATTTAAGAAGCAAATGCAAGAGTGGAAATTTTGTCAAAACAGGCCAGCAGGTAAAGATAATTTTTTTCAAAAATCTTATGTTGCTCAAATCAAAAAGTGAAAAACTAACGAAATTTAAATAAAAATCTGGGGCAGAAGCAAAAAACATTACAGCTCAATCCGACGTATAGAGATCTCTCATGAATTTTTACGGTGAAGCACAAAAATCTGTTTCGGGACAACAACTTCCCTAAATCTTACTTCTCTCTCATTAGAGGTTGATCTTGACACAAAAACCAAACAAAAAGGATAAGGAGAGGTTATTGCTAAAACAATAACTTCCAAGACTCAAAGAAACAAAAAACAAACTGAAAGCACAGATAAATTGGGTTGTCTCCCAAAAAGCTCTTTCTTTATAGCCATTAAGATGGCATGATAATTTTAATGATGCTCACATAAGAATATGAATTCAAGTAATAGAGAGCATCAATGAGCAAAAATACACATGTTTAATTCTAACCCACTTATTATGCAAGGGAATTTTGTAGGCAAACAAGTTGTTGAAGCCAGGAACTGCTAGCATAGGAAGGCAAAATAAGTGCAACATAAAGACTTTAAGCATAAAACAAGAAAACTTAATATTATTGAGACGCATTAGAATAGTCTTTCCTCTCTCATAATAACCTTCAGTATCATGCATAAATTTAATGAATAACTATCACAAGAACTGTTGTAGCAATGATCACTTATCCTAACAGAAAACACATGGACACTAGCTCTCATAACACTACTTTGTGAAACAATATTAGAGGTATCCTTACAAAGGATAGTGTGTCCCTCTTCTACATATTTAGTTACAAAATCTTTCACATTTGCTATTATAGGTTCATCATCCATTTGTTTATCAGGTTCAACAGCTTTATTTGTACTTTCATTAACCATACTAGATATCATAGAATGTTCCTTTACTTTAACTGGGAAAGGTATTTTCTCAATGTAAGGTTCAGGTAAAACATGATTAGCAGTATAAACTTCAGTATTTCTTGCAGGAACACTACTAACAATGTCTTTATAAGGTGCATGATACTTATTCCACTTCTTTTTAGGAACTTCAATATAGGAAGCAAAAGCCTTAAAATAGGTTGCAATAGCTTGAGAGTCTAAACCATAAGCATTTTTAATATTTTGAAAGTCATCGGTTCCCATAAAAGATTCAATGCATTCATAATTATAATTTATACGTGACTTTCTTCCTTTGTCATTCTCCCGTGCTTCAGCATTATCTTGAATACGGTCTAGAAGATCCTATTTATCTTCTTCTTCCATGCGTGTAAATGATCCAGCACAAGAAGCATCCAGTAAATCCTTATCATGAAGAGAAAGCCTTGCATAAAAGTTAATGATAATAATATTGTGATGGAGCTCATGAATAGGACATTTGAGCATTAGTAACTTCAATCTCCCCCAAGCTTGAGTTGTACTCTCTCCATCAAGAGGCCAAAAGTTGTATATTTGATTCCGATCTTTATGAATCTCACTAGGAGGATAAAATTTAGAATAAAAGAGAGGCACTATTTCCTCCCATTCAAGAGCTTGACCATTCTTCAGCAGCTTATACCATTCTTCAGCTCTTCCTTTCAGTGATAATGAGAATAACTTCTTCTTGACTTGATCTATTGTAATACCTGCACACTTAAACAACCCGCATAATTCATGTATAAAGAGCAAATGATCACCAGGATGGATAGTTCCAACTCCCACATCATAGTTATCCATAACACGATCAATAATTCTTGTAGGTATTTTAAAAGTATCATTCTCAACAGGTGGTGGTTCATCTAATACCTTAGCAGTGGTAGTAGCATTACGAAATAAGAAACTCAGTGAATTATCCATTGAAAATAAAGCAACCAACAGAAGTAAATAATACTCACTATAGAAGTTTACTTTACCAGTTCCACTCTCCAATAGCGCTTCACTCCCCGGCAACGGCGCCAGAAAATAGTCTTGATGACCCACAAGTATAGGGGGCGTATGGCAGTATTTTTGATAAGTAAGAGTATCGAACCCAACGAGGAGCAGAAGGTGTTGGCGAATGGCTTGGAGCAGGAATTCTCTGTAAATACTTAGCAAACGGATTTTTAGGGGTTTTTGATAATGCAGATAAATAAAGTACGAGTAAATAAAAGATAATAAGAATAAATACAGCAAGTGGCCCAATCCTTCCTTTAGCAAAGGACAAGCCGGTTGTATTACTTAAGATGACCAAATGATCTCGAGGACACATGGGAATACCGTAAACTGCTTTCGCTTCATATAGTTGATTAATCTTCTTTAGTTTGCTAAGTGTTGTGTGGGTGAACCCATGCTAACGTACCGACCTTCCTAGGACTAATACATACTTGTGATTATACCCCTTGCAAGCATCCACAAGTACAAGAAAGTAATTAAGGTAGAAACCTAACCACAGCTTTAAACTCTAAGACCCTGACGTCCCTTGTGCAATGGTTTCCTAATGGGGGTTCAGGTTTCTGTCACTCCGGCAACCCCTACGATTAGTAGCCAGTGCATTCCCCTAGGCCCATAAAGGTGAAGTGTCATGTAGTCGACGTTCACATGACACCACTAGAAGAAATACACCACAACTTAAATATCAAACCATTGAATCTTTCTCAACACAATTCCACTACTAACAACATGACTTCTCCCATGTCCTCAAGAACAAAAGGAACTACTCACAAGACATCATATGGATCAAGATCAGAGATGATATAATGATATGTAACAATCTGAATATAAACGATAATTCAATGGTTCACTCAATAGCATCAACTACAAGGAGTAATCAACACCGGGAAAGTTTTCCCTAAGAACTATGCAAGATTCAACCCAATTGTTACAGCAATATGGAGTTGTGATGATGGTGCTGGTGGATATGATGGTGGTGATGATGATGATGATCCCGATGAAGTCTAGCTTGATGGTGGTGTTGATGGCGATGATCTCCCCTCTCCGGGAAGGAATTCCCCTGGCAGAATTATGTCTGCTGGAGAGATCTTTCTCTCTCGGTGTTTTCCGCCCCGTAGAGGCGGCGAAATCTTTATATGGTTGCTCCCCCAGGTATTTGGGTTCCGTGGAGATAATATACGCCAGAGGGGAGAGCCTGGAGTGGGCCAGGGTGGCTACACTACCTGCTGGTGCGGCCTAGGGTTGCCCGCGCCAGGGGGTGGTGTGGGCCCCCTATGGCTCATCTCCACTTCCCGTTCTGGAATTCTTCGTCTTCTGGAAAAATAGAATTTTCCATGTATTTTCCTGGATTTTTTGATCTTCGCGAAATTCGCCTCCAAACAACACCTTTTCCATCAAAATCCTGACTGCTGCGGTCCATGCTCCAAAAGTCATCAACCATGCAAAAACAGATGAAATAACATAAGTATCATCTCTTAGTATGAAATATATCAATGAATAACAGTAAATTATGATATAGAATAGTGATGAAAAATGGACGTATCAGTATACTTTCTCCTTTATTTTGAGCAAAGTTAGTAATGCAAAGATTCATAGCATGCATCTTATTAGCAAGAAAATACTTATTCAAAACAGGAGTAAACATTCATCTTTGCTCGTAAGATTTTGGGGTAAATAATTATACCAAGCTTTCGCTTCTCCTCCGAAAGAGAAAGGAAATAGCTTAAGAAAGTAATAATGTTGTTGGGTTTCATCTCTACCATATAAATTCGAAAGATCATGAAGCTTAGTTATATATTCAAAAGGAAATTCTTCACCATCACCATAAAACTTAATATTTTCAGCTTGTTTAATTATCTCAGGATCAATAGTAAAATCATAAGAAGTTTCTTTAATGAATATTATAGTTGCATGAGAGTTGCTACTAACAAGGAAATAATCTCCAAGAGGAGTGTATTTATAATAACATCAAAACCATCAATATTATCAAGATCAAGATCCATAACAACTCTACCAAAAGCAATATCCTCATGTGAGGGTGTAGATTTAGGACTAGCGACATTTTCACTATCTTCGATAATTTCATTAGATAAAGACTTGGATAACTCATGCGTTTCCTATTCATCCACATCACAATCCATGATTTCATTTTCAGTACTAGTACACATCCTACAAAATGGTGAGCTAGGCAAAAAAAATAGATGTCTTTTTAATAGCAGGAGTATTGACAACATTAGGAGAAAATTTTGAACTTGTAAGCAAGTTTGTACCTCTCCGAGTAGTGGAAGGTATCAAAACCTTCTTAGCAATATCCTTATCTTTTCCCATGATGAGAAATAACTAAGTTCAGCAAGTAAATGATAACAAGTGGTCTTACCAATAAAGCTAGCCCCCCGGCAGTGGCGCTAGGAATACCATGTGATGCCCTCAAGTGAAAGGGATCATTGAAATATTCGATGAGAAGTATTACCCTAATTTATAGTTCAACACAAGGGGAACACGGTAATACCAATATGACTGTAGCAATTGGGACGTCACTCTCAACCACACATGTATATCAAATATCTTAAAAGAACAAGTGGTGATTGCAATAGTTGAATCAAAGCAGTAAAACAAAATAGTAAACAGTAATAGCAGATTTTCAGTTTTCACCGGAAGAATTGTTTATGTAACTTTCAGTGGCTAAAAGCGTAGGAATGGGGCGATTAGCGGGACGTTGCAGGGATGAAAGTAATTATGGAATCCATATATAAACAACACGTGCTTAAATCTAATTCTGTTGTGTGTTGGTGTGTGCTCCATATGTAGTTATGCGTACTAACCAAGATAATTTGCATAACATCTATTGTCCTACCTACCCATTTCACCGGGGCTAACTTGGAACTACATGTAATTAAGGTCTACCCTTTCGAATAGCCCGGAACAATGCATTAACACTCTATGAACACATATAATCATCAAATTATAACATACCCCCATATTTCCCCTAACTATCACTTTAGGGTTTGCAGGTTCAATAAAATAATAGGTCATACACCCTGCAGATAAATCCAAAACTCATATATATGATAAAACAATAAAAGTTTAGAATTGAAATCATGTCACGTAAGCCCTAATAACAAGCATTAAGAATATCAATGGTCCATAAACACTCATACAAGAATATCTTCAAAACAAATACCTCAAATATCGGAGTTTACACATGATTACATGATCAATCTCATAAATTCCCATCCACCTCACATGCCTACTACGGACTACTCACAAAAGGTGATGGGGAATAAACTCATGGTTTATGGAGGTGGCGTGGATGACAAAGACATAAAAATCCCCCTCTGCAGCATGGAGAGCAGGACCAATCCGGCTTAGAAAATGAAAAATGCGATGGTGGCGGTGCTCCGTATCACGAAAGAGTCTGTCCTCCTAGGAGGATAGGTTTTCGGGCAATATAAAAGGCTACACGAAATGAGCCAGTGAGACGACGCGCCTGGGCCTAGATGGTCCAGGTGGCATGGCCCCACCTCCTAGACGTGCCACCTAGGCCCTTTTGGGCTCTGGGTGGCCCCGTGTGGGTCTTTTGCCTAGAGTCCTTCTTTTCCATAAAAACTTTGCATGGATTTTTTAGAATTTATTTCTGTAGTTTTTTGCATAAAAAGTGACGAGAGGTTAATTCATTAATGCCCATCATTGATGGACTTAGGTTCGAGGAAATGTGGAGCACTGGAGGCATCGATCGGCTAGCAAAAAAACACACAGATGACACGAGGTTTACCCAGGTTCGGGCCTCGTAGAGGATCCTACTCCTGCTTGTCTGCTCTTTATTATGAGGGAGTCAAAGATTACAAAGGTGCGCAAATGCAATCTGGCTGTATGTATGCGGGGGCGTGTGAGTTTGTCTTCCTTGCCGACCCCTCCTGGCCTTTATATAGAGAGGCTAGGTCTCAGGATAGCAGATCGAGTCGGTTACAAGTTAGGGTTTTCCTTTAAGTTTCTATCTACACTTCTCTGTGTCCTCCAAGAAGTTGAACTCCAGCGGGTCACCCAAATATCTGTTGGGCTTTGATTGCACCATGAACTCCTTGTTGGGCTAAACCATATAGGCTAATCTCAGGTACATGTAAGGTATGCCCACGTTAGTAGCCTCCAAGTGTCCAGCTGAATCGCAGATTCGGGTGGAGACTATAAGTCTTTCGAGTGTGGGATATAAGCTCATCCGAAGTTATTTGAGTACTGTAGTTTATGTCATAGGGATTGTCAATATGCATGCCTGATTCATCTGATGGATTAGGATCAGTTAACTGCCTTAGGGCAAAACAATGCTATCTACTCAAATTCGAGTCTCTAGACTCGAATTTGGAATAACGTTGGCATAATTTGACTCTGGCCGTGGAGGTCTTACAGAGTTCGAATTCTAGTGTTTTAGGTGTGGGCACTCGACGCGTCCGTCAAGAATTATTTCATCGTGCCTGTAGCACGGTTTATATCTGGTAGAGCGCAGCAGATACGTTGCTAGGCCTTTTTCAGATCTTACCTTCACGTTGTAAACACGACACTATAAATCTTAGTCACCGCGGAGGTGATTCGCGTGGTCCAGAAGACGTAGTCTCTTTGCAGGGAGAATGTGAGGCGGAGTCGCCATTTCGAATGTGGACGTAATCAACACACGTTTAGTAACAAAAAAAAATTCATAGGGTGTGCGGCCAGGGCTCCCTATGGGAGTAGCCACCGAGTGCCTATTCGAGTCGCAGACTCGGGTAGGAACTTTGAATATGCTTTCGACTGCTATCATTTCTTGTTTCAGCCGAATATGCTTTCAGTGCTTCCAATGGGAGTTACCCCCGAGTACATGATTGAATCGTTGATTCAAAGAGGGGTGGTAGTTTGGTGAAGGCAGTTCTGTGCCTATGAAAATCTTCGAGTGCGCGGCCAGCGCTCCTATTAGGAGTAGCCCCCGAGTGCTTGGTCGACTCGCAGAGTCAAGCATGGACTGAAGTAGTCAAATGTATCCTCTACTGAAGCAGACATCGGTGCTGACGATTAGATGATCTCATTTGTCCGCCTAAGCGGTATTGATTGGACGTGATGAAAGTGGGGCCCCATCTCTGACTGAGATTTGACCAGGCATGTGTAATCTTCATTTTAACTATGTCTCCTCGATTTTCGCGCGTAGTGGGGAAATTGCGGCGATGGTTCGCCGTTTCCATCACAACGCATCCACCTTGATTTGCGCCACGCGTCTGGTTGATGCGATTCTGGCTGTTGGATTGCATCTTCTTTGTGGTTAAGTAGGGGTTCTTGTGCGGTAAATTTCCCCACAGTTCCTCGTCTTCTTCCTTTCGCGCTACTGCCATTGCTTGTTGTTACTGCTCCATTCCTCACGCCCCTGCCGCTGCGCTGGACGGTCTCAAAACCTTCCCAACCTACTTCCTGTGATCCCATTGCCAGCGGAAGATGGGGAAGAAGAAGGGTGCGGCTGCATATGGATCTGCTGTCGTCGTTGCTACGACCAAGAAGAGGGGCACCGTCGCTGCCGGTTCCGGCATTGCTGCTTCTGCCGGAAAGAAGAAAGGCACGGGGATGAGCGTCACCAACGGCTCGTGGTGGCGCACCGCCATCAAGGAACATGAGCTCGAGCAACACCGCCAGGACGGTCTTCTTCCTGCTGATGAAAAAGACTGGAAGATGTCTGGCTTGGAGGTAATCCCCGATCTCCCTGCTGGATTTCGGGTGATGTTCCTTGTGATAACCCTGATTTTTTAAGATTTTTATTTATTTAGGTTAAACATTAATTAGCTTCTAAATAATTTGATTACGTGCAAACCTACAACGTTGAAATTATTGATAATCTTTGCATGTAGGAAAAATAGAAGTGGAGATGCATCTTAGCTAGCCACTGATTGGTTAATCACTTGTCGTTCATGCATAGCTAGTACTAGTATATACACGATGTGTAAACCCTTTGAAAAGACAAGAAGTGGAGTTTGGCTTGGATGTATGTCAGCCTGGTACATGCATGCCACTCAATCATGATCTGCAACGTGGCTTCTTTCTATAGCATTAGGATCTGTTTGCATATGGCTTAGTCGGCAGATTTTCACTATGTGGAGTTGTACATGGAAGCCAGCATGTGTGTGAGTGACATATATAGGAGGGAGTGGCCTTTGACCGACGTGGAGAGGCAGCAGATAGATGTTTTTCAGTCGGCCATCGTTTATTTAATCTAGCTCAAGCGGTGCATCTCAGATATTTTAGCTGGTTAGACGGTGTTGCTTCCTATAAATAGGTGAACTTCTGCTGAACGATGCACTTCACACTATGCAGCATTCTTGATCCATCGACAGAGGTAGAAACCCAGGGAGGCTATGCTGGCGAAAGAGAGAGGTGCTCGTGTACATACAGAGAATGAGTGAGAGAGACTGCCGACCGTATGTACATATGTTTTGGAGGAGGTGAAAATACATATCGGGAGATGTTGTGATCAACATGTATCCATGCTTCGGAGGCGATGGAATTATAGAGCGGGAGGTGTTGATTCATGGTAGAAGAGAGTCGAGCCATAGATGGTTGTTTCTGCTGCTATGGATTTCATACGATGGCAGGATTTATCGATCTTTGAAAATATTATTGATCTGTACTGATATATTTTGAAGGATTTTCTAACCAAGGCAAGCTTTTTATACAACTCACATATATTTTATGAAGTATATTCTTTTCATTAATATTATGTTATACCATTTGATATGAGAGTTGTGACTATTCCGATGAATATTTGGTGGGCTCATACGTCGGTGTCGGTATACGGGGTGATGAATCTGTTTGGAGCTACCGATACGAACCGGGTATTTGCCATGATTATAGATTTGGAAAATAACATGAGAATTAATAAGAAATGAATGTTTTTTGAAGTAAAACTTGGTGCTGCGAAGGTAACCGTATTGTACAGGTCACAATCCAGACATAGGACTGGTTGAGTTCTCCGCGGGGACGGCCCTGAAATGGAACATGTCGGTGATGGATCCGTAGGAGCCATCGACATCAGTAAATTCAGGTGTCCGGGTTTTAGTGGGTCAAAGAGATCTACTATTCTAGCGCCTGTGTGGTTCTAGTTGAGGCTGTCGATGTCAGAGTACCCCTCTGCAGAGTGTAAAAGTTAACCCCTGTGACTCCCGGGTTTGGGAATGCTTACTGTCATGTGTGGCACCATGTATTTTTAATTTGCTTAACTACTCTATTCACCTGTTTTTGAAAAGTAAAGTTTGCTTTACAATTTATATGACTGTTTGTATGATTAGTTTGCTGAGTACTTTTTGTACTCACCCATTACTCCTAATGTTTTTATCAGAGTTGCGCTGCAGAAAATATCGTCATCAGAAGATTAGGCTAGATCAGTGGGTGGGAAGCGAATAGAGAATATAGTTGTATTATTTTGTAAATGTAAAATAAATTTGTAATAAAATTAGTTTGAGCTTCTCGAGATCCACTGTACCGGCTTATGCATGTGTTGTTAGCCTTACGAGTATATATGCCTCCCGGTTTATATACGCGTGGCGGCTATCATTCTCCCAGGGCCAGTCTCGGGGCGTGACATTCCTTGCCTTTGTCCTTCGAGGCCTTTCTCTCCCCCTCCACAAGTTTGTGCGAGGGTTACTCCGTTTTTACGAGCTCCAACTTCATCAGCTGACACCAAATTCGATTCTACACATTGCGTGTTATATCACTCTTTGCGAGTGTTGGCTCGGAATCGAGCCGCACTTCGGCCTCTTCAAAAAGCTCTTCAAGCTGAAGCGGCAGTCTAGTTCTGGGTCTATGTTCTACGATATTGGAGGTTGTGGTATCCATGTGGACACGACTGTCCATTACTTCTCCCTCAAGATCTCTGATTCCATCTAGGGGTGGAGGGAGAAGTGGTTTTACATCCGCGATCAGAAGGTCGAGGGTGAGCTTGACGGACTTGATCCTTTTAACCCGAAGGCGGAGTTGAAGAAGAGAATATCTTGGAGGAATGTGGTGATGCTCGGTGAGGCCGAGGAAGTCGAAGTCTTGTACAAGCGCGTCTACGGCCTCCAACTCATTCGAGGAAAGGAGATTGACGGCCCTGACCTCATCCACACTTGGATGCGTCGCCAGGTGTAGCCGCTGCAAGCTAGGGCACACCCAATGTACTGCTGGACTGGCGCCTGTGACATCACCCGCGTCTCCTAGGAGAACATTTCTTCGGGTGAAGTGGACAAGAGATTCAAGGGGGGTGACCAAGTTCAGTGCCAAGGAGAAGCTCCCAGGTGACTCAGTCGTGCTCCCGTTCTGCGCAATTCAACCTCCACCTGAGGTAACTTTATTATTGTATCTTCTGTGGTTCTTCGATTTCCTAGAAGGCTTGTGTGATGCCATTGTGCCTATTTGTTATAGGAATGGAAAGTGGCGACCGTCCTGCCTCCTCAGTCGGAAGGGATAATTCCTCCTGAGGTGGAGGTGGAGGACGAATCCATCTCTACCATCCTTGTCATTGAGGATCGGGGAGCCCCCGAGTACAGTGGGGGAGGCACTCTCAAGCGCTCTCGAAGCGAGGACTCGGATGCCTCGTCGCCGGAGACACCGAAGGGTCCTTCGACGGAGGTGGACTCTTCGATCCCTGCAGTGCCCGTGTGTGTTGTAGCTCCTCCCGTGCTGAAGAAGTTGAGGGAGCAAAAGGACGAGTCAGAGGACTCCTTCGACCTTGACAATTTCGACGGGTAAAGTTTTGACTTTGCTATTTTAATTTTGTGTCTTGATGATCTTTTTCCTGAAATCAGTTGCGAATTTTGCTGCAGCAAAAATGCGTCGTCATCATCTGATGATTGTCGCTTTATGAAAGAGACCGGAGTTGTGGACTCCAAAGGCAAGGATGTGGAGGAGAGTTTGCGATCTCCCCAAGTAGCGGCCAACTCCGGCGCCAATTCTTCGAGTTCCCCCACGCTAGGGGCCATCAGATGGTTGCCCGGATATCCACCCAGCAGGAGACTTCAGAGTACCTGGATGATCATGTAAGTGTCTTCATTCTTGCCATTCAAAGTTGTTTTAGTGCTGATGTTGTGTTGTACTCTACAACCTGTCTTGAAAGAGTCTATTCGCCTTGGCGAACAGATTGCAACTTTGGGCTAGTAGCATGCCTAGCTAGATAGCCGCACTCGCCAGCTCGAAGGTGAGCCTCTATATATTTTTATGTTCAGCGCGGAAGTTTGGTTGAGCTTGACTTTTCTACATCATTCTTGCAGCTGAGAACAATGATATCCTTCGTCATGTTACTACCCTCGAGAAGGGCCTGAGCATTGCGGAGAAGAAAAACGATGAGGCACTTGCAGCCCTCGAGTGCTCTGAATAGGACTCGAAGAGGCGTAGAGATGACCTCGTGGCCGCTGCAGCTGACCGGGAGAAGATGTTCACAGAACAACTTCATTCCATCGCTAAAGCGCTTTCAGGTATGCTGCTGTTGCAGTTTTGTCTCCATGAAGAATTTCCTTTTCCTCTTTTGTTCGGCATCTGATGATTTTAATCATGGGTTTTTTGTAGATGCTTCTGGGGTGAGTTTTGACCTCCAAGCTCTTGCTCACGATGATGGGTTGGCCAACGCCATGGCCGCAGTCGAAGACCGCAGCGTTGGCATTCAGGACTCACTCAAAAAGGCCATGGTTGGACTTGGGCGTCTTCGAGAGGATATGTTTCCCAAGGCCAAGCTTATTGAAGACCTTAATAGCCTCACCCAGTCCTTCGCCGGGGGCATCCCCGCGGAATAAAAGAATGCACAGAAAGGGGGCTTGTTGGTTTGTGGCCTGAAAGTTCCCGGGCGAGTACATCGCGGTACCCAAGTTGCCTGAAATTGCCGCATTTCACAAAGTTGGGATACTAACTACCGAGAGGGGCCATTTCGAGGCAAACTCATCTCACCCCTACCAAATTCAAACATTCCGTTAAACTACCTCGTGAAGTAGACGGTCGGGACCCACATGTCAGTAATTTGTCTGTGACGCGAGCGCTAACGCGGCAACCTCTTAGTCAAATCGAGGAACTAAGTGGCTTGGTGCATTGACCAATTTCACAAATTCTCTCCCTCCTTTCCCCTAGCACCGACGGCGTAGAAATCCACCCTCCAAGCAGAACGACCCCTTCAGACATTTCACTTCCGGCGCCAAGTTGTTGTGCCCATTCGCTGATCCCGAGCTCCAATGCCGCATGCCTCCACCACCGTTGCGAGGCTCTAGCCCGCCTCCACCGCCGATGAGCTGAGCAGCACGGAGGATGGCAGATCCTACTGCCGAGGAAGAAGTAGTTCTGGCTAATTGGGAGTGAGTTACCACTGTTTACAGTAGGTATGATCTGGGTTTAGATATTGTTCAGGCTGGTTGCAATTTCGGTTGTGTTTAGTGCGAGTGCAAATTTTATGCCTCATTTTATTACTGTCAAGTTTACTGAGGATTGTAATAATCTGCTATAATTCACAGTTGTAAGTTGTTTGAGGACTGTTACATACCTAGCACTATCGAAATTACTACACAAACATGAAAAAGCAGTTAAACTGTAAGAGGTACAACACACAATCTTCTATAAACAGGGAGAACATCCATTGTATTACACGGGCACCACATAGAACTTGCATAATCCATAGACGTTCACTCAACAAACTAAACACACAAATAGCTGACCTGAAGAGAATACATCAGGAGCAGACCCACACGATCCATCAATCTGATGGATAACCGTTGTAGTAATCGTAGTGGTTGTTACCATCCTCGTCATAAGGCGGCAACATCTCTAGCTCATAATGCTTGTAAATTATGCAATACTCCACCAGCAATCTTACGAGTTCAAAAGGACGGTCATTGATTTGTAATCCTCCTACTCCATACCCACGTACAACCCTTGGCTCCTCTTACCACGCAAGAGCCTCAAAGTTGTAAGATCTAATCTCGGATAGGTCCTCATAGTATATGATGCCAGCCTGCACCGTGGGTACCCTGCACTATCGACGCAGACGCATCGATTGTCAGCAACGAAGAGAGCACGACTTCCGATGCCTCTGACCAGCTGAAGAACATGGTTCTGGGTATCAACCTGGTAAACAACCGGCCTACCACCATAGACCGGTCCAATCACAACGAACAACAGCTCTCTGTCGGACTCGACGAGGTAAAAACGATTCTCTGGGAACTGGCAGCCCAGAACAGGGCATGCAATGGTGGGATGCATCTCTAGGGTCCGTGCGGAGCGCTGCAGCTGGACATCTCCATGAGCAGCACCACACATAGTCGAGAGGACAAACCCATATTTGTCTACGTCGAAAATAGCACCGGCGTAAGAAGTCATGCTCTGGAGTTCCATGAAGTCATACGGCGAGTACGACCCTTCGCCAAAGATCGGCTGTCTCCCTTCCTCCGTGCCCTCATCTTCCCACCGAATGTTGTTGTGAAGATGGTTTGATGTAAACACCATCAACAACGGTAAAATCGTCACAGCGACAGAAGCCACCTGCTCGGTCGGTATCTCCACCCTCAGGCGCTTGATAGCACCCGAGAAGGTGTTGTACAATCGGGTCTTGTACGGCTACACCCTCTGTCCAAGCACAAGAAGGCTGCCGGATGTGCTACCTACATAAAAGTACCATCAAGAGGGGAAATGCAGATTCAGGAAAGGTAAACAGACTGAGATTCAATCAAAGTAAACCAACTAGTAGACGAAGAAATAGAACTTGAAAACAGATAGTATAGGAGCTGACTGAAAATAAAGGATCACATATATACAAATGAATATCAACAAAGCACTTGCGAATAACCTGGCTAATCTTCTTCTCAAGGTGGCGGCCAGTTCTCATGTTCAGCAATGTGATGGCGGCATCGTCTACCGGATACACCTTTGACAATTGGTGTTCTAGAACAATCCAATTGGCTGGCATAAAGTACTCCTCCATGCAACCGCACCAGGCGTTTCATACTGCCTGGAAGGCGGCGTAGTAGTCGAAGTTGTCCATCGAAAGGAAGATGTCATGTATCTTCTGGACGAGTCCCTCAGGTAGACTAGCCCATAGTGAGTCCTGCTGCTTCTTACCGGCCATGGATGATGGCGTTCGTGTGGTCTCGGTCCTGTTAACTGGCAGAGGAAGCGGTTCCAGAGACACACAGTTAAAAAAACGCATGTGAAAGCCTAGTGAAGCATCTGGAAATGAGACGACGACATGCACACAGCCACCACAACCGCAACCGCGTTTCATGAAACTGGCATGGACACGCGCCTGCACCTGCGCACGCGCACTAATTATGGATAACGGACGTTCACACCAGCGTACGACCCCTAGGAGCAAGCGAATGTGGAGGATGATACTAGTAGTAGAATCATAACCTTATTGTATATAATTATCCCTGGGAGCACACGAATGTGTAGAATGTGTAGAGAAAATTGCAGGTAACACCAACATTCGTGGCGTTTGATGCACAAAACATAGAAACACAGTTTGTGGCTTAAATTTTTGTACCTGGCCCAAATGAACTGCTTAACTTAACAAGATAAATAAGAGAGAATTTCATTGTTCATAAACCATTATTCATACTTGCAAGCTCCATTTATTTATTCATAGATATCCCGCATGTTAGTCGGGGAGGGCAGTGTTCCGGCGGCGGATGGGAGGATGGGGCACAACAAATTGTGTCGGTGTCATTTGCATGTAGGGGGGGAAAAGGCTTCGAGGGAAATAAGAGAAGTAAATTGGACATGACACTGCAAGGTGGGCCCAAGGAACACGTGACCCTGGCAAGTGGAAGCACGTGGTATTGCCAGTTTGTCCACATCAAGCGGATGGTAAGCATGGCCAATCATGTCACAGAACAGCCTACTCATGGATCGCGCTTACAAAGAACCATCGCAATTGTCCAAGCGCCCCGATCGAATGATATGTAAAAATTGTGATGCAGAACAAGTGTCTTGGGGCGTGCCTTCTAGAAGACTTGATCGAACGGACACAATTGGGGGCTAAGGTTAGGGCTCTCCTAAAGTTAGAATTCATGTGGTTTATGAAAAGAACACACATACAATGACTCTAGTTGTGGTTTATGAAAAGAACACACATTTAATGAGTCTAGTTGTGGTTTATGAAAAGAACACACATGCAATGACACTTGTGGATCCATGTGGTTTATGAAAAGAACACACATGCAATGACTCTGGTGGATCCATGTGGTTTATGATAAGAACACACATGCAATGACTCTGGTGGATCCATGTGGTTTATGAAAAGAATACACATGCAATGACTCTAGCTGTGGTTTAGGAAAAGAACACACATGCATGACTCTAGTGCTGGTTTAGGAGAAGAACACACATGCAATGACAACGCTAGATCCATAAGTGGTTTAGAAAAAGAACACACAATTAATGACATTGGTGGATCCATGTAGTTTATGAAAATAACACACATGCAATGACTCTAGTGGATCCATGTGGTTTATGAAAAAAACACATGCAGTGAACTCTAGTGGATCCACGTGGTTTATGAAAAGAATACACATGCAAGTGGATCCATGTGGTGTATGAAAAGAACACACATGTTGTGGTGGCATCACTTCATATGTTGTTTTCCAGAACCACAATGATGCACATTGATACACACACATCCAATGGGGTGTGGTGATGTAGCATCTTTCAAGTTGGTGGTAGAATGCATGCTGCAGTTGAATCCCAGCAAGCTGCCAGGGTTCCTGAACATGGTTGGACACCACATGATGGAGTGGCATCACTCCATGTGTTATTTTCCTAAAACCACAATGATGTACACTTATATACACACACATCCAATGACTCTAGATGTGGTTTATGAAAAGAACACGCATACAATGAACTCTAGTGGATCCATGTGGTTTATGAAAAGAACACACATGCAATGAACTCTAGTTGTTGTTTATGAAAAGAACACACATGCAATGACTCTAGTTGTGGCTTATGAAAAGAACACACATGCAATGACTCTGGTGGATCCATGTGGTTTATGAAAAGAACACACATGCAATGACTCTAGCTGTGGTTTATGAAAAGAACACACATGCAATGACTCTAGTTGTGGTTTATGAAATGAACACACATGCAATGACACTGGTGGATCCATGTGGATTATGAAAAGAACACACATGCAATGACACTGGTGGATCCATGTGGTTTATGAAAAACAACACACATGCAATGACTATAGTTGTGGTTTATGAAAATGACACACCTGCAATAACACTGGTGGATCCATGTTGATTATGAAAAGAACACACATGCAATGCCTCTAGTGGTGGTTTAGGAGAAGAACACACACGCAATGAAACGCGTGGATCCATATATGGTTTATGAAAACAACACACATGCAATGACACTGGTGATCCATGTGGTTTATGAAAAGAACACACATGGAGTGACTCTAGTGGTTGATGACCCACAAGTATAGGGGTGTATCGCAGTATTTTCGATAAGTAAGAGTGTCGAACCCAACGAGGAGCACAAGGTACTGGCTAGTGGTATGGATCAGGAATTCTCTATAAATACTTAGCAAACGGATTTTAGGGGTTTTTGATAAAGCAAATAAACAAAGTACGTTTAAATAAAAGATAGTAAGAATAAATGCAGCAAGTGGTCCAATCCTTTATGCACCAAAGGACAAGCCGGTTGTATTACTTAAGATGACCAAACATTCTCGAGGACAGGGAAGACTGTCAAGTGCTTTCGCTTCATATAGTTGATTAATCTTCTTTAGCTTGCTAAGTGTTGTGTGGGCGAACCTGTGCTAATGTACCGACCTTCCTAGGACTAATACATACTTGTGATTATACCGCTTGCAAACATCCGTAACTACTCACAAGACATCATATGGATCATGATTAGATAAGGAATAATGATGTATAACAATATGAACATAAACAATAATTCAATGGTTCACTCAATAGCATCAACTACAAAGAGTAATCAACACCGGGAAGGTTTCCCATATGAACTATGCAAGATTCAACCCAATTGTTACAGCAATATGGAGATGGTGATGAGGGTGTTGATGGTGATGATGGTTGTGATGATGATGATCCCGATGAAGTCCAGCTTGATGGTGGTGTTGATGGCGATGATCTCCCCTCTCCGGGAAGGAATTCCCCAGGCAGAAATTTGTCTACCAGAGAGATCTTTCTCTCTCGGTGTTTTCTGCCCCGCAGAGGCGGCGGAATATTTCTATGGTCGCTCTCTGAGTCTTAGGGTTTCGAGCGGATAATATACGCCAGAGGGGAGTGCCAGGGGTGGACCAAGGCGGCCACACCACCTGGTGGCGCAGCCCAGGGTGGCCCGCGCTAGGGGGTGGTGTGGGCCCCTTGTGGCCCATCTCCATCCCCCCTTCTGGCTTCCTTCGTCTTCTGGAAAAATAGGATTTTCCGTATATTTTCCCGGATTTTCTGATCTTCGCGAATTTTGCTTCCAAACAGCACCTTTTCCATCAGAATCCTAACTGCAGCGGTCCATGCTCCAAAAGTCATCAACCATGCAAAAATAGATGAAATAACATAAGTATCACCTCTCAATACGAAATATATCAATGAATAACAGCGAATTATGATATAGAATAGTGATGCAAAATGGATGTATCAACTCCCCCCAAGCTTAGACTTCACTTGTCCCCAAGCGAAACTGAGCTCAATAAACATGGCCTCAGGTTTATGGAGTGAAGAGTTGATAAAATAATATGGACAAGAAGCATCACATTCATCAAATACATAGATCATAATATAAGACAACTCACTATTATATAACTTAACTTGCAATAAGTAAAGGAAACACAATAAAGATACATAAATTGAATCATAATTGGTAATGGTAAACTTAGCTCTTGGTCGAAGAATAGTTGATAATTTGCTGGAGTTCACAAATAACTGGTTTTCAAAGATAGCTTTCAAAGTAGTAAACATCAAGATAAGAGCAATGTGCAAAACAAGGAGCATAAGAAACATGATTGAATAAATCATCATATGAATGAAACACAACAACTCAAAATACTTGCTGAGATAGAAGGGAGTAGGTTTATTGACTCAACTAAAAAGTAAAAGAAAGGCCCTTCGTAGAGGGAAGCAGGGATTACAAGTCTCATAAAGAGCTCCCAAAAATTATGATACTTACTAGCTTTCAGCTCTCATTGCCCCTATCATAGGCATCTTTTGGTGATTAAGGTTAAAGTGATACAACTAAGAGGATATGCTTGACAAGTTATAAGTTGAAATCTCATGCCCCTTACTTACGAGTACCGAACCACATGCTACTCAACTTCAGTCACAAGTAAGCTCTTGTCATTGTAAATACATGTGTATCATTGAGAACCGCAACCGGGGTACCCCTTGCACATGATACAGGAGCTATCCCATAATCAAAATGACAAGGCAAGCAGACAATGAGCATCTCAGCGATCTTTTTATTTGCTATTTGCATAGGTTTTTATTGAGGTTGCTTCATAGAACGCTCACTATAGTTATGCTGCAAGTTTCCACCATGATTAGGCATGGCTTAGGCTAGCGGCCTAGGCGTTTCTCTAACACACATATAAACTCCATGATCTTACAAGTTCCACTTTTATTTCACACCGCCGGGATCCATAAGCAAAAGAACATGATATCAACTAGGTACAAAGTACCAATGCAGTGTTGAAAGCGTTCCCCATGATACATGATTCTGCTAACTTCAACTCATAAAGCGCAAGCATGTATGCAACAAAGAAGGACCCAATGGTTCAGGTTATTAAATGCAAGAAAATTAAGTGTGCCATCAAGTTCGTGAGAGCTTTAATCACTAATTTTCACATAACAAGTTTAATATGGAAGGTAGACAAAACAAGAATTTACTTGGAATAGCAATAGTGCTAATAGGTAGGTATGGTGGACTCAAATGGCATGGGTTTGGTTTAAAGGAGGTGGATGCACGAGAAGAATTCCCTCTCAGTACGGGTTTTTGGCTAGCAAGGCTAGGTAGCAAGTATAAGAGTTGAAGGAAACAAACAAACATACAAGTGATAAAAACAAACATGCAATCTTCCTTGGAAGCACAAAAGATCTTAGCCAGAGAATACTAAACTTATGAGCAATATCAAGAAAGAAAGATGATGAAATTATTTTTCTTTAGAGTACTTCTATCTTTTTCATTCAACTCTCAAAAATAGTGTTGCTACTGACTGAGCCAGGTTTGCCAAAACCAACCAAATTAACTCAATGATCCCAAAGTGATACCAATACTAACAACAAGATCAATCATATAATCACCAATTGAAAACTAATATAAGCTAATGCAAAAGAGTAAATGATAGAACTTCTCATTAATATTCCATAAGGATAACTCACACCAAGGGATACATATCTAACGAGAGAGGGGACACTTCCATAATGCAAACCATCCTACATAATAACTTCTCTATTCATGATATGACTCTACTAATAAGGTAAAAAGATAGAAGATAGTGATATGATACCCCGGCACTCCCCCAAGCTTGGAACAAACCAAGGGGATGCCAAACCTGATGACGAATTACTCCTTTGGTGGTGGTGGTATCCTCTTGATGAGATTCTTGACCAATTTCCCCTAGTCCTCAATCTCGAAGGTGAGGGTACGAATCAACTCCGAGTTGTGCTTGATGAGGTGCATGATCATGTCAGATTGTGGATCCCAGCTCTTGTGATTCTTTTTCCGTTCTTCCCTCTTGGAGTCTTCTTTTCCTACGTGGTTATGGATAAAGGTATGGAAGGGACTCTTGGTGCTTGGAGAAGGTGTCCTTGGTGCCAAACAGTGATGAGGTTTCCCTCCAGTTGACATCCGTGCAGTCCTTCTGATCCTAGCAGGGTTCTCCACCACTCCAATGCTTGCAATGGTAGTGCCGGTGTGCTTTGCCTCCTCTTCACCTTCACTCTTGATCTCCTTCTCCTGCCCGGGGATGAGGTTTCCCTCCAGTTGACATCCGTGCAGTCCTTCTGATCCTAGCAGGGTTCTCCACCACTCCAATGCTTGCAATGGTAGTGCCGGTGTGCTTTGCCTCCTCTTCACCTTCACTCTTGATCTCCTTCTCCTGCCCGGGGTCTTGGAGATCTTCCTCCATAGGCTCCTTTCCTATATCCTTGGCGGACACCATTGTGCTTCTAAGATTTCAAAGATAGTTCCTGGCAGAAACAGATCGAAACAAAAACATGACGAAAACACGATATACGAACCTCGGGAGATCCGGGGGTTATATATTATGAAGTTTCATAACAAGAGGAAGGTACTACGAGAAAACGAGTCGGAGGCGGAGTCCGGGGTGGACTCACCACCTGGTGGCGCGACCAGGGGTGGGCCCACACCACAGAGTGGTGTGAGCCACCCTGGCTCCGTTTTCGTCCCGCTTTCTCTTCGTATCTTTGCTTACTTACTGAAAACTGCAAAAATATAGTTGGATAGTATTTTCGCGGAACTTTTCTTACCAGAACTGATACCTATTTGAAAACGGACTCTGCAGGTCTCTAAATTTGGTATCTAGTAGATTCTTCCAGAGTCACCACTTGAATAACATCAATATCTTCATCTTCATACACTTATTACTTGAGTCATGAAACCTTTCACTTCCTTATTACACCATTATCTCCACTTCCTAGAAATTTCTTTCACACAAAACTTCACACAATTCTCATTAGCAACATTAGTTATACGTGAAGAGATAAAACCTTTTGAGTTCAACTTCAACTGAAAACCATCAAAACATAAGCTATTGTAGCAACTCCTTCCAAAAACCCAAAAAGAATTCAAAAAGGAAATTGAATAAATAAGCAAATGCAAGAGTGGCAAAATCTGTCAAAACAGACCAGCAGGTAAAGATCATTTTTTTAGAAAACCTTCTGTTGCTCAAATCAAAAAGTTCAAAGCTAATGAAATTTAAATAACAACCTGGAGCAGAAGCACAAAAAATTACATCTCAATCCGACATACAGAGATCTCTCACGAATGTTTACAGTGAAGCACAAAAATCTGTTTCGGGACAGCAACTTCCCCAAATACTACTTCTCTCTCATTAGAGGTTGATCTTGACACAAAAATCAAACAAAACGGATAAGGAGCGGTTATTACTGAAGTAATAACTTCCAAGACTCAAATAAACACAAACAAACTGAAAGCAAAAATAAACTGGGTTGTCTCCCAAAAAGCTCTTTCTTTATAGGCATTAAGATGGGCATGATAATTTTGAAGATGCTCACATAGGAATATGAATTGAAGTGAAAGAGAGCATTAAGAAGCAAAAATACACACATTTAAGTCTAACCCACTTCCTATGCAAGGGAATTTTGTAAACAAACAGGTTGTTGAAACCAGAGACTACTAGCAAAGGAAGGCAAAAGAGGGGCAACATAAAAACTTTCAGCATAAAACGAGGAAACTTGATATTATTGAGATGCATAAGAACACTTTTCCCTCTCTCATAGTAACTTTCAGTATCATGCATAAACTTAACAATATAACTATCACAAGGGCCATCGTAACAATGATCACTTATTCTAACAGAAAACACAGGAATACTAGCTCTCATAACACTACTTTGTGAAACAATATTAGAGGTATCCTTACAAAGGATAGTGTGTCCCTCTTCTACATATTTAGTAACAAAGTCTTTCACATTTGCTATTATAGGTTCGTAATCCATTTGTTTATCAGGTTCAACAGCTTTATTTGTACTTTCATTAACCATACTAGCTATCATAGAATGTTCATTTATCTTAACTGGGAAAGGCATTTTCTCAATGTAAGGTTCAGGTAAAACATGATTAGCAGTATAAACTTCAGTATTTCTTGCAGGAACACACTTAGCAATATCTTTATAAGGTTCATGATACTTATTCCACTTCTTTTTAGGCACTTCAATGTAGGAAGCAAAAGCCTTAAAATAAGTTGCAATAGCTTGAGAGTCTAAACCATAAGCATTTTTAATATTTTGAAAGTCATCAGTTCCCATAAAAGATTCAATGCATTCATAATCATAATTTATACCTGATTTTCTTCCTTTGTCATTCTCCCAAGCTTCAGCATTGTCTTGAATACCTGTCCAGGAGATCCCATTTAGCTTCTTCTTCCATGCGAGTGAATGATCCAGCACAAGAAGCATCCAATAAATCCTTATCATGAAGAGAAAGCCTTGCATAGAAGTTATTGATAATAATATTGGTGGGGATCTCATGAATGGGACATTTGAGCATTAGTAACTTAAATCTCCCCAAAGCTTGAGCTGTACTCTCTCCATCAAGAGGCCAAAAGTTGTATATTTGATTCCGATCTTTATGAATCTCACTAGGAGGATAAAACTTTGAATAAAAGAGAGGCACTATTTCCTCCCATTCAAAAGCTTGACCATTCTTCAGCAGCTTATACCATTCCTCAGCTCCTCCTTTCAGTGATAATGAGAATAACTTCTTCTTAACTTGATCTGTAGTAATACCTGCACACTTGAACAACCCGCATAATTCGTGTAGAAAAAGTAAATGATCATCGGGATGGACAGTTCCATCCCCAACATAGTAGTTATCCATAACACAATCAATAATTCTTGTAGGTATTTTAAAAGCATCATTCTCAGCAGGTGGTGGTTCATCTACTACCTTAGTAGTGGTAGTAGCATTACCAAATAAGAAACTCAGCGAATTAACCATAATGAAAATAAAGCAACGAGCAGAAGTAAACAATACTTATAGTAGAAGTTTCCTTTATGCAGCAAGTGGCCCAATCTTAGCAACTAGCAGGAGTAAACAACTCTGCAAATACTTAGCAAACGGATTTTTAGGGGTTTTTGATAAAGCAAATAAACAAAGTACGAGTAAATGAAAGACAGTAAGAATAAATGCAGCAAGTGGCCCAATCTTTTATGCAGCAAAGGACAATCCAGTTGTATAACTTAAGATGACAAAACATTCTCGAGGACACATGGGAAGACTGTCAAGTGCTTTCGCTTCATATAGTTGATTAATCTTCTTTAGCTTGCTAAGTGTTGTGTGGGCGAACCTTTGCTAATGTACCGACCTTCCTAGGACTAATACATACTTGTGATTATACCCCTTGCAAACATCCGTAAGTAAAAGAAAGTAGTTAAGGTAGAAACCTAACCACAACTTTAAACTCTAAGACCCTTACGTCCCTTGTGTAATGGTTTCCTAACGGGGGTTCAGGTTTCTGTCACCGACAACCCCTATGATTAGTAGCCAAATACATAATGCATTCCCCTAGGCCCATATAGGTGAAGTGTCATGTAGTTGACGTTCACATGACACAACTAGAAGAAGTACACCAAAACTTAAATATCAGGCTATTGAATCTCTCTCAACGCAACTCCACTACTAACAACATGACTTCTCCCATGTCCTCAAGAACAAAACGAACTACTCACAAGACATCATATGGATCATGATCAGAGATGGAATAATGATGTATAACAATCTGAACATAAAAAATAATTCATATGGTTCACTCAATAGCATCAACTACAAAGAGTAATCAACACCGGGAAGGTTTCCCCTATGAACTATGAAAGATTCAACCCAATTGGTACATCAATATGGAGATGGTGATGAGGATGCTGATGGTGATGATTGTGGTGATGATGATCCTGATGAAGTCTAGCTTGATGATGGTGTTGATGGCGACGATCTCCCCTCTCCGGGAAGGAATTCCCCCGGCAGAAATCTGTCTGCCGGAGAGATCTTTCTCTCTCGGTGTTTTTCGCCCCCCAGAGGCGGCGGAATCTTTCTGTGGTCGCTCCCCGAGTCTTAGGGTTTCGGGAGGATAATATACGCCAGAGGGGAGTGCCAGGGGTGGACCAGCGGGGGCACACCACCTGGTGGCGTGGCCCAGGGTGGCCCACGCCAGGGGGTGGTGTGGGCCCCCTATGGCCCATCTCCAGCCCTCCTTATGGCTTCCTTTGTCTCTTGGAAAAATAGGATTTTCCGTATATTGTTGGGGGGATACCCCCTGGTAGGGTCACGCCGGGGTATAAATGCCGAGTTAGCCGAGGTTCGGCAAGGTCAAAGCAAATGCTGGCCGAGTCACCTCAAGGCAGGCCGGATCACGGAGTAACCCGGACCATGGACGTCCACCTTACATGGTCTCAACCGACTTAAGCCGTAAGTCGGTAAGATATATCTAACTTGTATGCAGGAATAGGTATGTCCGGATCAACTATGCAGGATCCGGGTTATATCAAGCTTGCAAGAGAAGGAAGGTATCTCGCTGGTCAAAAGGTGGATGCTGTACAAGGAGCGTGAGCAAAGCGGACAGGGGCGGGACCACCGAGGCATGGCCGACAAAGGTGACGAAGCCAATGTCGGGTGACGCAGGCGCCGCAGAGGCTCACGTAGCCTCTACATGGGTGACGTGGGGGAAAAGTAACCCGGTCGGCTTACTATTTTGGGAGGAGGCATATTCCCTGGAATATGCCTCCACGTATGCCCTGAGTGGAGACCTAGCCACCCCTATATAAGGAGGGCTAGGGCTTCTGTAGAGGGGGGTTGATTCTTGACTGGTTGGTTTCTGGGAGACTGTTCTGCGGGCTAGCTAGTGGCGAGAGTAAGAGAGTTCTTTCTTCCTCCTCTCTCCAATACAGTTCTAGGAGGATTTGTAACCTATGAAGAAGAATAAAATACAAAGCTTATGTGTGTGGAATCACCACACTATCCCTCCCTCGATTCCCCTAGTGCACTTAGTCCACACATCTGTCGTGACACCACCACGACAGTTGGCACCCACCGTGGGGCTAGCGGCGCTAGCAGGGGTGAAGATCCGGACGGGAAACCTCATCGGCACCGGCGAGCGCATCTTCTCCGTCCTCGTTCAGTGCTTTGGAGCGCTAGATTTCGTCAGCGATAACGCGGGCTGCTTCAGCACGCGTCCTCTTCCGTGCAACGGGCTCTTCGTCAAGCTCGGCGCGCACAAGGTCTAGGTTGCTGTCGATGTGTCGTGCGTTCATCCGCGGCACGTCGTCGAAGGAGGCGAGCCATCCCTTAGCGTGGTTCACGGGGCGCGTATCACTCGCTCCCCGGACCGTGCAGAAGTGCTGATGACTGCGTCAGCTGCAGGCACAAGCAAGGATCCGGCACCAGATCCGGAGGTAACACCTAAGGCACCGAGAAAAAGTAGAGGTCCTCCACTAGAGAGGCCTGAGAATGTACTGTAGCAGGCAATGGATAGCTTGGCCAATCCAGTAGCAGTAGTAGTAGATCCGACTCAGGCACAGGCCGAGCTAGAGGAAACTAGGCAGAAAATACTAGAGGGTGCGAAAAAGATAGCCGCGGCTCAGCAGTCGTTGAACATGACACTACGTGAGTACGCAAAGGCAAATAAAGTAGATGCTGTAAAAGTGAAGAGGAGAAATCTCATGAGCGAAATGAACAGAGAGGGTGATACTAGGATTGAGGAATCAGAGAACTGTCTGTCCGTGGGGCTGCCGAAGTACAGTACCCCAGCAAAGAACCTCAGGGCAGCGGAGGCAGCCGCATCCGAGTTAGAAGGTCTGACGGGTGAAGCCCACCAAAGACAGCAAGATAAGGTTAACGAGTTGGTTCGGATCACGAACAGGCAGAACGAGGAATTGCTCAGGGCTAACCCGGAGAGAGCGGGGGCATCCAAGATCGTTCATTCGACAGTGGGTAACCCGGAAAAATCCGCTGGAGCCACATCGTCTCCTCATGGTGGTCCTAGGAGAGAAGAGGTAGTAACTTCGGTCAGGAGGAATAAACAGATAGTCCCATATGACCCGGCAAGGGCAGGGAAAGGGAAAGAAGTGCAAAGAAATGAGGATCGAAGGAGTGTGAGCCGAGGTGAAGCGGGCCGAGATAACCGCGACCAAGGCAATGCTGGTCAAAGGAATGTTGTAAACGGCAACGCCGGACAGCATAATGCGGAAGGTGCAGGTCAACCGCAGCAGCGGAATATGCCACGGCAAGAGCGCAGTGCCGGCCAAGGTATGCAACAAAGGGCAGCTCCACCGGAGGAAGATAGGTACAATGATGGTAATTCGGAGATGGTGAATGCTGGATATCCCAGGCCAGACTATCATGTGATAGGATCAAGGTTGGGAAGCAGAGACTTGATGCCTGATGACGCCCAGTTAAAACTGGATCGGTTGTATAGGTCGGAGCAAATTGAGTGTCAAGGTCCTCCGGGTTCTGCATGTTTTGGGCCCCGAATCATGAAGGAACCTCCAGTACCTAACTTTCAGTTACCTAGAGACACACAGACATATGACGGCAGCACTAAGCCGGAGGATTGGTAGATTAACTATGCTATTGCTGTAAAAATTGCTACAGGCAACTTGAGGTGGGCTATGAGATATGTACCCCAGATGTTGGAGGGGCCAGCAAGGGTATGGCTAAACAACTTGCCACCCGGAAGTAATAACTGCTGGATCGATTTCGAGGAGATGTTCGTTAGCAATTTCTCAAGTACGTATCAGAGACCCAACACACGACAAACCCTAGCAATGTGCAGGCAGAGACCGAATGAGACAGACCGGGAGTTCTTAACCCGTTGGTGCAATGTGCGAAACTCATGTGAGGGCGTGATTGAATCACAGGCCATAGCTTGGTTTGCGCAAGGATACAGATACGCAAGCATGCTATGGCAAAGGTTGCAAAGAGATATGCCAACTACATTGGCAGAAACGATCCGGATTGCTGATTCATATGCTTTGGGTGATCCGACGCAACCTAAGCTCACCTCGAACGAGTTAGGAGAGGAGTACTACCAGAGAGATGGAGCTGGGTCATCCCAGAGGAATGATTACCGAGGTAAAAGAAGAGATGACAGACAAGATTGCCGGTACATTTCGCAACAAGTTGCGGCTGTGAATCAAGATCAACCCGAAGCAAGAAGCAGTCAACGTTAGAAAACTGGAGGACAACAATGGACGCCAAGGAATGATGGGAAGAAAACTTGGACGCCAGAGCAAAAAAAACAGTGGCAAGAGAAGAAGGACCGTCCGAGGTATACCTATGAAGCAATGTTGGATCAGCCGTGTAAATTTCACACACCAAATCCAAGTAACCCGGCGGGTCACACAACTAGGCAGTTTGAGTGGATGCGAAAGATAGAACAAAGTGGTTCGGGGAATGCTCAGGCACCTTGGAATGATCAACCTCGGCAGGAGTTACCCCGGCAGCAATTGCTCTCTAGAGCGAACACGCAACAGTTAATGTAGCCTCCCCCTCCGCCGAGGTATGACAACCATGAGAGAAGGGATGAAGTGCATCAGGTGGAAAACCAAAACCAGCAGGATCAGAGGTACCCCGGAAACGAGGGGAGAAATGAGTACAGAGAACACCATCAGAGCTACTGTGTGTTCACTATGGAAGAGACAGACAGGAAAAGCTTGCAGCACCGACATATGGAAGTGAATGCGGTAATGCCAGCTGTGACAAGGTACATGCCTTGGTCAGACCAGGAAATCACCTGGAGCATCAAAGATCATCCCAAGCTTATGCCTAGTCTGGGCTCATATGCACTAGTGTTGGACCCAACATTCATTGGGCCTAACATCAATGTAAGATTCTCCAAGGTACCGATTGACAATGGTAGTAGAATTAATATCATGTATGTGGATACGATGCGCAAGTTGGGTATCTCAGAGAACATGCTCCATCCTACAAGGACAACTTTCCATGGCATTGTGCCAGGCATTTATTGTGATCCCATAGGCAAGGTCCGATTCGATGTTTTGTTCGGCACAAGAGACAACTGCCGAACTGAGAATTTGGAGTTTGAGGTGGTGAACTTAGAAAGTGCGTATCATGCGTTAATCGGTAGACCAGCTCTGAACAAGTTCATGGCAAGCTGCCACATCAGTTATCTGAAGATGAAGTTGCCTGGGCCAAATGGTGTGATCACTATAGCCAGAGATTTCCGACGTTCTATTGAGTGTGCGTCAGCCGGGTCAAACCTAGCCGAGTCACTCGTGATAGCGCAAGAAAATAGAAAGATCCAAGAGGTGGCGGCATTAGCTCAGTCCGCCCAGCAGTATATGCCGGCATTGAGTAACCCGCATGGAAGCGTCTCATTCCAAGCGACAAAAGATACCAAGAAGGTGCATGTTGATGATATGTTCCCTGAGCATACCGTAACAATTGGGGCCGGGTGAAATGACAAATAGGAAAGTGAGCTCGTCAACTTCCTCCGTGAGAATCAGGATATTTTTGCTTGGTCCACACAGGACTTGCAAGGTGTTTTGAGGGAGTTGGCCGAGCACTCTTTGAATGTGAGACCCGGAGCTAAGCCGGTGAAGCAACCTCTCCGCCGTTTCGCCGAAGACAGGAGAAAAGTCATAGGAGATGAGATAGATCGGTTGTTGGCTGCAGGATTTATCATGGAAGTGCTTTACCCGGATTGGCTGTCTAATCCGGTGCTGGTGGATAAGAAGAAAGATGATCCGAATGTGGCAGTGGTGTGGCGTATGTGTATCGATTACACGGACCTGAATAAGGCGTGTCCAAAATATCCGTTCCCACTTCCAAGGATAGACCAGGTCATAGATTCCACTGCTAGGTGTGAGTTGTTGTCGTTCATTGATGCATATTCTGGTTTCGACCAGATACCTCTGAACCCGAATGATCAAATAAAGACTGCATTTATCACCCCGTATGGGGCTTATTGCTATCGCACCATGCCTTTTGGTTTACGTAATGCTGGGGCAACATACCAGAGATGTATGCAAAAATGTTTGCATGACCAAATTGGTCAAAATGTGCAGGTGTATGTGGATGATGTTGTGATAAAGACCAAGGAAAGCAAAACACTCCTTGACGATATCAGGCAGACGTTCGCAAACCTAAGAAGGTTTCGGATGAAGCTTAACCCAGAGAAATGTACCTTCGGTGTCCCGGCTGGAAAATTACTCGGATTCCTCGTCTCCAGCTGAGGTATTGAGGTCAATCCAACTAAGATTCGGGCCATAGAACGAATGGAGCTCCCGAAGTGTCTTAATGATGTCCAGTAGTTGACTGGTTGCCTGGCGTCGTTGAGTCGATTTGTATGTCGGTTGGGAGAAAAGGCACTGCCTCTCTATCAACTCATGAAAAAGTCAGATAAGTTCATTTAGACGCTGCAGGCCAAAGAAGCCTTTGCTCACTTAAAGAAAATGTTAGCCACTGCACCAGTGTTAGCCTCTCCACTATCAAAGGAGCCAATGTTGCTCTATATAGCCGCAACCAACCGAGTTGTAAGTGCAGTAATTGTGGTAGAGCGCGACGAAGAGGGCAAGTTGGTGCAAAGGCCAGTGTATTATCTGAGCGAGGTATTATCAGCCTCAAAGTAGAATTATCCTCATTATCAGAAAGTGGCATACGGTGTGTATATGGCAGCTAAGAAGCTGAAACACTATTTCGAGGAACACCCAATCAAGGTAATATGTGAAACTCCCATATCCGAGATAATGAGTAACAATGATGCAAGTGGCAGTATTGCAAAATGGGCAATTGAACTAGCACCTTATGCACCACAATATGACAGAAGAGAAGCAATTAAATCTCAAGGTGTGGCAGACTTTTTTGTGGATTGGGTCGAGGTGCAATACGAACCACCATTGCCAGATTCGAACTACTGGAGAATGCACTTTGATGGGTCAAAAACGAAAACCAGGTTAGATGCCAGAGTTGTGCTTACCTCGCCAAAGAAGTACTAGCTGAAATATGTGCTGCAGATCCACTTCACTGCATCAAACAATGTTGCAGAATACGAAGCACTTATACATGGGCTCGAAGTGGCAAAGGAGGTTGGTATACGTCGGATCCAATGCTTCGGTGACTCGGATCTCGTAGTCTAGCAGGCCTCCGGGCAATGGGATGCTTTGGACGCAAACATGGCGTTATACAGATTTCATGTGCAGAAAATATCTGGTTACTTCGAGGGATGTGAATTTCACCATATACCTCGGGTGGAGAATGAGGTTGCTGACGTACTGTCGAAGCTCGGCTCAACCTGACAAGCAATTCCACCAGGCGTAGCATTGGAGCACCTCAGGAAACCCTCCATCAGGCCATCCCCGGAGTCCGACTCAATTTTTATCCCGGAATCAGAGGCTGCGCCCATGGACATTGATGAAGGAAGTGGCTCGCGAAACCCGGGGACTGCCTTGGCAAACCCAAGGACTTCCACGACAAACCCGAGGACTGCACATCACGATCCGGTAGAAGTTATGCCGGTGGATCTGATGGAAATTGATGAGGAAATATTCCCAGTGAGGGCTGTACCAGCTTGGGCATTGCCAATATTCCAATTCCTGAAATACGGAACCTTACCCACTGAGGAGGTACTTTCCAGGCAAACTCAGAGGAGAGCGAAAGCATACACGATCATCAATTCTGAGTTATATAGAAGGAGTGTGACTAATGTCCTCCAGCGATGCGTTGAACCGGAGGAAGGACTTGAAATCCTCCGAGATATACATCAAGGGGAATGTGGGCATCATGCCTCATCCAGAGCCTTGGTAGCAAAATATTTTCGCCATGGGTTTTACTGGCCAAGTGCCTTAGAACAAGCGGAAGATCTGGTGAGAAAGTGAAATGGCTGTCAGAGATATGCGACAAAAACACATATGCCAATGTTGGAGCTCAAGACCATAGCAATTACATAGCCATTTGCTATATGGTGATTGCATATGGTCGGCCTGTTTAAACCAGCAAAGGGAAATATGACTCACATTTTGGTCATGGTGGACAAGTTTACAAAGTGGATTGAAGTGAAGCCGATAAGAAAATGTGATGGAGCTACGGCCGTAACATTTCTCAAAGACATCATCTTGAGATACGGTTATCCTCACAGTATCATAACAGATAATGGCACAAACATTGCTGAAGGAGCATTTGCACGTTTCTGCCGAGATAAGAAGATCCCGCTGGACGTTGCCTCGGTAGCCCACCCCGCATCAATCGGACAAGTGGAAAGATCCAATGGATTAGTATTATCCGGGATAAAACCCCGGCTCATTGAGCCGCTGCAAAGATCAGCGGGGTGCCGGATAGAAGAACTACCAGCGGTACTGCGGAGTTTAAGAACAACTCTGAATCGATCAACAGGCTATACGCCATTCTTTCTGGTATATGGGGCGGAAGCAGTATTACCAGCCGACATAGAGCATCGTTCGCCTAGGGTCACCCAATAAACAGAAGCCCAAGTGCAAGAACCCCGGCAACATGATTTTGATCTGCTGGAAGAAGCGAGAGAATTGGCATTGTCTAGATCCGCCATTTATCAGCAAAATCTCCGACGCTATCATAGCCGGAAAGTAAGCCCCCGAGTTTTTCGGGAAGGCGATCTGGTACTCCGGTTGGTACAACATACTGATGGCATGCACAAGTTATTCCCCCCCCCATGGGAAGGGCCATTCATTGTGAGCAAAGCATTGCACAATGATTCTTATTATCTTATCGATGCAAAGCCACGGGAAAAGAACAAGGCGGACAGGTCCAGCGAGGAATCTAAGCGTCCATGGAATGTAGCACTACTTCATCCTTTCTACACTTAGCAGAGAAGTGTATGTATCCGAGTTCCTCATATGTCGGTATGTATGCCGGTAATGAGCCTATCAATGAAATCTTGGCACCTCGAGCAGTAACTCGGGGACTGCCTTAGTAATTTTAGTTGTCTTCTGCGTTTATTATTTTTACGTCGGCTGGCGTAAGTCGCTTATGCTTAGGTCGGATTAGTAATGTGTGAGCACCAAGAACCTAACTCTTCGACTTGCTGCTGTCCAACAAGATTTGGCTTCATGGCAAGCAAGAGAACAAGTTTGGAATTGTGTAGCACATGAAAAACGACTAAGGGAAAAAACTTAATCGAGCCGACGTTTTTTTTTTCGAACTAACCATATGTATACTTTAAATTTATCATGCTGAATTATTTTGAGCTAATCCCAAAGTTTCCAAGTATTGTTAAGACAATTTTTGAAGTTCGAACTCGTAAGTCATAAAACCGAACCAAGGTAGACGCGAGCCGAGCCAAAAGATTGGAAGAACGAGAAAATGAAACTAGGGGACTACGCCCAAGTGAATCCAGCATAAAAACTTAGTAGCAAAATATTACTTGTGCACTTGATACAACTGCACCCGGCATACCGGGGATCTGATAAACATTAAAGTTTTTCGCTCAAGGACCGGCAGGAGGAGGAAGTTCGGCGTCATCTTCGCTATCTTCGACATCTGAGGCATCGTCCTCTTCGTCTTCATCCGAACCATCTTCTGCGTTTTCAGCATTTTCGGCATCAGCGGCACCAAGGAAGCTCGGACCCTCGTTCCATTCATGAATGGGCGCATATTCGATGAGGCTATGGGCGCAGGCCTTGCGCCGAGCAATCCACTCCGGGTCGCTGGACCATTTGGATCCGGTGCGCATGTGCGCTAGGAGGTTGAGGTCGATCTTCTCGTACCACGTAAGCACGCAGTGGAGAACAGTCTCAGCTCCGGCAAGGCTAGTGGATTCCCTCCAAAGGTCGAGCTGGGTCTCGCATTCCATCAGTTTGTCGACGAGAACCGCGGTCCCCTCCGGAGTATCTTCATCAGGCCAAAAGACGTTGAAGATCCGAACTGCCACGTCAAGGATATCTTTGCCATAGTTCTTCACGATTTCCACGCGAGAAGACAAGCTGACCAAAAAGTCCTCCATGTCATAGGGAATTTCTTCAGCGTCAGGAGCAATGGGGGTACCCCTCTCTAGGCGGAACTTAGCAACAGCGATGCTCGCAATGGCGTTGCCCTCTAGAAATTTGCCTGAAAACAAGACAGGAGAAACAAGTAAGGAAAAGACATGAGAAGCAACCCAGAGAAGTATGCCAGACGAAGGAAAATAACTTACGGGAAAAATGGCTGTGGATCCGGGTTAACTCCTTGGTACAGTCATCGCGCCTTTTGCGAAGCTGCACAAGTTCAGTGTTCGCTGACACGAGTTTGACGTCCGCCTCCTAGAGAAGCTCTTGGTCTTTGGAAATCTGGAGGGTGAGGCGCTCCCGCTCTTCAGTACAATCCTGGCCAGCTTTTTGAAGTTCGGCTTAGTGTTGCGCCTTTAGCTTCTTCATATCTGCCTTGAGCTTAGCAATCTCATCATCTTTGGATCGGTGGAGGGCAAGCTCGTCGTCTTTCTTCTTAAGTTCGGCCTGATGCTGCCCTGCTTGTTCGAGAAAATGCAGCATCATATCAGGAACGGGCACACTATCTTCAAGAGATGCTGAAATAGTTTGTTGACCCGGCAGAGCCGAGGTATGAATGTTTGCCGAGCCACGGGGAAAAAGAGATAGAAAGCATAGCAAAGTTGAGCAAAAATAACTTACCCTTGATCTGGTCCAAATTCTTCCTCATGAGGATATTCTTAGCCTCCACCCCAGCTGCGGAAACCGAATGATGGGTTAGCTCGACAGAAAAAGACGAAGAAAAACAGGAAAGTGCCAAGGAAGGAACTTACCCCTTTTCTCGTATTCAGCGAGAAGTGCATTATGCTTTGCACGCAACATCTTGTGAGTGTCCAGCAGACGCTAAAACTCAGTGCTTCGGCGGTTGGTGGTCGCCTAAAAGGAGTACAAAAAGGTAGCTTAGTCTTGTGCATATTCAAAGTGTACAAAATCCGGGCCAAGTGGAACTTAACCCTACTCTAGGTGTGTGCATATTCGAAGTGTACAAAGATCCGGGCCAAGTGGAACTTAACCCGGCTCTAGGTGTGTGCATATTCAAAGTGTACAAAGATCCGGGCCAAATGGAACTTAACCCGACTCTAGGTGTGTGCATATTCGAAGTTATCAAGGAGCTACATTAATTTTCTAAGGAGCATCCGGCCGAGTAACAAGTTACTCCCCCAGAGGCTCGGGGACTAATGGTTATATCGCTAATATCTACAACATCTTAAGGAAAACAAGAACTAAGTTACCTCCATCATCTAACCCGCGAGGTAAATTGCCTTGGCGGTAGTATTCATCTGTGCAGAAAATTCGGCGGGACCGAACTTCTCCGGGAAGTCGTCGTTGTGGACGAACTCCGCCTTGTTCCAGTTGTTTGCGAATTCAATCAAGGTCGGAGGGTATGGTTCGCCGCTGGGCATGTGGGGCGCTACCAAACCCTTGGCATGCGCTTCCCTCCTCTCAACCTGAGCAAGGGCCGGGCTGGTGTGCAAAACAAGTTGTTGCGCATCAGCTGGCTCGGTAGGGGCGCCCTTCGGTGGCGGAGTCTTCTTCGGGAGGATGGACGCGAGCGTGCACTGTCCAGCCTCAACGGACGCTGCCCTAGTGTGGCCTTGGTTGCAGGCTTGGTGGCAGTTTTGTCTCCGGACTTCTTTCACCTTTTGGCGGGCTGAGAAGGTCCGGAGGAAGAGGTTGATGCGGCTCCCCTTTTCTTCTTCGGCGCAACCGGAATAGGATCACCCACGGCAAGGGGAGGATCTTCATGGATCTGCCCACCGAGGTTAGCTGATGCTGGAAAAAGCATAAGAAAGGGGGACAGCGTCAAATGCTTCCATCACCTCAACATCCAAATCATCCTCATCGTCGGGCCAATCTCTAATAGAAGAGAGTTTACCGGTAGATCGCTTGGTCGCGTCCAACATCGGAAGGAACATCTCCTGATCAGGTTCTTCCTCGTCCGAGGTGTCCCGGTCAGGCGCCCATTTGAGGGTAGGGTCGGTGCCATCCTCGATGGTTTGCTGAAGAAACATCTAAGGAAAAGGAAAGGAAACAGGATTAAAATCTACAACAAAAAGACCGACATATGTTTCAATTCGGAAGAAAGTTTGGGGTGCGAGACTTACCAAAGGAGGAAGCCTATCCCGACAAAAATGTTCAATCCCCCACGTCCACTCAGAGGAGAAGTCCTTGTGGGTGGTGAACAGGGCCTTGACCCGGTGGTAAATCTCTTTATTGCTTAACTCGAAAGACGAGGTCTGGTTGGGGTCGCGGCCCCAGCTCATGTGGCACACTTTGTGTGTGCGTTTCTGGAGGAGGGAGATCCGGTTGCGGACGAATGTGATCATGGCGTCCTTGTTGCGCAATCTGAGGTCCTTCAGCTGCTTGAACCTCTTATTAACTTGGTTGGCTAGCACTATGGGCTTCTTGGGGATAACATCCCACAACGCCGGGTTAGGAGGACCCGGAGTATAGGGGCACAGCCCGATCAGATTTTCGGCGGTGTTGTTCCGGACATAGAAGAAGGACCGGGCCCATCCCTTGCAGGAGTCCAGCCCAGTAACTCGGGGGGAGACAAACATCCTTTAGGGATAAATTGACGCAGCACCAAACTGCGTGAGTTGTTTGTCCTCCGGATCTAGTTCTACATTCGGAATTACATTCCAGCGGAGGCCAAAGAACCGGATCCATAGCTCCTTTGTGGGCCATAATCCGGCATATCCCTCGATGGTGGAGGCGAAGCCGGAAAGAGATGTGATGGCGTTGGCTGGAAGGTGATGCGGCTGGAGCTCGTATGTGTTCAACTAGTCGTGGAAAAAATTGCTAACTGGCAAACCGAACCCGCGCTGGAAGTGTGATAGGAACACAACGTACTCACCCGGATTGGGTGAGGGGGCAAGCTCGAAGGAGGCGAGGCGCGCGGCGACACCCTCCGGGATGCGCCTGGTCCGGTAGAGCCAGTCCAGGTCATCCTAGTAGACCCAGGGTTCCTGCCCACGCGCCGCGGTCGGTGCTCGCAGCATCTTCCTCCATCTCTTGCTCGGCGACGGCGAGCTCTTCTTTTGTCATCTCGAGGTCACTGCTCTCACTGGCGCTAGCGGCGGTGGGTGGCAGCGGCCTGGACTGACGGGGACCCGTGGCGAAGGAGATGCGCAGAGGCGACGGCGACGCAGGTGCGCGCGGAAGCAGAGCGGCGGCGGCGCAGCTACTCAAACGCGGTGGCGGTGGCGCTGTCATAGGGAAAGATGAGGAAGCAGAGGGGCAGAGGGGCGCGGAAGTGAGGAACGGCCCCAAGGGGCGTGCCCCTCCCCTATTTAACCGCTCCCTTAGAGGAGTAGTGGGATCACGTTTGCGGACGGGCCACACCGTGTGGCCATGTACAATCCGGATTGACCAATCAGCATCGAGCCACACGGAAGGCCACAGAGCGCAGCGGATCCCATGACATGATGTTATGATGCAGATAACGAGGAGGCAGGCACGATGTGACGTGCGCTACAGTAATAACTGACAATTACTGCGGCGGTTACTGTGGCTGGCCCTTAAAATGAGGCGATGTGATGATTAGCCTCCACATGGGGAAGCGTACGAGAGAAGGAAGAGAAACCCGGATTAGTATGTGGTAACCCGGCTAGCAAGTAAAAACTTGGAATGTGCCAAGGGAAAGTAAATCCGTAGAATCCGAGACAAGAGGTAACTCGGAAAAGGAACACAGAGCTCAGTGAAATTGAACCTCTTGTGGCCTTAGCGGATTATGGCTCCCCCAGGGACTAATGTTGGGGGGATACCCCCGGGTAGGGTCACGCCAAGGTATAAATGCCGAGTTAGCCGAGGTTCGGCAAGGTCAAAGCAAATGCTGGCCGAGTCACCTCAAGGCAGGCCGGATCACGGAGTAACCCGGACCAGGGACGTCCACCTTACATGGTCTCAACCGACTTAAGCCGTAAGTGGGTAAGATATAACTAACTTGTATGCAGGAACAGGTATGTCCGGATCAACTATGCAGGATCCGGGTTATATCAAGCTTGCAAGAGAAGGAAGGTATCTCGCTGGTCAAAAGGTGGCTGCTGTACGCGGAGCCTGAGCGAAGCGGACAGAGGCCGGACCACCGAGGCGTGGCCGACAAAGGTGACGAAGCCAATGTCGCGTGACGCAGGCGCCGCAGAGGCTCACGTAGCCTCTGCATGGGTGACGCGGGGGAAAAGTAACCCGGTCGGCTTACAATTTTGGGAGGAAGCATATTCCCTGGAATATGCCTCCATGTATGCCCTAACTGGAGACCTAGCCACCCCTATATAAGGAGGGCTAGGGCTTCTGTAGAAGGGCGTTGATTCTTGACTAGTTGGTTTCCGGGAGACTGTTCTGCGGGCTAGCTAGTGGCGAGAGTAAGAGAGTTCTTTCTTCCTCCTCTCCCCAATACAGCTCTAGGAGCATTTCTAACCTGTGAAGAAGAATCAAATACAAAGCTTCTGTGTGTGGAATCCCCACACTATCCCTCCCTGGATTCCCCTAGTACACTTAGTCCCCACATTTAGCCTATACATGGCATCTACCATGACACCACCACGACATATATTTTCCGGGATTTTCTGATCTTCGCGAATTTTGCCTCCAAACAGCACCTTTTCCATCAGAATCCTGACTGTAGCGGTCCATGCTCCAAAAGTCATCAACCATGCAAAAACAGATGAAATAACATAACTATCACCTCTCAATACAAAATATATCAATGAATAACAGTGAATTATGATATAGAATAGTGATGTCAAATGGACGTATTAGTGGTGGTTTAGGAGAAGAACACACATGCAATGACACTGGTGGATCCATGTGGTTTATGTAAAGAACACACATGCAATGACTCTGGTGGCTCCATGTGGTTTATGAAAAGAACACACATACAATGACTCTAGTTGTGGTTTATGAAAATAACATACATGCAATGACTCTAGTTGTGGTTTATGGAAAGAACACACATGCAATGACTCTGGTGGAACCATGTGGTTTATGAAAAGAACACGCATGCAATGACTCTGGTGGATCCATGTGGTGTATGATAGAACACACATGCAATGACTCTAGTTGTGGTTTATGAAAAGAACACAGATACAATGACACTAGTGGATCCATGTGGTTTATGAAAAGAACACACATGCAATGACTCTAGTTGTGGTTTATGAAAACAACACATATGCAATGACTCTAGATGTGGTTTATGAAAAGAACACACATGCAGTCACACTGGTGGATCCATGTGGTTTATGAAAAGAACACACATACAAGGACTCTAGTGGATCCATATGTGGTTTAGAAAAAGAACACACATTCAATGACATCGGTGGATCCATGTGGTTTATGAAAAGAACACACCTGCAATGAACTCTAGTTGTGGTTTATGAAAAGAACACACATGCAATTACTCTAGTTGTGGTTTATGAAAAGAACACACATGCAATGACTCTAGTTGTGGTTTATGAAAAGAACACACATGCAATTACTCTAGTTGTCGTTTAAGAAATGAACACACATGCAATGACTCTGGTGGATCCATGTGGTTTATGAAAAGAACACACATGCAATGACTCTAGCAGTGGTTTATGAAAAGAACACACACGCAATGACTCTAGCTGTTCCATATGGTTTATGAAAAGAACACACATACAATGACTCTAGTGGATCCATGTCGTTTATGAAAAGAACACACATGAAATTACTCTAGTTGTGGTTTATGAAAAGAACACACATGCAATGACACTGGTGGATCCATGCGGTTTATGAAATGAACACACATGCAATGACTCTAGTGGTGGTTTAGGAGAAGAACACAAATGCAATGACTCTAGTGGATCCAGATGTGGTTTAGGAAAAGAACACACATGCAATGAATCTGGTGGATCCATGTGGTTTATGAAAAGAACACACATGCAATGACTAGTGGATCCATGTGGTTTATGTATGGAACACACATGCAATGAACTCTAGTTGTGGTTTATGAAAATAATACACATGCAATGAGTCTAGTTGTGATTTATGAAAATAACACACAGGCAATGACACTTGTGGATCCATTTTGTTAATGAAAAGAACACACATGCAATGACTCTAGATGTGGTTTATGAAAAGAACACACATGCAATGACACTCGTGGATCCATTTGGTTTATGAAAAGATCACAGATGCAATGACACTGGTGGATCCATGTGGTTTATGAAAAGAACACACATGCGAAGACACTGGTGGATCCATGTGGTTTATGGAAAGAACACACATGCAATGACTCTAGTGGTGGTTTAGGAATAGAACACACATGCAATGACACTGGTGGATCCATGTGGTTTATGAAAAGAACACACATGCAATAACACTGGTGGATCCATGTGGTTTATAAAAAGAACACACATGCAATGACACTGGCGGATCCATGTGGATTATGAAAAGAACACACATGCAATGACTCTAGTTGTGGTTTATGAAAAGAACACACATGCAGTGACACTAGTGGATCCATGTGGTTTATGAAAAGAACACACATGCAATGAAATCTAGTAGATCCATGTGGTTTATGAAAAGAACATACATGCAATGAAATCTAGTTGTGGTTTATGAAAAGAACACACATGCAATGACTCTAGTTATGGTTTATGAAAAGATCACACATGCAATGACTCTAGTTGTGGTTTATGAAAAGAACACACATGCAATGACTCTAGTTGTGGTTTATGAAAAGAACGCACATGCAATGACTCTGGTGGATCCAGGTGGTTTATGAAAAGAACACACATGCAATGACTCTGGTGGATCCATGTGGTTTATGAAAAGAACACACATGCAGAGACTCTAGCCATGGTTTATGAAAAGAACACACATGTAATGACACTGGTGGATCCACATGGTTTATGAAATCAACACACATGCAATGACTCTAGTTGTGGTTTATGAAAAGAACACACATGCAATGACACAGGTGGATCCATGTAGTTTCACACATGCAATGACTCTGGTGAATCCATGTGGTTTATGAAAAGAACACACATGCAATAAACTCTAGTGGATCCACGTGGTTTATGAAAAGAATACACATGCAAGTGGATCCATGTGGTTTATGAAAAGAACACACATTTTGTGGTGGCATCACTGCATATGTTCTTTTCCAAAACCACAATGATGCACATTGACACACACACATCCAATGGGGTGTGGTGATGTAGCATCTTTCAAGCTGGTGGTAGAATGCAAGCTACAGTTGAATCCCAACAAGCTGCCAGGGTTCTTGGACATGGTTGGACACCACATGATGGAGTGGCATCACTCCATGTGTTATTTTCCTAAAACCACAATGATGTAAACTTATATACACACAGATCCAGTGACTCTAGATGTGGTTTATGAAAAGAACACACATGCAATGAACTCTAGTTGTGGTTTATGAAAAGAACACACATGCAATGACTCTAGTTGTTGTTTATGAAAAGAACACACATGCAATGACTCTGGTGGATCCATGTGGTTTATGAAAAGAACACACATGCAATGAATCTAGCTGTGGTTTATGAAAAGAACACACATGCAATGACACTTGTGGATCCATGTGGTTTATGAAAAGAACACACATGAAATGAGACTTGTGGATCCATGTGGTTTATGAAAAGAACACACATGCAATGACTCTAGTTGTGGTTTATGAAATGAACACACATGCAATGACACTGGTGGATCCATGTGGTTTATGAAAAGAACACACATGCAATAACACTGGTGGATCCATGTGGTTTATGAAAAAGAACACACCTGCAATGACTCTAATTGTGGTTTATGAAAATAACACACATGCAATAAAACTAGTGGATCCATGTGGATTATGAAAAGAACACACATGCAATGCCTCTAGTGGTGGTTTAGGAGAAGAACACACACGCAATGAAACTCATGGATCCATATGTGGTTTATGAAAATAACACACATGCAATGACACTGGTGGATCCATGTGGTTTATGAAAAGAACACACATGCAATGACTCTAGTGGTGGTTTAGGAGAAGAACACACATGCAATGACACGGGTGGATCCATGTGGTTTATGTAAAGAACACACATGCAATGACTCTGGTGGATCCACGTGGTTTATGAAACGAACGCACATACAATGAATCTAGTTGTGGTTTATGAAAAGAACACACATGCAATGACTCTAGTTGTGGTTTATGGAAAGAA
The DNA here is from genome assembly GCA_910589775.1 of Avena eriantha. Lineage (NCBI taxonomy): Eukaryota > Viridiplantae > Streptophyta > Magnoliopsida > Poales > Poaceae > Avena > Avena eriantha. Next base: position 491,700,905 of record OU342741.1, on the reverse strand, counting down.
CACACATGAAATGACTCTGGTGGAACCATGTGGTTTATGAAAAGAACACGCATGCAATGACTCTGGTGGATCTATGTGGTTTATGAAAAGAACACACATGCAATGACTCTAGTTGTGGGTTATGAAAAGAACATAGATGCAATGACACTAGTGGATCCATGTGGTTTATGAAAAGAACACACATGCAATGGCTCTAGTTGTGGTTTATGAAAAGAACACAAATGCAATGACACTAGTGGATCCATTTTGTTTATGAAAAGAACACATATGCAATGACTCTAGATGTGGTTTATGAAAATAACACACATGCAATGACACTAGTGGATCCATGCGGTTTATGAAAAGAACACACATGCAATGAGTCTAGTTGTGGTTTATGAAAATAACACACATGCAGTCACACTGGTGGATCCATGTGGTTTATGAAAAGAACACACATGCAATGACTCTAGTGGTGGTTTATGAGAAGAACACACATACAAGGACTCTAGTGGATCCATATGTGGTTTAGAAAAAGAACACACATTCAATGACATCGGTGGATCCATGTGGTTTATGAAAAGAACACACATGCAATGAACTCTAGTTGTGGTCTATGAAAAGAACACACATGCAATTACTCTAGTTGTGGTTTATGAAAAGAACACATATGCAATGACTCAAGTTGTGGTTTATGAAAAGCACACACATGCAATGACTCTAGTTGTGGTTTCTGAAAAGAACACAAATGCAATGAACTCTAGTGGATCCATGTGGTTCATGAAAAGAACACACATGCAATGAATATCTAGTGGATCCATGTGGTTTATGGAAAGAACACACATGCAATGAACTCTAGTGGATCCATGTGGTTTATGAAAAGAACACACATGCAATGCACTCTAGTGGATCCATGTGGTTTATGAAAAGAACACACATGTTGTGGTGGCATCACTACATATGTTCTTTTCCAAAACCACAATTTTGCACACTAATACACACACATCCAATGGGGTGTGCTGATGCAGCATCTTTCAAGTTGGTGGTAGAATGCATGCTGTAGTTGAATCCCAGCATGCTGCCAGGGTTCCTGCACATGGTTGGACACCACATGTTGCAGTGGCAGCACTTCATGTGTTCTTTTCCTTAAACCACAATGATGCACACCGATACACACACATGCAATGACTCTAGATGTGGTTTATGAAAAGAACACATATGCAAAGAATTCTAGTGGATCCATGTGGTTTATGAAAAGAACACACATGCAATGAAATCTAGTGGATCCATGTGGTTTATGAAAAGAACACACATGCAATGAACTCTAGTTTGGTATATGAAAGAACACACATGCAATGACTCTAGATGTGGTTTATGAAAAATAACACACATGCAATGACACTCGTGGATCCATGTGGTTTATGAAAAGATCACAGATGCAATGACACTGGTGGATCCAT